>CM076676.1:103078429-104296763 GCA_038501925.1 Xenopus petersii
CAGACACTCCTTCTTAAATGACATGTCCTCAGTTTTAACAGTCGCTGCTAAGTGTGGGGTTTTTATACAAGAGCAGTCACACATAAGTTTAATATTACCATGTGCAATGCCAGCCATTAACAGGGGTGGTGTTTTGGGTCCAGAGCTACCTACAGTACCTAAATAAAGGTGATGTCTGTCCTTTAAGGAGTGGCAGAAAGATTTCTGAATCAGCACTAGAACTTTGCCATGCATGTTTTTATCATTAGTTTTGGCCAGGCCGACCGGGCGCATCACCTCCCACCTCCTGACATACATATGCACGCTCTAATAGACGCGCATGCGTGGACTAGCACTCAAACATGCATGCACAGTCTCCCACTATGGGAGAACAGTGCAGAAAGGAGTGAGGAGAGTGGAGACAGGGGACTGGACTAGGGGTAGGTAGCAGAGAAGATGCCTGGCTCCCATCCAGCTCCCAGAGAACTCCTGCTGTCTATCTGGGGCACTGTTTTTTAGGATAATTAGCACATTTATTTTTTATATGGAGAGAACCATTGTAGCATAGATTAGGAGCTTCTCTAACAAGACTGGGAAATGTATATGCTATTTTTCCTTGCCATGCATGCTTTTAATGACAATTCTGTGAAATTTCACCATTTTTATTTGTGAATTTTTAGGCAAAGCAAAATGAATAGTTTCACTCATCACTAGTTGTGACAAGTGTTGGATGCTTCCTCTATTAAGCTGAACTATTACCTTTGAACAAAGGATCTCTCAGATATGGGAGTAACCTAATTTTACTCAGGAAGTAGAGCTATATAAACATGTATAATTTTTTAAACATAACTGGCTTGGTGGCAGCATTAGAACTTCATAGCTAAGTTTAGAACAATTTTGATGATTACTGTCTTTTTTAACTGCTGTTGCCACATTTTGGGTTATCTCAAACAATAAAATGTCTACAGTATATGTCAACCATGATTTACCACTATTTCTACCTCCTGAGGAAAGAGGAAAGAAAGGGACGGAAAATGGAAATTCTATGGTGCTTGGCATTTAGGTACTTGGCAGCCCTACTGAAGGGAAATTAGGGAACTGTGCACAAAATGCTTAGCATGCATGAATTCTCAAATTTAAATCTCTCTTCTTTCCATAGTCAGTGGTGCATTATGGAAAGCAGAGTAACTTTAAGGAAGGGGTTTCATTTCATTGTGAAGAATTGGTTATTATATAAGGAGATATAGACTATATATATCCTTTTAATCTGTGGAATAAGGTAGTTAAATGATTTTGGAAAAGTTCAAATGGTATTTACGCACCTTTTCTACATAAGTCTAACTGAATGCGCTCATTTAATGACTTGAAATGTTAAGCCAGAAGTATAGTTTTGGTCCTCCTATTATGAAATTATGTAAAACTGGAAGATTGCAAATATTTTCTTTAAATTGTTCTGTGCTGAGATATAATGAGATATAAATGAAGAGTAATGCATGTGCATAAGGGATGCAAATCTATATATTAAATATGCTGGTAAAATCAGGCCACTACCTGACAGTTCTGGCCTGTAGTGGCCAGCAGAGCCCATAGCAGGGGTCAGCAACCTTTACTATCAAAAGAGCCATTTTGCCCCCTCTTCCACTAAATAAAAATAGTCTGGAGCCGCAAAACATAACCGTTCATAAACTTTTAAATATTTTTTTTAATTTTAACTGTTACAACAACAGAATACAACAAACAAATATGTAGTGGGCATATATAGGCCTACTTTGAAATAAATTAAATACTGAATAGCCCTATTAAATACTAATGTTCTCATCTGTTTAAAGGCGAGGGCTATAGACGTCATTAAAATATGCGTCACATCCACGTCTATATCCCTCGCACCTGCTGCAGCTGAACTCTGGAGGTTTCTCTCTTGTTTTGAGTGTGTGACCGCGGTAATGAACATAATGAATCAGTCACGGCCGGCACCCGATACCAGAACAAATGCCAAGCACCTTGGTCTCGGCTCGGCTTCACCAGTAGTGTGACCACCGTTGGGCTCTGGGAGGAGCCCTCAGCTTACTTGGGTGCCACCTGGACTTAACGAGGGGTGCATCATCTATAGATGATGTGACAGGCAAAGCCTGTGACTGAGCCACAGCAAGCAGGATGAAGAGCCGCATGAGGCTCCGGAGCCTCGGGTTGCCTACCCCTGGCCCATAGAGTAGGAAAGGCAGGCAGGGCATGGATACCGATAGAGTCGACTAGGATATGTTCATACTAGGAAGTTTGTAAAATAGATATATGCATTATGCAAATTTTGCATAATTCAACTTGATCATCTTCCACTTTTTCAGTTCAGTTGGTTTCAGACAGAAACAAAGACTTTTTTAAACTACTTTCTATTTACTATTTTCTAATATTGAAGTTTAAAATGTAATTTTTCACCTTCCTTTGGGGCAATATTACTACAGGGCGAAGTGACTAATGCTGGCGAAAATTCGCTAGCGAAGGAGATAGACTCTAGCACTACTTCGCACGCAAGGCAAATGGGCGTAACTACGCAAATTCACTAAGATGTGGATTTTACTGAACGTGACCTCTTGCGCCAGACTTGCCTTCGCCACCTCAGACCAGACGAAGTGCAATAGAGAAGATGAGAATTTTTCTAAGTCCCAAAAGCGTTGGCATCTTACTTTTTACAGGGTAATAGCCTGAAAAAGATTGTACATTTTTTTGGGTTCCCTCCTTCCCCCCTACATTTCCTAACATATGGCACCTAATCTATACAGTAGGCACATGTGTGGGGCAATATAACAACTCTATTTTATTTTATTAAGATTCCCTGGCCTTGTGTAGTGTAATGTAGTTACTGCAACATATACGTCCATTTTACCTTAACTTCACACCATTTGCTTATTAGGCATCGCTAGCGTAACTTCTCAACTGCTTATAGTATTATCGCTAGCAAAACTCTGCAAGCGTTTGGAACCCTGGACGCAACTTCGGATTTTCGTGAATTTGTGTTGTTATGGCGAATCTTCGCCTGGCAATGTCAGCGAAGCTGTCGCAGGCGCAATTTCGGCGGTAAGTAAATTTGCCTACATTAGTCCAGGGGTAGGCAACCCGCGGCTCTTCATCCTGCTTGCTGCAGCTCGGTCTTGCGGTTTTGCCTGTCACGTCATCTATACAGCCCTCACACTTGCAGGCGGGTTCTTAAGTGTGCGACCACGGTAAGTTAACGGTTAGCTTACTGCAGTCACACACTCAGGAAGCCACCAGCAGGTGCGAGTACTGTATAGACGTCCCAGGAGTGACAGGCAAGACTGAGCCGCAGCAAGATGATTCATCATGGTCCTTACCTTTGCACACACCCAAGACAAGAAATGGAAGATCTGGCGTACCTTTGTCGCTCCCTGTGGTATCTTAGATTTTGGCTAATTGCTAGCTAGCTACTTTCATTTCACTACTAGATGCAATGCTATGTATGAAGGCGGCATGATAATGGTCTTTTATTGTCTTGAGATATATGGGTGGAGGTGGGGGGTGCTCCTTACGTGTAACTCTCTAGCTCTGATACTTTCTGCCTCCACATGATAATGTACAATTTTATTGTTTTAAATGTAGTATGCTGAAATCGGACCCCCGCGGAACTTACCTTCATTGCATTTCTTTGCTCTCTTCACAGACATTATGCAAATTTTTTCTTTTCTCTTTTTGTTTCAATTTCTGATTTATTTTTCTATTGTATTTTTTTTTTTTGTGTGTATCATTACTTTAATATTTGTGTTTCTGTTCTTTACCTGTGGAAAAAAGTTTTTTTTTTCTTCTCAATAAAAATCTAAGTTACAAAAAAAGAAATGGAAGATCAGCATGGAGCTTCAGAAACAGAAGTCACATTAAACAGATAAGAACACTAGCATTTAATAGGGCTATTCAGTGTTTAATTTATTTCAAAGTAGGCCTACACATGCACACTGCACTTCTGTTCTGATTTTCTCTGCTGTTATGCAGCAAGCCAAGACATTGCCAGAGACTGCCAACACTGTATATGCATTTTGAGTTAGGCAAATCTTTATATAATCGGGGCTGAATTTAAAAGTGAGTGCCTCTAGGCCTCTCAGCTGCTCACGCACTGCACTTACCCCTGGCTGCTCACACCAAACTCCAACCACTAATCCTACACAATCTTCTTCACTGGTGACTTCTGTTCTGGAGATACAGCATACTGTATGTATATATAGATACACAGGCTGTTACAGAGTATATCTGTGGTTTTCAGACTTTCTGGGCTCAATCCTCTCATTGGGGTCCAAGGTAGTTCAGGCTAAAATAACATGTATATGAAAGTAAAGTTGTGCCCTGTGTGTTCTAGGTATATTCTGCATATTAAATAGGCTTTCACAGTATATCACACCATAACCCACACTAACTGACTTTCAGGTTCTCCAATCCTTAGTTTTAGTGTATATTTGTGCCAGCCTGTCCATATGCCTTCCTGGTAACATACTTTTATTTACTAACCTATAATGTTTCCTGTGGCTTCCAAGTAGCCTAGCAAGAAAAAAGGCAGCTGGAGGTTTAATCTGGTTGATATTATCTGGATTGGTACCAGCCTCTTGAAAACAACAGCAGTACCCCCAATTTTCTGAGAATACAAAAATAGAAGTGGGTGATGATTATGTACTCCAGGACATTCCTAATTCCATCCATTCAGAAGACAAAATGCCTCATCTTTATCAGTGTAATTATTCCCATTTCCCACAAATTTGATTTTGTGCAAATTAACCAGGTTATCTGACTGCTGCAAGCAATTTGCCTATTTTTAAGTATGCAGAAATGTAATTCTTATCTTCTTTATACAATGACCAACTTGGTTAAACCCTATTAAGTTACAGCAGTGAGAAACAAAGTTTTATTTTATTCTCTAAGGGCAAAAACTTGTCTGTAAGTATTAAAGATAGGAAGCACCATATACAATTAAAGGTTTTTCTTCACTAATCGAAATACACCAGAGACGAAACCCCTTCCACACATCATTAGCCTGAATGGAGTGGACCTGCAGCTGGTCATCTGACATACCTGTATGTGTTTTGTACAAGAACGTTGCAGATTACAATAATTGATGTACATTTTCTTAAGGAGACAGTTATAAAATGGGATATTGTTGAAAAGCAAATTCCCTGTCTGGCAGGTAATAATAAATATGTTACACTTTTTGTATTCTTAAGGTGGCCATAGATGTTAAGATTTTTAAAAGATCCGATCCTCATTGTGAGACCACGATTTTCTCGAAACGATCGTACTAATTGTCCATCAACTAAAAAGACCAATTTGGCAGGAAAACAAAGGGGAGCTGCCTGCTTGGCCCTGCAAACATAGATAGATTGCACTGGGACCGACAAAGATCTTTTGACCTGGCCAATCAATTTCCTTTTCGGCTGAAAAATCATAAGATGGATGATCGTTTGAATCCCACTAACCGCACGATAATCTCGAAGGATTGGTCGGACTTCCCTAAAATCGGTCGTTCGGCAAGAAGAATCGTCGTGTCTATGAGGAGCTTTGCTGTAGTTGACATAGGTTTTTATACCTTCCTTCACATGTCTTATGAAGTCAAATCATTATCATGTGATAAGCTGTAGTTCAAAGAAAACATACAGTCCATGTACTTAGCAGAAGTCTTGTCACACTGTATGTTACCTTTCTCTCATTTATTGCTGGCTGCACGTGTTCCATAAGCTTGGACTCTTGAAGACCATTTGGACCTAATGTTGGTTCAGATAATAAACATGATTGCTAGAAGAACAGACTGCCAAAATAGAAAAAAAAGATTCCAGAGAATCTGCTTCCATCAGCAACAAGAACACTTATGTCTCAGCATAGAATGAAAGGCTAAATGAAGGGATTAGAGAAACATACTTGAAAGCACTCAGATGGATTCAATTCGACAAAATTATGTGGACTATGTCAAAGCTTCATGTCATTGTCTACATCACAATTACTTTGTTCAGCATTCAAAAAACTTCCTATTATGTGTTCCATCTGAGAGAGTCATTCTTGTCTATTTAAGTTCTTTTTTCAGTTTACAATTTATCTGCTCAGATCAAAGTCAACAGAAATCTAGGCATCTCATCACATCTAAACAAGGGGACTTTTGTATATGATTCTTGAAAACAGAAGTTGGACATTATGATTGCATCTGAAAAATTTTTTTTTGGCCCCAAAAAACAAGCTCGGATTGACTTCAAAGCAATAAATTATCAATGAAATGCACTTAATTTATGGCATTATAGAATGAAAGATGTTATTCCATATTGGCTTCTTTGCCTTTTTGTGAAATATGTTAATAATAATTGGATTTTTACTAGACTTATCTTGCATTCAACCCTAAACTCATTGTTAGCATCCAATCCAATTAGATAGGCAGCCATGTGTCAATGGAAAGAACATTTTTTGATCCATACTGGTGAAAGATTACAAAAGGGCAATTTATGCTTATTTCATTACTCAAATCCAAGTGCTTTGTTTGATATTTATATTGAATCCAAATGCCTTTAGCTTTCTTTTTTCACCATTGTATGTTTGTATAAAATGTTTCAGTAAATATATAAAAATAGATTTTATTGCATGGAAAATTTAAAACAGAAATCTATATTTATTTTAAATTATTTATGCATGGACCCCAGGGATAAGCTTCAAAACAGGTCAACAGGTTTCAAACTTAGCACCTAGCACACTCGGGACTAATGGGCAATTTACCAGGATTAGGATTTAACAAGTTATTTTCGATGCTGAAGCACTGCTGATGGGCTGATTTATTTTTGACTAAGAAGGGATAAAATGAAGTACAAAACATGGGTGAGTTCTTTCAATTTTGCTTTGCCTTGCTTTTTTACTTTTTATTGCTGTTAATTGCATTCCTTCTTCAAAAAATCAGAAACAAAATGTTTGATACCTTTATACTGGCAAGCTTTAACTTTTTGAAAAAAAAACAAGAAAATAAAATGAACAAAAAGAAGGATAAAAGTAACAGATCCTTTTAGTTGGAAGTTACTTCTTAATGAAGGCCATTGGTTGGTAAACCCTTTAATTTTAACAAAGACTGGGCTTTATTCAGTAACATAACCCACCCCTACCCACAACTCAATAAATCAGAAAAACACTTGGCTGAGAGATTGACTGCAGCAGCCCAAAAAAAACATATTACACTAATGGCTCTCTACAGAAACTCCATCTATCACTCAAAAAACAGAAACTACACCACATCTTCCACATGGACAGGATAGACACCATGACTAACAAGGAACAACATACCAAAAAAGTCTCCTTCACAGGCCCGGGCCAAGCCAGACGGGCACCCAAGCAACCTGGCTGGCCGATTTGCCCCCTTGCCGGCATAGCTCTGAGTGGCCATGCACGTGCACATTCGGGAGTGCGCGCGTCACGGAGTATGCAGTCCCAAAGTGCGCATTCGCGTGCATCTGTGCTCAATATTTAAATTCGTGGAGGCCTGGAGGGGGAAGACAGTGCCGATGCAAGAGAAAGGGTCTGGACCAGGGGTAAGCTGAAGAAAGAGGTACATGCTTGGCGCCAGTGTCAGACTGGCCCGGCGGGACACCGGGAAAAAACCCGGTGGGCCCAGACCCACACGGGCCCCTGCCAGGCCAGACCCCTCTCCAGATACTCAAATCCTGCAAAAATATTTTTTCTTTCGGCACCCCGTATGCGCCGATGGGAGCCGTTCCACATGTGTGTGATGCCGTTCGCGCATGTGCCTTCATGCACGTGTCACAGTAGAGGGGTGGGGGGCCGGAGGGGGTCCTTTGACAGCAGTTCCGGTGGGCCCCGAGCCCCCCAGTCCGACCCTGTTGGCACCCCCACTTTGTTGAGCCCTAGGCATGTGCCTCTTCTGCCTACCACTAGTTCCCCCACAAGGAAAAAAAATGGAAAGGGATCTGGGAACAATTTGAACTAAAAATCGTTCGACCATTCGACCATTCGATAGTCGAAGTACTGTCTCTTAAAAAATACTTCGACCCCCTAGTTCGCCACCTAAAACCTACCGAGGCCAATGTTAGCCTATGGGGAAGGTCCCCATAGACTTCTTAACAATCTTCTGATCGAAGGAAAATCCTTCAATCGATGGATTAAAATCCTTTAAATCGTTCAATCGAACGATTATTCCTTCGATCGTTCTATCGTAGGAATAGCGCTAAATCCTTCGACTTCGATATTCAAAGTTGATGGATTTCAATTCGGCAGTCGAATACCGAGGGTTAATTAACCCTCGATATTCGACAATAAGTAAATTTGCCCCATAGTGATTATGTTCCTTTGAACGTAAGCCCAACTGAATGAGCTGATGTCAAAAAGTGGGGTATATTATATTTAAAGGGGCAATTTACTTAGGGTCGAATATCGAGGGTTAATTAAACCTCGATATTCGGCTGTCGAAGTTAAATCCTTCGACTTCGAATATCGAAGTCGATGGATTTAGCGATATTCGTTCGATCGAACGAACGATTGAAGGAATAATCATTAGTTCAAATGATTAAATCCTTCGAATTAAATGATTCGAAGGATTTTAATCCATTGATCGAACAATTTTCCTTCGATCACAAATTGGCTAGAAAGCCTATGGGGACCTTCCCCATAGGCTAACATTGAGGTTCGGTAGGTTTTAGGTGGCAAAGTAGGTGGTCGAAGTTTTTTTTAAAGAGACAGTACTTCGACTATCGAATGGTCGAATAGTCGAAACAATTTTTAGTTCGAATCGTTCGATTCGAAGTCATAGTCGATGGTCGAAGTAGCCAAAAAAATACTTTGAAATTCGAAGTATTTTTTATTCTATTCCTTCACTCGAGCTAAGTAAATGTGCCCCTTATTGTTTTCTAGAATTGAAAGATGTGACAATCTGGGCAGTGAACACATAGCCCACAAACAAAAATTTCCTAGTTACTACATATATCTCCCCAATTACTAAAGTTCCAGCCACCCATTGTAGACTCATGAAGCTGATGCTTGCTGATGTTTTCTGCCAAAATTGTTCATTTTCTCTCATATTGTTTTATATATGTTTTGACATATGGGAGTTAATGGGAGTTATTTAATCTTTAGTCTTTTTTACAGCATGTGCCATCTTTGCAGTGGCTACAAAACTATCTGTCATCTGCAGCCAGCACAAAGTCATAAAAATGGTGGTCAATGATAAGTCATGGACAGGGGGTATTACACCAACTTTTTAACATGTGACTTCTGAACACATAGAAGCATTGCTGTCTTATACATACTTCCAGCTTCCAAAACCTCTTCCCATAATGCCTGTATCTTGAAATAATAAAATGATTTGCTTGTTTTATGTAATATTTTACTAATTATTGTATATATACAGAATATATCCGATAGCAGTGTAAATACAGTCCCACAGTTGGAAATAACAGGTTTCAACATAAAAGATCCTATAGGTGGGTATATGTGTGTGTGCGCTTTTGTGTGCAAAAATGTATGTAGATAAATTTAAACCTCCATTAGCAACTTTATAAATGTTATGTTCATTCTGATGTATCTGCTCACCATCAGCTGCTTATTTTACTCACCATTTACAGAAAAATAAATTCTTATGTCTTTGAGTTCATTATAAAATCAATTTGCTGTTGTAAAAGGATTCTATAGTACATCCTGTAATATATGAACTGCCCCCTGCCTGGTCACTCAGCAACAGTCATCAGTTGGAAGCGCAGAAATAGTAAGCAGTCTGCTGTGGAACACTGTCAGAAAATGATGCAGAACAAGATTAAAGAGATATTTATAGCACATAATCCTGACATAAATGAAAGGCTAATCATTCACATGAATATACAACTATACTTACTCCACTACAAAAGAGACATCAAGTGGAAATATGGAGACAACGTACCAGGAGACTGATTTCTGTAAAGCCAAATGCAAGTCAGTAAAAACGAATTGTGAGACTATTTCTAGTTATATGCAAATTTTTAGTAAAATAGCTAGTAGGATCTCATTGTACCAATATCTGGACAACAAAGTCATTTCTAATAACTTTTACCAATTCTATTTGGTAGTGTGTTTTTATCGCTTATTTTCTTCATTAAAAAAAACATTGTTTTTTATTATCGCATCAGTTTTGTAAGAACTGCCAACATAGTTAAAAAAAGTACTATAATATAGTTGCACCATCCACCAAGATACAGGTGTAGTGACTGGCCATTCACAAAGCCAATATGCAGAAAAAGAGCATCCGCAGTTTCAATATACCAAGTGCTTTGAATATTGTTTCTCAATGTTGCCACTCACTCTCTCTCTCTTTTTATATATATATATATATATATATATATAGATAGTGAGGAGATCAGCACACTCTTTTTCAGATGAATCAAAAGTGCTTTTATTCAACACAGCATTGTGTCCAACGTTTCGGTCCCCCTCACTATCTACAAATGAACAATTGATCTTGCACCTCAGCTATCATACAAAAATAGAGTGCGGACGCCCACAGGACTTATATATATATATATATATATATATATATTATTATAGCAATTTAAAATAATAATTATGGTTATATGGGCAAAAAGGTTCACCCAGTACAATAACTTATAGCAACCAATCGTCATTTAATCGGTTTATCTGGTGCATTAAGAATTTTCAAACAAACAGAAAATTTATTTCCAGGGGTTACAGTGCCATGGCAAATATTGTTTATGTTACTTAACCAAAGTATATATTATGGCCCTTACACATAGACATTTGACTGTATGCCTATTGAAATGCTGAAAAAGCATATTACATTCATTATGCATTCTTTTAATGGAAATGCCTGCATTTTTGCATGTTCAAATCGCCGAATCGCGCCAGAGTCGTCAATGGAGTCCTGCCCATCCTGTTTTTGCCTTCTTCTGGATGATTTACAATAAGACATTTTTCAACCTACAGGCCCTGACCTGAAATGTTATCTTTAATATAGAAATTTTCATAAGCAGTTCTAAAGTAGGTCATAGTCTGTGGTTTTTCTCTGCCATTACGGAAGTGCACAAAATCAACCCTACCAACTTGGGAATGGCAAATGCCAGAGAGCAGCAGTATAAGCACTTTTTAACCTTTTTAACCAAACCCACAGACTTCAACGCATTTCAGCGAATTTTCACTCTAAAAACCATAGAAAATGTATAATGAACCTAAATTGCAAAGTTGTTTGAATAAGGTTGACTTTTATTAGGCAAACAATTATTTTTTGGGTGGACAAAAGGCTGCAAGTAAATAATTATAATGGAGGATGTGTGAATGTGAAATGGAAAGAAATAAAATTAAATTTTCTCTTAATGGCTGCAGAAAATAATTATAACGATTGTGTAAGAATATACAAATTGTATAGACAGTTTATCCTTATATAAGGTGTAAGAAAGATCATATATACAAGCATATAGATAAGCGGGGGGGGGATTGCAGATTATTATAAAAGATTAGCCATCTTCAATGTAATACTGAGGGATTGTTTACAATAAACATTAAAAAACAATCAGATCAAAACACTGCCTATTATATTGGTCTACTTATTTCATTTATTAAATCACAAGTGAGTATATGAAGCTGATTCATGCCGAAACCTAAATATTTGAAGCTGGCTCTTTTCCTCTTACGCCCAGTGCAGCTTTCTGTGTCATGACAGGGTTAAATAAAATCCTGTGCACTTCCTTAATCTGCAGCCATGTGATCTGTGGGAATTATAGGTGCTATATCCATACACATCTTGCTGTGTGATGCTATTTCCTCACACACCAAGCTTCTGGCACATTTATCTTTCACACCTTTTCTATTAAACTGGGGATTATATATAGTACTAACAGATAAGCATTTGAAAAGGAGAACAATGGCACAGAGCAATCATTCCCTGACAAGCTGTTTGCATATGAAAAGTGAGGGATTTTGTGTGATGTTAGGACATTTGGCAACTGCAAGGGTCTTTAGCTAGAATTTTATCCATCACTGTTTATTTGACAGTATTATTTGTGGTAGTATTTGTCACTAGCACTGCCGCTTAGGATATGTATACCAGGCCAGTTAGTACTGTTCTAGGCTTTTCTACAACCCTCAGCAAAATAATTTTTGGGGTCTTGGAAAAACTTTGGGAACATGGCGTCTTTACCCACACCCAGAACTTCTACCCGCAACCCACAGGGTAACCCCCGAGTACCCGACCCGCTGCAGGACTCTAGATGCAGAGTCTGCTTCCACTCCATTAGCTCAAAAACAAAAGGACCGCTCAAAGTTCACCTTCCCTGTAGCTGTTCCATATGTCTCCTATCGGGTGCTCTGTCCACAGCGTCCCCACTGCTAAGATCCACGTCAACACCAAAAAAATGGACGGCACTCCGATCAAAAAGGAATACAGGTTTATTGCATACTCCTGCAGGGATCCTACAGGAGTATGCAGTCAGTGTGGAATTTAAGTGTGGATTTCACTGTGCCTTTTGAGAGTCTGTACCTATTAATTCTGTTTATACTTTCCAAGATCTTATCTCCCACATGCTACTAGGTTCCAAGATAAAACATCCTAAATACAAATGCCAGGGGTCCACCAAACAGGTCTACAAAACAGTGGAGATGGGCTTACTGGATAACAGGTTTCTGGATAACACGTTTCTGGTTAACAGATCCTATTCCTGTATACTGTAGCTCAGAACTCGTTTTCCATCTATATTTGGTGACAGCATTAACATTAATATTCTACATTCTTCTCAGGTTTATCCTCATTCAAAAAAAACGTCACAATACTGTATCACTGATTAGAAATGTTTATCTTTATTCAAAAGAACCTACAGTGTGGTCAGTTGCTTTTACTGTGACCAAATGTAATATCCTTATAGAACAGTTTTAGGGTCTGTACTTTAAGTATGCTCTCCTCGTTGGTGTGCCCTGACACAGTTCCAGGAAAATACGCCAGTTAATATAATAATATACAGTACAATACCGCAGATGGCTGGCACCATTGCTTTTCCAGGTTCCCAGAGAAACTGTTCTTTTGTACCATTATTAAAAATAAACTGAGGAATAACAAAAATAAACAAGGTTTTGGCCCTAAGCCTTATAATAAATTGCTCAAATCATGAATCTCAGTCCTCTGGTTCCTAGCACGCATAGACAGCTTTTAGGTACTATATGCTCTTGTGAGCAGGACCTGCAGAACATCATTTTATTTGTGTAACCCTTTTCTGTCACATCAGTGTAAGACCTGTGTTTGTCATAAATTATTGTAAAGAGCTGAATAACTTGCTCTCACTACATAATAATAATTATAACATTATTGTGATCATGATGTATTGCGGGAGTTGTAGATCAACAGTGCTGGGGGTCCAGGTATAGAATCCATTATCCAGAACACTACGAATTACAAAAAGGCCATTGCCCATGGACTTTATTTTACTCAAATAGTTCTAATTTTAAAAAAATATTTCCCTTTTCTGTAATAATAAAGCAGTACCTTGTACTTGATCCCAAAGTTATAAATAATCCTTACTGGAGGCAAAACAATCTTATTAGGTTTTATTCATCTTTAAATTATTTTTTTTAGTAAACTTAAGGTATTGTGATAAATTACGGAAATACCCCTGGTCCCAAACATTCTGGATAACAGGTCCCATATACCTGTACTGATATAATTACCTGAGAGTAAGAATTACTATGTAAAATAAAGCTGGCCCCAAGGTACAGGTATAGGACCTGTTATCCAGAATGCTCGGGACCTGGAGTTTTCCGGATAACGGATCTTTCTGTAATTTGGGTCTTCATGCCTTAAGTTTAAACATTAAATAAACCCAATAGGCTGGTTTTGCTTCCATAAGGGTTAATTATATCTTAGTTTGGATCAAGAACAAGGTTCTGTTTTATTATTACAGAGAAAAAGGAAATCATTTTTAAAAATTTGGATTATTTGGATAAAATGGAGTCTATGGGTAACAGCCATTCCGTAATTCTGAGCTTTCTGGATAACGGGTTTCCGGATAAGGGATCCTATACCTGTACAGGATACAGTGTAGGACACTTGGTCAGGTGTTACTTCTATTCTGGATGAGCAAATTGCACTAATAGCATCTAAAACAATGTCCCATTGGCTTTTGGGGAAGTGCAAACATGAGCATTTTTTAGTTGTCGGGTACATATCTTACCATTTGTCCAGTAAACATACCAAATTAGGTCAGTGGTTGGTTTAAGCTTCTTTCTTTTTAGCTAAAGAGCTTGAGCTATTCGTTTGAATGATAGTATGAAAAATCTGTGTGTGGCCAGCATAATGGCAAGCTATGAGGATGGTGGCCCGGAACATATGTTTTTTTCTACTTTTTCTAGAAATGTTGAGGATTTATCAATACACTACTGTATGTGAATGAATTGGACAGACATCGCCAGTTCTACAGAAGGCATCCAGCTTACAGCTCTGCTAATTAAAGCATATTTAGCTGGTTAAAGCTTCATTGGGGGCACATTGGAATCACCTGTGAGGAGGCAGCTGCACATTGGATCTTGTGTGCCCTTCTCCTTCGGTTTCTCACTCAGGCATGAATGATGCCAGTAGCAACAGTAGGCAGCTGCAGTGACTGTGTGTAGGGAGAATACAGAGGTATGTTGGAAATTATTTTATTAACTCTGCTGGGTTACACAGTGTATTGCCTTTTGTTCTGTCTAAGCAATCAAATAACCTTATGCAACTCCATGTATATGGGAATAGAGCACTTCATTCTGAGAGGTAGTTTAGAATCAAAACACACAGCCACTTGCCTATGTAACACACTTCCAGTAGAACATTCATTTTGCTTTGCATGTGCTTGATTTAAAGTAGAAAAGAAACCACATAGAAAATGTTGTTGTTGGTTGGAATAGGAGTATATTAGAACACAACAACTTCAGATGGCTGCATCTAAACATTACTTCACAAAATGGAACACATTTACTCTATCTGTAACTTTGTTATGGGGAGTGTGACCAAAATTTTGAATGCAAAAACATCTCAAAAACCTCTATAGTCTCTATAGCACTGGGGTCTCTACTGCTGGGAGCAAACTGTTACTTTGCACTAAACTCATTTTTCAATCTCACAGTTGTGTTTTTAATTATAATAACATTTCTAATAATTTTACTCATGCTGACCGCACAAATGTGACACTGGGAACTATGATGAGGGTTGTTTTTTTCTTGTAAGACACAAGCAATGGGGCTCAGTTTGAGTGTTAGGTATTAGAGTATTCTCTCAGCTGCACTGGGAGGAATTTACACATGCTCAGAATCCCTTCCACACATGAAATATAAACTTTCTTAGATATTATTGTTTTTTTTTTTTAATTAAACCACTGTATAACCATATCTAGCACCGCAGGGACAAAAAGGAAATGTGGTTTGTGGTTTTTTTGTAGTACACAGAAAGCAAGTTCAATAAAAGACATATGTAGCATTAGTAGGCATAGTAATATGGATTCTTTTTTGTAAGGCAACTGGGAATCACCCCTGTCTGTACAGATCTACCCCTAAAAGTCTACTTTTAACTGTTTTTAATATTGGCAACTTTACAATTTTGGAGTTTCACATGCTAAAATATTGGTTATGGCAATAACACTTAAAGGAGAAGGAAAGGTTAAAACTAAGTAAGCCTTATCAGAAAGGTCCATCTAAATATACCAGTAACCCCCCAAAGTAGTGCTGCTCTGAGTCCCCTTTCAAAAGAAACACTGCATTTCTTTCCTTCTATTGTGTACACATGGGCTTCTGTATCAGACTTCCTGCCTTCAGCTTAAACCTCATTGCCCTGGGCAAGAGCATGCTCAGTTTGCTCCTCTTCCTCCCTCCCTTCTCTACTGTAATCTGAGCCCAGAGCAGGGAGAGACTCAGGCAGGAAGTGATGTCACACCATGTTAATACTGCAGCTCCTATCCTAAACAAACAGTAAGTATCTAGAGCTTTTTACTCAGGTATGGTAAA
This sequence comes from Xenopus petersii, assembly GCA_038501925.1. NCBI lineage: Eukaryota > Metazoa > Chordata > Amphibia > Anura > Pipidae > Xenopus > Xenopus petersii. The sequence goes on from CM076676.1 coordinate 103,094,381, forward strand.
ACATTCTACAGAATAAATATAGAATTCCAGCTTGTACTATTGCAGCTAATCTATTGGCAATAAAATGCCTCTGTAGCTTTCCTTCTCCTTTAAGGTTGCTGGTTTCACTCATGAGAACTATGGTGGAACTACAACTCCCTTCATCCTATATCAGCAAACGTTATTCATTTTCACTGACCCCAGTTAGGGAGCTGTGTTTTAACCTTGGGTCCCGAGATGTTTTTGGACTACAACACCCAGCATCTGCCAACATATTATCTAGGGTCAAGAAATGATAAAAAAAATTATTGGTCTCTAACTTGTGGGGACCCAAAGTTTAACAACATTTTTTGCCATAGGTCTAGTAACCAATAGCAACCAATTATGTATCTGTTTTCAAATAGCAGACCAAAAAACGCTTTCTGATTGGTTACTAGAATTAGAGCAGGCAGTCGGTATGCTGCTAGTTCTAAATGTCATTTGGAGCGCCACAGTTTATTCATCACAGGGCATATCTCTTGCTGGAAGGTAGTGTACATGGATAATAGAAGTCTGGTCCAGTACCTTACCGATATGTATTATTATTAATGTAACCATTTAGGTGGCAATAATGGCTGCCTCTTATTTTACTCACTCATTACATTATCTATTATTAAAACTAATAAGATATAGTCTGCTGCTGCTGGTTTGTCTCATGCACTGAAACCAGATCCTCCACTTGCTTCACTACACTGCAACTTCTCACAAAGCCCCTATTACCCTTCTATTTTTACTTGACATTCTGTTGCTGTTCAGGCAGTTTGAGCTGCACATGGAAAACCAATTAGGATTTCTCATCAATCCCCTGATTTCATTGTGCGTTTTGTCAGAATAACTGCTCTGATCTGACTGCATGAACAGGCAGATTGGAATCACAGCAACTAAAGTTTATTTTTCTAAGAAAAAGCAGTGCTGGAACTGGGGAGGGATAAGTAGGGATGTCATACTTCCACTACTTATTCCTTTCTGTGAAATAACATTCCCTCAGGGAAAATGCAACTTTTTTCATGTAATTCCAGAGCTTTCTTTTGCTCCTCTCCACTTCTCTGTGCAAATAAAACGGAGAGGTTAAAAAGCACAAGTTAAAAGAGCATCTAGAAGACAAAAGGAGAGAAAAGTTTGCTGGGAGAGGAGTAGAGAAAAGAGATGGCGTGTTATACAGTGGAGGCTTTAGAGAGAGCTATAGAGAACAGGAGAGAAGAAAATTGTGGAAACAAAATGAGAAAATGAATTATTAGCAGTAGCAGATTGAGAATAAATGATGAGAGGATGACATATATGAATTGCTGTCCGTTGGCAATCTCTGACATGGTTGGTAAATGAAATAGTTGCACTTTCCCCCTGACAACATTAAACAGACACAATCATTTTTTAATCTGATTTTTATGCAAAGAGGTGTAGTTCAATGAGACTACTCTCTTCCTCCACACACCAAAGTGGTGATCTAGCTGAGACAGGGGTTCATAGTTAAGCATTGCTTCTTGAGTAGCTTAAACACTGTTTTGGGCCTAAAGAGGGTTACATTTTGGCACTCAATGGTGAGGGACACCAAGGGTAAATGCTGTCTTGGAAATTTCTGGCAACTGATGCAGTGCTGAACCGAGGAGGTTAAAGGCACCCAGCAGGTTTCCAGAAGGAGAGTTGTAACTGACATGAGTTAGAGCATGAGTTTGCCCATTGTTGTGCGGTTCTGTCCATTAACCAAGTTATTTGGCACTCAAGTTCTGTAGATGCAGGCCAGGGAGTATGTCAGGGTTGTCATTTTGGGAGAGAAGTAGACATGAACAGACAAAGTCTCTATATCACCAAACTTTGCAGATTTATTTGTGTTATTACATCGGATCATTTGTAACACTGTATCCGACACCAAGATGGATGCTGGTTGGGAGGACACTCCTCTGCAGTTCACAAGGGTGCCTAAGTCTAAGAATGGTGACAGAAGGGTTATTCCTTTCTGTGGAAAATACAGGGTAGACCTCAACAGGAAGCTGTGTGGCTTTGCTACTAAATGACCCAATTTTCAGTGAGATTCGTCCTTTTTAAACAGTAAGGAGAACCAGATACTCTGAACTGAGGTATGTCTTAATCTCTACCTGTCTGTGGAGAAATTGCAATGGAGTGGTGATAAGAGGACAGGCATATGGTGGCATTGTAGCCCATCCACAGACACCCATCAAGAGGTGGTATTTTGTTACTCTTCACTGTTGCCTTCCAATGTCTTCCTTGTTTTCTTTCAGTGACAATTGTACCTGGGTAGTTCTCAGGAGGGACTGCCAGAAGAAAAATGTCTTTGGTACTGATATTTTTTGCATGTTTGATACTGTTGCCGGGACAAAACGCTCTGACGGGTAGGAGAGTGTAGTGACCCATAATTCCCCTGCCAGTTTGGTAATTCCCCCCTTTTCCTCTATTTGCTAAGTTCCAGACCCGAGTATTATGGATGCTGCTGGGAAGCCTGGAGCATAAGAGTCCGTATAGGAAGCATTTCTTTAGAGTAAGTCAGGTACCTCGTGAATGAAGTATTTAGACAGTGATCAATATAGCACCTCTAACAGTATGCTTTTAGACCAGCTAGAAAAAGCAGCACTGAGCTTAAGCATAAGATTGATAGATTGGATGTAGCTTTCCCAGATGATAACTGCCTTTTAGTGAAAGGATCACAGTTTGGAAGCACAGGTTAGAAGCTTCTCCCTGGGGTTTCCACTGAAGGGGGTCTGGACTATTCAGGGTATCTCAGAAGTGAAATTGAAACCTGTCAAGTCCGTCTCCATAGTGGTGTCAGTGTCTTCTGCTGAAGATTATCACTGCAAGTCTTATACCCACATGAGTACTACCTCTGTGTTAAATAAACCTGTGTTTTCAGCCAAAAAAGGCTGCACTGTACTTTCCCCTCATTTCTAGATAAGCAATAAGCCAATCACTTGATCCACTTTCCATTAAAAAGAACCTGGAATTCTCTGCCTATGGCAGGTTCTGGTAGGGACAGGGGGCACTGCTCACCATGTCTACTATATGCCATAGGGTTGCATATTGAGCGTAATGGAGTTTATGATAGGATAATGCAGATGTCAGCCCTATTTGGTGTTTACTGATAGGATATTGCCTAGATAATTCCCCCCTTTTCAGGTAACATATGTCTATACTTTTTAAATTGGTTGAAGGAAGCATACAGTTTACAGAACCCAAAATAACAAGTGGCTGCATTTGTTGATTCCCACACGAAATCTCTGTTCTGGAAACAAATGGGGAGGTAGATATTCGCTTGAAACCTATTGGTAAAATAAGTAGGATAAGGTCTGAAAATATAGCAGTTGTGTAATGCAGATCATTTTGATTGTAATTTGTGTACAAGCAACGTTTTGGACTTTAATGCCTTAATGTATGTATCTAAACCTACAGAAGTATGCAGGTATACAAAGTATTGAAATGTAAATTTTGGTTTTCTCATACATTTTTCTTGTACTTTGTGGTTTAGGTGTAAACATAGCAGCTGGACACGGCAAATTATACAAGCTTAATAATGTAAATTGTTTAAATAAAGGGACGAGATTGAGTGGTCATGTTCCTGTTTCTCACGGCTGCAAGAAATTCGCCCACCAAAGGATCTATTATGATTATTTAGAAGATTAATATGATTGAGACATTTGTACCATTGTCAGCTCATCTGTACCCACATGGAGCAGGAAACACTGCATATGTTCTAGCTCAGTAAAAGAGACAGTTATGGGTTATTGGAAGAGAAACGTGGGAACTGATTAGTAGAGCTTGTTTTATGCTAAATACACTGTCATACACTGCAGCCTAAGTGGTATATTATAGCAAAATAAATCACTGGAAGATTCCCTCCATCTACTTTTATATCCATTGCATATGGTCAGGCTGACACATTGTGGGACAACTGTGTACTGAGAGCTACACACGTTACAATACATGGTATAATTACAATCTTTCCAGCAACCACTTGTCCCAGTAACCCTGTACTGATGTTTGGGTGCCTTCAAATGTGCCAGATAAAAATGTTCTGCCTTGTCCAATGGTGGTTTTTTTGCTGCGCCTGGTAACTGGTAGCTCAATGTTGCCCGAGGCAAGGTCTCACCTTATTTATGCCTAAATCCACTCCATGTGCACACAGGCTGATGCCGTGCACTAATAGCAAGGAGCAGATGGGAGCTGATCAGTTTTTTTTCCCACCTGCTGCAGCTGGGACTGCTCTCACGTCTGCACCTGCCAATTTCCTAGCTGTGCACCTATTTACTAAAACTTGGCAAATTTGCACTGGTGCAGTAACCCATGGCGACAGATCATATGTTTGCTTTAACTGCTCTTCTTGCAGTTTTCTGTAAAACTTCATAAACAAGTGAGAGCAGCAGCACAGCAAACATTACGTTTGAACATACTGACAGGAAGCCAGACTCAAGATGCACTGTTCAACTGCCTCCCAGTTTTGTTCCTAAATTTTAATTTTCATAGAATACCCTATAAGATAAAGCTTACCTTCTGGTTTAAATAATTTTAAAACTAATTTTAGGAGCAAAACTGATTTCTGTTTCCTTCCCAGGATTTCTTGTCCTGTACTGAAAAACAAAGCACAAAGCTTAATCCATTACTGCAGAGGAAACAGAACTTGTGACTGGTGGGGTGCACAGATAGGGGGGGTGCAGTGAGCAAGGGTGATCCCTCATGTGCCTACCTTTTTTGCGCTGGGGAGGGTCCACAACGGCGGTGGAAAAAAACAGGATGCTAGCACAGAGAGCATAATTGCGCTCCCTGCGCTAGGAGAGCCGAATTTCCGGTTTGAAAAAGTACCAGGAGCTGCATTTTTGCCACCCTTGTACCTAACTGGGTGCTGCCGCCTGAGGCGAGTTTCTCATTGGTGCAGTGCCCCTGGCAGTGGAGCGCTGACTGATAATCAGTTTCAGTATATGATTATAAAAATACCTTATTCTCAAGGTTTAGGGTTGTCCTAAAATAACTTTTCTGCAGGGCCAAGTAACCTCAAGTTACACTTATAGGCTTAATCATGAAGTGGCCCTTTAAGGCCTGTAGACCAGTTTCCAACAATAATAACCCCCTGAAGCATATAAACTGTTTCATGGAAATCTAAACACAGGATCAATGCCTTGAATTGCATCAGATAATATTAGCTGAGCATCTGCGTAATGACGGGCTGACGTGCCCCACAAATATAAATGGCAAAATGTTATTTTACTTTGCTTCTGAAATGACGTAAGGAAAAGAGAAATGTTTGCTTTAAAACATGACAGCTAAAAAAAAATCATACATGAATGGTTTAAAGAGAAACAATATTTTTTTCCTTTAACACACAAAATATTCACAAAAGCCTATCCCTCATGATAATATAGGAAACGTTAAACATTTCCATTCCCCGTCTGGATTCCATTGCATTCCCTTTCTGTCAATTTAATGCTAAAGGGGGGTTAACAAGGGAAAAAAGGGTTTGTGTACCCAGTATGTTACTCTGATTACACCAGTTTCTCCAAAAATAAACATAAAAAGAAATGAGAGAATACAGGAAAACCAAAAGAATGTTAAGGCCACCCTGATGCGCACTTTGCTCAGGAAAGTCTGCATAAACACATTGGGCTCTTGCTTAAATCGCCCATTTCAGCTTGGTGGTCCTCCACTTTATTAAAACAAGTGAGGCCAGCGAAGCAGCTGGAAATAAATATTTGAGGGGAAAGATTCAGTGGGAGATGGATAAAGTTAAAGAAAATAAGACATATGAAAAATCCCATTTTTATAATAAGAAACAGTATGTCATCCCATCATTCACTAGTCATGAAATTGGGGGGGGGGAGAACAACATTATTCATGCAAATATAGAAAATATTTAACTAATTACTGTGTCCTTATGTAGCCAGTGTCCTCTGAGGACAGGCCTGGAGCCACTTTCCAAGTTTTAGATGGGAACAGAGAGTAGGCAGTGTAACGTGTGTGTGACATCACTTCCACCAACCAGCCCGGCCCCATACACCTCCCCCCAGTGCTTTCACCAGATTTCCCATAGAAATCCATGGAAGAGGCTGGTAGATTTTTTTTTTTTTTAATTTAAAAAATAAATTCATAGGCACCCGAGGGCCGCCCCCCAAAACCTGCCGCCCTAGGCACAGGCCCTCGGGTGCCTTAATATAAATACTCCCCTGGACATAGCCCAAAATGTGTACAGAAATTTCATGAACCATTGTTGAAATACCACACTTTCTTCCTCCTGTTATTCTGCCGATTCACTGCTTGAAATTAGACAGTAGCAGGACCCTAGCAATGCAAGGAGCAAATTGCAGACCCCCTGCCTTAGTTAAACTACAACTTCAGCGTTCCCCCTGCAACAGCTGGACATACATTTATATTTTATTTTCCCCATGAGACAGCTCTGATGTGTTTTTGCTCTACCGTAAAACTGACCCTGGTTTGTTCTACTTGTTTGTATTATTCCTAGTGCATTTAACAAAATTAAGTGATTGAGGGAGAGTGGCTTTATGACTTTTCTTACACTTACAGAGCATTTGTTTTTTAGCTGGGGTCAGTGACCCCCATTTGAAAGCTAGAAAGATGTAGAAGAAGAAGGCAAATAATTCAAAAACTATAAAAAAAAATGAATGCAAGTCAAATGAAAGGTTGCTTAGAATTAGCCATTGTATAGCATACTAAAAGTTAATTTAGAGGTGAATCACTCCTTAGATTTTACATCCCCTAATTTTAAGTTTCCCCTTATTTTACACAGTTTTTCTGTAGCCCCACCAATATATTATTTCCCTGCTTTTACATTTTCTCAAATTTATCAACATTTTTTTCTGGTCCCCTGAAAAATGTAAAATGGGGTTGTATTGTAATTGCCTTGTGAGAGACCCTAATTCTATCTGAGATCAGGTGTGCACCTGTTTCCTCTTTCTCATCTCCCGGCACAACCGAAACCAGGGCAGGTGAGACAAATGTCACCGTTACTTTGATCAACAGACAGAATTTGTTATCTGATGATGGCATGTTTAATCTACTTTATGTTTTTGGGTCACGCTATGATTGCATTTCCCAGCGTTATAATCTTTTCTTATATTATTTACTTATGCTCCTATTACATTATTGTAACTGCTTAGTTTCCATTTGGTGTAGTACCTGTCCAACAAAACATGGGCCCTTTTCCAAAGAGACTTTGCATCTGGAGGAGCAGCTTCCTATGTAACAAAAGAAATTGTTTCACTGGGGTTTCTCTAATAAACAGCTGATATTCTGTTGAATGATCTGAAATGGCTTAACTACAATGTTTTTATTTGCACCACAAGCATACAGAATATACGTGTCAAAAGACACGTAATAACAGTAACAAATAAAAGTTTTGCCAAGAAGGTGGAGTTGGTCTACACACTTTCTATGACCTTCCCCAGTCATAGGAAAAACCAAGATATAGACATGTTTGAACAGAGTGCTTTGTTATCATAAGGTCTATTTCATTGGAAACTTCCCACTCCATTTGATAGCTCCTCCCTTCCCCAAATACATCAATTGTGTTGAATATTGTAAATATCAAAATAAGTATCTAGTCCATATAATTGAGCTGAACAAGGTGCTCTTACTAATGGACTGCATCCTGCTAGCTCGTCGGACATGTACCAAGTAGGAAATCTAAAAACATAAGAAATTTCTCGCTGTCGTAGGGATGGTAAATATTGAATACATAGTGAAAAAAATGACACTTTCTATTAAGGGTGGCCTCTAGTCTGTCCTAACAAGCAAAATTGCCTGTAACATTTTTTTAACATCTAAAAATGGAGGCATATTTAATATCCAATGCAATATTGCTTTCCTACCAACCACTGAGATAAGACCTGCTCATACATTTCCATGAAATTCAAATAGTGCTCAACTGTAAATTTATATGCAGTGACTAAAGTGACAGTATATGCCCACACCTAGTCAAGCAGTTTGGTGTCAGCCCAAACAAATGACATTTTGGCCAAGACAGTAGTTCAGTAGCCATACATTTTGCCAACAGACTAATCCATCCCACACATTGAAGGTTGGCAAGTGTATAATAAACTTAAAGGGGTGGTTCATCTTTTAGTTAACTTTCAGTATGTTATAAAATAGCCAATTCTAAGCAATGGTTCAATTGGTTTTCATTATTTATTATTTATAGTTTTTTTTTAATTATTTGCCTTCTTCTTCTGACTGTGCAGCTTTCCAATGGGGATCACGGACCCCATCAAATACTCTGTAAGGCTGCACATTTATTGTTATTGCTACTTTTTTTTACTCCTCTTTCTATTCAGACCAATGCATGGCTGCTAGGATAATTTGGACCCTAGCAACCAGACTGCTGAAATTGCAAACTGGAGAGCTGCAAAATAAAAAGCTAAACAACTCAAAATCCACAAATAATAAAAAATGGAAACCAATTGCGAATTGTCTCAGAATACCCCTCTCTACATCTACATCTACATCTACGTCTGTGTAAATGAGAAACCATTAAAAAAAATACGGACTAAAGGAATTTCAGAAGATAACAATCTGAACTCCAAATGTTTCATTTAGTGAAGGCATCAGTTAGGGGCACATGTACTAAGGGACAAATATTGAGGGATAATTAACCCTAAATATTCGACCATCGAAGTAAACTCCTTCGACTTCGAATATCGAAGTCGAAGGATTTAACACATTTAGTTTGATCGAAGGATTTTAATCCATCGATCGAACGATTTTCTTTGATCAAAAAAAGCATAGAAAGCTTATGGGGAAGGTGCCAATAGGGTAACACTGGTGCTCGGTAGGTTTTAGTTGGTGAAGTAGGTAGTCAAAGTTTTTTTTAAAGAGACAGTACTTCGACTGTGGAATAGTCGAACGATTTTTAGTTCGATTCAAAGTTGAAGGTCGAAGTAGCCAATTTGATGGTCGAAATTCGAAATTTTTTTCATTCGTGCCCCTGAATGTAGGCTATACAGACACAAAGTTATGACTTAAATGCTCAGCACTAAATGGTAAGCGTTTAAACCCTTCAGCTCCAAGGTAATTGCGGAAAACTTACAATACTAGTGGGCAGGGCCGCCATTAGAAATCACGGGGCCCCGTACAACAAAATTTTTGGGGCCCCCTGGGCCCCGCCCACACTGACGACCAAGCTCCACCCGATTTCCCGCCCACTCCACATTGCAGTTAAAAGACCACACAGACATCAGCGCTAAAAAAGTAACCCCCCCCACACAAGTTGTAAAAAGCTATTGATGGTCAGGGCCCCCTTATAAAAAATTGGGGCCCCAAAAAAAAAAAAATTAAAATTTTTTTTTTAAAAAAAAAACATTGGTGGCAGGGGTCCCCTTATAAGTTACAAAAAACTTGGGGCCCCAACAAAAAAAATGTAAAAAAAACTAAAAAATAAACAAACATTGGTGGCAGGGGCCCCCTTATAAGTTAAAAACAAATTGGGGCCCCAAAAAAAAATTTTAAAAAAAACTGGTGGCAGGGGCCCCCTTACAAGTTAAAAACAAATTGGGGCCCCAAAAAAAAATTTAAAAAAAAAAGAATTTTTAAAAAAAAAAAAAAAAAAAAACATTGGCGGCAGGGGCCCCCTTATAAGTTAAAAACAAATTGGGGCCCCAAAAAAAAATTTAAAAAAAAAAAAAATTTTTTTGAAAAAAAAAAAAACATTGGCGGCAGGGGCCCCCTTATAAGTTAAAAACAAATTGGGGCCCCAAAAAAAAATTTGAAAAAAAAAAAAAAATTTTTTTGAAAAAAAAAAAAAACATTGGCGGCAGGGGCCCCCTTACAAGTTAAAAACAAATTGGGGCCCCAAAAAAAAATTAAAAAAAAAAAAAAAAAATTTGTTTGAAAAAAAAAAAAACATTGGCGTCAGGGGCCCCCTTATAAGTTAAAAACAAATTGGGGCCCCAAAAAAAAATTTGAAAAAAAAAAAAAATTTTTTTTGAAAAAAAAAAAAAAAAACATTGGCGGCAGGGGCCCCCTTATAAGTTAAAAACAAATTGGGGCCCCAAAAAAAAATTTGAAAAAAAAAAAAAACATTGGCGGCAGGGGCCCCTTACGAGTTAAAAAAAAAATTGGGGCCCCAAAAAAACATGTTTTAAAAAAAAAGATTGGTTGCAGGGGCCTATAGAATATTAAAATAATACATTGGTGGCCAGGAGATTAAAAAAAAAAAAATACACAAACTGGTGTTCAGTAGAATTGAACTCACGGCTTCAGTACTTCAAATTCACCTCCTTTCGTGACTTCGGGTCTTTTCACTGTTTCAGGACTTTGGCTTCGGCTGTTTTCGTGACTTCGGGTCTTTGCGCTGCTTCAGGACTTCGGCTTCGGCTGTTTTCGTGACTTCGGGTCTTTGCGCTGCTTCAGGACTTCGGCTTCGGCTGATTTTGTGACTTCGGGTCTTTTCGGCGCTTCGTGACTTCGGCTTTTTCCGTGACTTCGGGTCTTTTCGGCGCATTGGCTTTGGCTTTTCGGCACTTCCGCATTCGGCAGCACAGAGGCAAGACGTACGGCTCGGGCGCTCGTAAGGGGGGCCCGGATCTTCAAAAAATGCAGCGCTGCCGGGCCCCCCTTCATGCCCGGGCCCGGTACGCTTGTCCCCCCTGTCCCCCCCTGATGGCGGCCCTGCTAGTGGGTACCTGTATGCTCTTTAATGCAGTAAGCCTCCTGCAGCAGAAAGTAATGCAGAATGAATAAAGCAAATGATATAAGACACAAAATGAAAAAAATGCATGTTCAATTTTAAAAGTTTTCAGATGGACAGATAGGATCCTGTGTATAAGTTACAGGTTAAATATGAGCACTATTACCCTGTAGCACGGGGGGGACACACTACATGTGGGCCAGACCATGAGCAAAGAAGAGATGGTGGATGATCTGAGACAGAAACTGGATAGAGGAACTGGGTTGGTGGGTGGAAATGTACCTTTATTTTTTAGATTTTGTTTTCATAACCATATGTTTGTAGAGGAACAGTGGTATCAAGATCATCTGTTTAAAAACTGTACACCTATAAAATACTCACTGTCCATTGCTGCTTACTGGTTCAGTTATAGCAACAGAGGCAGTCTGCATGCATCAGAACTGAACGCTAATGAGCCTGACCGCATATCTATCTAAATCATTACTATTCAGATACTCCAGCTACAAGTAGGGTTGCTACCTGGCCAGTATTTTACCAGCCTGGCCGGTTAAAATTTTGCTTGGTGCCAATGTTATTAATAGGGAAAAAAATCAAGAATATAGGAAGGCCGGTATTTTTTTCCTGAAAAGGTGGCAACCCTAGCTACAAGCTTTGTCTCACCTGAGCAGTCACTAAATGTGGACCTACCAATGATATGCCATGATTCAGCAAGATTGATAGCAATATCCATCATTTGCTCATATTTATTACTGTACTCCCTTATGATTATATCCCTGGTAGAATAAAATTACTTCTCCTGGTTTTCTCCTCCATCTAATTCTCAAACCCAAAAAATCTTAACGACTTGATTTTACCAAATCAGCCAAAAGGTAAAACCTGTCCAAGAGATTACTATTGAAAGCAATAGTTTACCTTTAGTGACTTTTAGGTTGGTCTTTGTTTTCTATTTTCAAGAAATCTTGAATTATTTGCCTGCCTTTTCCAATTTTTAAATGGGGGAGGTCACTAATCTTGACAGCCAAAAAAACTATTGTTCTGTGAAGTTAGAATGTTATAGTTACATTGTTTTACTTATCTTTCTATTCAGGCCTCTCCTATTCATATTCCAGTCTCTGGTTCACACCACTGCTTGAATGCTATGAAATGAAAATTACAATAGAGCTGCTGAACAAAAAGCTAAAGCATTCAAAAACCACAAAAAAAAAAGAAAAAGACAAAAAGACCAATAGTAAATAGATTCAGAATATCAGCATCAATAAAATGCCTAAAAGTTAAAGCAAACTACCTCTTTAAAAACGAATGTATTCAGTCTGGGTTTATGTGAAAATTATGCACAAACACTCTGGTGCAAATATACTAACGACGCCTTCACTCATATCGCAACACTTCGCCAGGCGCAGATTAGCCAGGACAACGCTAATTCACTAAAAGCCGAAGTTGCGTCCAGTGCGCCGAATGCTGGCGAAGTTGCGCTAGCATTGCCTCATTTGCATACAGCGGGAAGTTAAAGTTGAATGGAGGTATATGTTACAGCCAATACATTACATTACACAAGTCAAGGAAACCTTAATAAATTAAAATTGTTATATTGCCCTACACATGAGCCCAGTGTATAGTTTATGTGCCATATGTTAGGAAATGTAAGGGGGAAGTGGGTTACCATCACCCTGAAAAAGGAAAAGACGCCAGCATTTTTTGGAAGTCCTATCTACTCTATTGCACTTCGTCTGGTCTGAGATGGCAAAGGCAAGTCTGGTGCAAGAGGTAACGTTCAGTAAAACCTGCATCTTAGTGAATTTGCGTAGTTACGTCCATTGGCCAGAGCACAACTTCGCCAGGCGTTAGGGAGCGAAGTACCGCTAGAGGCTATCGCCTTCGCTAATGATGCTAACGTAACGAAGCCAGCGCCAGTTAGTAAAACGTCAAAGTACCGAAATGACGTCACGCTGGCGAATTATCGCCCATGTTAGTCACTTCGCCCTTCAGTAAATTTGCCCCTCTGTGCCTCCCCAGTCCATGTGCCCCGCACCCCATCATTCACTAGTTTTCTTCTATGTTTGAAATATTTTATTTGGTTTTCACAATAAACCATAAAAATCAATATGATAACAAATAGTATGCAGAATAAGAAGATAAATACAATGACATATAATACAGAATGAATAATTTACAATGACGTAATCTGTAAAATAAAATAGAAACTAACAAGAACTAACTATCCCTTACTAAGCCAGTGGACGCATAGACATTCTTAAAAGAAAAAGAAGAAAGAAAAAGCCCATTGTCTTGGGAATGTCAGATAACCACCCCTATGAACATTTTACAATTGAAGAAACTGAGATATTTGACTTCTGGTATTGGAGTCACAGAACTCAAAGTAAGGAGACCATATAAGTCTAAATAAATCTTGGGAATTCTTTACACTTGCTTTCTTACTCGCTTGCTCACTCAGCTTCACCCTGCTGCCAATTGCTACCTCTTTCCCCCATGCAGGCTGTTTGGAGGAACAACAGCTATTCAGAATAGGCATGTACATCTGTAGCCTACCCCTCTATCCCTGCACCCTGACCATGTGCCTGAATAAAAGTTCCATCACAATGACAAGATTGCAATCAAAAGTGCTAGTTTTGTGCGCAAAATATAATTAACGAGACAGTATTCTGCACAATCCAACTTCTCTCACTTTCCATGTGGTGCCGAGTATCCCCCAGAGAATGCACCAGTATATGCTAGTATAGCCATGGCCAGTATATTAGGCATAAGGGAGTGGGAGTAATATGTTACGGCTGTAAGATAATAAGCTTGTAAAACCACTTGTCTCAAGGGAATTCTGTGCAATAATGTCTTCATAAATCATCTGTTCCCCATACATCTTAGTAAACATTGTGGTAAACACTCAATTATATGTAATAATCGGGTTATTTAAAAGGACAGACCTTACAAATAAAAGACAAAATAGTACTTTTCATCCATTTATAAGGTCCTGAGAGGACACAAATATCATTATGCAGCTGATCAATAACATGACGATCAATATGTTGAAAAAATAAAAATGCTACGGAATTGAATTGGTTCCACTGATTAAGTGAAATGTGAAGTGACTCTCCATTTTTAGATTTAACGCACCCTGCCACCATACCCTCTGCCTCCATAGATTCTGTATTAGGCCATTAAGTGGTGCATGCAGTCAGTCTATGTAAAAACTTTTAAGATGGCAATGCTGCAAAGGCTCCATTCATTGAAGATTCTGCTTTCTTATTGTCTTCTCTGCAAGCTTCCAATAAGAGCATGTCCAGAAGATGAAGCCAATCCAGCCTTGCTCCAGGGTTGGGTAGGGACCTAAGGTTGTTAACCACTCTTTCATTCTCTTTCAGTTCCTTAACACATTAAAAATGCTAATTCCAAAGCTTCATTGAAACCTTTAGGATAGTTTGATTGTAATATAAGGTTGAGTGAATTTCCATTTCTATTTAACTCTGGATTTCCTGCTACCTCCTAACCATGAAAGCTTAGATCACTTGGACTACATGAATGGCACATAAAAATGATACTGTCAATGTGTCAAGCCTTTCTCTCTCATAATTAGATTAGGAATTGTAATTACTCCATCCCTATGTCTAAAATTCTGCACTTCAAAGCTCTGCTGTCCCTTTGAAGGGAGCATATTGGAAAATGGGTAAATGGGATAGGAGTTCATTGTTGATACAATGAAGAAGAAAGGGAATGGAACAATGTAATATGTAACTAGATACAATGCAGCCAGTCATGCGATATGAGCTACTGTAGAGAAACGTGTGTTATCTGCAGGATATAAGCCTCGGGTGGTATTTTAACACTTAAAAATATAATTGTTCCGAGTTATAAGTGTGAGTGTGATCCTGTTAAGAGTTATGGATAATAGAGACAATAAATGCTGCCTTAATGTTAGTGTTTGCACATGATCCCATCAAATAATAATTCATAATAAGGAAACTCGCAAACCCAATCCGTTTGACTACAGGTAATACTAGTCCTACTATCTATGTTACTAGCTGTAGCTGCAGCTGGGAGTATGTGGCAAAATGAGCCAAAGTCTCAAGTTTAGGAATCAGGATTGTAGAATACGTGAGTGGATTAATGAAGCACAGTGTACGCACACAAGAACATAAATTGGCCAAGTATACATAAACATACAGTAAATTAGTGAAAGGATATAATACAAGTCCCCATATGTAATAAAATTTACTAAACAGGAACAGTAATCTATAGCAACCAATGAGCTGTTTGCGTAGTGCCTTTTATTGCATAAAGACATTAGTGTTTTACCGCCATTGTGACTGGTCTTAACGCTATTGGCGTTGCATAATTGTTTGGTTGTTTGCATTTCTGCATTTTCTGCAAATTTTATTTACTTTTGAATCCATTGCCTTTTTATTACTGCAATGCTTTTAGTGCCAATAAAACATTACCCATTTTGCATTTCACTGAATGTATATTTTCTGACAATTTATGGTTTCATGGGGTCCACTCACTTTTTGCAGCTTTTTCCACACAAAATATAGACAGTATGTAGAATATTCAGTAGCTGAAGTGACAATTATGAAAATTTGTATTTCACGTATAACTACTAAAACTGTTACACAAGTGGAATTATACATCAATTTCCCTCAAGGAAATGTCATTCAAATGTTGGCTTAACTAGCCATAGCCAGGCCCCCTGCCACCCCCCTCCCTCTAGAATCACGCACCAGCGCCCATCCAATGTGCGTTGAAAACTTTCCCCTGCTGCCCATGATAAGTTTTATCATGGCTCTGTTGGGCCCCAAGAGTGGGTCTGGGTACAATTGTACCTCTTCACCCCTGGTAGTTATGACACTGCACTTGTGCTTTGTGGCATGAATTTTAATGTTCAGTTCAGTGAAGCAAAATGAAAACTGTTGCTGAAATTGGTGTTACAGGACAATTGCTCCTCCTGTTTGTGACCTGTTGATGTGTTCTAGACAACACAATCACCAATGGTCCTTATTGTCCCTGTGGGAAGAATCACAGACAACAAGAAACAAAGAAAGAGACCGGTAGTGTACGTTGTAGTGTAGGAACATTATCACAATCTACAATATTACTATCAGAAAGCCTTTTTGTGATACATGTTAATGATATACTATAGCTGATCAAAGAGACTTTTTTTGGCAAAAACTTGAATTTTAATACATTTCACTTTACCATGATGTCTATTACTTGACCTTCCTTCTAGTATGATTACCCTAATAAGCTAGAAATTTCATACATCCATTTAATTGCCTTTACGTCTAGCACCATTACAATCTAACACCAATATGATGCACCTCCCTAACAATATATGAGTAGGGACCCCAATTATAAGCCAGGAGTGTGATGCTGTAGAACATTCCTGAGGTCAGTTGCACAGAGGCTCTTCAGTGGAAGTTTTGTTTTACCATAGGGGTTGGACATCTAGGGGCAGATTTATCAAGGGTCGAAGTGAATTTTCAAAGTTAAAAACTTCGAATTTCAAGCTATTTTTTGTGTACTTCGACTAGGGAATAGTCCAACTTCGATTCTAATTTGAAAAAAAACTTTCGAAATTCGAATATCAACTTTAATCATGTACTGCATCTAAAACCTGCCGAAGTGCTGTTTTAGCCTATGGGGGACCTCCTAGAACCTATATGGAGTCAATTGGTGAACTTTGAGAAATCAACGTTTTTTCGGGGAAAAACGTTGAATCGAATGCGCTATTCCTCCGATCGTACCATTCGAATACGGCTGAATACGGACCACTTCGACCCAAAAAAAACTTCGACTTCCCTTTGGTTGGTCTTTTTGAATTCAAATTTCGAAGTATTTTCAATTCGAAACTCGACCCTTGATAAATATGCCCCCTAGATGTAATAGCATATGCACACTAATGTTCTTTCTGTTGGCTTTATTTGGTTTTGTGCCTATTTATGTGCTCTAATAAGTGAAGCTCCATACTGATCCAGAATATAAGCAAACTGCTAGTTAGCAAGCTAGCTAGTTTAATCACATCATAGATTTAAAAAACTGCTGCAAGGCAGGAGAAGAGCCGTTACCACAAATTGTGTGTTGCAAAAGGGACAGGGCTTGTGCTGGCATGGATGGGGTTTCAGTGGATTGGGATATTTTGGCATGATTTGAGATTAGCCAGGCTGATGAGTGGCATCGCTGTACATGCAAGGGGCATTTTATTCTACTATACCCCTGAAACAATGTAGGTCTCTATAAAAGATATTGCATAAAACATAAAACAGTTCATATGTAAAACCCTGCTTCATGTAAATAAACCATTTTCATAATAATATACTTTTTTAGTAGTATGTGCCATTGGGTAATCATAAATAGAAAATTGCCATTTTAAAAGATAAAATGGGATCGTACAATTCACATTGAACACAAACCATACATGTAAGGTCACATGAGCCAATTAACAGACAGAGTTGTGTCTTTTGCTTCCACACTTCTTCCTGTTACAGTTAGAGTTGTAGTATTTCTGGTCAGGTGATCTCTGAGGCAGCAAAATAGTAGTTCAAAGCAAGAGACAATATTTACTTAAATATATATACACCAGTTTGGTAAGATTCATTAATATGCTACTTAATTTTATATAAATCTGCTGCTCAAGTATTAGTTTTGGGGGTATAGTTTTCCTTTAATCTGGCCTCTATTTGCCCCCACCACCCAGGAGGCCCAGGTGACCATTCGGCTAATTATTGGGGAGCTTCTTGGGGGAGGGCCCTGCTAACGTAGTATTGGGCCCCATTATTATTGATGATAGCTGGTATTGTGAGCAGCTTGTGGGTGGTGATGAGTGGGTCAGCTGCACCTTTCCTTGGGGGGGGTGTGTGTTAATACATCAAACCTTGGCAACAAAACGTGACCTTCTGTCTACTTAATGTATAGAAATTTGATGTGTACTGGGATTTGGTAATATTTGAAAATGATGCCAGATGCTCATTAACTAACTGGTATCCTAAAATCAGGAAATGCTTTTCCTTTTTAATGCTTTTATTGCTGTCAATTAAATTATTGTGAAAACCTTGGAAACAAAATTCAAAACACACAAATACATAAAACGTTTAATTCCTTTCATACTTACGTAGCTTACAATGAGTTAATTGAAAAACACCAGTTCTGCCCTCTGCATTCACAATCCCATTTTCTGCTTAAGTATGTGCATAAGGCAAATCAGAATCTGCATCTTTCAGAATAAATGTTGATTTCTTGCTAACAGGGGGCCCTCCTCCTCCCTTTATACTGGCTCGCTGGCAGCATTACTTATAGAAGTAGATAACTTAGTAATAGGTGTTGTCTTTGGTACAATAGGTTCCACTGCCAGTGTTGGGCTGTCCTGCCAGTGGGGCAAATTCACTAAGATTTGTAGTTGCACCAGGCGCAACTTCGCCGCATTTCACCACATTTCGCCAGGCGTAGTTTCCCCAGCGCTCCGCAAATTCACTAAAATCCGAAGTTGCGCACAGGGGTAGCGTAAAGTTGCAAAGTTGCACTAGCGTTGATTCGCAAAGCGAAGTTACGCTAGCGATGGTTAATTTGCATATGGCGCCAAATTCAGATTTCAATGGAGGAATATGTAGAATCACTACAAATACCTGGGAAACCTTCAAAACATCAAATAATTTTTTTTTTTGCCCTACACATGTGCCCACTGTATAGTTAAGTTGCCATGACTTAGGAAATATAGGGGGGAAGGAGGAAAGCCCCAAAAAATTTTTCGATCTTTTTCAGCCTATCACCCATAATATAGAAAAAACGCCAGACCTTTTTTTGAAGCAATCCCTATCTACT
The DNA here is from genome assembly GCA_038501925.1 of Xenopus petersii. Classification (NCBI taxonomy): domain Eukaryota; kingdom Metazoa; phylum Chordata; class Amphibia; order Anura; family Pipidae; genus Xenopus; species Xenopus petersii. The sequence continues at coordinate 103,112,856 of CM076676.1, forward strand.
CTATTGCACTTCGCCTGGTCTGAGGTGGCGAAAGAAGTCTAGCGTAAAAGATAGCGTTCAGTACACTGCGCGCGTTGGTGAATTTGCATAGTTACGGCAGTATTGAAAATTCGCCAGACGTAAGGGTGCGAAGTAACACTAGCGAATTTACGCCATCATTCGTTAGTGAATTTGCGAAGTAACGAAAATGCCCAACGCTAGCGAATTGACGCTAGCGTTAGGCGCTTCAGTGCTTCGTGAATTTGGGTCAGTGTGTACCAAAGGATCACTTCATGGGCCTATACCTTAGTGGACGCCAGTCTGTGAAAATTCCCATTAGCTAGTTATTCCCACCATAAGCATACAGTATGTGGCCCTGGATGTCACGCCTCTGGAAGGCCAAGTCTGATGCTGTGCTCTGCCAATGAAGCTCATAATGCAAAAAGAATTATAACATTGGGGCATTCCTTGTGCTTAGATCCATTTTGCACATAATTGTTATGCTTAACCTGAGGGTTGTGGGAGCAGTTATGCTGCAGGCCAAGCTTCCATGCTTGGGGAAGAGGAGAGTTGTATCGTCAGGTACTGTCTGGGGGTGTGGGGCCACTGAGGTGACAAAACGGTGGGCCCTGGAGCCTCAGTCCAACCCTGCTTGCATGCATTTGGTCCTAACAGACTAGTCAGGTGTAAATATATATACAAGGGTGAGGAATATGTTTTGGAGCAAGTAACTTTAATCAGTGGTGTCAATATCAGTGACAATTATGTCCAATTCTGCATGAGTGCAATTGTGGCTGTGTTCATAAACAAGTCTCGGAGTTCTTCCCCCCTTTTTCTTTCGTCTCTCTTATTAATCGACTGATATTTAAGGTGTAAAACTCAGGAACTATCGTTATTTCCTTGGCCTAGTGAATAATAGGATAGTGTATATTTTTGATTTTAGAATGACTCAGCCTTTTAGGTAGAATGTCCGTTTTATTTCTGGGGCCATTTTGTTGTTCAAGGATATCCTGATCCCTTGGAAGCCTGACAGTGTATTGTGACTTGCGCTGCCTTTTTGGAGCAGGAAGTCAATAAGTTCTAGGATGAATAATCACCACCATTAATAACAGTCCGAGGAAACGGGGATTAGGGAAATGAAATCATTGCTATAGGAAATTCACATTAGAAGGTGAACTAACAAAGCTGGGCTACAGGAAAAAATATGTCAGTGGCTAAGAAGAACACAAGCTCTCACAGGAGTAGCGTCACTCCCTGCACACATTCCTCTGATCTCTTCTAACAAATATAGGGACCTTCCCTGTCTTTTTTCAATACAAAGCGAGTGCTGCTTGGTAGCAGTTAGATGTTCATATTCCCACTGAGATCCAGGACCGCTTTCCAATAAACCCATTCGCTGCTGCTCTATTACAAACTGAAAGTCTGTATCAAATAAGGAGGATTTTCTTCTCATTTCTCCACTGTGCAACCGCCGATATGTGTATTGCCTAGATTTCCCATAAAACACTAAAGAACTCTGCAACACTGAATTTACAATGCTTGACAGTCAAGTACTTCTCAACTGATGCAGTAGTTTCTATGTTCTCTGGCAGCTAAAGGGATTGAGAGGAGAATTGGGTAAAAAGTACCTGTGCCCAAGGCGGTGTCACCTACTCCCACATCAGGTCTGGACTGGCAATCTGTGAGTTCTGGCAAATGCCAGAGAGGCTGCTGTAAGGTCCCATAGACAGTCACTATTTAGTGGGCTGGTGGAGGACTATTAAGGCCTCTGAGTACTTGGAATGCCAGGGCCTATTTTGACTCCCAGTCCAGACCTGACCCTCATCCACTCACCAAAAACAACCCCACCTGACCACCCTGCTCACTCACACTACTTCCAGAGTTCTGCTCCTGAAGGGGAAGTCTGATAGGCTGCAGCAGGAATTCCAGAGACAGACATTAGCTCTAGAGAAGCTGAAGATTTCCAGTTGAAAACAGAGAGGTTATAGAGGAGGAGCAGAAGCTCAGCAGCAGAGCAGAATGAAGAACATGAGATTTTAGTAGAGTTGGTTTGTTAAGGGCCTTGAATATTTAGCTTTTGGCTCCGTTTAAAAAGAAATAGAGAGTTAGTGAATGAATTTGCATAGGGGTACAGCAGATATAGAACAGGGGACAAGTGGACCAGTTTAATGGCTGAAAGAAAATGGAAATTAATTATGAAACACCAGACCTATTTCTATTATAAAGGAAATCATTGTTTTTTTTTCTACTTCTGGCTAGGAATCTTTGTGGTATCAATATCCCTTTAATAGAATGACACATGCTGTGTGTGACTGTGGTTATTGTTACAGAAAACACAGGAGGAGGATATTTTGTGGTAGAATTGTTCTGTTGCTAATTTAACTTTGCTAAATAGAGTCATTTATCCAGTTGTAGAACCCCCCAACCCCTGTCCTTCAGCTGCGCTTGCTTCATCTGGGAATCATCCATGTAGCAGTTATTGTACTAAATGAGCCTGTCTGGAATACATTATGGGGTCATATAGATGTTTCCTGATTGTTGTATCAGTGCTTAATGATGAGCACATGATGTCAGTCAAAGTCACAACCAGCGAGTGTTCTACACACTGTATTACAGAGGGGCTAGCGACTTTCCTGACATCTTTGTGTAACAACTTGGCTTCTATAAGTCATATCTTAGTAACATTTATATGGAGACAATAAACAGTACTTGAATGCAAATTTCTTTTATGTATTGTCCTTAGAGTACAGTATACAGTATATATAGCGGTACTGACATTAAGGAGCTCTGACAACAATTAGGTTTCATATGGGCCTATGGTGGATATAAGAAATGTGAATGAAATTGTCCTGGGCTCCCCCAGGTATACAAAGAATTTGTTTTTCTAGAAATGGGTGCTAGTACCATTAATAGAGCAATGCAAGCAAATTCTGATTATAAGTTATCACTCTTTTACTTGTAGAGTTTATAACAGCAGTAGCAAGCAGTATGGGAGCTCCCACTTGTAACATAACAGCAAGTTATTTCCATTTAAGCAACCAGCGGAACTGACCAACTATAAACATAGTTTATTTGCTAAATGACTACCAATGTGTCGTTTTAGTACATACATAAGGTAAAGCACCCCAAGCCCTGCTATGGAGCCAGATGGTCGATACAAATCACCTCTAAATAAATATAAAAGTTATTGCCCCGTTACAGTGACATAAATATAAGCAGGGCTTGGAAGAATCAATGTTGATGCGACAGGTCTCGGCAGATAAGAATTAGTCAATTCTCCAAGCCAGCCTTTATCATTAGCCGGGATTATCAAATACATTCCCAATCAGACAGTCTAGACAGGTTCCTGAAGATACAAAAGAGGATGTGCTGAAGGTAAGACTATTAGAATAAAGTGAAGGAACATTACGGATGCAGCTCTGAAGCATGAATGTAGCACGTTGGAAGCAGAAAGTGGGAAATACAAGGCCCACAGCAGCAAGGGCCATTTCCAGCAAATGTCAGCAAGAATTTTATTAGATAACAGGTGAATGGACTGATAGGAGATACTGTATTATCACTGCATACTAATTTTCTGATTGGCCAGGGATATGTAGTTACGAACAGCAATTTAATGCAACACACAGCCAAGGACTTGCCACTACTGTGATAAAGCTAAATTATGAGTAGGGATGTGAATTATAAGATATACAGATGAAGCCACTTGGATTTGTGAGTTAAATGCGTCATGACTCAGGGGTAATTGAAGAAACTGTGTTATCTTAAGTCATCTTAACTCATTTAATGCATTTAACCATTTCATTAGCATACCAAAGCTCCATTGTTCACAATGGTGAATGCTTTAATTAGATGGGATGTTGTGACGCAGTTTTCTGTGTTAAATGAGATAAATGGGATATCTGTGTTTAGTTATTCTGTGTCAAACAGACAAACCAAAGTGGCTTCATCTGTAATGCAAGATTGTAAAAGACAACTATTCATACTATATGAAGCTGAAGGCAGAGGTGCTTACAAGTTTGGTAACCAGGGAACCATTATATTATCATTATAACAAATATAAATTATTTGCAAATGTCTCTCTTTCTTTGTTTTCAACTCTTTTTATTTTATTGAATTTTCAAGCAGAAAAAAAAGACTTTTTACATAACACCGAAAAGAAATCAAAGCTGACGCAAAGCAAAACATAATAAGCAGTTATGCACACTATACATCACATTATTTGCTCAAATGTCCTGGAGCTAAAAGTAATAAACCATTAACAGACAACATAGGATAATATAAATGTAACCATAAAACATTAGACCTCGAAAATCAGTGTTCCTATGCCTCAGAGAAAAATATTTCGACCCATTTAGAACCTTCTCAATAAATTCATTAACATTCGATACTATAATATTCAAAGAAAATCCCCCAACAACCTTGAAAGCCGTTGTTTACTTTAATTGAACCTCCTCTAGAGTATAGAGCTTCTTGTAGACATGAACTTTTCAAATAACTCAAAATAAGTTTAAAGTCGAAGAATCATTAGATAACCAATAAAAAATATATTGCTTTTCGTGTAGCAGACAGTAAACCCTGTAAAAAGTTTATAACCCTCCTAATAACGTCCCATAAACTCCATTTCATACAAATAATCCAAATTTTTAAAAATTATTTCCCTTTTCTCTGTAATAATTAAACAGTCGCATGTACTTGATTAAAACTAAGATATAATTAATCCTTATTGGAAGCAAAACCAGCATATTTGGTTTATTTAATGTTTACATGATTTTCTAGTAGATTTAAGGTAGGAAGTTCCAAATTACAGAAAGATCCATTATCTGGAAAACCCCAGGTCCCGTGCATTCTGGATAACAGGTCCCATACCTGTAGTACAGTCATGTATATAGCAAAGGAATTCACTTGACATATCTGTGCTCATCCTTGAGTATTAAAGCCACTATAACTTTATTTAGTTTTTAGTTTTTCAATGTAGGTGGTTCTTCACAGTCAGGACAGTGAGGTTGTGGAATGCACTGCCGGGTGATGTTGTGATGGCTGATTCAGTTAATGCCTTTAAGAATGGATTGGATGATTTTTTGGACAGACATAATATCAAAGGCTATTGTGATACTAAGCTCTATAGTTAGTATAGATATGGGTATATAGAATTTAATTAAAAGTAGGGAGGGGTGTGTGTATGGATGGTGGATTTTCATTTGGAGGGGTTGAACTTGATGGACTGTCTTTTTTCAACCCAATTTAACTATGTAACTGTAGAAGGCAATGTATGTTATTTCTAAATAAATCAAAGATAATTGTGGAATGAGCAGAGTTTTTTTTGGCTGCTATATTACAAAAGTTTCCTCTGCTGAATAATATGTGAAAACACTTACGTAGTCTATCCATGAACATGAAGCATAACATTTGAGAATGGCTCAAAATCACCCAAGAAGGACCCCTTTTATTTCCTTTTGTGCTTTATATGGAAGGGACTGATGAAACCCCAGAGCATTCCTGGCTTGAAATAACGTAGGGTGGAGCCCACTGCAACTTGCTCCCAATTGTTCATATACTTCTATTTTATGAATACCTTTTTCCTGCCTCTTAGTTTCCATCATAATTTCCTAACCTGTGCTCTTAACCCTTAAATAGTCTGGTGGCTTGACTGCTTCTCCGCTGCACATTTCCTAGCAACTCTTTTACAGTTCTGAATGGATTCTATAACCGTATTGAGCAAATCAAACAGTTCAACTAATTTATTCATTCTGCAAGAAAAAAAAGATGATGCATCTGTATTCCAAAGAGGGAGGTCCATGTGAGAATTAAATGATAAAAGTGGTCATGTAAATGAATAGTGTTGGTATTAGGGCAGGACTTCACGGGCGATTTCGCAGCGATCCGACGTGCTACGCAAAATTGCAGGCGTCACGTCGGATGCAATGGAAACAAGGTAAGTAATTCAATTGTCGCATCGTGTTGCATTGTTGATGCGACGCGACACAACTGTCGGATGCAGACGCTGCGTCTGCATCCGACAGTCGTGTCGCATCAACAATGCGACACGATCCGACACTGCCATTACTTACCTGGTTTCCGTCAAGGTGTTGAGTTGTATTAATAGGGGCAAAGATAAGTGGAAGGAAATGGTTATTCTTCCACTTAAAACGCTGGTAAGGCCCCATCTAGAATATGCTGTACAATTTTGGTCTCCAGCACTCAAACAGGACATTATGTATTAGAGAGAGTCCAAAGGACAGGAGCAGGAGCAAAAAAATGGCCAAGTTGGGCTTGTTTAATGTGGAGAAGAGGTGCTTTAGGGCGATATTAAATATATATAAAAATATAAGGGGATACAATAACCACTCTAATGCTTTATTTACCAGTAGGTCTTTAAAGCTGACACAAGGTCATCCATTCCCATTAGAAGAAAAGAGGTTCCGCCTAAATATTCTTGTATTTTCTTGTATTGGAACCTTCCCAGTGAGTGAGAGTCTGTCTCTCCAGCCCATGACTTTCTGATAATGGACACTTACCTTTTCTAGTAAAAGACAGACTGATACAGCTGTTTTGAGCGAAAATAAAGAAACCAAAACAGCACAAGAATGAAACACAATTCTTTTCCTGAAGAGGGAAGCATGGAGGAGAAGAAATACACAGCTCCACTGTATTTAAAAAAGATGGCACATTTATTGCTACATAAATGTTATATACATATTGTGTTTCTGTTACATTGACAGAAATGTTTGAACTTCTTGCTGCTGGTTGAAGAGAATTATCAACAATACGCTGAATTTGACACAGGGTACAAATCTGCAAGAGACCAACAATGGAAACTGGAGAACAAGATGATAAAGCAATTCATCTTGGACAATTAGCTCTTACAATACTCCATAGGTACTACACGGTATGCTAGGACCCTACTATGTTCTTAAAATGCTATTGTAAATTTCTGATATTAATGAACAGGTTACGGTAAATAACCCTACATTTTTACTACCTAATATAGTAAAATAAAGTAAGAAACTTTTTACTGAAAACTTTTTCGATTTCAAAAATCTAGAAAGAGTAATATTTAGAATCCAAGAAATTTTCTTACAAGATTATTGTATAAAAGACTAACTACAGTGAAAAATAAGCCAAATTTTTTTTTTTTTCCTTTCTATTTTATGAAGAAAAGCTTTTTGGGCATACTGCAATGTCTAATATAGCAACGAGAAAAAGAGAAACAAAACAAAAATGGAGGGAAAAAAGGGCAGGCAGTGGCAAGTGATCAATCACATCATATGCAACAATCTTTAGTTGATAAATACTGGAATAAAGAACAAGGCCACAGATATAGTCCCATGATAATTGATATTTATAAGCAAATGGAATTATCCACTAACCTCCCCATTATTCGAGGGATCAGCAATGATATAGTTCCCAAAACTAATATACTGTATATTTTTTGTTCTCTTTAGAGTTGTCTTCATTCAGATAGAATTTGTTCAGACCATAAGAAACAATTCTTTCCTTCCATGCTCATAGTAGTGGAAGACGGGTAACATGGAAATTCACGGGGTTTGTATAGACTGGAAACAATGAATTGCACTGTTAATGAGGGGCGCTAGCAGAATCCTACACGGATACGCCATTTCAATTGATAAAGTAGACTATCAAAGGTAAGAAGGCGCCCACTCATATCAATACAAGGTGCTGATCCGACAGGAGGCTGCCCAAAACGTCTTCAAAATGTGTATAATCAAACATCGGATCGGACCGCTCACTCTTAGTAGAAAAAAACAAGTAGAAAAATTCCACAAACATGATCATTTACCCTACGCGTTTTGACCGCAAAACAGTCTTCATCAGGGGCACAGAAATCAAAAAAGTGAGAAAGCCCCATGATGAAGACCGTTTATGGTTGAAACGCGTAGGGCAAATGATCATGTTTTTGTCATTTTCTTTTCTGTATATAAACTTTTTTTCTACTAAGATTGTTAGATCTGACTTTGTAATTTTCAATTGGTAAAGAGCCGACCATTGCTCGTTTCATTCGGACTAGGGATGCACAAATCCAGGATTCGGTTCGGGATTCAGCCAAGATTCTGCCTTTTTCAGCAGGATTCGGAATCCTTCAGTCCGGCCGAACAAAATCCGAAATTGCATATGCAAATTAGGGGCAGGGAGAGAAACTGTGTGACTTTTTGTCACAAAACAAGGAAGTAAAAAATGTTCCCCCTTCCCACCCCTAATTTGCATCTGCAAATTAGGATTCAGATCGGTATTCGACCGTATCTTCGCGGGTTTGGCCGAATCCAAAATAGTGGATTTGGTGCATTCCTAATTCGGACATCATTATCTCATACCTACGTGTTGTTCTGACTTTACCTGCTTATGGTAAATAGTTACAGAATTACTGCCTGCAACATCTCCTTTTGTGCTTCCTTATGTTCTCTATATGTGGCAGGTACTGCATAGAATCATTGCTCCAGGTAGCCTTACTGTGAAGGGTTTTCCTTTAAATTACTTCAGGAAAAGAGAGGGAATAATATACCCCCCAATATTGCTCCAGTCCTTTGTATAACAGTACTTAAAGCATGGAGTTTAGCTATGACCATAACTGTTCAGATTACCAGAGACCAAAAATAACATTAAAAACCAACAACAAAAAACGATACCAACGTAATATTTTCCAGTAGATGGAAAACACTATTCATATGGCAACAGTAATGGAAAGGATCATAAAAGACAATTCCATTGTTAAGACACTAATAGGTTTGCTGGGAATGCTAAGGGACAAAGGTTGCCACTGCTTTTATTCTCTGTATGTGAACAGTTATACGATTGCTGGCATCAACTGAAATCTTCTCCACGTTCAGCCCAACTTTTCCCTTTTTTTTTATTTTTTATACGTAGACCTTTATAACAGTTCCATAATAAATAATATTTGTAGATACAATGCATTTGTCAATTTTGTTTAGGCACAAGGCAGCTCCCACGGGGTGTGGAGAGACACTGACAGTCTGATTGTGCAGAAACGACACGCGCTGTGTGATATGTTCAAACTATTTCATGGGCTGAAGTCCCATCACCATTGTTAGATTTCAGCGGCTGATAGAAGGGTTTTGCTTCAGTCTATAGATTGCATTTTGGATGTCTTGCATCAAGTTCATTTGATTTTCCCTCTTCATTTTCTAGTGATCCTGTCAGATTTGTGTCGTCAGTATCTTATTTGTCTGTGTCCTTGTGATGAAAGGTCACCTTCTATATATCCTATCAATAGTGCCGGAGACCTGGAAAGCAGAGCAGACAGGAGGGTCAGTGATCATTGCTAATGAAAGAGGAGTTTTCACATCTGCTTTATAAATAACAGAGAATTTACAGGACTTTTCTTTGGCTCTTAGTCAAGTATTGCATCTTCCCCCTGCCACACTAAAATGTATTGTTAAAGGGAAATACATTTGCAGTGGAAAGGTTCCCACTTCTTACTACGGATGTGCTTTGGAAAGCTCACAGCAATTGTGTAGTTAGAAATAACATAACTGCAAGGCAGGAAGCCCAACCTGATTATGGAGTTGGTTCTGTTTATGGAACAGGTCAGTGTAAAAATAAAAACTGGGTAAATATTCTGTGCAAAAAAAAAAAAATGATTCTAATATAGTTAGTTAGCCAAAAATGTAATGCATAAAGGCTGGAGAAAGCGGATGTCTAACATAACAAACAGAACACTACTTCCTGCTTTTCAGCTCTCTAACTCTGAGTTAGTCAGCATCTATAAGGAGGCCACATGGGACATAACTGTTCAGTGAGTTTGCAATTGATCCTCTGCATTCATTTGAGATTCAAAAGCAACAGTTATGATCCATATGACCCCCCTCTCAAGTCACTGATTGGTTACGGCCTGGTAACCAATCAGTTGTACACCAAGAGAGCTGAAAAGCAGAAAGTAGTGTTCTGGCTATTATGTTACACATCCAGTCACTCAACCCTTTATACATTAAATTTTTGCCTAACAATATTAGAAACATTTTTTATTTTGCACAGTCTATCTATATCTATTTACCCAGTTTTTATTTTTACACTGAACTGTTCCTAATAAGCTAAGGTTGCAAAGGTGACAATAAAATAAGTTCATTAAATAGGTTAAAGAAAGAGTGTACTACACAGTTGTTCATTTTGATGCAGAAGAAATATTTTGGTGGTATGATTGCTACGTACCTGACTGATGTTTACATATGACCCATAGGGTTGGTAGTATCAGTAAGACCAGGGTGAACTCCTGGATGTGTGTTTGGTGGCTCTGCCGATACGGCAGAAACTTTTTCTTCTTCCCTTCTTTTAAGGCAGGCTGCTTTGGGGTTAAGGTTCCTCTCTGCAAAATAAATCAGTACAAATAAAGCATTAGGCTTAAAATGAAAAGATTTTTTTTATGATTAATCAAAATAAAGAAGTGATCTGATCTTATAATCAGGCTTCCTGCTTAGAATATTGTTTATTGCTGTAACAGTAACTGATAAAAACTGACAAAATACAGAAATATTTTTGTTATTCCAAACTAAAGCTGCCCATACACGGGCCATAAAAGCTGCCGACAGACCAAGTTGGCAATTTATCGTCCCTCGTGTGTGGGGCCCTCTGACTGCTTTCTTGGTCGATATCTGCTGCAAGTCAGGCAGATGTCGATCGGGCAGGAATACAAATCCAGCTGGATCATGGATGAATCTTTATGTTGATGTGGTCCCGCGATCCGACCGCCCATGTTGGCTACATTCTAATCTGATCGTTGGGCCCTAGGGCCCACGATCGTATTAGCCCAATATCGTCCACCTCAATGTGGGCATATCGGGGAGAGATCCACTCGTTTGGCAAAATCACCAAACGAGCGGATCTCTACGTGTATGGCCACCTTTAGGGCATGGGCACAAGGGCAGATTCGGGGAGATTTAGTCGCCTGGCAACTAATCGCCTCTTCTTCGGGGTGACAATCTCCCAGAACTGCCTTCCCCCTGTCGCAAGGCGACTAAATCTCCGCGAATCTGCCCTTGTGCCCCTGCCCTAACACTATGTGAGCAATTTAAAGGGATACTGTGTCAGAATACAAATGTTTACTTTCACCCCAAAACAACATGAGATATTGTGTTGAGTAGTTTTCTATCTTGCTTTATGGTGGGGATTTGAAATATACAACCAGGATCAAAGTAAGATCAAACACCCTTTATCTGAATGGCTCCACCATTTGCTAGACTGCTGCTTGGAATGCCTATGGCTGGCTTAACAATCAGAGTGGAAAAGATAAGGAGGTACGTAATCAGTTGGCCTGTGACATGAAGTTATTCTCAGCACTTTTTTCCTGGAGGGGAGACCTGGGAGGGTTATTATCTCTGCAAATGTCTTTTATATATATTATTTATATTCAGTGCTGTGTTATATTTGGCATTATTATTACTGTAGAGGTGTGGCAATAGCTTTTATTAATAAATGTATATTTTGATTCTCTTTTATTAATGATCTTCATAACCAGGAATAGGCATGGACTTGTGTATATGAGAATAAATATACAGAGTTACATTCAGCCCTACTGACCTCTGACTTGTTGTTCTAGATTAAGGATAACTGCTACCGCCTGATGAAGAATAAGCAGTTTTGTCTGTGGTTTCTCGCTCTTTAGATGTAGTTGACACATGCGCCCAAGCTCTTTAAACGCTTCATTGATGTCTCTGACGCGCAAGCGTTCCCTCGCGTTGTTTGCCATTCTCCTTTCTTTTTCCCTCTCCACTTTCTGTTCTGGATTTAAATCTTCATCTTCATTGATACTGCTAAACATGGGAAGCAATTATCTTCTGTTATTTCATTTATTTTCAACGTGGAGGCAAAACAAAGGAACATGTTGCTTGCTGGGAGACAATCTAACATACACAGCACCTTAGAGATCTGCTCCCCACCCTGAATTTAATATACTTGATGAATTACTGGTCACTTAGAACAAGTAGATAGGAACTGTAATTAATCGTACATGTGTTGACTGTGCTTAGAAGGCAATATAAGAACTGGCGCTTGAATATAGAAATGTATTCTCTGTGCCAGTCAGCCAAGTATATCAATACAATAAAAAAACTATTTCCCAACAAACAGTTCACAGGTGCAGATGGCAAGAGCAGAGAATGGCAGTTTGAATATTTAATGCCTTTATATTTCCCAAAAAAGCCTACAGGGTAGCCCAGCAAGCTTTCCTCTTCATAAAATCTATCGCTGTTTGCAAGTCCTCCAGGGCATTTGTACATTCCCCACTATCCACTTCCTAGAAGTGAAGTATGTTATGCCTACATTCGAATTGCGCAATCGTTTATTTTGTAGCTCTATGCTTGCAGATATGGCCATATTATTAGAATAATCTGGAAATAATGCACCTTGCTATAAACATATGTATGGAACTATTCAGCTGCTCTATGAAACTGATCATCATAATCACAGCCTTTCCGCTCCATAGTTAGTCACTAATAAACATAATAAATAACCTTGTTCTCCCTCTGGAAGATTTCATTTCTTTTTGAGAGGATTCATCATCTGATTTCATATCATCTGAAGAGACGTCATCGTGGATATTCTCATCTTTTTCTTTGCGCTCAGTCTTGATTTCTATCAGGCTTGTCAATGCCTGGGATAACGCTGTGTAAAAACACAAAGTATATGTAATTTAATACGCAAACTTAAAGGCATTACTGTCATATTTAGATTTCTAGTTGCTGCAAAACCCAGAATCTATTTGCAGTTGTTAGTCACAGGCTATGTATGATATAGTACAACTAGCTGTTGCGCCCCATGAATCACTATGGTGTTATAATGACAGCTTTGCAAGTAAGGAGGTTTTATAGTTGTTGGAATTCTTTTGCAGTTCGTTTTTCCCCCAACAAAACTATATATGCAAGTGCCATCAAGATATACTAATTCCCATGTTTCTGACCTACAAAAACATGAACATGGTCAGCTTTCCCAACATACTCGAAATTCAGAAACAAGCAGCAGCTTTAAGGTCATTGCAAACAAAATATTTCACATGAGTGAGTCCTTCAGGAGTAATAGTTTAAAGTAAGGCTACTGCTACATAGGCAGAGAATCAGCCAATCCGCTGCCTCCTGGGTATATAGGCACTCACAGTCACTGAGTCAGCCTGGGTACAGACACACGGAGTGGATTTCAGCACTAAAATGCAGTGCCAGTGAGTGCGGACACATAGGAAACTGCCGATTTATCAGGCCAAGAATCAGCCCTGTGTGGCAGTTGCCTTTAGTTTGCAATTGATTATTCCACACAAGGAGCTTTACCTGTGACCCTCTGCAGCTACTGATACTGGCCAGGTACAAATTTACCCAGTGTTTATAAATGAGACCCTGTGTGTTTTGCTCACTCAAAGTGTGACTGACTCTTGTGCAGTTACGAAATGCAGCTGTGTGAGTCCCGTTTATGATCCTGACTGTAGCTGTTTTGGAATCAGGCAGTGCATTTTCACCCTGGCAGTCACCTTACCTCTGTAATTGTCTTGGGGTTTGTGAGTAATTTCTGTGTTTGATGCAGAAACTGTGCTTGATAGAACTGAATGCTCACTGGATATGCTTACAGAATCTTCTCTGTGATTTGCCACCTAAGGTATTAAGAAAAAAAAATCATTATAAGGAGACCAATGTAAAAACATAATATAACAATTAAGCTGTTGAAACACAGGGCACTTTTCAGTCAGCTCCTGTTAAATAAACAGCACCAGTACAAATGCTTTACTGTCTGAAAAATGACTTGTATTGGGGTAATGGTGCAGTCAGATGTCTCCAGTGTAAGTAAAATGATGGTGGCACAAGCACGCCAGTACCCATGTGCCATTTACATAAGTTTGTATAGTACTATTATAAAGGTTTCTGTATGTCAGTTTACCAGCAGACACAGCCATTCTCATTTTAAGGGGCAACTAAAGTTGTAAGTGGGGTTTGCCTATATTTGCAGTAATTACTGTGTAAAGCGGCTGCACATAGGAAAGTCAGCAATGTGTGTGGCTCTGACTGTTCTCCCTGCACCATAGGCACGTGGAACTACACAACAGGCTGAACTGAGTGAGTATCCGAAGATTCAGCAAAAGACAAGCACTTAGCTGTCAGAAGGAAGGAGGGGGCTGACATTACACCAAGCCAAGGGATGTACGTGTGGATGACAGATTCAGCACAATGCTTTTATACAATGAACAGCATAGCCATCACATAAATCAGTAGAGAGAATGTGAGTGAGACAGTGTGTGAGAGTGAGTGTGTGTGAGTGAGAGAGAATGTGTGTGAGTGAGAGAGCATGAGTGAGTGTGAGAGAGAGTACAAGTGAGAGAGAGTGTGAGAGTATGAGTGTGAGAGAGAGTGAGTGAGAGAGTGTGTGTGTAGGGGGAGTTTAGTTTCCTTAGTTTCCCTATTTTAAAAAGCTTAAAAGTGGCTTTGGCTCTTCATTTATTGGCCTTATCTATGGCTTCAATGCAAGGAAAAGTAATCTCTGACAATTTACAAGTTAAATGAACAGATTTAAAAATAAAGCACACGATATGTACAGCACTATACAGCTGTTCTATTCAGCAGCGAGAGCATGTTAGCCTTCTCGTCATCCCAATGAATGGCTTTTTTCAAGTTCCTCTTGATTAAGGACGTTCCAAAATCAACATGTATTCATATTTCCGTGGCAAATATATTTTGTGTTCCTGCCGCCATTTAATGATGATTCAGAATCCACATTATTTGGCTGAATGGGAAAAGAGTAGGCTGGCATCTAGCCATAACATGTAGATAAAGAAGTGGCTTATTTAACTCATTGTATTCCATTTAAGCCCCAGTCCCCCAGAGAGAGAAAATGACAAACTACTTTGCTGAAACCTCCCATTCAGTTTGAAACCTCCCATTCAGTTTGAACACTGCTCATAGGACAACACTGTAGTGTCAGAGGTTATTCCTTTAGAGCCACTTGATACAGCATTAATAACAAGCATGCTTACAGCTACCCTGTATATGTTAATAAGAGACGCCCTTACAGATGCACACTTCCATTAATCCATTTTTTTGTGTAGCCCCCGGAAGAGGGGATTACCTGCGGGTGACAAAAGCACCCTATCTGCCGTCTCTCTTAGAATGGGTGCAAATTAAAAAGGGTCACTCGCTGCACAACTACATATATAAGGCTTGTTTTTCCATAATGTTGGATAATGGTTGCATAAAAACAGACATGATAGAAGAGACAATCATTTGGTGACCGGCTTGGTTGAAACAGAAGGGAAATGAGGGCAAAACACCTAGAAGGGAGCAGTGGTTACATAGCGGCCCCAAGCTTTGCTACTGATCAGTCAATGGACCCACATTCCAACTGACAATTTTTTCCTCTTACTGCCAAGGTATTCTCATGGGTTGGACATGAATACTGAATTTATTTTATTTATTTATTTAAGGCCCTGATATTAAAGAGATACTGACATCAGAAAATTACCTTTTTATTATCTATCATAACATTATCTTTGAATGCTATTTACAATTAAAAAAGTATTTGCCTGATGCTTTTACATGACCTTTCTTACCCCCATGTTCCTCTATGAGGGGGCTGCCATATTTGTGCGGCAGTAGTCCGTTCGCATTACAAACTCTGACAGACTGAGATGGGACATTCAGGTTGGCTAAACAGTCAGGTTTAGGAACTTCAAGTAATAATTACTTACAAAAGCAAATTTGATTTGAATTTTTAAAAACTCGATTCGAGCTATTTTCTACGAAAAAAAACCTCAAATGTCAGGAAGGCTGCAAACAACTCAAAATTGATCACTGGCTGTCTCCTATTGACTTAAACATTTGTCAGCTTTTAGGTGGCGAATAGTCAAACTTGAGTTCTTAAAGGACCAGCGTATTATAAATCTCGAAAATCGAATTCAATTTTTTTTTAAAAAAAACTCGAATTGAAAAGTTTTGACCATAATTTGACCGAATTTTCAATTTGACTCTTGATAAATCGGCCCAACAGTGTTTACTGAGCAACTGTTCCTCGGGTCTGGTGACACTCACTAGTTAGGCAGTAGAAAGCTTTAAGAGAGTCTCATGTAGCACTGCAAGTCTTTCAGACCAACTGCAAGTTTTCTCATTATGCCAGCACATCACATTGTGTTTAATAAATTAACATTTCCCAAACATTCCTGGAATCTTTCTCGAAAAAAGTCAATTCCGCAGAAAGGGTGTCTTTCAGTTGCCTTTGAATGCCTTAGGATTAAACGTGCCTTGTAAAAGATTCTGGAATTGTTCTATACTCAAGGGGTTAACGTCATTAAGATGGCAATGTCCACACACAACAGGTGTACAAATAATCTTTTGTCTGTCAGTGTGACCTCCCCAGCACAGTCCCATAGGCTGCAGATACATTAGCATACAGCTGAGAGTCTACATTTCAGTGATTAGAGAAGCCTCGCTCCCTGATAAAATCCCACTAACAAATGGCTGCCCTCTGAACTGCAATAGACTCTGCCTTCATTTACCCACCAGCCAACCAGCATCTGTCTCCACTCAATGAACCCGAGGGAACTAACTGGTCTGTATTGTGTGTGAATGGGCCTAATTAGCTGCTTCACACAATTAATACCAGTGTTGATTTTAAGGATTTCATTGTAGTAATCTTAGTAAAATGAATACCACAGAAGAAATCATTTGTAAAACTTCCCCTAGAGTAATAATGCAAGCACGGAATCACTGGAGTGCAGTCTCTCTTTCTTAAAGTGCCTCCCTCAGTCTTATTACAGCAAGTGCTCTAAGTATTAGTAACAAAAGCCTTTCCCATATCATCTGTTTTATATGTCTGCAGGTTTATGCTCTTTTGAGGGAGTAGTTTCCCCATACAATTAACCATGATATTAGAAATATTCTATTCGTGTTTGCATACTAGATGCAGGGTGTCTATTATTATTTGCATATAATGTTGATGACTTTGATGCATTTGGCCAGCTTGAATATATTGCAATATAATACACAAAAGCCATGAATATCTTAGTGATGTCATCAGTTATAAATGGTGAGTAGTGATGTCATTTTGGTCACATGACTTACTAAAACTTGTGTATTATAATAAAGTACCCCATTTTGTAAAATATGAGGATATTAGAAGTTGCCTCGGGGTTCCATGACTTGTATATGGTCCTGAAACTCCTCGGTAACTTGATATCCTTATAATTTACAAGAGGGGGTATTTTATTCACTATATACATGTATGTTTTCATTGGGCGGGCATTCTTTATTAGTTTTATACACATGTTGTCCTTAATAATGATGAGGCGCAAGGGCACAGCATATGTTGTCTTTAATTAAATGGGTTCTGTCTGTCATACAAAAGAATCCAGCAAAATCCCTGCTGAAAAACCCTGCTGAGAGTCCCAAACAGAAGAGCAACTAGTTGTAGTAAAGGAGAATTTGGTAGAGAGGAATACATTACTGAGCTATATGCCCTAACACACCAATTCTAGGATAAATCAGTAATATACATTTCCCAACTGGCAAACAGCATGCAGCATGACAAATGTTATAGTTATAGTCAGGGTCGGACCGGGCTGGAGGAGCACTGGGAAATAACCTGGTATATGCCAAGCTGACCCAGGATGGTTGCAAATAAAATGAATAATAAGAGAATAATAAGGCTGCAGGTTGCCCTATGTGAGTTAGAGCAGACTGGTGCTTCTCTGGGTAATAATCGTGGGCAAACTGTGCAAATGTCCTATGTGATAAAGTGTATACATTGTATAGCTAAAAAAAAGTGATTAAAGGTATAATAAAGTGATAACACCTTAGCCCCAGATCTAGACTGGTTTCAGACGGTGTACAGAGCAAGTTGCCCTCAGCATGAACTTGGAAGGCGGCAATGAGCCAGGAGTGAAAGAGAGACAAATATTTATTGAGCGTTGGGTCCTTGTCCTGGATATACTGAACTGTACAAACTGCACTACAGTAAGTATTTATGATATATGCATATTTATGGCACATTTAAGACATTCGGGGTAATAATAACAACTACTCTTACGTTTGTCCACATCTAGTAACGGTTACTAGACAAGTCGCAAACTTAGGCCCATTTAATAAAGGATTCCCCTAGTTTTTTTGGATTCGAAAATATATTGGCTTCCAGCACTTCTCTATCTGTTACTAACTGTCATGTACGAATAATGGAAGGCAGTCACTGTGCTGCCCCTTATAGCAGTACCGTTAGGGTAATACTGAGTCAGTCACATGATTTATAAAGAATTGATACAATCGAGTATGAGAACTTTTAATAAAAACGTATTTTTATAATGTATGTTTTCAGTACAAGCCAAGATAAATTTCAACTTTCATGTGTTAGGCACATTATTTGGGAGTATAGTAAAGATTTAGTAGTATTTCCTTCCTGTATATATCTCCATTAGACTGATAATGACAAGAGCATCATTTATACTAAACCACCTGCAATTCACTTGGATAGCCTTGGTGCAACGGAATCAAGTGGTCACACTGGATTTTTATCCTTAAAACAAAAAGGGCTAAACATGAACCTGAGTGTGGCCATCTCTAGATTCTGGCACTTCAGCAGAGCTTAAAAACAGGACTCTAAACAATGCTCTGAAGAAGAAACAAAATATGAAGAACAAGGAAGTTTCTTGTTTGGGTCTGGCAATGTCCTGACAATTCTATAAATAAAAGCAAACAAAACATGAGGCAAACGGCAGGAAATTTGGTACCTTAAAGTCAAGTCAAAAAAACAGTCTGCTTATGAAATAAAAAAAGGAGTCAGTAACTCATTTCCTACTTTCCGCACCAAAATTAGATCGGAGTTCCTTATCTCTTCTAGACTTACACAGAAGAAAATGAAGGAAAAAAGAGGACATCTTGACTTTACTCAAAGAGCACTTAACCAATTATGTACTGTACAAGTATTAAATGTAAAAAAGGACTTCATTTAAAGAAAGGTGTTCTATTCTAACTAAATAAGGCACGTTCCAGAAAATTAAATGGAACACCTAGTAGCCATAAACTAATGCTTAGGAAGACTGTCTAGCTTAAGGTATGCAATATCACATCACAGGCCCAGCACTCCACATTAAAGGACAGGTATGGGATCTGTTATCCAGAAACCCATTATCCAGAAAGCTCCAAGTTACGGGAAGTTGGTCTCCCATAGACTCCATTATAATCCAAAATTTTAAAAACTCTTTCCTTTTTCTCTGTAATGATAAAACAGTACCTTGAACTTGATCCAAACTAAGATAGAATAAAGCTCTGATGCCAAAACCAGCCTATTGGGTTTATTTATTGTTTAAATGATTTTCTAATAGACTTAAGGTATGAAGATCCAAATTATAGAAAGATCTGTTATCCAGAAAACTCCAGGTCCCAAGCATTCTGGAAAACAGATCCCATACCTGTACTTCTGTCTCATAACAAATGGTCATATGCTTTGGTTTTTTTAATGTCTCTGTAGCTCTTCATTATGACAACTGAAATATGTAGGCAATACTGTCACTGTTCCTTATCAGTTGATGGTCTAAAGGTGGCCATACACAGGGAGATGTTGCCAAACGAGCGGATCTCTCCCTGATATGCCAACATTGAGGTGGGCGATATCGGGCTGATCCGATCATGGGTCCACTCCTAAGGCCCCATGATCGGATCAGAATGGAGGCAATACGGGTGGTCAGATCACGGGGCCGCATCAATGAAAAGATGCGACCGAGATCCAACGGGATTTTTTATCCTGCCCGATCGGCATCTGCCTGACTTTAGGCCAGATATTCATCGGGGAAGCCCGTCGGATGGCCCCACCACACACTCGTTCTGTTGGCAGCTTTTATCGGCCCATGTATGGGGGCCTTAAATGTTGAATCAGACGGGGCCTACACTGAATTTTAAACTAAATAAAAACCAAGCCAAGAGAAAAATTATATTGTACAATTAAAAGTGAAAGACATGCTGGATTTCACCCTGCAAAAGGGTAGAAATATCAGTATGACAGCATTTGAATTGTTGTGGTCATGTCAAAGAGAAGCATTGTAATTAAAATGTCCTAGAACATCATCACCCGCTCACTATTCATTGGAATGGTAAATGCACAAACTATCCACCGGTCTGTCACAGACTGCATGTTCCCTGATCAAATGAATGGGGTGCAGCTGTCTGCACAAGAAATGTTGTTGTATCACACTAAAAAGATCTTTAGGTGTCAATCCCCTTTAATTCAGAACGTGCCTTTCTTTTACAGAAAAAGTACTTTTTCAGCACCGTTTTAAGCATCTTTCCATTTAATTTCACAGCCGCCTTCTAAAAGGTTCCCATGCCTTGCATAAATATGGAATCCATTATTCTGCACTGCTTTGGGATTCATCTTAAAAATGGTTTCCTTTCCAGTGTTACTTCCACTACAGCTGTGCTCACACTCTATTCATTTTTTGAGGGAGGAAAGGGAGTGCTGGGGGGGGGTTACAATTTAGGGCCTGCTCAAACTAACATTCACATTCAGACTGCATTCTGCCAGCATCTGCTATTGAAGTCTAGTTCCAATTTAAAAAATAAACAGCTTTTCCAGACCAGAACGCTTGAAATTCAGTCCCTCTTGACTGCTTTTCCTATTCAATCTCTCTGCACGGTATTTCAAGGAAAAAAAATTGTTCTGCCAATTATGACACATCTGGAAAGAATGCATGTATAAGCTAAAATATACTCTGTCAAAAGTCTCCGCTTTCAGCACATGGCACGGCAGAATTTTATGGGCCACTGTCAAGGTCAAAGAGTGCACGGTGTTCCGAATTTTCTTTTAAACGATATTAAAATGCGGTGCTGTACATGTTTAATTATCAGCAGGTAGCCTTGCCTAATCATAGTTGTCTATTACAAAATAATCTGAATAAAGCTCATTATAAAATATGTCTCCTATGGGGAAAAGTTTAAATGATATCAATGTGCCTAAATGTTAACTTCCTCTTGACCTACCATTGAAGTCTGTCGACTGTTTGCTACAAGGCCAGGTGTCCCGTAGTTCGAGGTCAAACTTGCAATGGGTCCATTATGTGTAGCACCCAATAAGCTGTGTATATCAGCAGCCATACTAGTTGAGGGTCCAACTGCATGATTCCGAAGTACGTGGATCGCGTCATCGAGTCTATCCAAACGATCTTCCATTCGGGATTGCTAGGAGGAAAATTCACTGAAGGTTAATTCACCTGCCAATTGCACACACTTTAGGAAGGATTTCTTGTGGCACCAGAAAACTCAAGGGAATATATTCAGAACAGTTACACAATGTAGGATTTATTGAATACAATAATTTTACAAAATGCCAACGCAGACGTACAAAAGCTGGACAAATAAATGAGATCATGTAAAACATTTTTTAAAAAATCCTCCTGCCCTGTGGTAAAAATCTGGGCACTTTTTCCACTTTTCATTGCATTTAACAGGTGCTAATAAAACACACAATTACTCTGGCTTTAACATATCCTAATACATTTCATATGTTATTTTTCTGCAACCAGATATTTCCATGCAATTTACGAAATGAAGCCAGCTGGGGGACCAGGTGAACAACACACTTATGTCTTAATATATTTTCCACCCACTGGCAATAAACTGAAATAAATATGGTCTGGCTTAGAGTCATATTAATGATTGCTTTGTGTAAAGCATATTATAAAAGGAACTTCTGAATAAATTGCCCATAAATACTGCACAACTAAGGGTAACTAAATATTCCTTCCCCCTAGAAATCCACTAATATACTTAAAACAGAAAATGTAAAACATGGAGCAAGGATCTCAAATGGTGGAAAACAAAGTTCCAAAGAGGAGGTAGTGAGTGAAATGAACAGACAGACAAATGGCACGGTCTATAGAGAAAAACTACTACCTCACAGACATCCTTTAAGAAGGACATAGCATCTTGCAAATGCTCGTGAAGTTGCTGCTCAACCCGATTTTTCTGGTAAAGTCAA
Source organism: Xenopus petersii (assembly GCA_038501925.1). Taxonomy (NCBI): domain Eukaryota; kingdom Metazoa; phylum Chordata; class Amphibia; order Anura; family Pipidae; genus Xenopus; species Xenopus petersii. Next base: position 103,134,792 of record CM076676.1, read on the forward strand.
GATAGAACAAGAAGCAAAAGCAAAGGTTACGATTAATTAAAGAGGAGGTGAGGAAACAACTGACATGATAGTCAGCATGAAATGTTAGTCACGTTAAAGCAGGGAGTTTGATTGGAGAGAGAGAGAGAGAAAGTGGTAAAATAAGAATTGGGGCTTTGTATCACAGCAGTGATGTGGTGCCTAAATTCATTCTGAAGTCATGTAGTTCGAACCATTGTTTCATTCTGATTCTCTGCGTCTTAAATGCTAAAACACTTGCTATATGATAGAATAAATACAAGTTCTTGTGTGTTGTGTGAATGGGATATATTTATTGTATCTTGCCGGTCTACACATATTTATAAGCAAATATTTAAACGAGGATTAAAATTCGAAATCCCAATGATGGTGCACTTTTTTCACAGTAAATCGCATGTCAGTGAAGGATTAGAATACTGTATATGAATATTTGCATTTGTTCACATGATACTAAACTAAAAGCAGCCAACACTGGAAATAAAAAGAGCAAGATATGTGACCCCCCCCCCGTATAGAATGGTTAGTAAATATCAGATGTGCCAAAATATAAGCAGCTATGGAAGAGTATACTGTTATTTTAGAATAGGAGCTCCTGGGCATATATCTGATATTATGATGGCCATGTTCTGAGTATTTGTACTCCATAAACTGATTCCTGTACAAAACATTTGGCTGAATAGAGAACACTGCCTATTCTAATCGGAGGGGGGGGGGAAGCATCATCTGTTGTGTTCAGTTGCCCAGAGTTGTAAAGACACATGATTTTAAGGTTTTGGAAACCAGGCTGAAGAGGAGCGGCCTTGCTGCCCAGAATGCCTTATATTCTCTACGGCAATATTATATTGGGCCCTTTCATTTTACATCAGTACAAGTAACAAAATCTATTTCATACGATTTATTGAGCATGCTATTAATAGAATAAAATATATTGGAGAATTTGCTCAAGGATAGACAGTGGGTTCCCAGGACAATAAAAACAAGATTTCCAGACAGCATTCAAACACAGACTCCAATATAAAATGCAAGAAATAATATTTTAGAAACTTAATTTAGCAGTAAAAATGTATCCGTCATAGCCACTTGTTCACTGAAGACCCCAAGCATGAGAACTGATGTTATTAAATTTAAAAGCTTAAACCAGTGACTAAAGTTTACCTTCGGATTTGTGGAAAATGATTGGTCTCCCATGAAAGTAATCTAGTAGCAGCTGCCTCAGAGACTTGTCATCCAAGAAACAGATGGAGACAGACAACCCCTATATGTTTCATATTGTTCTGTGAAACCATACCATTTGCTTGTAAAGAATGTGTCTATAACATCATATGGCTTCTTCAATGAACAGACAGCTATGCAGAATTTAAGAACTTTAAAAGCTTTGTTTGTGCATGCAAATGATTTAATTTCCCTTACCAAAGAGTGAAGTGAATTTTCATAGCTTGGTGATGATGGGGTCTGTCCTCCAGGTCTAGACCACTGGTTGGCACCTGCGGGGGGAGGAAAACAAATAACAATACAAGTATTATTACACATGTACAGAAATAAAGGTTCATATCGTTCAATGGTTGTGAATATAAGAGAAAGTGAATTGAAACATATGAAATATGAAAGATAATTTTCTGTAATGAAAGAATACATAGTAATATCACCCAAACGTCACATAAGCAGCAATGCTTTCCAGTTTAGTAAATTTCTAGTGTGATTGTATAAAGCTCTGTATTTCAGGGAGCTTGACATGATGACCAGAGAGTGGATGTTGTTGTCTCTCTCTTACTATTCTTATGGACATCTTATATCAATCGGGCAGTTTTGGGAAATCCTGTTGGGATCAGGACCACATTTATGGCAGAGACACACGTGGAGATTAGTCGCCCGGCGACAAAACGACCTCTTCTTTGGGCAACTAATCTCCCAGAACTGCCTTCCCACTGACTAGAATCGAATTCGCTGGCGGGATGGCACTTGGAGCGCTTCGTTTTCTGAAGTCACCTGAAGTTGCGGGACGAGGAAACTTCGGACGACTTCGGAAAACTAAGCGATCTGAGTGTCATCCTGCCGGCGATTTAGAGTCAAGTCGGTGGGAAGGCAGTTCAGGGAGATTAGTCGCCCGAAGAAGAGGTCGTTTTGTCGCCGGGTAACTAATCTCCCCGAATTTCCATGTGTGTCTCTGTCCTTATGCAATCTTCTCTGAAACAGGCCTGGAGAGACGCCCATTATGATCGGATCTGTGGGGGCTAAACAATCGGATTAGTCCAATTTGACCCTGATCATTTGACTAAAAGAATAATAAAATGGTGATTAGCATATGTAGGTATTGCGGACTTGCATTGACTCCCATTATCTCCCATTACACTAATGAGCAAGTCCTGTATACCTCCTGTATTGGTCAGTGTTTGTATGTTATACGCATGAGGTAAACACTTGTGTTATTGTACAGCAATGCACAATATGCTGGTGCTTTATAAATACATACTGATTATTTCTTTATTAATCATTAATTAATGATTATTATGCAGAATACTCAGGGGGGGCTGGGGATATCCAGATAAGGTATTGCTCCATAATTTGGATCAGCATACCTTAAGTCTACTAAAAGTATTTTAAACATTAAATAAACCCAACAAAATTGTTGTGCCACCAATATGAATTCTTGCAGCTTAGTTTGGACCAAGCCCAAAGTACGGTTTTATTATTACAGAGAAAAGGGAAATAATTAAAAAAAAAAAAAAAAGTGAATTGTTTGCTTATAATGAACTCGATGGTAGATGGCCTTCCTGTAAATCTGAGCTTTCTGGATATGGGATCCCATACCTGTAGTACTAATGTTAATTCATCTAAACAGCAACACAGTCACATTCACCCGCAGGCCAACTCTGTGCCTATCGGAGCAGGATATGGAGAACAGAGGAAAGCTCATTGGCTCTCTCTGACTGCACTTTTTCTGAGGTTGTGACATTAGCCTTAAGTCACAAAAATGTAATAAAAACGTGTTTAAAAATACCCAACACAAATGGGCTTCTATGCAGATCTAAATGCTCAAGCAGAATAAAATGGAATCCCATGTGCCCATGTGTTTAGGTGCCCTCAAACCGAATCATTACTATATCAGCATGAAAGAATAAACATATTAGGGGTGAGAAACAGATCAGCTATGTATACTTCTATACTATACAGTTCAGACTGTGGTCTATTCCCAGTAAAGGAAGAGGCATAAATGATTGATGTGTACAGTACCTACTTTCAACTGAATAATGCAGCAAACCCCATTAATAAATTATACATATACTACTGAAACCAGAATTGCACATCAAAGAAAAAGCCTATGGGTATGTTTAATCACTACTGTGTCTGGGTAAGAAAGAATATGTTTATTATTGAGTCTTTGTTCAGTAATCCACAAATGAATAACAAGTGCAGGCTATGATTATAGTAACCCAATGAAGAGAGATCTTCAGTGTTCTCTTGTAGCTCCACTAAATGATCCCGTATCCAATTTCACAGAAGTGTTCAATGTTTCAGCAATTTAACACTTTCATTTAAATCTTAAAAGATAAATATTTATGAGGTGCCTCTGGCCACCCTTTGGTAAGTATTTTATCAAAATAACTACAATAGTATTTTTAGATTTGAAGCTTGGGGATAAAATTGTCACCCCTTAAATTAAGAGATTGACATACCTCCCAACATTAAATTGTTGACCCTGCCACACCCCTAATTACCATGGTCATTTTACAAAATTTGGCAGGTTATGAAATTTTAAACATATTTCTGTGTTTTTTTAGGTAGTGAAGGTGAATTGCCCTTTAAGCTGTGAGTCTTACTCCCAAGAGACCTGTTATCTTATATTGTTACAATTACTTATTTCAAAACTGTCACAAAAGTATCTTATCTGCAGCTGGGCTCTCTGCCAAAAGCCAATTAAGTTAGAAACATTGTTTCTTTTTCTGGCTGTTCAGTGCAGAGAAAATCGGGACTTTCCAGTACAAATGAGGGACTGTGGGTTGAGCTGTCAAAAGAGGGACCGTCCCTCTGAAAACGGGACAGTTGGGAGGTATGGATTTACTGTAGTTGTTGCTGATTGGCTAGAAAAAAACAAAACATCTGCAAAAGACCTGATTAAAATAATTAAATGGAGTAAAAAATAAATAAAAACAAACATGAACCATAACTAGTCCAGAACTACACATCTTAAACTGGCTGCATGGCTGCACAGGGAATCAATAGAAGCATTCTGTGGCCAATAACTAAAGAGAAGTAATGAAGGAGTTAAAATAAGTGACTGTTTAGAAAGAGTTAAGCTCCCCATAGACGTGACGATTCTTCTTGCCGAACCACTGATTTCAGGGAAGTCAGACCAATCCTTCGAAATTATCGTGCGGTTAGTGGGATTCATATAACAGCTTATGATTTTTTGTCCGACATCTGTCAGGAAATTGATCGGCCAGGTCAAAAAAATCTTTGTTGGCCCCAGTGCAATTTATCTATGTTTGCAGGGCCAAGCAGGCAGCTCCCTGGTCTTTTTAGTTGATGGTCAATTCGTACGATCGTTCCCAGAAAATCGTGGTCTCGCGATGAGGATCTGATCTTTTAAAAATCTCAACATCTATGGCCAACTTTACATAAGTAAAGGCTAGGGAGGTGACTGGCTGAATATGGTTTTCATTGCAGCAACTAAATACAGTGACGCTTAAATGTTTATAAGACCAGATCAGAGTTTATGGCTCATGAAGCATCTGCATGGCAACCTCACCTGCAAGGGGCTTATAACTTCTTAGGAAACGCTATGAGATGCATTACAAGGGCCATTAATAGTTGGGTATCAATGAGATTTTAGAACATAGCCTGACCCAAACTGCTGGGCCCGTCTATGTGGTTGTTGTAGACTGTATTGTTTTACTATTCCAAAAGACAGCAGGAGGGGGGCACTGGAATGTATGGAGCTCAACTCACATATTGCTCTCAAAAGCTTGTGCCGAATGATACCATTAGCCAAAAAATTCCGCCGACTGTATTGATTTTCTTTTACCTCCCTTTCCTTTTCACTTATACCTAATATAAGTATACTTTGTTGACAAATTGAGCTATATTACTTACAAAACCAAAATAAAAACATAGGAAATTCAGCAGACTGGAAGAATAGCCAAAATATAAACAGGATTCAGGCAACTCAAACAAAACAAAGTATTTAATCAGCCAAGTAGGAAAGAGAAAAAAAAAAACAAGTTTCCTGTGACTGTTACAGTCCATGTTCAAGTTAATGAACTGCTTCTAGAACTCAAGTCTGCAAGGCTCATTTATAAACACTGGGTAAATGTGCTCCTGTGCAGTAACCCATAGCAACCAATCAGACGATTGCTTTCACTGTTCACCCTGCAGCTGACAAAAGCAGCTAATCACTGATTGGTTGCTATGGGTTACTGCCCAGGTGCAAATTTGCCCAGTGTTTCTAAATGAGACCCTGTGCATCATGATATTCCCTGAACAAGCAACCAGCAATATTATCCTTGTCTGTTATCCTTCCCTTATATGAATAAAGCATTGTGCTGGTCCAAAGGCTGGAGCACATAAGGGTAAAAGATGAAAGATACTTTAATATATATATTTTTTTTTTTTCATAAAATGATGCTTCCAGGAGGATACTTTTTTCAGAGGAATCAATATGAATGCCACAGATAACCAACGCTCACTGTGTAAAGCAAGGTATAGCCACATTGTTTTCCCCCGCACATTTATAGAAACAAAGTAAAGTGAAACCCCACCTCTAAAATAGGTCACTTCATGTAGCTGGCTTTTACATCCCCCTGCCCAAAAAAAAAAAAAATTATGAATGGAGCTTTTATAGTTGTGTCTGAGTGGAACAGCTGGACAGATTTTACTAGACAGCTGAAGCGGGAGCGCTTGACTTGCCAGATACCTACAGTTCATTATTCATTTGCTAGATAACCATCACAGCTACAATGTGCTATCTCGCCTCCTGTAATTAATAATAATCTGTGGAAAAATATGGTACAAATACTACTTTACATGAAACAATAAAAACGAATGAGGGAAAATGTGCTGAAGTGTTCGCTTATAAAGGATTAGCACTTCCATAGCTTATGTCTTACCTTGTGGAAACATGTCAGTAACATGTTAATTGATAGCGGTAGTACTATGTCTGCTCTTCAGTTCAGCACGAGCAAGAATTTGTTTCCAGTGGGTTAAAAATGTTCAATTCAGTCCCTCGACTGTCGTGACATTTCATAAAAATGTTTCAAAATGTAGGCAATATATTACTAGACAAAGTTTGAGTGTAAAATGTCATTTTACCTGGGAGAGGAGAAGGTGAGTCGACAGGAGTTGAGGGATTTGATGGAAAGCTGCTGCTGGTGTGATCAGGAGAATAAATCTAGAAGAAATAAGAAAACAGCACAGGGTTCATATTGGGTAACAGTCTCGTTATATTTCAGAGCACACGTGTATACTACACTCACAAACAAAACTGTTCCTCTATATCCTGCAAGCAAGCATTAGAGTTGCTGGAATTTCATTTTTTTTACAACTTTGTTTATACAAAAGTTTGACTGTAGACAACACCTTTTTTAGAGCATGAAACAGAATGTTTTTTATTCTAAATCTGCAGAATACCTCAATTGCAGCAGGTAGCATAGCAACTCCACCTCATAAGCACCATTGCAAAGGAACAGTAACAGCAAAAAAAGAAAGGCACAGCTTACATAGCACATAAGTGTCCAATACATTTAGATTTTTATGTAGACTAAGCCAGTTGTATTCTACAGAGCTTAGCAGTTATCTACCACCTAATGTATGAATTTTGAAAATGTACAAAATTATAATAATGTGATGTCTCTCATTTATAACTAATTAAAAACTAGGCCAGGAACCCAGATTAGTGCCAAAGTGATGCCAAGGCCTAAATGTGATAGCTCCATGAAAACCTTAAATAGGCTGTTACAACTCACCAAGAACTAAAGGCACAAAGCATTGCCAGCTCAGATACACGAGTGTTGTAACAAAAATAATCATGATAAAAGCAAAGAAGAAATCTGATCAGTATTTATGGTTTCTACTTGGTCAATGATTAAATATCAGGGAAGAATCCACTACTATGTGCCAACGGGCACTTATTTATTGGGTCCCTACTGTGATCTGGACTTATGTCCCATAGTTATTAATGGTTTTGTATTTTTGTGCAGCAGTTCTGCAGTTTGGACAGATAAGTAATACATGGTAAAAATGGGTTTCCTTGTGTTTCTGTGGGTTTCCACTATGTTTTCTGGTTTCCTCAAACAAATCATACATATTGTTAGATTAACTTGCTTTTTTTAAATGAACTTCGCAGACACAGATGCAAAAAATGAACTATGTGAGATGTAACAGTGCTACATAAAATAAAGATTATTATTTATGGATCAACTTGTTTATCTGTTACTTGGTAGTAGTAACACTACAGCCCATTCTGTATTCAACACATGGAGTTTCCAGCAGAAAATGGCTAATATGAATAATTATTTTACCTTCTGCTAATTCTAAATAGTAACATGACTCATTTTCTAGCAACAAAATAAAGCTCCTCCTTCTATCAGTCACAGGCCATTCCAGTCAGTAGGGTGCCAATATGCCTAAATTTCATGAAAAGGGACTGACACAAAAGGAACACAATGGAGGCCACACAAAGCAAGGCCATGGAATCTCCAAATACTGCGGTGTACATTTCAGTTAAGCTTTGTCATGCTAATATAATAGAGTTTCAAAGCAACAAAGAAATCGGATTCATGAATTGTTTTTTAAAGTCAACTCCCTGAATTTTAATTTCTTTTGTACTAGTTACTACTAGCCACTTAACAAGCCCGCTGACACAAAAGCGTTCTATGAAGTTCAAATCATAAGCTGTTTGATATAATCAAGAAAGTTAAATAGTAGCCTTATTTGATTCCCTCTAAATGAAAGTCTGGATGTTTTGATTTGGCATTAGTCAATCTAATAAACCAGATGTTCCTTGCTTCAATAAACTCTCAGTGGGCACAATCTTAAAGGGTTATTATTTGGCACACATTCAGGGAGACACATTAGAAGTACCCAGATTTTCTTTCCTTTCTATCTACACTAGTTCATTATCCAAACTGAAGCATAATCCACAGGGCTTTAGGAACTTTGTGTAAATACTTTCATGCACAATTCTATTTCTTGGCTACCCCGAGATTAAAACCACAATTATCCAGGCTTAAAGCTAAAATAAAAGGACCTTTGCAAATGTATTATCTGGCCTTACATCTTTAATCACACGTATATTCCATGTGCTCTTTAATACCTACATGCACTAAGAAATGCTTCATTTCTTGGTCTCTTTACGTATCAAAAGCTTCTGAAGTATTTTGAACATTAAAATGTTGGGCAGTGAGTAACGTAGTATATATATATTCCCTTTACCTGATCATGATTCAGAAATAAAATGGGGAATCATTGGTATTTGGTACAAAAAAACACCTTACTGGCAAATAAATTGTATCTCTCTCTCTCTCTCTCTCTCTCTCTCTCTCTCTCTCTCTCTCTCTCTCTCTCTCTCTCTCTCTCTATATATATATTTACAATAAACAGTAATCAGTCTTCTGCTTCAAATGATAAAGGCGATATTAAGTAGGCAAACCAGTTTGATAGGAGAGCGGAAGTGAAAGAAGAATTTGAGATGTGTAGACTATGGCATGTATTCATTCATAGAGCAGATGGAATGCATCTCCATTGGAAATGACAGCAGTGATTTATGGAATGACCTGGCTGCTTCTGCCAAGCAACAACACAGGATGATAAAACTAAGTCACCATGACAACCAGCACATGGATTAAACATATATGCTTTTGCTTGAAGGCTTCCTTAAAAACCAACTATAACGTATATATACGCACTTATATGTTCTTTCATTAACACAAAAATGTAACATGGTAGTAATGAAAACATGGTGTCATTTTGTATCACTCTCCAGTGAGAGCATTATAAAGGAAAGACTTCAGATATTAGGGCAATTGGTACAGAGCGATTGCGGGTGTTTTGTTTCTCACTACAACAATGTGCTCTTTGTTCAAAGCTGCACAATATAAACATTATTTTCTGGGTTTTTTTTAGTTATTTAGAGAACTCTCCAGTCTGCAATTTCAGCAATAAGGTTGCAAACAACCATGTATTTATCTGAATAAGAGACTGGAATATGAATAAGAAATTAGTAATAAAAAACAAATATAAAATGAGTAATAAAAAGTATAAAGGAAAATAGAAAATGAGTAATAAAAACAATAAATGTGCAGCCTTACATTTATTTTTAGATGGGGTCAAAAATATTTGAAATCTGTAGAGTCAGAAGAAGGCGGCAAATAATTCAAAAACTATAGCCATTCTATAACATACTAAAAGTTACCTTAAACGTGAGCCACCCCCTGCTTTAACGAAAGCTAATAATTCAATCATATGGGGGCCTGGTGTGCCTCAATTTTACATTTTCCTGGAAACTGGGGAAAAAAGAAAAATCTGGGAACACGTAAAATGGGAGTGAGAAAAATCAAGGTTTTCCTGTAAAAATGGTGTACAGTGGGGAAAAAATGACAAAATGCAGAAAAACATTCACAGGTGAGAAACAGGTGTTTATAATGAAAATGGCCCAAAATTATGATGTAAAAAAAACGGATTTAAAATCTGGTAAATGCTCCCTTTGAAATGCATTAGAACATGAAAGAAAAGTAAAATTCAGGAAAATATAAAATTAGGGGACGTATAAATGGGGTTTGACTGTATTGTAGACCTGCAGACTCGATGGGAAGTATGCTGCTCATTTATGGTGGGGTTTTGAACATCAGGGAGAGTTTGTAAAGGGGCTTACATGGTCTCTTACATGGACACTTGAGTTTACCGCTCACACTGTACATTCCACCTTATTTAATACATTGTTAAATAAACCGAGAAAGCACACCAGAAATACACTAATAATTCTAGGAGCTTAAAGAAAAAACAAATTAGTCTCTGTAATAGCTAATGTTTCTTGGATTCACTCGTGTACACTTGTGAAACAAAAGCTCAGTGTTACACTGTTTGGAAGATTTTTATATAATACTTACAGATGCAAGAGCTTTTCCAAGTGCATCCCCAGTCTGTGAGCTGCCAGCTGCGTTCCCTCGATTTCCTGTACAAATATTGTGATCAAATTTTAAATATTCTGAAATAGTGGGTACAGCTCACTGAAACGTCTGCTATATTATGAGGGGTTAACTAAGGTGTAAGTGCAAGTGTGCGTGCCTCTCTATACAGAGATCAAGATTGAGGGGGGGGGATGTCTCCCAATAACATGCTTTAGTTTGCATAGCATAATGAATTCCACATAAAGCTTTCTAAAAAGCTTGACAGAATTCCATAAGGCAAAAAAAGTCTTAAGATCCGCTCGTTTGATGAGGTCATCAAACGAGCAGATCTTAACCCGATATGCCCACTAACGGCTGGGCGATATCGGGTGAATCCAAACGTTCAACCCTGGGGCCGAACGATGCTGCAAATGGGTGCAGACAGGTCGCAGGACAGCATCAACTAGCCAATGCAGTCCTGGATCAAACTTGCCGATTGATATCTGGCCTATTTTTGGCCTGATATTGATCGGGAGGACCTGTCGGGAGTCCCCACTTACAGGCAGATAAGCTGCCGAATCAGTCTAAAGGACCGATATCGGCATCTTTAATCTGCCGTGTATGGCCACCTTAAAGGAAAACTATACCCCCAAAATGAATACTTAAGCAACAGATAGTTTATATCAAATTGAATGACATATTAAAGAATCTTACCAAACTGGAATATATATTTACATAAATATTGCCCTTTTACATCTCTTGCCTTGAACCACCATTTCGTGACTCTATCTGCCTCAGAGATCACCTGACCAGAAATACTACAACACTAACTGTAACAGGAAGAAGTGAGGAAGCAAAAGGCAGAACTCTGTCTGTTAATTGGCTCATGTGACCTTACATGTGGTTTGTATGTGTGCACAGTGAATCTTACGATCTCAGGGGGCGGCCCTTATTTTTTAAAATGGCAATTTTCTATTTATGATTACCCAATGGCACATACTACTAAAAAAGTATATTATTATGATAATGGTTCATTTACATGAAGCAGGGTTTTACACATGACCTGTTTTACTCAGTATCTTTTAATAGAGACCTACATTGTTTGGGGGGTATAGTTTTCCTTTAAGGCTTGGAGGTCCTGCCATCCCAAGGCTGCACAATTTCTAGCAGTTTGAGGACACCAATGCCGCTACTTGAAAGTCATTTAGTCTCTTTTGACAAGGGCAGTGGCATTTTGGGGGGAGATTAGTTGCCCGCAGTTGAGAAGATTTGTCGCTGGGCAACTAATCTCCCCGTCTACCACCACCCTAAGAGATCCTTCTTTATTTTATGGATGACCGTTGCAAATAAAGCATATATTTTCAGTAAATAGAATATTAATTAAATGAAACCCATAATGTAAATAAAACCTTCTTAATGAGTTAGTTCAGTTCAAAACTTACCCAACAGATTGTCTGATCCATTGATAGGAGGAGTGTGAGAAGCAGCCACATAGGTGGAATTTGAGTTGCCACCTCGATGGAAGCTGGACATTGGAGGAAGACTGGCATTTATATCTGTTGGTGACACTGGATGGGGCGGGTAATTCTATAAGGGAAGGAAAAACACAAATATTACTACTGATACAATAACATATAAACAATATTAACTGAGCATTGCAATTGCATGATAGACAGATTAGCTGTCATGTTATATCATGTAGTTACAAGGTAGTTGAAACTGTTAAAACGAACAGTCTAAAATACTAAATGTATCAGGTATCCCAAGAATCACTTCATTGAGCTTCCCTTTTAGCTCTTACCAAACGTTCATGTAGGCTGCCGAAGTTACTTGACTGGGACATGTGAGAAGACGCACTACCCAGCATTCCACCATACCCAGGCTGGTTGATCCCATTGGAGGAATTCCAGAGTTCTGATGAGTTATGTGTTCCATCTAAAATTAGAGCATGCCAGGTTAAAAAAAAACCAAAAACCTAAAACAATATATAATAACATGTACGAACATACACAAAATAATGCAAATAAATGACTGCTCTAGCTTGAAATGAAGCATGGCATTGGCAAAAAAAAATCTTGCATCGTGTTTCTATTCTAAAGAAAAAGCAGAAAATAAACGAAGCACTGCTGATACTGTTGCATACAATTAGCATGTTTGAAATAACCCTTCTCCTTACTCTGAAATGCAATAAATAAAATCACACTTTAGAAAATGTAAAAAAAAAAAAAACATTATAATATGAATTGTCATTCCTATTTAAAATAGATATGTAAAACGATATTTCCACCATATTTTACAACAAATAAAAATAATGTAAGCAGCATCATATATGTAAGTTACCTTGAAGAAAGAAAGTGCTAGCAAACATACTGCTTGGAGGCTTGGGGGATGGGTAACTAGGAGATTCTCTATTGAAGTCGTCTGAATTTGGGGATGGTGCATAGACCTGCAAGCATACAAAGACAACATTTAGCTTTCTTGAAGCTGCCTAATAAAAGCCACAAGTTAATCCCATTTGTTTGTATCCCAGATGTAAAGCACTTGTTTCAGAAATTCTAGACAGGCACAATGTCCTGATACAAGTTAAATTTTTTGAAGGGTAAATAATAAAGGACACCAACCGCACAGTAGGTGCATAAAACTGCTGCAATAGTATAATCCAGGACCACATTTAGCTTATTGATCGGCAGGATTTGTTAAGCTTCATTTCAAAGCTAAAAAAGCTTTGAAAAAATGCATATTCATGCCTGCCTGTACACATACACACACACACATATACACACGCTTATTGTTTTGCTAGGGGATACTAATTTCCCTTGGTAAATCTTGGCTACAGATAAGCACAGCGTGAACACTGCAAACTGGCAAGTGACCAACATCCACATTACTTGGAAAACTATGGTAGTAACAGAGCCAAAAAAAATATAAAGAAGGGGGGCTGACTGGAGAAATCTGTATGTGGACTGAATCAAACAAACGTGAATGGGGCACACAAACAGGACATTAACCCAAGCAGAACAATCCATTCCCAAATCAGATTGGTGATAGGTCTCTCATGTTACATTGTAGCACGAGGAGGAAAGCGTTCAAATACATCTAAAGGCTGAATGAAATCGATGATAATTCCCAGCACAGTTAAAAAGTAGATATTCAGTATACCAAAGAAAACTAGCTAAATATTATCTAAAAATAAGGTACTGTTTGATACAGAAATACAAGAATGTACTGTACACCAGAACCCCTATCAGCAATCACTGAGCCGCATACAGATACACAAAAGCAGCTGCCCCAGCCCACCCATTATTAGCCCACCAGTCACCTGGCCCTAGGGTTGCCACCTTTTCTGGAAAAAAATGCATTAAGCATCATTTTTACTGGCCAGGCCAGTAAAATACAGGCCAGGTGGCAACTCTACATGGGCTCTTAGGGGATAGGGTTGGCACCTTTTCTGGAAAAAAAATACCGGACTTCCTATATAATTATCTTTTTCCCCTATTAACATTGGGATGAACAATTGTTTTTAATGGCCAGGCCGGTAAAATACTGGTGATAACATGACAACATGTAAGGGCTCTTACTGACTAGCACTTGAAGCAGCCGCAGGGGAGCGCAGGAATAGACGCATTAGCTTTTTTTCAATGGGGATGTACTCACACAGGCACGTGTAGGCGCCGAACGCAGGTTGAAACGCAACATGCTGCATTTTTCCTGTGTTCGGCACCTACACGCACCTGTGTGATTACAGCCCCATTGGAAAAAACCTAATGTGTCTATTCCTGCGCTCCCCTGCGGCTGAACGCAGAAAAACGGAATGCAGGGGAGCGCAGCTTCCACCGCTTGTCAGTAAGAACCCTTCAACAGGGACCAAGTGAAAACAAAATGCTCATGGTACACCCTGACCTTGCCCCAAGTATTGCAAAACTCCACCCATAATTGATCCAAAAACACAAAGTGAACCTTTTCTTCTCAGAGCTTCACTCCATGGAGCCTTTGACTGCTGTACCCCTTATACCCCCATAATGATGCCCTTGCTGTACAATATCCTACAGTATTTCATGTAAAAGAACCTGGTTCAATTGCCTATAATGGCTGCCTTGATTGCTGTGAAGTGCATTGAGTCCCACGGGAGAAAATCACTATATAAATAATTCCCTTTTACATTAGCCCTTAGCCAAGCTGAGAGAAGAAAAAAGTCTAAGTCATTTAAAGATCTATCTATATAGTGGTGATCAGCACACAACTATTTTTTTTTTGAGGGACAAAAGTAACTAAATTTCAGTTTGAGGACTTGCACATACGTTGTTTCGAAACACTATTTTGTTGCTACCTTGTGTTTTATGTTGTACATGACCTTTAGCATCCATGTAACTTCCTAAAATAACACAGTCACAAAGCTCAGGCAGTATAAACACACTGGGACTAGTCTTTTTTATGATTGCCTCCTATTATCTAGAGAAAAAGTACAGAAATACATTCATATGTCGTCATCCTAATGGTTGCTATATACAGGCTTATTCCCTTAGGTTACATGTCCAGTTTTCTTTGTTTGCGGTTTGGAATCTGAAGACACTGATCATTTCCTAATTAACAATTATCTTAAAGTAATGGGAAGGATTTGGACAAGTTGGATCGAATCAGGTTCGTTTGGGAGGGAGCAAAGAATTGTTTAAAGGAATTGTTCAGTGTAAAAATAAAAACTGGGTAAATAGATAGGCTGTGCAAAATAAAAAATGTTTCTAATATAGTTAGTAAGCCAAAAATGTAAAGTATAAAGGCTGGAGTGATTTGAAGTATAACATGTCAGTCAGGACACTACTTCCTGCTTTTCAGCTCTCTTGGTTTACACTGACTGGTTACCCTGGCTACCAGGCAGTAACCAATCAGAGACTTGAGGGGGTGCCACATGGGTCATATCTGTTGCTTTTGAATCTGAGCTGAATGCTAAGAATCAATTACAAACTCACTGAACAGAAATGTACCATGTGGCCCCCCTTCAAGTCGCTGACTAACTCAGAGTTATAGAGCTGAAAAGCAGGAAGTTGTGTTCTGGCTGTTTTATTAGACATCTGTTCACTCCAGCCTTTATACGTTACATTTTTGGCTAACTAACTATATTAGAAACATTTTTTATTTTGCACAGCCTATCTATTTACCCAGTTTTTATTTTCACACTGAACTATTCCTTTAAGCTGGAATGGGTGTTAGTAGTCAGTGCTGCTGCTGAGCTGTGTGCTGAGGCTGCTAAAGATGAATGTGTTCCAATATGTGATACAATATTACAAATTGGCACATTTATCAGATTTGATTAATGTGTTACTTTGTTAACACTTCACTGACGGCCAGGAACAAGCTTTTAACTGGGTGAGGGGGGGTTGCACTTTGTTCATTAAAATTTTTTATCCGTATTCAGAGAATAAAATGAGCAAATAGTAGTTCAAACATACATTCAAGCTTGTTAACAAACAAAGTTAAATAATGATAAAACTGATTTTGTTATCAAATAACTGCTGGGTTAAGCATGTGCAACATTAATCACAGTATCACTGTCCTAAATCAATACTATCCATTCAACAATCAGGCACCTGTAAGAACAGCCATGAGATACAGCAGTTAATGAGAATCACATATGGCTCATTTCAATAATATATCTTTACAACATGCAATAAAAATATTGCTTCATATGAGAAGCTGCTCAACTAAACTGGCTCAAGCTAATATCTGTGCCCAGTCAACATTCTATCATTCTCTCTGGTTTGGATTGATCAAACTGAGTTGATGGGTTAACACGGTTGATGTTTTATAGCATGAACTGAAACATTATCTTTTGCTAGGAAACAAAAATATGGCTGGAAAAAGTTACTCCTATTTGAAAGATCGTATCACAAGGCAAAACTATATTTAACAAGTCTGTGTCCTGACATTTGAAAATGCATGGCCTGCATTTCAGCTGCAGCACTAAGCATATTTGTTTGCTCATCTCAGCATGTAACAGCTCTCAATGTAAGGCTAATAAGAATAAGAGTAAAGGGGAAAAGAGTGGTTTCTGCCAGATCTGTAAACACAGTGAAATGTATTAATAGTGGAAATGTTTAAAACATGAATGCAAACGAAAGCAGTTTGGTTATGTTAAAAAAAAAAAAAAAAAAAGGTATTTCTTCTGTTAGTAATGGTTAAGAAATGTCCCTATGTCTCAGGGATAGCCCATAAGTTTTGGGCGCTTTTCTCTCTTATGATTATGTTATCCTCACTGGACACAAATATTTTGTTCTAAATATTACAATGGAATGTAAACACTGCAACCAACAGTCTAGATATAAAGCAGTAAATAGATAAGTACATAGATAGCATTGCACTAATAAATGGGGAATCCTGACGACACAGCCATCCGGTTTTCTTTGTTAAGCATTTCATATTTCAGCCAAAAGACCATTTTCATGGTTTTAGCCATCTAGTTCTCTAACATCTGGAATGAATGTAATTTCCAAGACCACATCACTAGTGCTCTGCTGCTTGAGGCCTTTGATGTTTACTATCTGGCACTGTATTTTCTTGCTTCTTTCTACTTCTCTCCCCCACCCAGCAAACTATATCATGTTCTTTTTTTATACTGCAGTTTCAAAGGAGGTTTCTATTAAGAAAATGGAAATTCAGGTAGAGAAATGCATCTATTTAAAGCATGCTTTAGGATTACGATTTGAAATGTGAAAACAGCTGTGGCTACACACAAATAAGATCACTAGCTGAATGGAATGCATAGATATCGGCCCATTTACACTGTAGGCAAGGCATGAAGATTGTAAAAACAAGGGCTTTAAAGTTAAAAAAAATCGATATATTTGCTATTGCCTCACAGACAGCCTTCTAAAGTCATTGTGATAATTTTGGTTGTTGATTTTGACTGTTGAGATGGAAGCTACATAGAAGTTTTCCTCCTTCTGCAGTATAAGCTGGCAAATTAATTCCCCGGATGTCAATGCAACACCTTAACAGTCTTATATTTATTGGCTGGCTACAAACAATCATAAGCAGACTGTCAATGATGGCTATTACGCATGTTGGCCACTAGCCTGCCAAATGGAGCTCTCTGTATATTTATTACCCCTTTGGCTTCATATAAAAGTGCCACAATGTTCCCATGTCATACAGCTTCTTAACTGTGGTTCTAAAAAGCTCTGTATTCATCCCCTGACGTAAGATAAAAGTAAAAACCGTAATCTAGTTTGGGATCTGTTATCCAGAAACCTCCAAATTATGGAAAGGCCGTCTCCCATAGACTCCATTTTATCCAAATAATCCAAAATTTTAAAAAGGATTTCCTTTTTCCCTGTAATAATAAAACAGTACCTTGTACATGATCTAATCTAAGATATAATGAATCCTTTTTGGAAGCAGAACCAACCTCTTGGGTTTATTTAATATTTACATGATATTTCTAGTTTAAGGTATGAAGATCCATTATCCGGAAATCCCCGGGTCCCGAGCATTCTGTATAATAGGTTCCATACCTGTACGATATTGTGAACATTAACAAAGTACATTATTGCCTGTACCATTCTGTATGTACACCCAAAGATACAAGTATCTACATCAGAAACAAGGCCACAGGGGATGACTAAGTTGAATTTGGCTAACATTCAAAGGGGGATAAAACACCACAGGGAACACTTTTAAATCTTACCATTTCTGCTTTAATGTCTAATTTTAGGTAAGATTCCCTTGTTACCACTGCAGATGCAATGTGCCATTTCTTGTGTGAAAATCAAACATTGCACCTTTTCTTGTGCAAAATGACAATTAAAGAAAGGAAGTACTACAGGTGATCGACATGAGGTCCCCTGCACCCTAGGACTAAAAACAAAGGCACAGGAACATTTGGGTTGCTTCCTTTTCATTCATAAGCAAATCAGATTCCTAGGGTTCTGTCCTATGTTTAGGTTTGCAAATAGATAATTCAGTCTAGGTATAAGGTTTCAGAACTTTCCCACTGGCCACCAAAGGAGCAATATTTGGTTCACTTCAATAAAACAAAAGTACTGTCACTCTAATACGCACCTAAGGAGCCTGGAACTATTAGCACTTATACATTCTCAGTTGTAATCCCAGAATGGCATATCATCATACAGCTATTAGGGCAAATCTTGCTTTTTATGGGTGCCTCTTAGAACCAAATCTACACAGCCACATGGATTCAAGTAATCAATGGTTGTCTATCTGTGCTCAAATTAACCACCATACATTATAACACAGCAATGGCACCTTTTGGAAATAACAAAATATGCACTAGTAGCATTCATATTTTTTTCTAATACAAAAAAGTACCACTTTGCATGAGAGGAGCTTTTTAAAAATAAAAAAAAAGACAAAGCTAAATGTGGCTTTAAAAAAAAAACTTGGTCAAGCAGTTTGGATGCTTTAAATCCACCTGTTTGGCTTTACTAAATAAGGTCCAGCCAAGATGCTGTTAATGAGTGGCCAGCACAATAAAAATATAATATACAGCTCTCCCTATCATATAAACAAATAGAATTATGCAGATAAATAAAAATCCTGGTACAGATTTATGCATTTGCACGCACAACTTATGCACAGAACTATTCTTCACTTCAGTTTTGAATTTACTATTGCAAGGTGGTACTGCCATAATGGTTTACCATAGCTACTGGGTACTGAACATATGCCAAACTCAAAGATTGTACAGTGATGTAGTCATATAGAAACAAGGACATCCCTTGTTTCAGTAGTAAACGCAAGTTGGAAAATCAACCAGAAAGTCTCTTTTGGTTACATCCCAAAATGAGTTACTGTACCATAATGTTTACTTTTTCTTTTCAATTAGAAACACATTACGGTCACAGTAAACACCTACAATTTACTACAATTATTATGCTCTATATGGTCTGCTATTTAAAACTCTTGTGACAACTATCAGCATTAATGTGACGAGAGCTTCTAGAAGCTTCTAGAATGGAAAGGAAGGTGTTTGGTCAAAAATACATTGTATCCTTCTAAGAGAAAATTAATTTACACAATAAAGAGGTATTGCCCCAAAGCACAGTGATGCAAAAAACAGAAATAGTCAGCAAGATCCTTTCCCTTCTAAATTCTCTGTTGCTCTCCTGACTTGTTCTTCCTGCAAAAAATTACCCCAAAACGACGGAATTTTGCATGCACACACTGCTGTGCAAATGCTAAGGAACTGCATGTTAAGCAGACAAATAAGAAGTGAACTAGCAAAAAATGCCTGCAGGTTTAAATAGCCTAAATCCTTTCAATATTGTTTTGCTTTTAGTATTTTAAATATGAAAGGGTAGATATATATATATATATATATATATATATATATATATATATATATATATATATTGCTTTAAATGACGTAAATCACAGTCCTGAGGCCTCATGCCTAATAAGGATATTTTACCGTTACAAGGTAGTACAGGTATGGGACCGGTTATCCAGAATGCTCAGGACCTGAGGTTTTCCTGATAACAGATCTTTCTATAATTTGGATCTTTGTACCTTAAGTCTACTAGAGAATCATATAAAAATTAAATAAATCAAATAAGGATTGATTATATCTTAGTTTGGATTAAGTACAAGGTACTGTTTAATCATAACAAAGAAAAAGGAAATCACTTTTTAAAATTGGGAATATTTGGATAAAATTGAGTCTATGGGAGACAGCCTTTCTGTAATTCAGAGCTTTCTGGATAAGGGGTTCCCTGATAACTGATCCCATACCTGTGCTACAATTACCCTGTAGTTCAGATATAATAAATGAAATCTACTTTTACATTTGTTAAATATGTGTATGTTTCCAGAACCAGAAAAGTTTCTTATATGCTGCCAGAAGTCAACAAATACCTTTAATATTACTGCAGAAAAGATTTTATTTATGTCGTTAACATGAAACTTTAGGAAGGAAGCAAAAAGTGAAGCAGCAGAAAGAAGCAAAACAGGAAACAAAGGGGCAGAATCCCAGCTCATGAGAGTTTATAGCCTAGAGGACAATAATGTTGCTCTTACATTAACATAACAGAAGTGCTGCTTAATTACTTTATCCGCTTCTCAGATCATATTGATACGGCTAAAGTTTTATTCTAAAAGAGTGTAACAGACAGCATAACTCTTTGATTAGACAGATACATTATAAAATGATATCATTCGAGGGAAATAAAAGCTTCTTTCATACTAGTGAAGCCAATGCAAACAAGTAGTAAAACAACATTGTTTCAGAGTTCATTTTAACTCTCTCATGAAGAATCAAATCTATTACAATTTACTATTAATAAAGAAATTGTGGCTTATTTGTAATACACACCACACATTGATTTAATTATCAGTGCAGCAACAATGTATACACACATGCAACTAGTATTTATTTAGCTGCATCTTTACAATCAATGCTGATATTGTACAGATCCACATAAATCTAGGCAGACGTGTTCTCCCCTGTGTAAATTATCTATCATTTGTTTACCAATTGCCCAGACCTATAAACGTCACCTCTGACCTGAGCAGACAAATGCAATGAATTTCCAGGCCAGGCATCTCTCTAAAGTACCAGCCCCCAGTCCCTTAGAAGCCTGGAAATACTTAATGAGATCAACGTTTTTTTCTTGCTACAGAACCAAGAAAAAAAACATGTTCAAAATTTACAATTAACCCAAGTTCTTTGCATGCAGAGATGTGTAGGACTAATTTCTATGGAATTCCGCCTGCATTAGAAAATACATGGACAAAACCCTCTTCTGTCTTTCACCAAGTAAATCTAAAAACAGCGCTGGTAAAGCTCTGCTCCTTTAATCCGCAAGCAAACACGTTGCAGAATCAGGGTTGTATTCATCTAAATCAGCTTACTGAAAATATAAAAAGAAGGGTATTTGTCTGGATTATATTTTACATTTCTGCAGCTCTATGTAGATTAGTTTTTTTACCACCTAAAAGCAGTGTCTAAAGGTGATCCCATTACTTTCCCAAGGTATGTATGGTGCATTTAAGGCAGAAATAGCTCACTTTGACTAAAGGGTGAAAATGCTGATTTGATTGGAAGCAGATGGAATAACAGTAAAGCCCAGCGGCTGAACCTCAAAGTCTAAACAGGAAACACAACCTTACTGACTACCCTTAATTATTCCCAGAAACAAGAAGTTTCAGCAAAGCCAGGCTTTTGTGTGGTTTCTCTCCCCCAGCATTTACAGTATAAATGTTTGTGTACTTACATT
This sequence comes from Xenopus petersii, assembly GCA_038501925.1. Classification (NCBI taxonomy): domain Eukaryota; kingdom Metazoa; phylum Chordata; class Amphibia; order Anura; family Pipidae; genus Xenopus; species Xenopus petersii. The sequence goes on from CM076676.1 coordinate 103,156,135, forward strand.
TTTTTTTTTGTTTGAAAAAGAAACATTTTTAACATTAAAATAATTCACAAATATTCTGTGTGTAACATTTATCAGCAAATTTATCAAAACAAAATGTGTTCCTTCTACACAGCAATGAATTAAAACATGTTAAGCAAAGCTGTAATAAAAAGTTGAAGCAGTTAATGTAAAATCTATAAGAAGTCAGAGAGCAAGGAAAAGAAAGAGCACGGAGCCTGAGCCCTCTGTCGCCTGCAGTTATTGGCACAAGAAAAGCTGTCTCACCGTTTTCCCATTGTAATAGTACATCAAAGAATTGCTGCCCACTCCAGGCACGGGGTATGCACAATACATGTTGATTGTGAAGCCGTTTCAGGCAGTAGCTAAAGTGCACTGCTTCAATCCCAGGAATACATCCACCCGAGGAAAAAGTAATTCCACCAGTAGTGTGCCTACACAATCCACACATGGATCTACTCAAAAGAAACTTATGCAAAACAGGGCTGGACCATCCCACACAGCCAAAGGGGGAGGGAAGGAGCATACAGTAATTCAACCTTGATCACACCCCGATCTGTGCAATGGTAATGCCTCCAGAAAACATCTTTTAACCAAGGGAGAACACTACTCTCCAACATCAAAGCTGAAGGGGGGTTATTTGCTTTTAGAACTACAGGCAAATGCACAGGTTTCAAATGAAATAGAAATGTGTGTGGGTGATGTTAAAAGCCTGCCGTTATTCTTCTGCTTTCTGTTATATATCAGCTAAAACATGACTTTCACATCACAAAGTGTGCATTAAGACATTTGAATGGAGGTTTGTCCTTTCCTTGCCACTGTAGTTTTAGGGTTAGCACACACAGGCAGATTCAGGGAGATTAGTTGACCGTGACAAATCTCTTTTTCAGCCTCTTTTTCGGGGCGACTAATCTCCCCAAACTGCCTCCCCGCCGACTAAAATGTAAATCGCCGGCGGGGTGGCACTCGGAGCATTTCGTTTTCCGAAACTGCCCGAAGTTGCCTCACGAGGAAACTTCAGGTGACTTCGGAAAATGAATTGCCCCGAGTGCCATACCGCCGGCAATTTTCATTTTTGGTGTCTAATCTCCTCGAATGTACCTGAACTAGCCGATATGGTCCCGGAATGCAGAAAAAAAGAATCAAACTTGCCCACATGGGGGAAAAAACACAGCTAGAAAATCCAGTAAATCTTGTTCTGACATGTTCTTAAAGGGGTAGTTACACGTTACAGTTAAACATTACTATGTCATAGAAAATCCTATTCTTAGCAACATTTTAATTGGGTCTTCTTTTTGAAAAAAAAAAAAAAGTTTATGTATAATTGGCCGCTCTCTTCTGCCAATTTCTAGCTTGCAATTTCAAAAACTGTTTGCTGGGAGGCAAAAACCTGTTGCTATGCGAGGCTTTCAATTTTAAAATTATTAAAATTGCATGTGCAGCAGTAGCACAATCTATAAGCTAGACTGTGAGCACAGTAAAGATGGCCATATACAAGCCTGTTAAAAAAACTGTCAACTCTATTCTGACACTTCCTTAAGTGACAGTGAGGCCATCGTAAAGCATTTTAAAAAATAAGACATTTCTATTACCATCCTTTATATGTATAGTACTGCCATGTTACACAGCGCTTTACAGATATTGTTAGATATTTGGTTAACCGGTGGTTACAATTGCTGCCTGTCAGTCCTGGTGACTATGTTGAAGGCAGTTTATGTTCCTCTGTGTGGATTTCCTCAGGGCACTCAGATTTCCTCCCACACGCCAAAATGACATATAGTAACCTTACTTTGAACAATGTATGGGTGAATGTGAAAAGGTCCTTATATTGAAAACTCTACTGGGGTAGGGACTGCTATGAATGATGTTTAACATCTGAAAAGCATATCTAGACTGGAAATCTGTAGATTCTAGCAATGTTTAGGGGGGGGGGGGCTGCTGTAAGGTGCCATAGACATTCACTTTTGATCTCTTTGGTCTTATTGGTCTGGGTCTGCTGAAAAGTACAGTGGAAAAATGTAGTTATATAAATAAAAAAAACATTAATGATAATTAGTCCCTGCCCAATGAAGCTAACAATTTTAGGCCACAGTTATTCAAAAATACACTTAGGAAGGGATCCCTAAACTTTTTTTTTTTTTTTTTACCTGTGAGCCACATTCAAATGAATAAATAAAGCCCCTGGGGATGCCAAATACGAGCTGTTATTGGCCATGTGGTAGCCCCTATGTGGACTGGCAGCCTATCGGAGGTTCTGTTTGGCAGTACACCTGGTATTTATGCAAACAACACTTGCTTCCAAACCAGAAATTCAAATATAAGCACCTGCTTTGAGGCCACTGGAAACAACACTCAACGGAATGGTGAGCAACATGTTACTTGTGAGCCACTGGTTGGGGATCACTGCTTAATACTCAACCATAGTGTTCAATACAATGTGTGTACATCGTGTGTACATCTGTAGATGCTTTGTTTGCTATTCGCTATAAGTAATTCCACTCAGCCCTGAATACAAGTTAAGCCTTGCCCTGCAGAGTGTTTTGGTGCCTGATGTAATAGACGATTGATGCCTATTATCTAAAAAAACATCATCATTCATTATTGCAACACTTTTCAACACATTTTAACAAAAAAAGTAACTTTCCACAAATGAACAAAAGTGGCACAACATTCCCTTACGCATAAATGTGAGATGAAAGAGACACCTGTAGCTATTATCTTTGTTAAAGACTGTGCTGCAACACAAGAAAGAATTGCCTGGCAAGAACAAAAACTATTGTTTTTAAAGGGGCAGTATACCTCCAATATGAGTGCAATGAGTAAGCATTGTGCTGAACACACTTTTGTCTATTGTTTTAATCACAAAAAAATCTATGATTTTTGTTATTTCTTGGGCAACCTGGGAAACTGAAGCTAATCTATGCTTGGTCCTTGTGAAGTAGATTATTAGATTAGTATTATACAACCCCTTCCCATTATCCATTGTTTTGACTGCTTCATTATCAGGAGTCCATTAGGGCAGGAGGATTAACTGTATACTGGATCCAGGATATTTAGGGGGGGGGGAAAGAGATCAAAACGATTATACATTGGGTTTTTACAGACAAAACGCGCAAGTGAAATAGGATTGAAAGTTCCTTTTGGCATCGATGTGAATGATTGTTCACATTCTGTAAAGCAAAGCAGAATATTCCTGTGCTTTATAAATAAAGAGCAATAATAAAGAGTGCTGATCTCACTATAAACACTCGACTTTTCATTTTGAAAATATTCTCTGGTCATTTTTTGCATTTTCAGCAAACCAATATCTCATCTGCCAGACCACTTAAAATATGTCTGTAAGTCAGATGAAATAGCTCATGCACACAGTAATCCTAAATTAATGTCTCATTTAGTGCAGCTTTGACGACTTAAAAGTCTAGCAAAATGCGGCCTTTGGTGCTGATAATTATATGCAGCTCTGTACAGACACCTAATCCCTGTATTAAAGTCTAATTATGGTAGTTAAAGACTTGGGATATAAAGGACTAGTATAAGGTCACAAGTAGTGCAGACTGGATTGGATTTGAATACAGTTTAAAGCATTCAAATATTAGCGGCAACAAATTAGGTTAAGGCTACTGCTAGTCTAGAAATGTAAAAGTCTGAATTCCTTGTAAGGCACATTATATACTAGGATATGTATTTATTTTAGAATTTGTGATGAAATAGAACTGTATGTTTGTAAAAACAATGTATCCATTCTTATAAATGGCAAAAATTGTACACATGTATACTACATGGCCAAAAGTATCTGAAAATTCACTGCTGTGTTCTAAACTGTCTCCATAACTAATGCCACCACAATAATTATTTATGGGGTTTTTAATGGTGATTGGATGCAAACAAACCTAACAATTCTATGCTGCATTATTGCAGAGGCAACAGTTTGGGATGATATTTTTCTATTTTAGCACAAAATGCTTAATATAACACCCCCATGCAAAGAGGGAGGTCTGTACAGAATATGCTAGCTGAGGTGGGAATGGAACGTCTACAATGGGCTACACAGTAAGTCACCTGTGAGCTAGGACTGAACCCAAACATCCGTGCCCAACCCCTTGAATAAAAACAACAGTAAGCCTTAAGGTGGCCATAGACATAACAATTACGATCTTTCTTGGAAAAGATCTTTCCAAGAAAGATCGTTCTTTCAATACAGATATGTAGAGCTGAATCCTCAGATATGCAGGTAGATATACAGGTAGAAACAATAGAATTCTACCTGTATCTGACGTTTCAGCACTAACAATGGCTGATGTTTGGGTGCCTTCAAAGGCTCTTTTTCCACTATACACGCACCGAATATTGTATGAAAATTTGTTTTGGATGATATTATCTGTGCATCTATGGCCACCTTTACACTATGAATGCTTCTGCAATATAAATAATCCAATTTACTTAGGTTGTAAAATCTAAGAGGCAGGAACTTCCTTTCTACAGTCTCATATAATACTTCTCTGTGTATTTAGATTTATCTATTGTATTTATTATTATACGTGTGCTCTGTGTGTACTTTTGAACATTGTAAGATTACATCACTACATAACCTTGTAGCCCTTTATAAATAAAGTGATACATACATATAATACATTCTTATGTGAAAGACTCTAAGCTGGAAATCAGGTGACCTCTTGCGCTGACCTGATAAAGTCAGTCAAATGAAAACTAGGTTGACTTTTTAAACTTAATTCAGACTATGTCATCAGCAAAGAAGAAATGAACTGACCTGAACTCCTTAACCTGTTTCCATTCACAACCATGCAGTGTGCTGTTAAACAATCTGTCTTTCGTTCAGCACAAACAGATTACATGGTCTGACGCACAGGGAACTATTGTTTAATTAGTTAAATATTTGTTAACTCCATTACTTCCATTAGTAAACTAGACTTATCATCTAGCAAAATGGCAAGGTATGAAAAGGAAATGCAAACGCTCAGAAGCATTCAGCAGATATCCATCACATTTATCCATCAGAAATAAGGAGAGTTAAAATAAGGAGTGTTTGTTGTGAAGTTAAAAAAAGATCCTTACAAGATGTGTTCTCTAGTGATCATGCAATCTACTGCTCAAATGTAGGACAGGCAGGTCACACACACTGTTTAAATCTCAGAAGAATATCATTGCTACTGGATAAGTGCTAAAATTACACAGTACTTGAGTAACAATTTGCCTCTAGTGTTTCATGGATTGAGTGAATTGAATGCGATTGAGACAGTTTTTGAGCAATTGAATGGCTCACAGCTTTTCAGATATTACTCTCTTTGACCAAAAATGGGTTCTTTAAAAAAGACACTGCAAAAGTGAAGAACCATGCTGCTCAAGGGCTAAAGTTGTATATCCAAATTTGCTGATGTGTCAAACCACCAGCGACCAATAAGAGTTTGCTATCGTGACAATAATCATTTTATTAAGGGGCCCCTCTGACAGAAAATAATTAACTCTAAGCAACTGTCCAATATGAAATCATTATGCCTTTTCATTGGTTTTAAAAATTATTTGTTAATGTAATTGTCATTAAAGGCAGGTCTGCTTGTTTTTATTTTGTATTTGTTTTACTTACTCCAGTTACATTGTTCAACAGTTAGACCCAGAGAAAGGGATAATAGAATGGGACTATACTTTGGACTATAATTACCAGGGAAGCTTTCTAATGAAAGTATACTGGAAAGTTGCTTAGAACTATATATATTTCATTCATTATGCAAAAAAATAAAACCACTTTTTAATTAACAACCCCCTTAAAAGCAACCTACTGGTCATGCTGTTAAAACAGTGCAGTTGTTTTCTTAGTCTTGTTATGAAAAAAAGACATTTAAAATAATTTTTGATGGATTAAAAATAATTACATCAGGACAAAAATTATAATAAAGTAATTTAACTAATGTTTTCATTCTTGCAAATAAATGAGAAATCTGACAATACAGATATAAAATGGTTTATTCTATAGGGACAGAAAATTAAAACATTATTGTACTCATTTCACTACACAATCAGCTAGGGATAAGATCCTGACAGTTTTATTAGCGTATTAAAACTTGCAAATTAAATGCCATTATGATCCATTCCAACGACGTGAACTTGCATACAAAATTATATTTCACCTTTGTCTGACCAGGAAGCAGATGGACTGACAATATGTTTATTTTTAGGCTACACAATTATATTTGTAAGCAGACAGATGAGTGGGGGTTTTCCATTTCTGGCCAACAAAAAATAAAAAAAAATAAAAAATGAAACAATCTGTATCAGTAACAACAATAAATTCGCTGCAATATCAGTTCTAGAAAGGAAGAATTCTGCTATTGAACAGAGAACGCCAGGTAGGTCTCCAAATGTACTTAATTAAAAGTACAGAAGAAAATGTATTTCTTACTCAAGTTAAATGCCTGCTATGCTACTGGGAAGCTTAAACCTATTAAACCTTGTGTTTCTATACAAAATGTATTTTGTTGTCTCATATAAGGCAGCAGGAACAATTTAGTCCGACATCATTTACACTGTACTGTATTTCAGCTGAGATGCAATTTTCTAAATGAACCTGCAGAGGGCCCTAGAATCAAAATCCTAGATGTAGCTGACTGGTGGCAGCAACTCGTCTCACTTTATTTGAAATATTCAGCTGCAGATACTAAGAGAATGACAGCTGCCAAAGCACTAAAAAGTGGAAATCTTCTGCAAATAAAACAGTATGGAAACAGTTTGTTTATTCAATAAAATACATTTCTACATATACGCTTTATTTATCAAGATGACTACAAATATAATAAACCTACAGAAGAACCCCTATTTTACAATTTTCAGGGAGCCAGGAAAAAATGGTGCACAATCCAAAAAAATTAAATTCGGGGAAACGTAATATGCATTGTATATTGGATATATTGGTGGGACCACAAACATTTTTTTACAATGAGATGAAAAACTCACCTCAGGCGGCAGCCCCAAACGAGTTACCAGGTAACTAAGAGCCAAAGTTCTGATTTTTAAAATGGAAACTGGGCTCTTTTAGTGCAACAGAGCGCAATTGTGCTCTCTGTACTACCGATGTTGCAGGAGACTCCTGCGCTAGAAACGCTCCTGGTAAAATGTTTAAAATCATTTAAACATTAAGGCGGTTATTTATTAAATGTCAAATTTTTCTGTTCGGATTTTTTTTTTGTGCAAAAAACTTGCATTTTTGGAGATTTTGGAAATGCCCAAATCAGAAATCCGCCATCTCAGACCTATTGAGATACTGTATAAGTCAATATTTCAATTTTAATTTAGCGTGCTCTGCACTGGAAAAAAGTCCAAAAACTTTAAGCAATTGCGGCTCTCCATACGATTTTATAGAGTTTTTCTGCGAGCTGATTAATTTGGGTTTTTTATTTATAAATAAGGTCAAATCGAGCATGGGAATTTGATTGTGGTTTTTTTAATAAAATATGAGAAATTTGGATTTTAGTAAACAACCCCCTAAATAAACCAACTGTTTTGCCTCCAATAAGGAATAATTATATCTTAGTTGGGATCAAGTACAAGATACTGTTTTGTTAACAGGAAATCATTTTTACAAATTAGAATTATTTGCATAACATGGACCCTGTAATAGCTGGCCTTATTGCAATTCGAGGCTTTCTGGATAACTGGTTTCCAGGTAAGGTATCCCATATTTGTACTTAAAAATAAATGACCCAAATAAAAATCCACTGAGAAAAAACAAACAATTCAAAGGGTCAGAAGTTATTTGGTTCAAGCATCTTATTGATACTAATTTGCCATAAAATAAAAGGGAATAGAAGTACTATCAATCTCCAGAGGGCTTTTTTTGATCCCAACACTTTCATACACTATTTTTTCCATTGAAAAATTTTAGTATGAGTTTATTTGGCCTTCTCCCCGCACTTTCTATTTACCAGGTGAGAGGCACACAAGTCTACCAAATTTTTGAATCAACAATATAAAAGGCTGGTGTTATACCTACACCCTCAACTGGAATAGCACCAGGCCTGGGTTCCATGACTAGTATTGGAATGCTGTGGGAGAGCAAGGATTTTTTTTCCAGTATCCAGTAGTCTAGTATATTGATGAAATCCTAAAGAACGGATGTAAATCCTTAATTTGGATCACTGCTAGTTAAAAACCCTTTATGCTCTGTCTGCTACTGCCTAAGTGCCTCTAAATCAATAATGCCTCCAAATATGGGCTCTCTATACACAACTGTGCGTTTATTTCTCTTTTTATACTTGCTCATGCCTTCAAGAGAAAGAGTAAATAGCTTAAATAAATGCTAAAGAGAAGATATGATGTTTCTCTTTCTATTATGGCCGCTTTTACCTGTGCAGGCCTGCTAAATATTAATGTGTCATTTTCATGTATTTCTCAGACAGTGGTATCATCATAAATTAAATGGAAAATGTGCTGTTACATGGTATGTCGTTTTGCCATTTCCAATATATTTTTTGTTAATCTAGCAGAAATCATCTGTTTCAGTGTGCAGCATCCCCTGAATTAGACACAACTGTTAAAATGTAAATTGCTTAACTATTTTTAGATGCCAGGAGGGGGAAAAATATTCCTGGCCTCAGGAAAAATGATTTGAAGCATTGTGTTGATTTTGTTTATCAAGCAGCTATTCAGTCTCTAGTGGGGCCGGGTGCTTATGCAAGCAAAAGCTTTTAAGAGTGCCTGCAGCTGTAGTCCTGGCTTCCAGGTAGACTGCAGGTTCACAGCACAGCTGCCCTGGGCGGCATAAACCATTTTAGCTCCATCTGGAAGTAAGCTGGGAAATTGATTTCAAACCACCACATTTTATCTTACGGAATCATGAAATGCACACATACACACACATTGCAAGTTCAACGCCAGTCCTGTTTTCTTATAGCAGTACAGATGAGACTGGATGCTCTATTCAGAGTTATGACTCATGAGATTGCACCTGCGCCCATGTGTTAAGTACTGCCAAATAAAAGGCCTGCATCCATTTACACAACAAAGAGACGTACCCCGCAAGGCAGCAAAGCTCTCAATCTCCCTCCCGTCTCATTTGTTAGCTGGAGAAATAGAGGGGGGAAAGCCTAACTTCCTCCGGCGCACAGGGATTTTCGGTTCACGTGGATTTTTAAATACGGATTCATTTACAAACAATTTATGTGCTTTAAAGAATAAAGCATTTTTAATACTACAAAACACCCTTATAGCAATAGATTATCACAGCCATTAATGATTTTTTTTTTGCCTACAAAACCCTTCCAACCTTTTTCATCAAAGCCCTTTATTCTCTAAGGATATATTTTCGAGCAAAGAGGGATCAACAAACTAGTTGCTTGAAAGCTTTCCTGATGCTAGGCTGAAGTTAGGAAAGGCTTAATGAAAGCTTTAAAATCCACCAGGGTTTCACACTGAACATCTGACTTGGTGATTTATGCATATTAATAACCTGAGTTCTACTGAGGCAAGCTGAGCTGTACGTGTCCTTCGAATCTTAATGTCCCAAGCTCCACTGGGATTATTACAAATGTAAATTCGGAATATTCTCTGCTATTAATCTCTGTCTGTCCTCCTGCTCGGCAACATAATGACTAATTAAACATCAAAAGACCTGTACAGGAGATCTTCTTTGACAGCTCCTGGCCCTTCTTTCCTCCCATGAGAGGAATTCAAATGACAGGAACAAGGGGGTAAAAGCATGTGGCGGTGCTGCAAATCATAGCAAGGAGTCGGAAAAATGAAACATCAAACATGAATTTAAACCTAATGAAGCACTACCATTGATCAAGTCATCCAGTTTATGGTCACTGTAGAAAACCTGTTAGAATAACGATCTTTATGAACTGTATACGCGGTCCTACGAGTCCAATTTATTTCCCATAATAATTTGAACAATGTAGTACTTACAGAAGAAGGCAAGCCAGGGGGGACCTTTCTTATTTTCTTTGTTTGTACAGGATCTGCACATACAAAAGAAAAAAAAAATGACATGAGCTATATTTTTAGGATATATTTTTAATCAGTTTTGCTGCTCAGTCAAACAAATACAGGTTTTATACAAGCGGAATAAAATGACCTGACTGTAAATGTAGCAGTGACTCCATTAGTTAGATACTTATTAATCACCCTTATTAGTAAACGTTAAATTTAATGGAAAAAAACATCTACAAAAATGTAAAATCTAATACCCAAACCAAACAAAATGATACATTTAATTATATCTAAATAAGGCAGAGAAATTCTGGGGTTCTTCAATCAGTAAATAAGTAAGTGTGGTGCCCCATATTTTCTCTTCTATGGGAGATGGTACATGGGGAGTTTTCATACATTTTGCCCCCCATGCTTTACACAGCCCAAGACACAGTTTTAATACTCCCAATAATGCCCACTCTTCCCCATAATGAGGGTCGATTTAAAGCAACTTGACTGTCACCTCAAAATGCACAGTGCCTCATTTACTGTATATTCCATATGTTTGGGCAGCTAAGAAGTGGGGAGAAATGCCTGAAATCTCCCCATGTGAAATGCCCTAAAACTATACAAATTGCCTCATAAGGAATAGAAAGGTCTGTTCCATGTTTAGGTATAACAATAGTAAGACAATGTTACACTATATATAGTACCACTTTTAATAACACATTCCATTCCAAAAGTAAGATGTCAGGACAAATAGAAACGAAACCAAGAAATAAAATATTTTTTATGCAAAATTAAATCGCAAGACACTTTGCAATTGATCAGCGACTATACAATGTGGACAAGAAAGTCAAACAAAAACATCTTTCACCTTTACACTTAAGCTGGTTATATAAAATGCTTTCTAAAGACCCAACTAATATGAATGACGTGTATTATCTCTAAAGCTTTTTTCCAATCAAGGTCACTGATTTAATCTCTGGTAACATTTTAACAAGTATCCATGCCTTTTCTGTTGATATGATACAGGGAGAATGTATATAGAAAATGATATCATCAATAAATAAATAATAAAAAATATCTTACAAATCCTTAACCCAAAAAATATGAAACATGGACCAGTTAAAAAAAAAATTTATAACATGAACTTTATAGTTTCTTTATTTGAACAGAAAATGATATCAAGCAGATCATATAAAACTTGTTTCCACTTATATCTAAAGTAACCATACTATACTTAATGGATATGACACACCTGCGGTGTGTTTCCCATACTTTGTTATGGAAAGCTTTCACAGGTGGTTTAAATGGCCAGTGCTCTCCAGCAGTGTTCAACCCCCACAAGCTATGGGCATAAGAAGATGAATTTATATTTTTAGAATATTCTTTCTATGAAGGACTAAATAGAACAGTGTCGATTTATAGATTTGCCTAATGAGCCATTGCCTAAATGGAAGGCTGGTCACTATTTCCTTAACAGGTTGCCATGTGTTTCAAAAGCATATGGCCTAAAAGTTGTGTGACATTAAAATATGGGGGCATGATCATCTGAACAGGGTTTTAAATGGCACTCTTCATAATAGGTATATCTCCCTAGGTTTGTAATTAAGGAGGCCATAATTTTATGCCAGAATAGGTATTCATTTGTATTAAGGATAATTCTGCAAAACTATATAAGGATATACTGTAGTGGTCCTTTCGAAGTGAAATACTGATATATTTAAAAAAACAAAGTTTGCCCAGCTTATTTAGAATGGCTGGTGTTTTGATTATAGCATATTTTCTTAGGGACAACATGCCAATTTATTGGACAGAAATAACAAATGTTGACCATTACAATCAATGGATGTTGGCACGCCCTTGCTTAAAGGAAAACTATACCCCCCCAAACAATGTAGGTCTCTATTAAAAGATACTGAGTAAAACAGCTCATGTGTAAAACCCTGCTTCATGTAAATGAACCATTATCATAATAATATACTTTTTAAGTAGTATGTGCCATTGGGTAATCATAAATAGAAAATTGCCATTTTAAAAAACAAGGGCCGCCCCCTGAGATCGTAAGATTCACTGTGCACACATACAAACCACATGTAAGGTCACATGAGCCAATTAACAGACAGAGTTCCGCCTTTTGCTTCCTCACTTCTTCCTGTTACAGTTAGTGTTGTAGTATTTCTGGTCAGGTGATCTCTGAGGCAGCACAGATAGAGTCACGAAATGGTGGTTCAAGGCAAGAGATGTAAAAGGGCAATATTTATGTAAATATATATTCCAGTTTGGTAAGATTCTTTAATATGTCATTCAATTTGATATAAACTATCTGTTGCTTAAGTATTCATTTTGGGGGTATAGTTTTCCTTTAACCTGTTCACGTGCACCCTAGATGTATTTATTCTGCACAGCTTTCACAGAATATATTGTAGTGATCGACATGCCACTGTGCTAGCCCATTTTCTTCTGTCGTAAATGTCTGATCTCAAATTGGGCCATGGAAAAGTAAAAAGTAGAACTATAATAATAAAGAAAAACTAATACAAAAAAACCAACAGTTTGTGAAACTAAATCTGCTGTTAGACTATATACACAATGCTATACAGCTGACACAGACCTAACAGAATCAATCAAGTCTGTTTGTAACATTATCACTAGTGTAGCATCTATTTATTTATTTTTTTAACTACAGTTTGATGCACTGTAAATTCTGAAGGAAAAGGAACCTTTATGATACAGAACTGCTCTGATTTTTAAAAACAAAATTAAAAAAAAACCCACTGAAATGATCACAGGGGTTTACATTTTTTCCTTTTTTTTTTTAGTTTTTAATCTAGAATCATCTAGGCTGTATTAAAGAAACAGAAGCTAATTTTCAGACAACCAGTCCAACTACTTATACAGTACCAATATTAGCCTGCGTGTGGCTTTGAGATATGACTGATACATATTATCAGGATGATAAATTACTAAATTGGCACACACAGCATTTTATAAATAATAATGAAAATGCCAAGTTTAAGGATATCTGCATTCTACTATGTAACTACTCGGCTACAAAGATTATAAATACTAATTATGGTCTTATAATCTTAACCAAAACACTATTATGTAACAGCTCAGCAAATTACATACTCAGTTCTATAGACTGTTTGTAAAGCTATGTAAAATAATTTACTCTTATATAATGTAATTAATGGTATAAAACGAATGGTATTTTTATAAAGTTATGTATTTTTCCTTTTAAAGCGATTTTACACCCTACATCACGAACCATGAAATCATTCATTATATGATTAATCACAAAATTTAGGGTTTTTCTTTTTAATTCATGATGGAATGTTTAAACCATTATCTTACAGCCTCATGCCTGACTTAACCCATTCAAGTCAGGAGGAAAGATTCAGTTTCCAAGAAAACTCCTTCATAAGAACTAGAGAAAAATGGTTTGAGGAAAAGCCTTTTTTAACATTGTTTTTTTATCAGCAGCCATTGCAGTTTTTATACTTTTTTTTAAACACAGCTCTCCCTATTTGTGTCTGCCTCTTTATTGTGTGTTTTGCTACTGCTCCATGAATATCAATTTTTCTATATATATATATATATATGTAAAACTAATTTTCTAAAACTATTGTAGTTTAATTTCCTTTAACATACAAGCAACAATATGTTAAGTTTTTTCAATAGAAGAAGAATCGGCGAGCACTCCACGTCCACTCAATGTTAAAACGAAGAACCTTTATTTCAACATGTCAACAGCAACACATTGTCCTGGCGCGTTTCGTATCCACGATACGTAGTCATAGGCCATACCTATGACTATGTATTGTGGATAAAAAACGTCAGGACAATGTTTTGCTTTTAACATGTTGAAATAAAGGTTCTTCGTTTTAACATTGAGTGGACGTGGAGTGCTCGCCGATTCTTCTTCTATTGCAGTCTCACCTAAGCTACGGGTTTGTGGCGATGCACCCGGGCCATTTTCTTCATTGGGTGAGTGGAATTTTCCCAAATTATCCTCATAATCGCTGTTTCAAGTGTTTGCTGATCCAAATGCGGAACCTGGGGTTTATACACCTGGGTCAGCGTTTTTTCTGGGTGAGCATTTATGTTGGTCCGCTTTAAGGTTAAACCACTCATTTGTGGATTCACTTTAGTGGCAAAGTCCTATTTCTATATGGGGTTAACTCCTAGCGGTCAACTACATATAAAATTTCGGACCGAACTGAGCATTCCCCTTGTTTTCTGAAGTTTTTTCAAGGCGCATTATTTTTTCTTCCAAAATGACTACTTTTTGGTATATTATTTTATAATACTGACTGGAATGTAATACAATACACATCAATTACAGTAGCAAGAAATAATCTAATGCCATTATGAGATAAAGTATACAAGTAAGAATTAGAACTGGAGGCATTCCCAGCATCCCTCTCCCTCTTCATTCTCATATGATCCATTATTAATTGCCCTCTTTTTTCTTTCAATCACACCTTTCCAAACATATTCTCTACAAAACTGTGAATTTATTTTGCCTGTTACTCTACAACAGTATTTACTGAGTAAATGGGTATCACTAAGAAACAGCAGAGAACTGTAACTCATTTTATGTACAGGCCCAAAGTGCCCCAGATCGAAGTGTATAAAGGCTGCATGCAAATATCACTCGAATGATTAGGCTGCAAACTCTGGTAAAAAAATGCCTGTGTACAAAGCCTAAAGGAGCAGGATTTTGGTTCTTAAAATATTCAGTATTTAGGAATGCTTTTTCAGATACCCATCTCCAAGGCAAGATTGCCAGTGGTTTTTTTTTTACCATGGGGCAGCACTTGTATGGACTAGGGATACACAGAATCCACGATTCGGTTCGGGATTCGGGCAGGATTCGCAGAGTTTCGAAAATGGACAGCACAGTTTTCATAAGTAGAAAAGCCTTTATTGTAACTTGGCTACGACCAAAAGATACAGTTAAGTTTCAAGCCACATCCTGGCTCTTTATCAAACTAGTCGGGCAGGATTTGGTCAAATGTTTCTGCCTGGCCGAACTGAATCAGAATCGTAGTTTGCATATGCAAATTAGGGGTGAGGAGGGAAATCGCATGACTTCTTGTCACAAAACAAGGTATTAAAAACCAGTTTCCCACTTCACACCCCTAATTTGCATATCCAAAATAGTTGATTCGGTGCATCCCTAGTATGGACCATTCTGGGCCTCACATAGTAAAGGTTATTTATAAACACTGGGAAAATTTGCACCTGAGCAGTAACCCATGGCAACCATTTGACCAATGTTGATAAATGAACCCCAATATGTCAAAATTTGTATTATAATTTTTTCCCGGCTACTTTTTTTGGGGCAGCTGGACAAAAAATATCACAAACAGCAAAATATGTACTGTATACTTAGTTCTTAGTCTCAATGCCCAGTTTCCTATTCTAAAATAGGGAAAATAATGCACTGAAACAAATGATGTAGTTTCCTAAAACAACAGACACAACTAACCAAGTGCAGGCGTGTCCTGTAAAGGTCTCCGACGTGAACTGGACCCCGAGAAAGGAAAGTACAGGCTACCAGGTTTTCCTGAGGATGGAAGTTGCCCAGAGCTCCCAAGGCCAATATCTGCTCGGATGAGGCCAGGCTGTAAACACAAAATTAACATTATGTTAAGAAGTAATTAACATACAAAATAATAAAGAGTGAAATATTTGAAAAAAAAAAAATGTATTTTTATACATTTTTCACTTTAGATATTGGTAAGATACTTTGTTTTGTTTTTCATCACAAATAATAGAAAAGTTGAGGACCATACCATAAAGTTACCTATAAATAACTAAAGAATACTAATTTGTGTGAACCTCTTCATCAGGTTGAGATATGGATTAGAGAGGTGCTTATTTATTATAAGTGTTCAATTTTACCCCTATGCAGTAAGCCACTGTAAGAAAATAGTTAGCACCAAAATAATACAACAAGAAGAAATATCTGTGTCGCTATGGCTCATGGCAACTGTAAAAAATATTTATTGTATTTATCAAGTAATATATGCAATAAGGTTATCATAGTAAGTTCAAGATCACCATACTAAAATTCTACCAAAAGCATTTAAACAGAGGACTCAGTAAATCTATATAGCAATAAATTAGTATTTATACTGATATGTTTGTGTATTTTATGAAAAGGATTAGACATATCAACTAAAACATTTGATATTTAATATCTTTTTTTTCAATAATCTTTATTGAAATTTCAACATTTGTTAGTTTACACGTGAGCATAGTTACATATTTAATATTATTTTGTATCTATATATTGCCCTGTAATGTACAAAAAAAAATACTTTGCCTATGGCAAATGCTACTTGCTGTATGTCAAATGCGGCCCTATTAGAGCCTGTTTTGTATCTATGAAGAGATTATTTCATATTGGGTTATGACACACAAGCTATTTTGTCTCTATACAACTTTTACCAAGAAAAACCTGGTTGACAGATATGATGGGAATTGTATGATTGGCTTCAGCAGCTATGAGAGGCACTTGTTCCAGACATGTCTACATAGAGGATCAGATATTGAATGAGCATACACAGAGACAAATCCCCTTATAACAAATATTTCAGAGACAGTAGGAATAAGATGTAAAATCGCCCACACAAGTGTCTCTTCAGCACACTCCTACTCACATTTTAGTGTTACATTCCCTCTGAAAACCCCTCTTCCTGTTTATCAGACCCCATCGTGAGTGTGTGCCTTTGACATTCATGGGGCAACCCCTGTGTTACCAATGACATTGTTAGAGGTAGCTTTGAACAATATAACATGCAAATTAAAGTTTTACAAGGCAACTTATATCTGCAAAGAGAATGTGACTTTTTTTAATAACAGGATGTTGACACAGGCTCTGAAAAGATATGCGGGAGTATAAGTATACATACATCACATTGTTATTAAACACTTATCTGTGCAAGACCAGAAAGCGAATTTGTGTAAAATAGGATAATAATAGGAAACCTGAGGAGTATATCTATCAAGCTAAAAAAAACTAGTTTTTCATTCACTTCGTTAGGTGAAATCGTTTGACAAATAACTTACCATAAATATAATCAAAGGGCAACTACGTATTAGTAAATAGGACTGTGGAGCTGACTTATGTTTTAAATAGTCTGCTCACCATTCAATGAATTAGGCCCCATTGAGTACACAGCAGTACTCTGTGTAGAACATCACCTATACACACACGTGTGTGTGCGTGTGCGTGTGCGTATATATATATATATATATATATACACATGCATATATATATATATATACACACATACATATATATATATATATATATATATATATATATATATATATATATATATATATATATACACACACTGACTGTATGACAAGTTATAAAATGAACTTCAAAATCTTGTTTATACAGTAAACTCAGGGAGAGTAGCATAGAGCAAAGAAAATATTTATCACCCTAATGGGAATCGGTATGACAAATGTACCCAACTTTACTGTTGCTCCTGTACCATAGTAGCTGTACAGATGTTTGTACATTTAACAATTTATTTCCGAGTTCCCCAGAACATTTTTTTCTACCTGCAAACAACACACTGAAGTTTTGAGTCAATGACAGATATCCCTTGCTCTAACTGTAGATTCCAGCAGGAGTCAGCAAATTGCAATGCACTAATGACACACACCATGGTTGGGTTGTTTACAGTGGGGGGGGGGACGTTAGGTTGAAGAAACACAATAATAACCCAATTACATCTCAGAAACTATAAATAATAATTATTATTTTATAGTGGATATTATAGAGAAAAAAAAAGAAAAAATAGAGAAAACCCCAGTGATATAAATAAAAATTATTCAAATAGATGAGTACACTGCTGTATATATTGTAAACACTGGCTGTCTTTTGATATGCCAAAATCAATGTCACTGATCCCTTGTATTGATTTACCTGTCAATTTTCTGACAGCCAAGCTACATTATTGAACAGCAATAATCCTGTCCTGAGGGCCTCTACAAAAAGAATGTACTGTACAAAGGCCTTATTTCCAGTGGGTTTTCAATATGATTCAACATTTTATTTGAAGAATATTTTACTCATCAGTGTGTGTTAGTCACAGTCTTCCTCCTCATTTTTTTCCTCTTTTAATTGAAGTCCCACCTGCCACACACATCTAATTATTGAAGATAAGTCATTGTTTTCATACATAAGAGCAGTACACATAGGGAACTTTGGTAGGCTGGGTGATAAAAAATAGCTTAAAATAGAGTGAAAGAGCCCTACCTTACAATACTTCCCTATTGTACTCAACAAATACACTAAAAACATATAGGTGGTTATTCATTAAAAGTCAAATAGATTTTTACCTGAAAAAAATTTAGTTTTCAAGGGTCTTTTGACGTCAAAACTCAAATTTTTGGGTTGAAAAAAAAAACCTATTTTTGTGTTTTTTTTTTAATAAAAACTTGAGCTTTATTATACCCTGAAGCTGGAAATACCTCAAATCCAAAAATACTTCAGCTAAAACCTGTTGAGGTAATGTAGAAGTCAATGGCAGAAGTACCTTCAACCATTTGAAGATTTTTGTAGCCTTCATGATGTTCGGGTTTGTTTCAGAGGGTTTCACTCGAAAACTCAATTAATTTGAGGGTTTTTTTTCTGAGTTTGTGGGGTTTCCCATCTGACTATACTGATTAAAGTTTTTTACATTATAGTTTTTTCATAAATTAAAGTTGTGAGTTCATTCACGGTATAAAAAACCCTCTAAACTCAACCTTTGATAAATCACCCCATAATGTTAGCTTAATTTGGATTTATATAAATAAGTTACAGCTTTTAGAAAGCACAACAGTGCTCCTGAAATGGCTTTTGGCAGGCAGTTCATGTAAAGGATTGCCCTAAATTCCACTTTAATTTTGTTATTATGTGACCATTGCTACATGCCATAATATGTGGTCTTTATGTTGCAAAAGGGATGTCTGCTACAGTCTAGTCAGTTTAGAGTTAGGATTCCCGGGCTGCCATTAACACCTCTGGCACAAGCAATGCTACAACCCTTGGTGTTTGAAGGAAGGGTATTCTTGCATTTTAATGTAAATCACTTATTGCAATTCTGTAAGTTGGCAATTATGAACATGTTGCTTAAATGCTCCTATACTAAGGATCTCATTAGATAGTGATGTGAAATAGAGTTGTTACAATTTCAAGAACAAAGAAGTCTTGAATGAGTAATCAATAGCAACTGACAGAGGAGAGACATTAATTATGATCCTCCCTAGTGTTTTGTCTCAGACATGGTTTCATTAAATGCTTTGTGCTAACCTGTAAGCATTCAAGTCATCCTTCGTGCATCTGATCACATATTCATTCCTTTATGTCTCAATACAAAAAACCAGTGCCTCTATCATCTACTTTCATCTGGATAGTTAAACTGCGCTCATCAGTAATAAATCACTTACTTTTTAAAAATGTATTTTATGCTTGGTAAAGGGTTGACATTTTAATTACTATCTCTTCATAAAGTATCCAGCATGCTTAAAAAGATAATGACAGTCATCTATCAATTGCATTCTGTCAATGTAATCAGACCAATATTGCATGTGAGGCTGCTACCTAGGGTAAGGAGCTATAATACTGCTGCACACAATACACAGATGCATAGTACCAGACACAGCAACGAAACATTCTTTAAACATAGCAGTTACATCTCAGCCTAACCAGATGGAATGATCTGCAACATACTATGATAGGCACAAATGCTGGGCAACAAATGATGCCCCCTGGGGTACCATTCACATAGTTGCACCTGAGGGGCAGTGCAAACAGTAGTTGGCATCCTGTTGTGGTTGTGCCTTTTAGAGCACACCACCTTCATGCATTTGTATTAAGCCCAAATGAAGTTAAAACACTCGCCCTAATGCTGTTTAATGTAATTTATTCCAACCGTTTTGCCCCAGTGAACCTACAGTACCAATGTTTTGGGGGGTCAGTACCTCCCTTTGTCAGGTAACCATAACATTTTCATGGAGGTCTGCATCTGCCCTTGGATATTCAAGATAATAAAAAATACTGGATGATTTACTCCAGGCCACAAACCATTAACACACCTGTTGGCTTGTAGCACGTTAGCTGCTTGGGCAGCACTTTTGCCTGGCAGCGCTGAGGTCTTGTAGGATTCCAGTCTCTGAACTTTCTGCAAGGAATTTGTATGTTCTGCAAGTGTTTATTTTGAGTACTCCAGTTGCCTCCCACACTCCAAATACAAAGGCATGTTAATGGACATCTCACCCTACTGGCCCAGGACCGCTCCCCCTGGCCACCTGAGACTGTGCGCTACTCCCTGACCTGACCAAATGAAGAGATAAGGAGGGCCCGGCAGCCCTAGTGGGCCCGGAACCCCCCCAGTCCAATGCTACACCCTACTGTTTATGAATGTAATAGGAACCTTAGACTGTAAAGCTCCACTGGGGCAGGGTCTGATGTGAATTATGTAAAATTCTATGTAAATGCACTAGCACTATGTAACAGCTAATACTTCTATTTATTCCAGGCCAAAATTATTTTACAGTTGGTCCAAAGTTACTTAAATTGATACTGACAGTAAAAAAATACTTTTTAAAATATGAATGTACATTAATTTACCTATAGGTCACACTGATTTTTGTTGAGAGGTTTGTTTTTGTAAGTAATGGTTAGTTCCTAAATCTGTTTAGACTGTTTTGCCAATCTCACTGTCCCACCTCAGCTTTCTAATTTTAGTTTCTAATGCTAATGGACTCCTGCTGCACAACTATAGAAGTTCCCTCATAAACTAACACAGGCAGTCAGATAATGTAAAAAGCATAGGGCAATTAGTTTATGGCAAAATTATAAGTAGCATGCAAAGTCAATTTTATGATAGATGTAAAAAAGGCATACTGTCTGGTGTCAGTATCTCTTTAAATTATGGAACAAAGCAAATAGGCTTAAAACCTACATGTAATGATAACAAAAATAGAATAAATCAGAGTCGTTTATTGAGAAGCAATTCTAGAGAAGGCTAATTTTGCAGTAGTCAACTTCTAAATGTCCATTAAGGGTGGTGACACACTGGGAGATTTATGCGCCTGTGATAAATCTTTGGTAGTGCAGGCGACTAATCCCCCACAAAATGCCTTCCCATCGGCAAGATTGTTAATCTCCGGCAGGATGGCATAAGCTTTGCTTCGGTTTTCCGATGTCAGGCCCGGATGTACAAACTGGCCGACCCTAGGCCAACTCTACTCATAGCCCCCCTCCCATGCCGGTGCATCCTCTCACTTCCCCCTCCCCTTCCCCGGTGCCTTCCCCTTCTCCTTGCCAGGTGCCATCCCCTTACTGCTTTACCAGGAGCCGTCCCCTTCCTGCTTTGCATCGCCGTCCCTCTCATACTTGCCAGGAGCCTCTTCCTGTGTGTGAGTGTGAGTGTTCATGCAGACTCACATGAGCAAGTTTTAATGGTCCAGAACAGCACTGGAGACTGACGTACATCTCCAGTGCTAGTAGCTTGTCCTGACGTGGCTGGGCAGCATGCCGCCCCTCAAAATCAGTCGCCCTAGGCCTGGGCCTTTGTGGCCTTGCCACAAATCCGGGTCTGATGTCATCTGAAGTTGCCTCACTAGGAAACTTCTGGCAACTTCAGAAAACTGAAGAGACGCATATACCATCCTGCCGCGACTCACATTCTTGCTGGTGGGAAAGCATTTTGGGGAGATCAGTCACCAGCAGGAGCGAAGATTTATTGCAGGTGACTAAACCTCCCCGTGTGCCCGGACTGGCAATCTGTGGGTTCTGGCAAATGCTAGAGGGGCTGCTGTATGGTTCCATAGAAAGTTACCATATAGTGGGCTGGTAGGGGGCTGTTTGGGCCTCTGTGTACTTGAAATGGGAGGGCCTATTTTGACTCTAAGTCCAGACCTGTGTGCCACCACCCTAAAAGCCTAAAGAAGTTGCAAAATGCCAGCCTCATTCTTCACTGTTTGCCAAGGGATAAGGGAAGGTGTGAGTGCAAGCGAGACACTTTTGTAAACAATGCTGCCTGGAACAAGGAACTAAGCAGCCTGTAAAATCCACTAAGCACAACAGGGCTTGCAAAGTATGAACTACAAAGCCACATTGAAAGATGTAGTTATTAGTTGCTTTGGTGGTTGCTGTCAGTAAATTTCTCCAGAGGGAGCTGTTTTCAAGGCAACACTTTACTGCCATATTACCCTGTTCAGCTGGAAAATAAAATCTTTACTCTAAATGAGTCTGATAAAGTCAGTTTTTGTGCCTGAAATCTCAGGTGTGACTGTAAAAAAATCGAACCACGGTGACAGCATGTTCCTATGCATCCCACACTGTATGTGTATATATAGACACAGTCCTAGTCAGGAGTCGAAAAGCAGATGACCTGGTGTGAAAACACTTTATATATTGCAAACCAGTGCCTTTATTAAGTGATTAAAAAATAATAATCCCAGAAGTGAAAGTTTACCAAGAGTAATCACATCATATTTCATATCACATTAACAGACAATACATACATTTCCAGAGATCAGATTTGTTGTAACTGAGTTTGAACAGAGATTACTGACAGATTATAATACTATCTAGTATTAAGGGTGCTCATAGCATTTGACCTGTGTAAAAATAGGGGTTTAAATGACATTATGGGTACTCTTATTAAAGGCACTGGAATGTGATTTTCAGAATGGCAGCTAACCAAAAAGGAAACATGTTAATTTAATTTTACACTTAAATGTCAGCAATCTGTCATGAACAGCTTTTATTCATGACTCATAAATATCAGTGCATTCTATTTGGTATGTTTCAAAACACAGGCATAAAGAAAAAAAAAAAATTATATATATATATATATATATATATATATATATATATATATATATATATATATATATATATATATATATATATATACACACATACAAAAAACTTCCGCACACATAGGTCTTGATAAGTGAAAAAAGCTGGTAGATTTATTTCAACGTTTCGGCTTACAAACTCAAGCCGTCATCAGGAAGGGCAGAGCATAAGGTGAACATGAAGTTATATACACACAGGATTCAAAAATGGTGCCAAAACCATGCCAGTGACATCACAAAAAGTGGGTGTGGTTATAGTACTGAGTGCATCAGTGATAGTGTCATGGAGCTGAGCCAATCGTGTGCATTATATCAGTGGTAGTATCATAGGAGTGCACCTATCTCGTATAGGTGAATATTCCAGTGACTCCCAATGCTAATTAAACACCCAGTATCAAATTACGTGATTGTTGTGACAGGGAAAAACATACCCTGTGAGTGAAATAAATAAAAACGATCAAAGGGTCTCCCTACGACCTTATAATAAGGTCAGGAAGTATCCCCCTCACCTACCTCAGTGGTGGGGGCTGACAGCCAAATTGCCTTTGCCCTGTGTCGCCTCCAATGCAGGTACAGAGGAAACGTACTAAATGCAGGACCTGTTACCTGTTTCCAACATCGTTAAGCCTTGCGAGTTGCCTTGTGTGATCTGTACGTGGTACAACAATTGGTACAGATCACACAAGGCAACTCTCAAGGCTTAACGATGTTGGAGGTGAATTCCCCTTGAGAAAGGCTAAAAGCCGAAACGTCGGGGTGATTCTCCTCTTAAGGCAGGTGTATCCGCTTTTCTCTTTGTTCCCATTTGCTGTTTGACTATATTTACGTGGTATGTATAATTGGTCTCTCGTGATATCTTTTGACATATTTTTGCCCTGTATTATGTATGTACATTCCTTTTTTTAAATATATATAAATATATGACTATTCAAATACCACGTGGTCTTACTGTTTATTTGGTGTGCAGGCCCTTTTTGTTAACAGTGTCGCTTCCTTCCGCAAATATCCATTTACTTTGGCTGGCACCCAGGTTTCGACATAGTTAACGGAGTGCACCTTTGGATTTCGTATATATATATATATATATATATACATACATACTTGTCCAAATGGGTGCTATATCAAAATATGATAAATAGCGGTGAAGAAGATAAGCACTCCAATATTCATTCCACTGTGCATACCAACGTTTCTGTCCACATTTGGACCTTTATCATGGATCTATATATATATATATATATATATATATATATATATATATATATATATATATATATATATATATATATATATATATATATATATATATATATATATATATATATATATATATATATATATATATACATACACACACACACATACACACATACACACACACCAAGAAGAAGGACCAGGTATTATTTACTTGAACTACAGTCATATCTAGTAGTTACAGTGTGTTCATTTTATAGTATAAGCTTTGGGGGGAAAAAACATTATATTTGAACAAACCATTATGTTAAAGAATGTTACTGTAAAACAAAAGGTATGGAAATTAATTTCAGTAAACCTTACATCCAGAAAGCTCCAAATTATAGGAAGACCATCTCCCACAGAGTCCATTTTTTTATATATATACTATATATTGGTGTCAAAACTATCCTATTGGATTAATGTTTACATTTTACTTAGTAGGCTTATGAGAATGGTGACCCAAATCATGGGAAAAAACCTTATCCAGAAAACCCCAGGCCCCAAGCAGTTATATGACTGAAATAAAAGTGGTGTTTCATACCGACGTTGATGTAATCACTCTTATCAGTGAACAAGTGTTTAGGAAGAAACTCATGATGGAAGTTTAAAGGAAGAGAAAACCAAAAACGAAGGGGTCCGTTTACTAAAGTGCGGTAAATCTGACTTTAAGTTTCCGCATGTTATCGCTGAGAATATTTTTACGCAAGAATATTCGCAGCGACTAAGTTTACTAAACAGCGATGCGCTCAGAAGTCATTGCGATCACTTGCGGTAAGTACGTTAAGGAACCAGCTTACGTTAGCGGTAATTTTAGCGAGTTGCGAAAAATTACGTTTTTGCGAATATTTATGCTATAAAATAGTCTTGTTTTATGGCAGTTATTATGGCAATTTTTACTGTGACATTTATGGCCAGAAATGCATCTTCAAAACTCATAAACTTTATTAACTGATAATTATACCATCCAGCAACATTACCAGAGTGCCAATAGAATCATATGAACAAGAAATCATACCAGTCAATCTCTTTGCTTTATAGAAATGCACAGTTTAATGTAGCCAATCACAATGAAACCCAAAAAGCGTAGAGGCTGACGAATCCTTGGACTGTGATGCCAGTAATACGCTGCCAGTAATACGACTCTGAGCTAAAACTGCTGCTTTTGCAGCAGATAGAAGCAGAAGCCAAAACATCCCGTCAGCAATAGCTACAGATCTCTCTCCTGTCAGCAAAGAATGATGGGTAAAAAAAAAAATAGTATTATGGAATATTTCCTGCCCCTTGAGAATTTTCTGGTGAAAAAAATACTTTTACGCCACTACATAGGTGGCGGTAAAAGTTTGCAAATATTCTGGCGTTAATTTTATCTTTAGCACATTTCGCTGTTTAGTAAACGAGGCGTTAATGTAGCGTTATTTTCAGTGAATGCGATAACTGGCGAACAATTATTCTTGCGCAAGAAAATTCGCAAATTTATATTTACCGCAGGTTAGTAAACTGGCGATAACACATTTGGCGAAAATTCTGTCTATATTTTGTGCGAATATTTTTAACGCACTTTAGTAAACGGACCCCTATGTGTTTTAAAGTAATTAAAATATAATGTTCTGTTGCCCTGCACAGGGAAAACTGATTTATATGCTTCAGAAACACTACTATAGTTTATATAAAAAGTAGGAAACACACCAGTTTTACCAGTGTTTGTATGTGGCCCTGCTTCTTGTACCGTAAGGCACAGCTCCATGTGGTCATAGAACAGATGAGCAAGGTAGAGAGTCCAGGCATTCCACCAAACATAAATGCTGTGTATGACCACTAAGGAGTGACATTTTGAGCTCCTTGTTGTTCTCTGACATTCAACTGGTGAATGAACCCCAAACTATATATGACTGTATGTGAAGGTGTGATTAGGGATGTGTGTCTGCATTACAAGAAAAAAATGCCACACAAACTGCTCCAAAATTAGTGGAACTAATCCAGTGGCACACCACTGGATTAAAGGCAATATACAAAAATCACCACTTACATCAGCAAATTTCCCCATGTATTCCATTTACACAGCATATAAAATGAGTACTACTGAATTAAACAGAACACTATAATATAGATCTAATGTTGTGTATTCAATAAAACAACACTTCATTCACTAAACTAATGGGAGAGTGCTGATCCTTCACACCACTATCTACAATATTGATTGTGCACCCCTGCTCTAACAAGAAAAGAGTGCGGACAATATATATATATATATATATATATATATATATATATATATATATATATATATATACATACATACACACACCGTAAAATAACGGGTGCTTGATTTTCAACTTACACAAATTATTACAAAACATCAGCCCTGAATGGATGCCTGACTCTTGTTCCTTCAGTATAGCTGAGCCAAAGGAAACTGGAAGAGGTCCATTCTGTTCTGATTATTTTGGCACAGATACTGAAATAATGAAATATGGATTCCGTATTATCCCCACTTCAAATAGGCAGTAACTGATCTATTAATGATTATTCATGTTTGTGTGTTTCCTTCAGGGTGACATTACCAGGGCTCTAAAGACACCTCTTATATTTTTAGGATTTTATAAGATATTGATTATTGCAGTTTCCAAATATATGTTTGATGAAATAAAAATAAGTTTAAGTGTTTTGCCCTATATTTGAACTATGACGTTGCTAAAACTATTTCAAAGGGCATTTTATTTCCTCATATGAAAATATGCAAAAAATGAAGTTGCATGTAACTTCATGGAGAATTTTTTTCACATTTGCAAAAACAGTTACTCAATAGTAACATAAGAATGTCTATCTAACAATGAGTTTGGCTGTAGAATTGTTTTTTCAGTACTTCAATGTATTCATGCAGTGTGCGTCTGAATGCATTTTCTTGGTAAAAGACAGGTCTGAACAGGCAAGAACACAATTATTTTTTTACTTAACGCTTAACAAATGCTTTTGCTTAGCATGACCTAACAATGGGAACTCATAGGGAATGATAACTCAACCTTCTAGTCACCTTTATGTTCACTGTCTGCTACATTAAAGCTTTTACTTTAATAAGCGGAATTATTTTTCCAAGTATTTACTTCTTGTATTTTTGAGATACTGATGGTTTATTAAGGAGCTTCATGAACTCAAATACTGTATGCTTTTTATCAAATTGCCCATCAGCAAACATTTTAGTTTGAGGAACTCTCATAAAATCATTGTATAAATATAATATATAAACTGTAAGAAAAGATCCCTATTTGTAGAACAGATTTATTTTAACATCCACTAGGCCACATTTGGCCTAGCTATGCAGCAGAATCACAGCCATAAGACTGCCAAACTTACTTGACATCCAGGAACAGCTGAATCTCTACCAAATAATGGAAATGGGCCTCTGTCAGATGTCTTCCCTAGAATACAAGAAAGAAATATTACTTTTATGTACATAAGTCAGGCTGATCATTCTGTTTACATTCAAGGTTTTTTTGTAGTGTCTTAACCTTGGGATACATATACTTTATATTATTCTGTGGTTTAAAATATAATTTTGGCCTCCTCTCTATTTGACTGTGTAAAACAATTAAAACTCACAGAAAATGCAAAGAATTTGGGGTTCCAGAGACTATAAAAATGAAGTAAATTACAAGAAATGTCTACATTCTCCTGATCAACAACAGATTGTCAGTCAGGTTTGTGGAGGTCCTTTCTTCTGTATTTAGAGAGGTGACCCAATCAGAGCACCATGTACGAGCAGGTATGCCAACCTTAGTCATTAGGCCCATGTTGCACTGCCTCACTGTGTTTAATGGCAATTTATTCTTAAAACAGAATGCAAAAATGCTCAGATTGTTTTTTAAAAAAGGGTAAACTTCCCCTTTAATATTTCATCTGAAGGAGACAATGACCATTTTTAAGCATCAGACACCACGCTGAAGGCAAAAACAGCAACTTTGCAGAATTAGTTGAAGCATCATGAATCATACTGTTTATATTAAACACTGTCAGCATTTCCTTTCCCCTAAAATGAGACTTATACACAGAATGATAAACAACTTTCGCCAAAGCAAACAACATTACAAAAAGGTGTGGAAAGAAATACTCATATAAGAGCAATTTATAAGGATGTAAAAATTAATAAACAGAATGATTTATGCGAGAGAGGGTTGTACAGGCATTAATGAAACAAAACAGAAAAATACAGTTTTAGAAATGTATTTATTTGGATTTTTTACTTGAATAATGATGTGTGTTGTAGTGCATTTCATTGTATCTATGAGGTGTTTCTAACTTTGGTTGCATATTATTCTGCCTTATATTATATACCAAACTATTTGTTCCTAATCTGTTCCTTTTATAAGTAATTAAATGTGAAGCAACATGGGCACACATAGAACATACCTCCTGACGTTTTGGAACTAGAAAGAGGGGCAAAAAGATTGCGGCAAAAATTTTTGACCATGCCCATTTTGTGGCCACACCCCCTAATTACCATGCCTATTTTACAAAATTTGGCAGGTTATGAAAGTTTCAACACATTTCTGTGGTTTTTATGCGTTATTACAGTTTTGCTAAATGCTAATGAATGTGAATTGCCCTTTAAACTGCAAATCACAGTTTCACCAAGATACTTGCTTATCTTAAATTGTGACAATTGCTTCTTTGCTTATCTTAAATTGTTAAAGTGTCTACTCTGGGCTCTCTGCCAAAAGCCAATTTAGTTAGAAACCTTTTTCTGGCTGTTCAGTGCAGGAGATCAAAGAGAGAACTGCGGGATGAACTGTCAAATTATGGACTATCCTGTGAAAAATGGGACAGTTGGGAGGCAGAACCCAACCTACTTAGGTTCTCCTCTGTGGGTGCTGAGGCAGGCATCAAGAATAACACTGTCACACAATACAGGTATTGGAACCTTTGTCCATTATCCAGAAAGCCATCTCCCTAGAGCCCACAATTAAACTTTTAAAAAAGGATTTCTTTATCACTGCAATAACAAAAAAGTATCTTACTCTTGATCACAACTGTTAAAATTTAAAGAACACTTATTAGAGGCAAAACAATCCTTTTTGGTTTATTTAATGTTTAAATTATTTTTTAGTAGCCTTAAGGTATGGAGATCCAAATTATGGAAAGGCCCACATATCTTGAAAATCCTAGGATCCGAGCATTCTTGATAACAGGTCCCATACCTGTAACTTGCTCCCAGATTCTGACAGCTGTTAGGGAGCACAGCCCTACAGAGCTACAGATGCAACCCATAGCTAGTCACTGCTTCTAACTGAAAGAAAAGAAAGTATCCCTTATAGTGCACCATACAAGAAACTGATCAGTGCCAAACTCCATATATGTATATGCTTATTTTTCAGTTGCTAATATACATACAGGTATGTAAAGTAGCCTCTTACAAAATTAACTTAAGAGAGTGTGAATGTGATAGGGACCTTAGATTGTAATATCCACTGGGTCAGGGACTGATGTATAATCTCTGAAAAGCTCTGCAGAACAGGACATAACTGTATAAATAAAAATAATATTACCTGCTGTTTTATTTTATCTCCACATAGAGATAGCTTGGATTTAAAAGTGCTGCAACCGTTAAAAGCATTTCCTTTAGTGTAATAGCACATTTTGAGCCCTTTGTTGTGTTTTTAATCGCTCATATACAAGGCACCCCAATTGCCCTTTACACCACTTATCAAAAATTGCACTAAATAAGACCGCCTTCATTTTTTTTAATTGACAGTAATTTAAATGTAGGTTTCTAACTGGAGTGCAAGGCGCACTGTTAGCTGCAGGGGAAAATGTTTAACTACCAACAACAAACACAGCTGCTGGACTAAAGGCACCCTTCTCACTGGGAAATTACTAACTCAACTATACATGATGAGGAAGCAACAGAAGCAAATGGCAAGCACAAGTGAGACTGGAGATAAACCAGAGGATCCCTGCGGAGGTTAATGATAAGCAGGTCCCTAGTTGTAATCACTGTTCTAACCTAGTCTTTATCTCATCACCTTCTCAATCTTCACCCAGAGCAGTCATTCTGTGACAGACATCAGAGCCAGCAGCTCCCGATCAATACTCTTCAGGGCTTGGTGGCCAAGTTAATAACAGATTGGTAGTTTGAGATAAATAATTATAACAGATTGGTAGTGTGAGATAAATAATTACAGACAGATATGGATCAAAGCTTTCATTTTGTTATTCAGGAAACAAATTAGAAGTATAAGATACAAAAGCAATCGTGAACATCTTATTAAAATGTATTA
Source organism: Xenopus petersii (assembly GCA_038501925.1). Taxonomy (NCBI): domain Eukaryota; kingdom Metazoa; phylum Chordata; class Amphibia; order Anura; family Pipidae; genus Xenopus; species Xenopus petersii. The sequence goes on from CM076676.1 coordinate 103,186,449, forward strand.
CAAGTTTATACAGGTATTATGCATAGAATACTAGTCCATTAATAGGTCTATATGCAAAGTCTAACCTAATGTCTGTTTAACTTAACAGAGTTCATTATTACAAGTCTCAGAGATGTATCCAGAGGATCTATTTTAAGAAAGCCTTTGAAAGACACTGATGCTTTATACAGGGATTTGTTCATTTCCCTTATGAATAAAATATCCATTCTTTGATTCACAGTTTCCATGACACTACAAAACAAACATCCATCAGAAGAAACCTATAGTCTAATGAAAAATACAGCTGTATTTTATTCCAGTGGGCCCTGGCTTGTCAATTGCTTAATTGCTTTAAATGATATTATTTGCATTTAAATGCCAAATGTTTGACTTAAAGGAGAAGGAAAGCTACGGAGGCATTTTATTGCCAATAAATTAGCTGCAATAGTGCAAGCTAGAATGCTATATTTATTCTGTAGAATGTTTTACCATACCTGAGTAAAAAGCTCTAGAAACTCGTTGTTTGTTTAGGATAGGAGCTGCAGTATTAACGTGGTATGACATCACTTCCTGCCTGAGTATCTCTCTGCTCTGGGCTCAGATTACAGTAGAGAAGGGAGGGGGGGGGAGAGGAGCAAACTGAGCATGCTCTTGCCCAGGGCAATGATGTTTAAGTTGAAGGCAGGAAGTCTGATACAGAAGCCCATGTGTACACAATAGAAGGAAAGAAATGCAGTGTTTCTTTTGACAGAAGACTCAGAGCAACACCATTTTGAGGGTTTACTGGTATATTTAGGTGGACCTTTCTGATAAGGCTTACTTAGTTTTAACCTTTCCTTCTCCTTTAATGCATCAACAATGCTTGGGTTTATCTCCTTCTCCTTCTGAAAGAGTGTGTGTATGGTTCAGAAATACCTACATCACTTAATCTGACTACAGTCTGACTATACATTTCACTTTTTACGCATGCATTTGGTTGGCAAGTCAGCCTCAAGGACCAATGAATGGATCAGTATGGAATTGTTCCCCTTATTCCCCACTTAAGGGTAAGGTCACATTGGTGTTTCGGGGAGATTTAGTTGCCTGGCGACTAATCGCCTCGACTTTGTGGCAACCAATCTCCTCAAACATCTTCCCTCACTCTTCGCTGGCTAAAATGAAAAATCACCAGCGCTAAGCACACACGGTGATTCGTTTTCCGAAGTCGCCCGAAGTTTACTTGTGAGGCAACTTCGGAAAACTAATCGCCACGTGTGATTGGCGCCAGTGATTTTTCATTTTAGCCAGCGCAAGAGTGAGGGAAGATGTTCGGGGAGATTAGTTAACCAATGCTAAACACCAACTAGAAGATATAATATATAAAGAAAGCAAATACATGTAAAAACTGCAACACTTGAAGCAGAGAAAATGAAGACACAAGGCCCATCTCGGTACATAGCGAGTTGTGTTTATTGGTCATAAAACAAAAAAAAGTGCAGCTCCAAAACAACCAAAATTGTCCCTTGCTGCTTCCCACAGTGATGAATATGAATCCCTTGACTCGCTCTGCATGAGATTTTTTGAAGTTACCTTTGTCTTAATATGTGCACTAGTGTTGATTCCCACAGACCACAATGGAGCAGTAGTAGTGGTTTATTCCAGGCATTTAGACACTGCATTTTTTTTAGGCATTGAAAAAAAAGTGGAAGGAAGGAAGATATTGACACAGGGGCTATAGACCTAAGACCTATGTAATACTTGAATCAGTACTATATGGAGGGCTATAGGGCCCATTTTGCATCACACACAGTTATTTAAAATGTAGTAGTTACAGGTACAATATAACTTTTCGTTTAACCTGAATTTAATAAAGGGCTTGTGTTTGACATGCTTTTTACCTGTTGTTTCAAAAAAATCTATGGCTTTTACCATTTTTGAGCTACACAGGGCATACAGGAAAACTGAAGTTACTTCATGTTTGGTCCTTGTGAGACAGATAATTAGATTACCAGTATACAACTTCCTCCCTTCACCATTTAGCAGGAGTCCATTATTCAGGGGGAATATCAGTGCACCGATAATCTAATTATCTACAACACGTGGACCAATTATGGAGTAGCTTCAATTTCCTTATTTGCCCTGTTAAAGGAAAACTATACCCCACAAACAATGTAGGTCTCTATTAAAAAGATACTGAGTAAAACAGCTCATGTGTAAAACCCTGCTTCATGTAAATGAACCATTATCATAATAATATACTTTTTTAGTAGTATGTGCCATTGGGTAATCATAAATAGAAAATTGCCATTTTAAAAAATAAGGGCCGCCCCCTGAGATCGTAAGATTCACTGTGCACACATACAAACCACATGTAAGGTCACATGAGCCAATTAACAGACAGAGTTCTGCCTTTTGCTTCCTCACATCTTCCTGTTACAGTTAGTGTTGTAGTATTTCTGGTCAGGTGATCTCTGAGGCAGCACAGATACAGTCACAAAATGGTGGTTCAAGGCAAGAGATGTAAAAGGGCAATATTTATGTAAATATATATTCCAGTTTGGTAAGATTCTTGAATATGTCATTCAATTTGATATAAACTATCTGTTGCTTAAGTATTCATTTTGGGGATATAGTTTTCCTTTAAGCTCAAGAAATAAAACAAAAGGCAGAAAGTAGAGTCCTGCAATGGGTCGGGGTACCCGCAAAAAATGAGGGGAGGATATACAAGGTGCAGTATAACCGCGGATCTGTGGAGTCGCGGGTCGGGTTGAGGGTCTCATCTAAATTTCTTATCATATGTAATACTGTCTATATTTTACTCCTTTTAAAGTTTGTGTCTGTCCCCACCCACTTTTGATGATGTTTCTTTCGGTTTGCAGCACCATCACTTCCTGTTTGATGGTGGTCGGCGGATAAGGCAGTTGTGGGTCAGGGTCTGGTATCGGATCAAAGTGGGTAAATATGCGGGTTGTGGTTCGGGTTGTGGGTTGCAGGTTTGGGTCCAGGTCTTAGAAATTGGTTCTGCGCAGGACTCTAGCAGAAAGTATATTTGGAACAAGCCCTATTCATTGAACTTAGGTTGAATGGGAATGGGATACACTGCCTGGTAATAAAAATAAGTCAAATGCAATAAATTGCTCTCATACACAAATACATAGAAAATATTTAAACATTTGGATATTATTGGCCATATAAATATGCATAGAGCCAGCCAATGTTCAGAAAACAAGCAATGAAAAAAGTGCAACACTGAAGTTTTATCTAAGCTTTTACATAGTAACAAAATGTATTTTTTTTTCTAATTAAAAAGTGAAAATAAAAGTAGCTGTTTTATGTAAAGTAAATCCATCTGGATATTTGCTGCATCCCATGCCATAAACCTATGATCCCCAACGTCAGTGAGTTATAGTAAAGCTGCAGGCAAAATCATCTCCATATAGCACAATCCATTATCCCTGTCAAGTTAATGTTCCATGTATAGCCATATGGCACGGGTGCATTTTCAACAAAGGAAATTCCTTAAACTTGTTATAATCAGCACTTGCAGTCATCCAAAAAACTGACATAAACAGCTTTATTGTGTTTTGTGCATTTCAGTTAATATCCATGACAAAAACAGGAAGCTAGGGAGGAAAAGGAGGAGGAACGTGGGGGAATGGAGAAGCAGAAGATACTGAAAACTTCATAATTAGCCAGCATTCATTCAAGCAAGTGATTTTCAATTACAACAGACCAGCAGACACCCAAGCGCAGAGAACTATTCCATTTTAAAAATCCTAACCTACAAGTAACGGCACATGAACTATTTTTAAGTGGGTTCAACTCAAAACACACAAAACTACTGCAGAAATGTTACTTATGAAGGAGAGAAAACCTGAGGCAAGGTTGGCTTATGGCTGCACACACTTATAAGGATTGAATGAAACACATCCCATTAAGTGCCTGCGAATACACTGGCAATGAGATAGTTAACTTCTCCCACAGCCCGCTAATACCTGGCATAAACCGTAGCAGAAGGATTCAGTCAAGGTACAAGTAGAGCAGAACTTCATTTCGGCCCCTGCAGTGACAACAATAAAATGCTGAGAAAACACACTATCAAATCCTGAACTCAGCATCAATTTCTGTTAATTACAGCCTTGTCAGCGACGTGATTATTCAAACAGCTCATGCAAATGTTAATGAGTTCTTATTTGCATATTTATTTTTTTCCTTTGTTGAAATGTCATTGATTATTACATTCTACAATGATGAATGCGTGCACTGATGTGCTCTGATATGTAATTAGTCATTAGGTGCAATGAATAGATCAATTATGAGAGAGGACTGAGATTAAGAAATATCAAACAAGACCGCCCAGTACAAATCTTTATTATACACCCTCTTTATAGTGGATATAATTTACTGGAGTAAAATCTGAAGGTTGGGAGGGGGGGGGGCGATGATTGTAATGTAGCCCTTTCATTGAAAATTATAAACTGCATTGTGAGTGACATCATTTTTGAGTCAGTTTAGCCCAAAGGATTTTCCCATAAGTCACTCCTTTAGTTACAAACGGAGCATCTCTTGATGAAAGAAAATATTGTAATCCCAGCTCTAAGGAGAGACTATTTTAACAGCCTTCGCTTCTGCCTGCTTTAGCTATTCAGCGAGTGCTCACTATTTGCAGAAGAGGAGAAGCAAATAAAAAAAAAAAAAACACATTACTGCAGACCAGATGGGAACATTCCACATGACCAAACCAATCAATCACATCGGTGGGGCGCAGGTGCAGCACAGCCGTGTAGCAACACACCATTTCACAGTCTATCGGGCACAAACACATGGTCACCAATCAATGGCACCCTAAGGACCTCAGAGGGGGAAGGCTCTCTCGAGTCTTACTGGTCCATGCCTGATGACTTCATAATCACACATCATTTCATTCACTGGAGGATACAAACTAGCATTCTAATAACCTTCTCCCGAAAACGGTCATGTTGTGCATATTAATGGAGAAGTATTTAGAGGAAAGAAATGGAGTTTATGCAGCAGTTCAAGCATAGCAGGCTGAGACAACCTGAAGCTAAAGACTTCCTTGTGCCTATGGAATGTTACTTCATTCATGCAAAGTCTTCTAACTACATATTAATATATCTCACAAAGCAACTGCTAAGCAAGACTGGAAGATAAAAAAATAAGAGCTACGGGGTACACAGAAATGGTTATCTATCAAGCAGATTTTTCATAACTTTGGTGGTGGTGAGATCACAAATGTCTTACATTTATGCATCTTTTGGTAGCCCGGATTTATTATTTTAATGCTAGATTCATATACAAATTCAGGTATATCATTTCATGCTCTACTTTTTCTTAAATACTGAATGATCAGCCTAAATAAAAACAGTAAAGCCTCATTGTATTGAAAACAAATATTGTGCCAGTATCACCTGTGGTTCTGAAAATTACATGACTCAATTGTTGGCTTTCCTACAAGCAGCCTGTACAGAAATAAATGAATGCCATGCCCCTCTATGCAAATGTGGGAAAATGAACATAAGAAATGTTTTATAAATCTCTTTCATTTCATCATAAACACATAACTTGAAAGGTTCAATAAAAAAAGAAAAATAGAATATACTTACAGTGATACAATACAAAATATACAAAACGAAAGCTGAAATACATATATTGTCCAATTTTAGATTACACACAGAAACAAGTCCCACTATTAAAAGGGGTGTTTCAGTCTCTTACATAGAAGAGAGTCAGCTTTAAATCCCCAAAGTCAGATGCTATGCTCAGTGCTGTTTGTGTTATTTAGCATTTTGTTAAGCAGCACTCCAGTATGATATTTCAGCAGCCATCTGGTTGTTAGGATTGTTTTACCCGAGCAATCAGGTAGTGGATTGAACAAGAGATGGGAATATGAACAGGAGGGGGCAAGCATAGAAAGATAAGTACATGTATGGGACCTGGTAAAAAATTATGAAAACCAATTGCTAAGTTGCTAGAATAGGCCATTCTATAACATACTAAAAGTTAACTTAAAGGTGAACTTTTACATGTAATCCGAAAAAAAAAAAAAAAAAAAATGAAGCTAAAATGGAGTATTGCTTTTGGTTTAGTCATTTTGGCATAACTTTATAGCTGCTCTAGATGTTCTTAAGCATCTGATAGTGGGTGCTATTTTAGTAGGCTGTGTCTATCCAACCATGGGAAGCAGATACATTGTGAATTTGTCCAGGCATCCTCTTTTTCACATATACTGTAAATGTCTGTAACATAGGAATAGGCCTGACTGATTTGGTGTTCCCAGAACATTGTATTTAAGTCTGTACTGCTTTAAAGGGTACCTACTTGAGAAAAATGTTTTACCCCCCCAGTGGTGCAGTCTAATACAGCTCATAGTCTGGGTACTGTTATGTTTCAAAACGCACAATCATTGCAAAGCCGCCAACACTAGTCGGGAGCTACCAGTGCAGCCGACCCTGTAGGGACACAAGTATGCAAACGAGGCTAAAGCTGGCCATAGATATGCAGATATACCTTCAATATTGGACAAAAAAAATTGTGCAGTGCAATCTCCCGATCTGCCACTAACCATTCGCCCCAGACAGCAATCGTATGAAAGTTATGTCCGACAAAAGCTGGTAACAGTTTCCCACTGATATCCTCAGATACACGCAGAGAAATTATCGGTATTCAACAGAAATCTACTAACCTGTCGGATAGACTGATCACCATGGCACAAAAAATGTTGGGACACTCCACACACAGTCCAACACGAAGATTTGTACGATCGAATCTTTGGCCAGATTTAATGTCTATGGCCAGCTTTAATGTCCCAGCTTGCTTAAGTGCATAATGAGTGAGTTGGGAAGCTCTCTCATTAAACTCCTGCGCGTGTGACCAAACATGGCCTCCTGCAAAGGGAGCTCCTTCCCAGTGTGGGCAGCATAGTGCCCGCTATGAGCATTTTCAGAACAAAATCGTATTGTTGTCCCTGATCTATTTTTCTCCTTTCTTTCTGCAATCATTGTTCCCTTTGTTGTAATTTGTTGGCTCTATATCAAAGATGATACAGACAGACCAATTAAAGTTAACATAAAATTAGGTTGCTGCAACAGTGCTATTTTGCTTCTTGCTAGTAAATGAACCCTGCCTCATGCAACAGGCCATTTGACACAGAACTCTTCTGGCTAATAAGTTTCATGACAAATGGGTTATTTTAGGACTACTATGTTCAAGTAGAAAACAGCCATCAAAACACCCCCAATCTGCCGTCATTGTACCCCATAGATATGCATGGGAGATGCTCAGAAGGCCTGTTTTCCTGTCATCACCAGGTCTGTGTTTCTCATACATTTCTATGAGAAATTAAAACAGGGACATTTTGACCTGTTGTTGTGTTCTTAAGCAAAGTGGCAGTAAAAAAAAAAAATATGGGCCATGGCCTACAACAAGTCTATATAGAATTTCAAGATGTTTAATATAAATGTTATTGCACAGACAAGACAGTTTTGCATTACTGCTTGTTTTTCTGTCTGGGAGGCAAATCTTTTTCATAGTTACGGTAAACAGAAGAGCACAGCCAGTTACGACTTGCACTGCAGACAAAACAACTGATTTTTAGAAAACCAGTAATAATCGGATAATACACATTAGTTTATTAATTAAATATCTCCTAGCTTGGTGTAGTTCTCCTTTATTATAAATATAGGGTATCCTAACACTACAGGACTTAACTGATATAATGATAAGCATCTATTATTGCAAAGGTAACTGGTTTTAAATGGGCCATTCACTATATTCTAAAAATATTAGTAAATTGCCTTCATTCTCTAAATTTGAGCATTCCTTTAAATGCTATTATACAATGGAATAAGTAAAAATAACAATTGCATGCTCATAAAATAAAATGTAAAAATTGCATTTAATATTTACATTTAGTCTATTTAGATCACATACATCACAAGCCTAAATGTAAAAGAGCAAAAACATGCTTAGTGATGAATAGTTTAGTTTATTACAAATACTTCTTATTCTACATTCAATCATTCTGATGATTGAATTTGATTAGGAACAGCAAAATGTATTTATTGTGTTTTTGTAGACTTTATCCTCAAACCTACCCTTACATTGATTTCATTACAAGGCTGTTTTAAAAGTCTTGCAGTAGTCAAATAGACACATGCTGGAACATAAAACAGCAATGCCTGATTAAGAAAAGAAATTCATTTTAGCCATGCCTCCCAATACATATTTATTAAACTACATAGAAGTGTAAGGGAATGTTGTAAGATTTCTAATACTATTCATTTTGTACGACCTTCAAAAAAAGAAGTGTTGAAAAGGAGAATAAAGGAAATCTCATACTGAATGCTTCTGGCTGATCAAACTATTGCCACCTAAAATGACATACAAGATGTGATAAGAAGAGAGACCCCCTTTGGGAGCACAAAGGTTTCTCTATGAGGGCATACATTACTAAATAAAGATATCAAAACAAGGAAAATAGTGGCCTTGCTACATGAAAAGAAGCAAGGGTAGTTTTGAAGAAAAAATATTTTGAAAAATGTTTTTATTATTCACTGTCATTTGCCCAGCTGCACTGTTAGAATATTCAAACAAATGTTCATCCTAAATCTACTAATGAAAGATATTTTTCCACAGTTCTTCTGGGATTCTGAGGCAAACATTCACTTTTTAATAAACACAAGATAAACCTGCAATAAAATAACCTTTTACTGTGAGTTTGCATAGCAAGAGGGATTTAGGGGTTAGTTTATTATGCCCACAGCTGGGTACATTTTAATTGGCATACACTACATTAAAACATTTCTATGTCGGTAGTACATAAGTATTAACTTGCAACAGTGCACTTGCCGTATATCTCATCTTTATTTTCATTTTGTAACTTGCAGAATAGGGTTCAAATGTTAATAGGTTCCTATTTACAACTGCACTTGTGCAGTTTCGCTCCTATGCAAACTAGTCCTAGCAGTCATATTGCTGAATATTAGAATAATAAAGTAAACACCACCATAAATGAGCACAGAAATTATGAAAATCTATGGTTGTTAATTCTTGAGCTAAACAGAGATTGAAGCTACGCCATGTTTGGTCCCTGCGAAGAAGACTATTCGATTCAGTATACAACCTCCTCCCTTCTTCCATTCGTGTGACTATGGTGTTAGAAGGAGTCCATTAAGCAGGGGATTATCTGTACACTGGTAATCTAGTTATCTACTTCACAAAATCCAAACATAGGAGTAGCAAAAACCATAGTTAAAGAAGAACTAAACCCTAAAAATTAATATGGCTAAAAATGCCATACTTTATATACTGAACTTATTGCTCCAGCCTAAAGTTTCAGCTTGTCAATAGCAGCAATGATCCAGGACTTCAAACTTGTCACAGGGGGTCACCATCTTGGAAAATGTCTGTGACACTCACAAGCTCAATGGGCTCTGAGCAGCTGTTGAGAAGCTAAGCTTAGGGGTTGTCACAAATTTACAAGCAGAAAATTAGGTTGGCCTGTAATATAAGTTGAAGCTATAGGACTGATTATTAAATTCTGATGCTAGTTGCACTCGTTTATGTGCTGCCATGTAGTAATTATCTGTATTAATTACTTATCAGCCTTATATCGTAACATTTATATTCTATGCGTACTGTATATTGTGAGTGGGTCCCTAAGCTCAGTAAGTGACAGCAGTACAGATCATGTGCAGTGAATCAGCAGAAAAGAAGATGGGGAGCTACTGGGGCATCTTTGGAGACACAGATCTTTACTGCTAAAGGGCTGTGGTTGCCTTGGGCTGGTACAGAAGCCCAAAACATAATGTACAACATTTCTAGCTACTTCTTTGGTTAAGCTTTAGTTCTCCTTTAAAACAATACTTAAAAAGTATGTTCATGAACTCATGTTGAATAAGGGGATACACTGCCCTTTGAATGGAGGATATCTATCTTTAGAGAGGTATTTTTGAAGATATGCATATATACATATATATTATGGAAATTGGCTAGAGTTCTATTGCTAATGAAACAGTCCTGATTTTACTTAACAATTGTTTTTTTTCCCTCTTCTTTATCTTTGCTGGATGGATTTGCAAGGAAACGGATGAGTTCCAGGCCCTAGGATAATCACAAGAGAGAGTGAAGAGAGCTGTTAACACCAATGAAGCTTGTTCTCTTTCTGCTGCCAAACATATCCTTGATCCAAGAAATATAATTTTTTAACATAATGAAGCCAATAAAATGAGTCTATGCTGCTCAATCAAAAAAGGGTAAATCAAGCAAAACACTAATAGTTAAATATTTCTAAATGCAGCCGTTTTTCCATTTAGTTTTTCATAGAATTTCTGATTGTGGCAGTAGCGGCCATGTTGTTAATATAAAAAAATTCCTCCTCTGCCACAGAGTTCAGTATGTCTTTTAGACTCTTTTGCAAAAAAAAGTGACTGCATTAACAAAATACATTAAAATGTTGTAAGCTTGAGACACAAGCAGTGGTAATGAAAGCAACAATATAGATTTTTTCACAGTAAATATGATTGTAAATGAAAACAGCAATCACAAAGGGAAGGGGGTGCACGCAACAGGGATCACACCTGGCAGTACTTTAAGAATCCTTCAGCAGCAGTAACAAATTCATGTTTTCTTAATGTAACAGGCTGCTGGCACATTTGGATTTCATTTCCAACATGAATCTCCAAAGATACAGTTGCAGACCTAACAGCTGGACACCTACAGTGAGTGTTAGCAAATATTTCTGTGCATATTTTGACAGCTAACAATCTCAAAAGGGAAAAGCAGGATTATTATTAACTTCATCCTTCTGCACCACAAATATGAACTATGTCATTCCAATCTCCAAATTTCTGTATGCTCGGGGGCACTGTTTCCATGAGAAATTGCCTTCAGATGGCAGCGCCCAGGTTGGGAAAAAAAGCTTTCCAGGAATTAAGAGACATAGTCTGGTTTTTGAATTGGAATTTCAGTGATTCGCCTCGACCCGCTCAGGTGGTGGGGCAAGAAGGGGATGTCACTTTGTATAATTTATCATCCCTCTTAAAGGTCAATTCAACAAAATAAAAACTTGCCTAATAAAAGAAAACATAATTCTAAGCAACATTTCAATATACATTCATTACACATTTTCTATGGTTTTTTTGATACATGTATTGTTTTTTTTGTATTTAAAGCAGGGTTGTATTTCCCTGTCTATTCTCTGTCCTGGTGGCCCAGACTGTTGATAAGATTTAAGACAAGGCAGTTGATTAACAGATCTGTCTGTGCTGGGAAACTAACACTTTTGCAACATTGTTTAAAAAGTAACAACCAGATGCTGCTTTCAATAGCAATAGTTTTTACAAATAACTTTAAAGTACTGAAAACTTTTTAACAAATGTATATTGGAAAGTTGCTTAGAATTACATTTTCTATTATTAGGCAAGTTTTTGTTTTGGGGTTGCCTTGCCCTTTAAAAAGTTCAATACAGTTCTGAAATAGTAGAAGCAAAGGAAGCAAGATGTTTCCTACATTTAGATTAAAGGGGAGCCGTCACCCCAAAAAAATGTTCCAAATCCTACTTTATCACATTAGTCAAGCAAAATGAACTTTAAATACACTGTATAAATTATTTGAATTTTGCTTCCTTCAGTCTGGGGTAGCAAGTAGGTAGGACACTGTTATTAAGGAAAGACTTGCACCATCTCAGAATCTTGTTTGTGCAACAGGAAGGGGGACCTGATGTCCATCCCCATGCCCTGACAACACTATTAAATGGTGAAGAGAACGGGGGAATGTGGGGAGAGCAGTGACATCTAGGAAGTGCTGAATGGAAAGTAACTGCTTGCCCCGCTTCTATAGGCATAGAGGCGGGGCAGACAATTTTGATTGACAACTGAGATTTTTAAATGTATTTACAACAGCTATGAATGGTTTAATAAAAAAAAGAATTTGGATTTCATGTTTAATTTGAAAAGGACTTTTTTATACAGTTTTTTATGTCTGGGTGACCGGTCCACTTTAAGGAGAGACCAGGAAAGCATTGAGAATAAGGCCAGCTTTAAGCAAAGCATTTCAAACTCTCCCAATATCAGAAAATATGCAACCCCCTCTAAAGACTAGATATAATTCCCTTAACATATTTGCTCTTCTTATTTTACTGAATAAATACTTTAGACCAATTTACACCTGATCGAAGATGTTCAGTGAAACAACAGCAATATGTATATGGTGGACTTTCCTTATGTTAAGCTAGCTATACATGGGCCAATACTGTAGGTCTGTCAACTCTACCAACCCTGATCGAGAAAGCAGTTTATCAGCATGGGGGCCAAACAACAGCCACAACAACAGGTACCTGTCCAGGGCCAAATCAGGCAAAAATCTGCTCATCTGGCAAACTTGCTGAAAAAGTCAATTGTAGCTTCTAGAGCCAATTTAGAACAAAAACTACCAACCCAAGCAATACACACATAAAAATCTAGACTAGGATGTCCCAGCATACAACACCATGGAACAAAAGACTTGCCAAGCAATATGCTCTTTTCAGGTATAAAAAGCTGTCAGGAAAAGACAACCCCATCCATTTTACAGCTCCTGAAACTTGCCTCATTGTGCGCGGCCAGTAAAGATGCAGCAAGGCACGTCTATGGCCACCTTCAGACATGAGGGGGATGGTCTATTTAAAAAAGATTTTTACGTTACATTTTACATTGGAGCCTTCTTCTACTTATTTTGAAGGGCAGAGATTTAGTAGCCCCTCTAAATTATTTTATATATAGCATTTGAGGAATCCTACATGTAGAGTGGGAATATTTCTGGTAATTTTAAAAGAATGAGCTCTAATACATCTGCTCTAATACATCTTTTCGGTAAAAGGAGCACCCCCAAAGGCAACATTGCGCCTAATGTATTCATATATACATAGGTCTGCATATATTACTCTGTCATCCAAAATCAGACTCCCAACTCCTGCATGAAGAATCAAGAGAAAAATAAGGAGAGTGAAGATTAACTTGATTATTTTAGAAACGGGTCAGAATTTGTAATTGCTTATATTTAGAAAATTTCTTATTTTAGTATGATGAAGCTTATTTTAAATTTTCATATTCGCGATAGTTCCCCTTTAAAGGGGTGGTTCACCTTTAAGTTAACTTTTAGTATGTTACAGAATGGCTAGTTTTATTTATTTATTTTTTTATAGATTTTAAATATTTGGGTCACTGGCCCCATCTAAAAACCAAATGCTCTTTAAGGCTACAAATGTAATGCTACTGCTTCTTTTTAATACTGCTCTTTCTTTTTATTTAGGCCCTCTCCTGTTCATATTCCAGTCTCTTATTCAAATCAATACATGGTTGCTAAGTCAATTTGGACCCAGATTGCTAAAATTGCCAACTGGAGAGCTGCTGAATAAAAGGTTAAATAACTGCAAATTGTCTTAGAATATTACTCTCTACATCATACTAAAAGTTAACTCAAAGGTGAACAACCCCTTTAACTATTTGGCATTATTTGTACTTGTCCTTAGAGTGCTGTCTCATTCTCTATAATTGCACTTCAAGTGCACTTTCTTAGTCTAATTATAAAGTAGAGGTTGAACCTGCATGAATCTCCTAGAGAACTGAACCCAATAGGGTTTTAAAATGCCATGCACTTAGTGCTGCCACTAAATGACTGTATAATTTAATATCTTGAAACCCATTAGCTTTTATGAAAGGAAAATGAAAACCAGATGAGCGCTATATTTTAGTGTGAGCACAATTCATTTTAAGGGATTTGCAGGGCCCTTAAAACAACAAAAATAACAAAGTTCAGAAATGAATAAGATTGATCTGCCTATTCCTCTTAAAGGCAGCATTCATGAGTTTAGGAATAATCCATCTGATCATGGCTGTTTTGTATGGGGGGGTGTAAATAACTGCTTGTGCTGTTTTTTGCCCAGGGGTATCCATAAATTGAGAATGTGGTGGGCTTTTCTATGTGACAATCGGATGCCAAGCATTTGTAAAAGTGATTTCAGGAGACTGTCACAAATGGCAATAAGGGTTGGTTTTGGTAGTTTTTATGATATACAGGTATGGGATCTGTTATCCGGGAACCCGTTATCCAGAAAGCTCCGAATTACGGAATAGCCATTTCCCATAGACTCCATGTTATCAAAATAATCCACATTTTTAAAAATGATTTCCTTTTTTTCTGTAATAATAAAACCATACGTTGTACTTGATCCCAACTAAGATATAATTAATCCTTATTAAAAAGCAAAACCAGCCTCCTGGGTTTATTTAATGTTTACATTATTTTCTAGTAGACGTAAGGTAGGAAGATCTAAATTACGGAAAGATTCATTATCTGGAAACCCGCAGGTCCTGAGTATTCTGGATACCTGTACTTATAAAATATCTTTATGGTACATGGCCCACTTTGTCTTGCTTTCCTTGAGAAGGTCAGTGAGAAAATAAAAAAAACACATCATAAATTAGTTCTTACAAAATGGCATGGGAAACGCTGAGGTTCTAGCACTCACTTCCACCTCATTTCTATGTTGTAGTATCACAGAGTCTCTACCATAGAGTTTTTCCCAAAGACATTCTGGCTCTTGTAAATATGAGTCACTGGCCAGAGTACTTTTGTTTAGGACATGGAACTCCAAAGGGATATTTCATTTTCCTATATTTTTAAAGTAACTGTCACAAATATGAAAATGTAACACAAGTTCTAAATATAATGAATACAAATTTGCCATTATTTCTGAACTAATTCAATTACTCTTCATTATTTCTCCCCTCAGCAAGCGGTCTCTCTACATGCAGCTTTGTGTCAGTCAATTATCTTGACAGTTCTAATACATAGTCCAGGCAATGGGTGTATGTGTCGGACTTGTCAATTATAAATCAAAGTGACTAACTAAGATGTTGCTGTATATGGGTCTATTTATACAATACTAAAGTGTAGTTTAAAGGCAAACTAAGCATTTGGAGCAATATATAATATATATATATATATATATATATATATATATATATATATATATATATATATATATATATATATATATTACACAAAAGCCACTAAAACTCTGAAGAGGCAGAAGACGGCACCTGTTAATCCTACATTTTATGGCAAGTTCACAAATAGAGAGACACTTTGGCGTGTAAGAGAGGGAGTGGCGCTGATGGAAGCCAGTTGAGGGGGGCTGGGGTTTGCGTTCTCCTTTACAGGGAAAATGGATAGGAACAAAATCTACCAAACCCCAAGTATTTATTTTTCTGTGCCCGCTGGCAGCCTGGAAAACCAGTGACCAACATAATGTTTGTTCGTCTCAAGTGGGTTACTGGTTTCCTACTTTCCTTGTAGAGAACAGGAGCTTTTGACATTGTGTCTGTTCTTATGAAAAGAACAGACACAAATATATATATAGATATATAGTAAGTTCCTAAAATGGCTGCTGCAACATGTCATTTTATTGGGACTCAGCAGAACAGAGTCATACAGGAAAATGATAAATAATTCAAAGATACAAATAAGCTTGTACAATATGTAACTATTAGCTTGAAAGTGATTCATCTACAAACAAGATTAACTTTAAATGGACCACTGAATCAGAACTAAAAAAGTATATTCTACTGGTTAGCTTTTTTTAAAATAATGTATTTGATTTTAATTGCTTCCCCACAAGAAAATAGATGGCACGTTTTTCATTTCATTTAAAAGCAAAATCCCTTTCTCTTTGCCTTTGAACCAACAGGATAATTCAAGAATTCATTAGTTGAAAACATGAGAGAGATGCTATATAATAGCTTTACTGCATGCACAGCACACTTCAAAAATAACTAAATGAATATGGAAATGCATCTTTCTGCGGTAAATTGTTCATTATTGAATCATTATCAACCCTTGTTAGAATTTTCTCTCTCTTCTGCAAAGTACAAGATCATTAAAGTGTTTAAGAGCTCCATCATGAAAGACAGTGACACTTTATAATCCGCTATCTCTTCAGGCAAATACGCTTATGGTTGAGCATAATACTCAAAATAACAACATCCTCTTGACGTATAATTCCTCCTGTTTTTGCAAGGATCCTTTTAAGTGCTAACTGCAGCCATGAAATATTATACCAGATTGTCTGCATTTTAACCCACAGTGCCCAAAATACATTTAGAAATGTTTAAAGTGAAAATAAAGTGCAGTTCCTATATTTAGTTTAAAGGAAAGCAGGTAAGCAGCACACAGCAGAAGACTGATCCTGCAAACTTGAATAGGTAAGTTCAAGTTTGCGTTTCATGTTGTGGGGTTCAAACACCAGTAATGTAACTTTTAATAAATCCAAAACACAAAGAATGACAGAAATGGCAAAAAAAAAACAACAAAACTTTGTATAAAACTGCCCCTCACATAAAACATGAATCTTTGTCTAAACTGCATCAAAAGATGCTATATTATGCTTTAAACATGCAGCCCACATCTTTTATTAAACAAAGAAGACAATCCTTGCAAACATATTGTAATATAACACTAATGTAAAATACCACTAATGCAACAATCAAGTTTTCTGTTAAGATGCCCTCTTCTGGTCACACAATTTAAGCAAAAATGCCATTAATAGTCACTAAAAAGTAGTCAGCAGTCAGGGAACACGCTGTGCCATCATTTCATAGTGCATTACTGGTCTGTATCTGCACTGTTCTGCAGCACCATGAATAATATTTATGTTTTCTGTTCTGAATTTAAAGCTGTGAGGGGGTTAATCATTGGCAATCTATTTTTGCTAGTGGGAAATACTGGTTATGGATAGTGGGAGCAATGTTTGAGGAAAATCATGGTAGCATAACAGCCATAATCAAAAGAGAAACATGGAGTTCTACAGACTCTTCAAACATTACATAGCATTATATATATATATATATATATATATATATATATATATATATATATATATATATATATATATATATATATATACATACATACATACAGGTATGGGATCTGTTATCCGGAAACCCGTTATCCAGAATGCTGCAAATTCCAGAAAGGGTTTCTCCCATAGACTCCATTTTATCCAAATAAATCCAAATTTTTAAAAATGATTTTCTTTTTCTCTGTAATAATAAAACAGTACCTTGTACTTGATCCAAGCTAAGATATCATTAATCCTTATTGGAAGCAAAAGCAGTCTATTGGGTTTATTTAATGTTTACATAAATTTCTAGTAGATTTAAGGCATGAAGAGCCAAATTATGGAAAGAACCATTATCCAGAAAGCCCCAGATCAGTCTCTCTCTCTCTCTCTCTCTCTCAAAGAATTGCATGTTTAAATGGGTCTCAAAAACACAATATTATGGCACATTATCGCTTTACTTAGTATAAAAGACAAAACCCATTACCCAAACACTGTGTGCATAAAGCACAAGGAGATGACAGCAGCAAACTAATGTGAGGCTTGGTTTACTAGGAAAACACAAAATGCTTAGTAAAGATTAAGAACAAAACATAGACATAGCAGGAAGAGCTGCAAAAGAAAATTGCAGACCACCAGGATTTGGATTTAGCTAATCCATTTAGATTACCATGGCTGTGTTTTAAAAGGACAGTACTAAAGATGCAAAATAGGTCACGCAGGCAAGAAATAAAATACCTCTAAATACCATCAGTGTGTAGTAAAACAAACAATTCAAAACAAAAACACCTACAAGACTGTATAAGCACAGTGCTACCTTGATTTGCTGCCTGTCCTGCTTAATATATAGCTGGCATTATAACCATCTGAAAATGTAAAGCTTACTTGTAAATTTACCTGGCGGTAACCAAGGCTAGTGATGCTAGAAATTATCATTATAATTTCAAATGCCTCATTTGCAGTCTTGCAGTACAGTTTTCAAGTACAAGTGGAGAATTCATTATGAAAATAAAACAAATAAAAAAAATGAAAGTTTTCTTTTGTATTTTGCATTGATTCAAAAACCATCAACAAATGAAGACAATTTTAGACACCGTCAGTTAAGGTGGCCATACACGGGCAGATAAAGCTGCCAATAGCAGTCGTTTAGACCAATTTGAAAGCTTATCTGCCCGTGTTTGGGGGCTTCCAACGGGTCTTCCCGATCAATATCTGGCCACGATATTGATGGGGATGTTTTGATTTTTACCCGACCGACCCATCGGAGCCCCTTGACAATTTAAAGGAAAACTATACCCCCAAAAGGAACACTTAAGCAACAGATAGTTTACATCATATTAAGTGCCATATTAAAGAATCTTACCAAACTGGTCTATATATTTAAGTAAATCTTGCCCTTTTACATCTCTTGCCTTGAACCACCATTTCGTGACTCTATCTGTGCTGCCTCAGAGATCACCTGACCAGAAATACTACAACTCTAACTGTAACAGGAAGAAGTGAGGAAGCAAAAGGCAGAACTCTGTCTGTTAATTGGCTCATGTGACCTTACATGTGATTTGTTGTGTGCACAGTGAATCCTACGATCCCGGGGGCGGCCCTTATTTTTTAAAATGGCAATTTTCTATTTATGATTACCCAATGGCACACACTACTAAAAAAGTATATTATTATGAAAATGGTTTATTTACATGAAGCAGAGTTTTACATATGAGCTGTTTTATGCAATATCTTTTTATAGAGACCTACATTGTTTAGGGGGTATAGTTTTCCTTTAAGGAATATTATTTCAATTGTATCATTTACAAAACTTTAGGTCATAATTTACTATAAAATATCTTAAATAAGACTTTGTTAATCTAATAAAACGAGTTATTACTACCATGTTGATACCTTTCCAAAGGTTATATGAAATATCATACACAGATTACACTTCAACATATCCCCATTTCACATATTAACTTGCAAATGCGATGGCGTGCTTGAACATCTAGTTAACATTTGAAAAATAATCTCTTAATAGCCAAATATATAGGTTTTGCAGAAGTCATAATTTTTCAAGCAAAATGCTTCTCAGATACCTTTTGTTCAATGTACCTATTTTCACCCTCTATATAAAAAGTCTTTTAAAAAAGGCATATTGCCCTTGTCACCCAGAAAAGGTTTCCTTTCAATTAGGAGTGGGGGTTATATTTTCCCTTTAAATTCTGACTACTTTACTCGTTAACATGATTTCTTTATTTTCATTTATAGATATTAGTATCTACTATTCAGCCCTGTCCTTCACTCCTCATATACAGTCACTTATCAAATCAAGTCACTTTGACCTAAGGAACATATCCTAAATACAATCATTTGTCACCCAAAATTCTAATTCACTTACTCATCAAATCACGTCTAGACTACTGTAACACTCTCTATTAATAGGCCTTCCCCGCCAGACACGGTCACCTCTCCAGGACATAAACACTGCCGCCAGGCTTATACACCTCAGCAACCGCTGAATTTAAACTAACGACCCTGACATTCATAGCACTTCATAACTTTGCCCCTCCCTACATCTCTAAACTCATCTCTAGATATTCACCCAACCTCTTACTACACTCCTCAACTCTTCTCTCATTACCTCCTCACATTCAAGACTTTGCAAGGGCTGCACCCCTCCTCTGGAATTCTCTCCCATAGTTTGTCTGACTTTCTCCCAACCGTCCTGCTTTCAAAAGATCTCTTAAAACACACTTGTTTAGCGAAGCCTACCCTCACTCCGTTTAGCTACCAAATGTAATACCATCTGCTACATCTCTCACCTGCTTATTTCTGATCCTACCCACTCCCACGCCTTGTTTTTCATTCCCTTCCCCTTTAGATTGTAAGCTCTTTTGCACAGGGCCTTCCTCACCTTTTGTACCGGTACAGGTTACGTATGTAACTCTCTATATTATATGTATGCTACGCGTGTGATTTCTTTGTATAAGCACATTTATAACTACTAATTTAAAAATACTACTAATTTTAAAGTAGGTATGTCCCTACTATGGATTACTGTTTAATGTCAAAAAGCCGCAAGGCACTGTCCCCAAGGTTTAATGATTCAGATAACAGATTCAGAAGAACCTTCAAAAGAACCTTCATAAAAGCAAAATTTCCCCTAAGCCCCATATAGCCTGTACTGGAAACATACAGATTTGTTCCACTATTGTTCTGCAGTAAATGCATCAATTAACTGTAAGGAAAACACTTCACAATTAAGCTTTTCCATTTGCAAAACCTAGGGAAAAAAAATACAGTTGTTCAGATGCTAAATGTGTCACACAGAAACAAAGGGATAAACATGTCTCAGAGGCAAATAGGCTTTTAGAGCTGTTCTCAAAGAATTACCTACTTACCCATCAGATTTGAGTTCATGAAAGGTGTTGGGGACAATCCTTCATGGGGGCCTAATCGACTGTCATTTAAGTGATCACTGTAATGAGGACTGTCTGTAAAACCCTGGGGAAAAAAGAGCAGAGTATTAAAAAGATTATGTGGCAGTCTTGCTAATTGACTGTAATGCCACTCCTAATTCATATTTATGGTTATAATTGGCTACTCATCATACAGTTAGCTTTGCTCTCTGAATATTTGAAGTTATCCAGTTTAGACATTTTGCATGGTGGAAAACTAACAGGCCTTATTTACATACCAAGAATCAACATAACATCCTTGTGACGAGTAATACATGGAGAGTGCATACATTTATCTGCATCAAATGGGAAAAATGTTCAGTAAAAAGCAAAAATAAAAGCATAAATATACAAGTCCTTGTGGGCAGGGGGCTCATTACATGCTGCATGGGATACTTCTTAAGAATATGTTACCCCTTTATAAATAACTAATAATAATAATGCAGGACACAAGTACACCCTTAACATGGGTTGGTTATGCTTTGTGCTGACTTTATATACATTGGTGGGATTTTTCACTTTATCTGGACATGATATTTATTTTGTTCTTTTAGCTGCTTAGGTTCTGACAATATTGTTTGAAGTGTTCGGTAACCCAACCAGACCTATGGTCCATTTAACATTCAAACATTTGGGGAAATTTCCCTCTTCAGCCTTGAATGCAACACATTTATTTCATTCAGATAATGGGGTTTTCTATAAATAATAATAAAAAAGGTATCAGCAGTAGATTCTCAGATTTATCCTGTTACTGAACCATATTCATTGGATATACAAACAATGGCAAAGGTGGCTCTGTTATTATAGTTATGGGATATGGTTATCCAGAAACCTGTTATCAAGAAAGCTTGGAATTATAGGAAGGTCATCCATCATTTCTTCATATAATTCAACATTTTAAAACATTTCCTTTTTCTCTGTAGTAACAAAACAATACATTTTACTTGCTCTCAACTAAGATATAATGAATTCTTGTTGAAGGCAAAACAACCCTATTGGGTTTATTTAATGTTGAAATAATTTATTAGTACGGAAAGACCCCAGGTCCCGAGCATTCTTGATAAAAGGTCCCACACCTGTATTAGGCTTTCACTTGAAAATCTATGTAAAAAATTAAAGTACACTGCTAAGAAAAGTCTCAAACATATCTAGCTTTAAATAAAGATGTCAAAATAAATATTGCTTATTCCTAATAACCGTTCTGGTTTTCTGCCTATATTTTCAAATTGCCACAGAGCATTATGCCAATGAAGCCACTGGTAGAAGCCCCACACAGTCATAGCATAACACTTTAAGCAGAACAACACTCCGTCAGATTACATTATTGCAATGTATTATTTGCTTATCTGTATCATCAAGGACCTCAGGCTCAGAAGTAACAGATTTACACCAAGAACTTAGATGGTTTAATTCACAAATCACTGAACATTTATCATATAATAGCCTATAGGCCATAATGTGACCCTATATTGTTAACACTGCTGTGTTAGGGACTCCAAAGGCACAGTAACTGAAGGCTGTAGAAATGTCATATCACAACTACTTTGGATCAACTTGTTACTTGTTTCTGAAGAAATAGTTTGGAGCATCCAGAATCCCAAATAGACCTACTGCCCGTTTAATAGGCTATAAAGTTAGTGATGAAGATGATTGATAGACACAGATAGAATTGCTTTGACATTTACAGCTGGATCATGACCATGAGGGCTTCCTTTGGTAGCCATAGTTATACAATCGATGTCAGATAGGCAGCATAGAACAGCAGCTGCCAAGGTTAATACATGCAGTTAAGGGTAACAGGGAAAATGTATTTGGGTCAAGGCAAAAACACAGTCAAAATGACTCATTGTCCATTACAGCAGCAAATAAATATATTTAACATAATAATCAATATAACTTGGAAAACAATTATAGATATTACTCTAATTCCAAAACATTAACAGAAAAATATTTTAATAAACTTTTCAGAACAAATGATTATAGAGGCCATATAGCATATCCATTACACAGGGCCAAGATTTTTGTGATTCAAAGGTACAAACAGAAGAAACATTGCTTTAAAAAGTGGTGACATCTTGGTGTCAGTGTTCTGCTTTGAAGGCTGTGCTTTCTTTTTCTCTATGACAGATACGGTTATTCACTACATAAAAACTTCTAATTACATACTGGCATAAACATAAATGGATAATGACATTGTACAAAAAACATTGTAAAAAATTTAAATTTTTCAGATTAGTTTTATCAGGACACATTGCCTTTAATTGTTATTATCTCATCTGTACTGTGTATAATGGCACAATTAAATGACAGAAACACACCAGTGGGAAAAAAAATATTGTGAACCTCTTTCAGAAGCCATACAGAACCGTTTGCGATTGATGATTGGAATAAGCAGGCATCACTTCAACAATTATGGCAATTTGCAAACTAACTGTATGATCATCTTTAACAATATTTAGATAACTCACTGGCTGAGTGGATGAGACTTTGGAGGTTATTTACTAAAATCTAAATTTATCTCATAAAAAATAAGCTCAACCAAACTCCAAAGCTCGATTTGAGCTTATTTATGAAAAACGCAATTTAATTGGATTGTGAAAAAATGAAATTGATTGAAAACTCCTATCGTACAAATGTTTTGGGCTGTTCCCCTCCTAATCGCTTGATTTTGTCCCAGAAAACACTGACAAAGTTGGATTTTCGGGCTAAACCCAGTACAGTCAACCATAACTTCAAAGTGGGACAGATACCTCTCCCATTGACTTATACAGGGCCTTGACTGGTCTGAGACGGCGGATTTTTGTATTCTGGCTTTTTGCAGCATCGGAGCATAATAAATCTGGGGGGGGAAAAATTGATTTTTTTCCTATAAAAGTTTTCTAGTGAAAAAAAACTAGAATTTTTCAAGATTTCACAACTCGATCGTTAATAAATAACCCCCTAAAACTTAGAAACTCACCTATAAGATAACTCAAATCACTTGGGACACAAAGCTCAAAGTGAAACTGCATTGATCCATGCTACCTGTGTTTCAGCTGTAATCTGACCAACAATTTGGCTGTCACCAATTTTCAATATTATCTGGCATAACAACACAACTTTATTGTGGTCACTATTAGTAAACAGAAAGCACTGAATACATTTTCTCACCAACTAGTCTTCAGGCTGAGCCTTAGTGTAACTGCTTGAAGTACCCACAAGGGGCCCAAGTTTCACAGTTTGGGAACCACTGCTCTAAAAAGATATTAAAATACCAATATTTCTATTTTTTTATTTTTAGCTGTTTGCACTAATAAATACAAAATTCTATCACTAAATACAGATATAGAATCCCTTATCCAGAAATCTCTAAATTAAGGGATGGCCATAGAGCCCACTATAAGCAAATTTTTAAACCTTCCCTTTTCTCTCTAGCAATAAAATGGAACCTTGTGCTTGATCCTAATCTACATTAAAAACAAATGACAAACATGACAAAAAATCCTATTTTTTTTTAGCAGACTTAAGTTATGGGTATTCAAATTATGGAAAAATTCCTTATCCAGAAACCCTCAGGTCCCAAGCATCCTGGATAATAGATCCCATACCTGTATACCCAACACCATTCAATGGGTTGCAAATAAGGTCTTGGCCCACTGTGATCTGAATACTGTTAGTATAGATAAAACAACATAAATAACACGATTGCAATGCTGCTTTGTGAGAGTAGGACAACTTTTTCAAAATGTAAACACAACATTTTTCCAAACTACTAAACTAAACATAATTCACTGTTTTCAGACAAAAATGTTTTTGATAGCTAAGTGTTCATTTAATCTCTACTACCTTCTTGTGTGTTTTAACATAACAAAAACTCATGTTTCATTAATAAATGGCTTTGCAGTTTCAGGGAATGATAACTAACTAGTGTCTGGGAGGTCAGTGACAGAGATAAACAAAAGATAGATTTATTTGGATTAAGCAATAATAAACACATCTGAAAATGGTTGGAAATTCTGAAATGTTAAAGCTTATGAATAAACAGCTCAACTGCTTGTGAATAAAAAAGGAGGTTGGGAAACAAGCAGAACTATCAGTTCAGGAAAACACAGCAACACAAAATCAAGCAAAAACATTGACATGTTTGCATCGAAAAACAGCATACTTTCACATTGTACAATATTGCTTCATCTTTAAATGTACATATGCGCAATGCTAGGAGAAAAGCGTCACTGAGCTCCAATATTCATCTGCCCCAAACATTACTTTTGATATTATGTGACTTCAAGGTACCGTATATACTCGAGTATAAGCCGTCCCGAGTATAAGCCGAGGTACCTAATTTTACCTCCAAAAACTGTGAAAGCTTATTGACTCGAGTATAAGCCGAGGGTGAGAAATGCAGCAGCTTCTGGTAAGTTTAAATCTCGTTTTTGGATGACTATTCTTAGGCGCCGGCTACTATTCTAAGGCACGGTGAATATTCTTAGGCGCCGGCGAATATTCTTAGGTGCCGGCTACTATTCTAAGGCGCCGATGAATATTCTTAGGTGCCGGAGACCGTTTTTGCGATTGACCCGAGTATAAGCCGATGTAGAGTTTTTCAGCATATTTTGGGGGCTGAAAAACTCGGCTTATACTCGAGTATATACGGTATATTTCCTCACATACCAATAAAAAATTGTAGGCACTTACAGATCACACAGACAGGCAAGGTAAGAAAAACAGAAAAATTTAGTTCAAGCAAACATAAGACTAAAACAGCCTTATGCGTTTTGTGCACCAGGGTATTTAATCATAGGCTGAATCAACGCCTCACAATATATTAAAAAGATAAAGTGCCATTTTAACCCCCTTCTGCATGTATTTTGTAAAAAATTATACAATGCACAGTAAAGGCCATTGTATATCTATTGTATAGGTATTACCACCTTTTGCACAATAGTTGAAAAGCATGCATTAATTCATTGGTAGTTTTTTTCCTTTTGTCAATTTATATATTCACATTGCATGTCCTCATGCTAATTTAGCCTTAACCTTACACTTACCCTTGAAGACTCATAGGATGGACTCAACTGACCACTTGTTCCCCAAGAGGCACCTGATCTTTCATCCATACCTGCAGGAAAAAAAATGTTATTAAAGAGAACTACTGAAAAAAAAACAGGTCATACTTTTCAAAAAGAAAATGCCATGCATCTAATCAGGGTTCGGTTGAGGATAAATTTTCCGTCGAATCCCAGCTGTTTTTCAATTCTATGTATTCAGATGAAATACAGGTATGGGATCTGGAAACCCGTTACCCAGAACATTCCGAATTGCGGAAAGGCCATCTCCCATAGACTCAATTATAATCAAAATTTTTTAAAAATGATTCCTTTTTCTCTGTAATAATAAAACAGTAGCTTTTACTTGATCCAAACTAACATATAATTTCTCTTTATTGGAAGCAGAACCAGCTTATTGGGTTTAATTTAATGTTTGAATGATTTTCTAGTAGTGTTAAGGTATGATCCAAATTACAGAAAGATCCATTACCTGGAAAACCCCAGGTCCTGAGCATTCTGGATAACAGGTCCCATACCTGGATAACCCCATAGTAACCCATCAGTGATTCGTTTTCTCAACCAGCAAGCAGCAGGTTGAATACTGACAGCAATCACCCGATTGGTTGACATGGGTTACTGCCCAGGTGTGAGTTTGCCCAGTGGTTATAAATGACCCCCCTGTTCTATTATGACACACCAACATCATGATAGGAAGGATGCAAGGAAAATAAAATGAAACCATCATCATAATTTATTGCACCAGCAAGTCACGCAGTTCTTTATTATTATATAAGAGGTCTAAAAATAATTTAACAAACAAGGGTTACAGAGCAAAAATAGGATCAGGGGTCCCTGCTTGCAAAAGTTTATAATGTAAACATCATAAACAAACAGCACTGCCACACTATGACTTTAAAAAAAGAAAAAATCTGTTCAGTAAAAAATAAAAGTAACAAGATGTTCTGCTATAGTGACAGCTATTTATGAGTATAATGAAGAATTATAAATATTTTAAATTGATTCGGATATGCTCCTTTTGGTATAGAAGGAATGTCCATATTTTTTAAAACAGGCACCCAGCCCTATGTAAAGATAGAATACACAGCATAACTTTCAGACCTTACCCAAGTTAAAGATGGGCTCCAGGCAGAGAGGGAGGCAAAAACCTGAATTAGGGAGGCGATAAAACACAACAATGGGCCCTGTTTTAAAGAATACTAAAACAATTTCTCAATATATCATAGGACTGTGTGAGTATCACTTTAAGCTTAAAGTAAATTCCAACACAATAACAGACTTATGTTAATATAGTCACACAACTCATGGGTGTGCCTTCTTTGTGCCTTGATTTCATTTTTATGCATGGCACATAGAAGGGTAAACTAAAGGTTACCATCAAGTTTCTCACTTGAGCTATTTTAGTGGGTAATATACTCAACCTTAAATGTGTGTTTAAAATGTTTTGGTTTACAAACAGAAGCAGCACTGGCAGCATGACTAGAAACAGCAGATAAGGTAATTCATTTGGGACTAATGTATTTAAATGAATACAAGGGTGACTGCTTCCATCCTAATTCAGACTTTTTTTTTCTAAAATAAATGAATGCCACAAAAAAAAAAAACACAGGGAAGGGTACATGCTCACAGAATAAGTTAAATAGAGAATTTTACATGTTCAAATAGAAAACGAGGGGAATAAAAAAAGATCATGTTGCTTCACTGAATGATACACACTGCAACAGAGAAAAAAGACCTCTACACCTTAACATTTTCCACGAGTTGTCATTAGCGCAGGGAATATCTATGATATAAAACATTCATAGTATCTTTCTGTTGCAGATTATAAGAAAACCTAGAGAGTACCCATGTGTGTGAAGGGCTGCGATTTGCTGTTGGTAGCCCCTTTGTGGACTGGCAGCCTTCAGGAGGCTCTATTTGGCAGAACACCTGGTTTTTATGCAACCAAGCCAGGAATTAAATAAGTACCTGCTTTGAGGCCACTGAGAGCAACATCCATGGAAGGGCCCAGGAGGTATAGGGGTCCCATAAGGCCCCAATTCATATATAGATTCAATAAATATTGGTAAAACAAGTCAACCTCTAAACATTTTGGGGGCCTGAAAAATAATTTGCTATGGGGCCCAGTAATATCTAGTTACGCTACTGGTCTAATGTCTTCCTTCAAGAAATAAAACAATATTACACAAACAAAATATTGTGCCAATAGTTTGCCAACATAAATACAAATATGAGCAGGCACTCTGTGATTTTGATGTTAACAGGTCAATTAAAATAATACATTTATCTTTATTAAAGTTTACAAGACCATAAAAAGGCTTATGCCGAGCCTATGATTAACTGCCGCACAGCATGAAATATGGCTTTTTTATGTTAATGCAAACTTTAATAAAGATTAACTTTATAATTTTTTTTAATTGGACCCGTCAACGTTGGGAGTCATGGAGTGCCTGTTCACTTTGTACATATGGTGTGATGCACTCCTTCTGGCTGTAGGTTTGAGGCTTGGCAGCCAAAGTCTCTACTGGTGAGTCTATAGCTGTTCTACATCTGGCGTTATCTTTTCTTATGAATAGTTTGCCAACATCGAACAACAAAATTACAAATATTGTATAACAATTATTAGTATTATACCATTAATGCTGGACAGTTGGGCTCTTTAAAACTCAATGTTAAAATGAAATTGTAGCACAAATAATACTATGACACATACAATGTAAAACATAGTCACGACACCTGCAATTTATCAATAGCTTTTGATATTTCTGCAGAGCATTATAGGCAATTTCTTGAGTCATATGGACACTCATTAAGCCACAGGGTCATAGGGGGAAAAGGCTCTGTGGCTGTTGGTGAACAGGGTCCTGATGAATCTTGAAAAATTGAGAGCATTAATTTATGTTTGCATGGTTTGGGTGGATTTAACAATATTGTGCACTGAGGCTCAAAAATTTCCAATGATACTACTGTTGAGTAATAAAGTCTTGCCAGTTAAAGGGATACTGTTATGGGAAAAAACATTTTTTTCAAAATGAATCAGTTAATAGTGCTGCTCCAGCAGAATTCTGCACTGAAATCCATTTCTCAAAAGAGCAAACAGATTTTTTAATATTCAATTTTGAAATGTGACATGGGGCTAGACATATTGTCAATTTCCCAGCTGCCCCAAGTCATGTGACTTGTGCTCTGATAAACTTCAATCACTCTTTACTGCTGTACTGCAAGTTGGAGTGATATCACCCCCCTCCCTTGCAGCCCCCAGCAGCCAAACAAAAGAATAATGGGAAGGTAACCAGATAACAGCTCCCTAACACAAGATAACAGCTGCCTGGTAGATCTAAGAACAGCACTCAATAGTAAAAACCCATGTCCCACTGAAACACATTCAGTTACATTGAGAAGGAAAAACAGCAGCCTGCCAGAAAGCATTTCTCTCCTAAAGTGCAGGCACAAGTCACATGACCAGGGGCAGCTGGGAAATTGACAAACTGTCTAGCCCCATGTCAGATTTCAAAATTGAATATGAAAAAATCTGTTTGCTCTTTTGAGAAATGGATTTCAGTGCAGAATTCTGCTGGAGTAGCAATATTAACTGTTGCGTTTTGAAAAAAACGTGTTTTCTGATGACAGGATGCCTTTAAGGATGTCAACTGGCCAACTCATACTCTTTTGAGACTCAAGTTATGGATCCCGTCGGCTGTGAGCTGTGTGGAGCACTTGCGGGATTTCTCTCAGTGCAGACATGTCACCTATGGAGACAATAGCTAAAAACGCATCATTGCACCAGTGCAATTCTGTCTGAGAATCCTATGAGTATATTTTGGTGTTCTAAGAAACAGGTGACTGTGTTAAAGTGTTGCTGTGAACAGGATTCAATTTCTGAGCACTACAAAACATTGGTTAAAGAGGTGAGCAGAAACCTTGCAGTTGAGACATACTGACATCACGTATTAAATGTGATGCTTTGTATCATACTCTGTTTTTCAGCTGTCACACACTTATAAATCGCTCCTCAATGAATCATCATTTTCTATGACTTCCCTCTACATTTTGTAGGAATGTCACTTTGTGCAACAGAAGTACAATTGAACCCTGGCAAGATGTTTATCTTTCTCTTCACTAAAGTAGACTATATTTGTCACAAATAGTTTAAGTTTGAGACTGTAGCCATATGATGACCTTATGTATGGTGATTTTAAGGTAGTAAGGATGGTATGGTCAGATGGGCAGCTAAATACCATGGAAACTTGTCCATTTAGAAACTACTGCTTATGAAGTTTATGGTACAAAGTAATTATTCACTTTCTGAACCTGGGCTAACATAATAGTGGCATCATCTTATCACATCAAGTCACTGTTTGAGTAATGGAAGTCCTATGGGGCTTGTCTGCAAACATTTCCAGTTCAATCTATTGTGCCTGCTCTTAAAATATCTGAAACAAGTATCATCAGATATGGACACGTTAATTACTAACAGAGATATTTCAAATGCAAATAAGAGTTCTTGTTATTTAAAAAATAAATAAAAAATCACACTAAACATTTTAAAAATTAAAATCTTGAAGATCATCAGTAGTGGTAAATAAACTCTAAGGGAAAGGGAAGTTTTGTTGAACAATGTGGTTAAAATACTTTTTTTAATATGTTTGGTAATAATGCAGTTGCGAGACCTAAATCATGTGACTCAACAGACAATGAATCACAGCAATATTATTTGTGTAACATTTTAAAACACAACATGTAAAAGTGTGCACAAAGCAGCTGTGATAAATAGTAATACAAAATATGCCAATAATAACCCAACTAGCTCAAAGTCGAAACGCATACCAAAAATATTTAAAGATAGCAGCCACGCATGACATTTGTTAACGCTCGATAGAAAAACATCACACTTGAGCATCTACGTATACAGAGTGTTAACTCTGCCGTAAGAAATTTCTCGAAATAAAACAAAATGTGCATACAGGCCTGAAAAACAGTCTAAAATGTACGCTTATTTTTAGCTTTATAGTTTGTTTGTTTTTTTCCTCAGTTTTAATCTAAAGATCGTCGAAATACCAAGTTGGAAACACTGGAATTATTTTTAACACTGTTAGCGCCAATTAAAATTACCTTAAACAATTTACAAGAAATAATGAAAAGACATTTAGAGTTATGACAGTTGACAAGATAGTCTATTGAGACTAATAGATAGTCTATTGGGACTACTTTATTTTGTGTATTTATTAGTATTTCTGTGCAATTTGTATTTTTTTTTACATATATCCTTTTACACTGCAAGCTGCGCAAATTTGCCCATGGATTGAGAATCAAAATAGGACCTGATATTTCAGGTACTCAGAGGCCCAAGCCCTCCAATAAATAGTGACTATTGATATTTTACAGCAGCTATCTAAGTAGGTTAGATAGGTCTTTTCACAAAATGTGGAGCCCATGTCACTCACTGTTAAAAACAAAAGAAGGCAGTGTATGTGTTTGGGCAATTTCTGGACTCCTGCAGAGGGATACTTGAGTACCATACATACTGTAAGAGGCTTTCTGGGATACATAGCATTGGCATACCCATGATATTGAGTTAGGCTTCCTATAACATAGTAATCTATTAGAAAAAATGGTCCTTGAGATATTGTTCCAGTGATAAATGGACATCTGTTTAGAAATGCTCAAGCAAGGTTACTATGCCATGCTTTTCAGCTAGCAGCCAAAATGTCCCATGTACTATTACTATAGCATTAGTCCAGGTGCCAGCATCTCCAAAGCAAATTATTCAACAACAACTGGACCCACAAAAAGTACCGGCCATGGATTTTGCATTTGTGCCACTGAGTTTGCTATCTTTAAAAATGCATCAATCTGATTTAAATGCATCTTTAAAAGTTCCTGTCTGTTTTGCTGACAAAGAAAATGCATCTTGTGACAGACAGTATGAATGAACTAATTACTAATCTATCCTGCAGAATACATGTTTTAGAAAGATCAGGTTTTAAAAGATTGAACCAACAATGATATCACATTAAAAGCCTAAAAAATCTACATTAGGGCATTTACACACAGGTGTTATTTTTTTCTACATCAGACGAGCCTTTAAGTTTTGAGCATATCTAAACACGAGATAACAGATTCTATTTTATTCTGTACCCATGAGTATTCAGATCTTCTTTTAGCACAGCTGTGTTTAATTGTGTTTTTGTAACACAACATGTTGCATTTGAAAAGCATTCAGAATATACTTTCAAATAAAGAAATGTAAAGTACACAATAAAATGCTCTTTAAAGCATTCAGCATGCATTTCAAGAAACATCTATTATAATGTCACCCGATAGCACTTCCCATAGTAACCTAGTGGAAATTTTGGGCCCTAAGCTCATAATGGTGACATGTGGACTTGACTCCATTACATTCGAGACTGTTTCTTGTTGATTACTATAGGAAGACAAAAGAGGGGCTTTTTAAACTCCAGGTTTTCTGCCTAATGGCAATGTGACGTGGGCCTAAGCTTGAACACATTTTAATCATGGGATCTGCTTTTGTAGACAGATAGTTCTGTAAGTTTGGTGTCTGTGGCTGCCCCTCTAGTATTTAAATTCAAATTTTAAGGCTTTCCAAACAGTTAGGCACTGGGGGCTACTTATCTGCACTGCCCAGCTGAATACAATTTAAATACAGTCGTTATGTGATCTAAAAAGGACAAATTTGGGTATTTACTACTTCTATAAAACAAGTAGAAAGTATATGCATTTAAGAAAAAAACATCCCTGAGAATAAGAAAATATATTTAGTACTCTGCCCTTGGTTCACCAATCTGCTCTGCAGAATACCAGGCGGAGAAAGTTTCCAGGTGAATCACAATAATACTTGCTAGCTTTTCCATATTAAATACTAATAATTATTCCATATCTACCATATGGAAAAGAAGATCACAACAATCTCTTACCTGTCCTAAGCCAGGATGTTTGAATTTATTGAAGCCCCTCCACTACTTAATTTCCTTAACTCGTTGTATCAATTCTCTTCTTCTTGAAAAATGTATACTTTCTGCTCAATTTTCTTTATTTGTTTGATATTTTCCTTCTCTTAATCTGTTTTCCTTCAGCTTTACCCTTCTTCTATTCTTCTCTTCACTTCACTTCTCTTTTGTTTTTTATACTCCTGATTTCCCTTCTTTCTGCCCATAAACTAGAGTTATCTCCTAGATCTTGAATTTTCTTTTGCTTTCAGTCTGATCTACCTAGGCCATTACCTCCTTCCTGTTATGACATAAAATGTTTCAACAGCACTCTTATAAGGTAAAATAAGTGGCTTGATAAAGGGTTGGCTAAGCCCAAAACATTGGCTGTTTTGTGGCACAAATAAACCACTTGTGTGTTTTTTTCATTTTATTCGTTTTTATTCATACCATGCCTATTGTTTTGCAACCTTCTTTGCCTCTTTCCATTTTACCCTCTCTCTTTTACTAATGTCCCTCTTATCCTTCTTTCTACGGCAATTTCATCATCTTCCCTTTCCTTCATTTTCAAATTAGAAAAACTTTCCCTATTATATGCAGTTTGCTCACTTCTGGTAAAATAAAGAGTGATCGGACGAGTAGTGAGAGATTCAAACAGCTGTTGCACAATTCCAATGCAATTCCCTCCTTCAATAGCATGCCAGTCTAAACTCTTCAAAACAGGTGTTTATCAAGCTTACTTTGCAGATTATATTTTTAATTTATTTTATTATTTTTACATAAAAGTCTAACATAAGAATTGCGGTTTAATAAAAAAGCACTCGAGAATCATATCCTATGCC
Organism: Xenopus petersii; assembly: GCA_038501925.1. NCBI lineage: Eukaryota > Metazoa > Chordata > Amphibia > Anura > Pipidae > Xenopus > Xenopus petersii. The sequence goes on from CM076676.1 coordinate 103,219,581, forward strand.
ACATATGTACCAGGCATTTTTCCTGCAGCAGAGAGAGAAAGCTCTTGACTAACTTATATATATATATATAATTGTAGATTATAATGCATAATATACCCCCTGCTAAAACTACTTATAAAGATATTAAAAGTTACCGCAAAGTTACGTAACCTGTATAAAAGCATTCGGCCTGCAGACTCACCCCCCTATATGGTAACTCCTCAGTGATTTCTAATATCTTTATAAGAAGTTTTAGCAGGGGGTACATTATTCATTATAATTTACAGTTAAATGTACATCGGTTAATCAAGAGTATCCAATATCTTTATAAAACACAGTAGGGGCTACATTATTCACTATGTAAAATGTAAGATATCAGACTTCAACATAGCTAGCTACTGGCTTACCAGACACCACTGAAAATGAGAGCTTTACATAAAGCGTGCCCTGATCTTTAATTCTATTTATGCAATGGGTCTAGGATTCTGAAAACAGAAGCAATCATGAACACACCAATAAGAAATAATTTCCATGGTGCAGAGTACAGAGAAATGCAGCATGATTAGCCAATTATTATATTTTTTTATACAGATGAAGCCACTTGGATTTGTGAGTTAAATGCGTCATGACTAAGGGGTAATTGAAGAAACTGTGTTATCTTAAGTCATCTTAACTCATTTAATGCATTTAACCTTTTCATTAGCATACCAAAGCTCCATTGTTCACAATGGTGAATGCTTTAATTAGATGGGATGTTGTGACGCAGTTTTCTGTGTTAAATTAGATAAATGGGATATCTGTGTTTAGTTATTCTGTGTCAAACAGACAAACCAAAGTGGCTGCATCTGTATATGTGGCGTTAAAAATAAGATTGAACGTTTGCAAGAATATTTAAGAGAATGATAGTTTTACTAAGATCAAACATATGCAGTGTTTCATAACATGCCTAGATTTGAGTTTGTTATTTATGCATTTTACATATCTGCACATTTATAAGCTTAAGGTATGTCACACAGTGGCCCAATGCATTTTACAGAATAAGAGAAGAGATGGCCATACCCTAAAGCTCTGCTAAACTGCTTTCAACAGAAAGGTCGTAAATAAAGTTTAGTCTAGAATGTCACACTGACAATTATGCTACTGTTTTCAAAAGGTGGCAACTGCAAGTGGTAATGGTTCTGGTAAAAGAGAAATTGTTGCATTATAAAAAAAATATGAAAATCTACTTAACTGTTGAGGATGCTTAATACTTTAAATTTTCTTATAATTTTTGAAATGTAAACAATTTATTGGTGAGCTTTCTCAACTACTATAAAGAACTCTATAACCATACTGTTTGTCAGTTGTGCAGTGCAATTTGCCGACTCACGCTGTGGTCAGCCAAGCACTTGTTACTGACTCACAGTAGTGTGTGTGTGTTGCAGCTGCAAAAAAAAAAAAAAAAAAAAAAAAATCACGCTGAGGAACTCAAGTAAACCATTAAATATATAAACAATAGTTAAGAGAAAAATAAAAAATATTTTGTTAGAATTCACTATTGTTTAGCAGATTTTTATAGCAAAGTTGGTTCCCCTTTAAGTAATTACAATGGTTTAACCCAGGTGTTACAAATGACACATAAAAGTGCTAGCAGCAGTGCAGGTTCATACATGGCTCATGGAAATAAGGACAATTGTGTAAGAACCTTCAACTGTACTTGTGAACAAAATCTAGTAGTGATATGTCAAAAGTAACTGGACTGGAGTAATCGTGAAAATGCTTTATCACTCTTTCAAGCAGCTTCTTCAGTTAAAGGAATTCTGTTATGATTTTTAAGGTGTAGTTTTTATTTCTAAATTACACTGTTTACACTGCAAAGAATTCACTCTACCATGTAAAATGTAATTCCTATCCCAACAAGTGTTTTTTTATTAGTTGTAATATTGGTGTGCAGGCAGCCATGCCAGGTAATTTTGCCTGATCATGTGCTTTCAGAAAGAGCTAGCACTTCATGATGGAACTGCTTTATAACAAGTCTATTGTTTCTCCTACTCAATGTAACTGAAGGAGCCGTGGTGGGACTTGGATTTTTACTATTGAGTGCTGTACCAGGGAGCTGTTGGATGAGGGAGCGGTTATCTGGTTACCTTCCCATTGTTCTGTTGACAGGCTTCTAGGGGTGGAATCACTCCAACTTGCAATGCAGCAGTAAAGAGTGGCTGAAGTTTATCAAGCAAAAGTCATATGACTGGGACACCTGGGAAATTGACAATGTCTAGCCCCATGTCAGATATCAAAATTAAATATAAATCAGTTTGCTCTTTTGAAAAATGTATTTCAGTGCAGAAGTCTGCTGGAGCAGCACTATTAACAATGTTTTCCATGACAGTATTCCTTTTAAGTAATTTAATGCAGCAGTACTTACCTAAAAATGAATCTGCACCTTTTTACTGATATACTTCCAAAAATGTTGGAATTAGGCTTTGCCTGCTAAGCAGGTTCCTCTTTCTCTATCTTTGCCTGACTGCTGTTTTTATAACACTTATTGCAGTATCATAATTTCTTCGAGCATACAGTCTGATGCAGTACTTAACAAGATAAAACAAATGTAATAGAAGTTACTATGAAAGGGTAGTAGGCAGACCACCAGAAATAAATCAGAAACAACACAGAACTTAGTGTGGGAACTGAAATGGATTTCTACAAAGTACCAACACAGAAAAATGAAGGTACACTTGTAACTAGCACTTAGGTTAACATAGAGAAATGCTCAACCACATTACCATTTTACATATAATCGATGATATTTGCATTCTGTCTTAAGTCTAGATTGGCATTTTGTTCGGCTAAGGTATGTAACAGGATACAAAAAAGGGGAAAATAGTGCAGTGCGCCGCAACTAAAAGTCAAATAAAGGCACTATCCAAGTAAACCACAATCAAGTTTCCCAAAAATCAATTAAAAAAGTACAAAAGCATTTTAATAGGAAATGAGATACAATAAAAGCCTGACACGTTTTGTGCCTGTTGGGGCTGAGCCTATGAGTAGGTGCCTCAACAGTCATGAAACGTGTCAGGCTTTTTTTTGTCTCATGTCCTAATAAAATGCTTTCATACTTTTAACTATTTTTGATTAATTGTTGGGAAACACAAGGTAATGTAGCAGCACATAAAACTATACATTTATAAAAGGTATGTGCCATTCAAAAATTTTTTAAAAAGTCTCTATCTCCAGATTAGTGTTATTGCATTTTTTTTGTAAACATACATATGTTTACAGGAGTTTAAAACGACATAGCAGTGCATTTAGGAGATTATACACATCTCAATAGATTTCTATTCCTGGCCTCTATGAAAAAAACTGATTTTAAGCTTTTTTTTCCTTTAACCTAAAATTTGGACACAGTCAGCAAGTTACAACAAGGCATGCTGAAGTGCCAAATGGAAACTACTTAATCAACACTTCAGTGAGGAAAACAGCAGATCTTACAAAGTGGATGGACAACCATGCTAATTCAGCCTAAAGGTAACATTTTAACAATAAACAAGCATTACATACAGGATTTCCAGTTTTAATAAAAAGAGCAGTTCGACAAAATTAAATTGTATGGTCAATTTACTGAACCACTGATTTCATTTTACAGTCTACCCTAAACAAGTAATGAACTGTAGTGCATACACCAAGAAACTGCCAAAGGTTTACTGTTTGCAGCACACATGGCAACAAAATTGTTAAGATTATCGTGTCTATCACACAATTCAGAATAGCAAGGCTTACCCAAAGCAAGAGAACAAAGAAGTGCTATGCTCATAACTCTACTGCAGCATTGGTTCATATCAGTCTATTAAAAAAAATAATAATATAATAATAATAAAAATCAAGTTGAAAATACTAAGCTAGCATCAAAATTACAGCAAAAAAGCATGCGGCTTTATGTTTGTGATGATTCTCATTCACCCAGGTCATGGTATATCTGTAGAAATATGTCAAATCAACTGGACTTGCTGTGTTTTTTCCTTGAAGACTTTTCACCAGTCACCCAACTGGCTTTCTCAATTCAGAATAACTTGTAAATAGGATCTTTCTTCGGGAATTTATATTCTCTCATCTGTACTCACCTACCAGCTTTGACCTACTTCCTTACTTGTATCATAGGCAATGATGCAGTCTTTTGACATGTGATCATACTGAATAAGAACTCTAGATGGTAAATCAATACCTCATGAAAATCATGCCCATGTCATTCCCAGGACCCATACTGACATTTTTGTATGAACTTAGTGCATTTCAGGTTGTCTCCTGCATTTCCATATAGAAGTACATAGCAACCCTGTTTCCTAAGCATAAAGTCGACCTGGGAACCCTTTGGGAGGTTTTACTGCTTCATATTTAACTTAGTAAACATAAAGTGTCATGCTCAGGAAACTGTAGCCCATGAGATGACAGGTACCTCAAGATACAGTTTCCTGGTACAAGTGGATTTTGGGCCAGAAAACCAGCTCATGTGTGTAGGTTCGGGTATCATCCTTACAATTTGCTTGCAAAAAAACAAGAGAGCAGTACTAGAGGAAATTACCAGGTATTTGTTTGAATTAAAGCCTATGGCACACAAGATGCATTGACTGGCACAGTACACTAAAGCCAACATTCACTTCCCATTCAGTTCACAGAAAACAATCTGCCTATGGTAGGTATTGGAAGTTAAGTATCTAAGCAATTGGTAAATGTAAAAATAAAGATAAGGACTGCTACTTTAAACACTACAGCAAAAAGAAGCTTAAACCCATCTGATGTTAGATCAACAAAGTGTTTAAATTGTAGTTCTACAATCTAGGAGATAGATTGATCTGTTCACATAATGCTAACAAGCCTGATTCTGTGGGTTAGATGGAACTGCACAAACTTCAAAAACCCTCATCATATTTTCAGTGACAGGATTTGACAGATGCAGTAGGGTCCTTCTGTAGTGTGCACAAGACTTCTATATATGGCTAAGATAGCTACACAAACTACACAATTAATAAATACTCAAGCATATCCAATTACAGTACCCAATGTGAATGTCAATTTATGTTAACATTTTATAAATATATATGTTCATAAGGCAGGTTATAAATAAACTCAAAGGCTGTGACATAATTATGTTGTGTATAGACGATCATTTCTGTCCATTTTGCATGTAAATAGCTTTTCTATTTTTTTTTTTTTATTTCCAGCCAGGGTAATTATGAGGAACAAGAACAATGAGAAGTGCATGTTGGGAAAAGAAACCTATGTTGACGGTCGCGTGTGGTTTCAGTGGCGTATTTACGCCCGACGGAGCTTTTTTAAAAACTTAACGTAAAAACGCCATGTCTGGTCTTGCCCTAAAGTTTAATGTTTCTGTCTCTAGTGTTGGCAGCTCGGTAATACAGGAGCAAATTCTTAACTGTTACAATTTGCTACATTTAGTTGCTACATACATTTCTCAGCAGTATCTGTGGAATATCAGCAACTATTGTACCTATTCTAACAATTCTTTTTAATGAAACTCAGGGATTCAGCTCAGCAAGTCCAAGGATAAGAAATGTATCAACTAATGAATGAATTTAGAATAGTTTGCAGAGTTGGAGATCCACCCTTCCAGAGCTGCTTTAAAAGGTGAAAAATTCACTTTAAATTCAATATTAGAAACACAGTCAAAAATAGAAAGTAACTGGAAAAAGTCTATTTTCTGGTGATCTGAAAGCAAATGAACGAGAAAAAAATTGAAGGTGAACAATCCCTTTAAGCAACCAGATCAATATGCAGATTCATTCAAACTAGGATAATTGGTGGGAATAAAGTAATTTTAAAAAAAAATTGACAGGGCTTGTAGGTTAGCACTGATCTAATACTGTAAAGTTGTGTATTATTTTCTTTTTATTGTTGCTCTCTCTATTAATTGCTTTCATGCTTAAAACAGGCACTTACTGTGATGTTTTGGAGTGCATTCATACAAGAACTAATTCCATACACACTATTGTACAGAACTAAAACTTGCTATGCAGTGAATGGTGTTACAGCATTTTTAGGGTTTTTATACAGATTTTTCAAAAAAGATTTTATTTTTTATTTTATGTATTTGTTTCTTCATATAAACAGTGAATGGGTCTGCCAGATGTCTAGCTTTGCACTTAAGGCCTGCACTATTGGGTCAAGGTTAAAGCTAGTGTATGTATGGAGGTCTCTATGTATAGTGCTAGCCAGATAATTAAAACAGTCTGGCAACTGTAAATAGTTCACTAAGGGACCCACGGGTCAGGCTAACTTAGGTTAGGCTCTTCTTCTTGTAGCAAGGCTGAGAGAATCTGCTTAAGGTTTTCTAAATATAGCAACATGTTATCTGCATAGAGTGACAGCTTCTCTGTGGAACCCCTTGCCCTATGTTATCATGTTGAATCGATTGGCATACAGACATCTCAAGTTAAAATCAGTGGCTTTAGAATGCATAAACACAGTATGATCCGGCTGTACTAGATCCCATATTATGCCTTTGAGCCTGTTAGAGAGAACTTTAGGAGAGAGATGGGCAAGTATGAAGCACAGTTCTCAGGGGGGTTTGCTGGGCTTGAGAGGGCTTCCTCTCCTATTTGCTTGTGGAAGCCACCATAAAGGACCTTGATTTGTAGGTTTGCCTCCCACAAAGAGAGCCACCGGGCATAATCAGGGCAGACTTGGGGTAGTATCTTTACACCACCTAGAATTTGTAATATTTTGGGTGTAACTAGAGAAGAGTCAATACTGCAACTGTAGAGACCATGTAGCAGATATATTGTTGGATTGTACATTTCTCCATTTACACGCAGTTAGGTCTAGTGTGCTGCCCTTTTTGGCAAATAAGAAAGAATCATGTGGGTTATCTTTCTACATCATCATCTAGGACCCCAAGTTTGGAGATGAACATCATACAGTATTCAATGCCTAGGTCACACAGTTAGCGCTTGCCTCCCATTTATGATCTCCAATTTAGTTGGACAACAGTAGAGTAGTCTGGGTACAGCAATCTTATTCAAAGAGTAGTCCCTCGTTTTTCCATGCAGCATCTCTGTCTCGATAGTCCAGCAATTAAATAAGAAATGCTCTAAGAGAGGCCCTGGAGGAAGGGCCATGTAAGGACCCTATGTGCTTGTTCTATCTAATACAGAGATTCTTACATCTTTACGTATTTATGATATTGAATGGTTTAAAAGCATTTCTCCCCAAAAAAATTCAACCATTAATATTCATTTTATGGAAGAGGGGAAAGGGAGAGAGAAAGCATATATAAAAGCAAATCTATTATTGGAAGCTGTTCCAGAGCAATATAAATGCTTTAATGGTTATTCATTCATCATCAATTCATATCTCAAAGTCTTATTTTTTAACTGCATGTACATTTTTGGATATATTTACAAATTAGGAAAATTATTTGAGGTTGACCTCAGCTTTATTTTTTGTTTCAGTAAAAATAGAGATTTTTCCAGAATATTATAACCACCAAATTCCTTTAGCTGACCTGCTCCCATATCCATGACTATTAGTTCATTGCCATCGGCCAGTTTCTGGTACATATATCAAGCTGTCACAGTAAATTTATATTGTTAACTAAAAAATATGCAGGAAAGAGTTCTTGCAAATTCTAAAACTGCATCTGACTCAAAGATGTCACTACAGGGATAGTAGAAATTTACTTCTAGTAACAGCTAAACACATTGGAGTTATTTCAGGACAACAGAGCTGTAAATAATAGTTCTGATCTAACAAATAACACCATTAGTGATAAACTGGAATTCATTATTTAACAAATTAGCTTATTTAAAGGGACACCAATTTAATATAACCTATGTCTGTGGGCTGAATTATATTACAATATCATAGCATATAGAGCCCTTGGGAATGCAGGGCCATAAAACAGTCTGAGATCTGACCTGCAGGCCTCTTGTTGGGCAATTCTGATTTAATGTGCTGCCTCCAAACAAAATAATCAAAATCCACTATACCCAAAACATATAGCTTGGCTACTTAAGGGGGAACTATCACAAAAATTAAAATTTAATATAAGCTTCAGCATACTGAAATAAGAAAGCTTTTAGATAAAATCAATTCTGTAACATTTCTGAAATAATCAAGTTTATCTTCACTATTCCTCTCTCAGCATCTGTTTCTCCTCATTCTGTCTTCTTTCAGGATTTGGGTGTCAGATGAATGATCCAAAATATCTTATAGGGGGGCTCCTTTTGCTTAGAAGATGTATTTGAGCTCACGCTATTAAAATCATGTCTCTCTACATGCAGGATTTGTGCAAAAGGCAGTTATTTTGTTAGATTTTGTTTTAATCAGTTATTTGAACAAGCTCTTATACATCTGCTAGGAAAGGGAGCCCCCCATAAGATATATTGGTCATTCACCCGACACCCAACTGCTGCATAAAAACAGAATGAAGAGAAACAGATGCTGAGAGAGGGATAGTGAAGATGAACTTGATTATTTCAGAAACAATGCAGAATTTTTAATTCATTGTATTTAGAAAGTTTCTTACTTCAGTATGAGGAAGCTTATATTACATTTTCATTTTCGTGATAGTAGCCAAGCTATATGTTTTGGGTATAGCGAATTTTGATTATTTTGTTTGGAGGCGATAGTTCTCCATTAATTTCTAAACACAGAAAAAAAGACTAACTGAACAAATAAACAATTTAGTATATCATTAAACATTCTGCATATTTTTGTTTACAAAGAGATAGTACATTTCTATTACAAAACTACAACATCCTGAAGTTACCCAAGATATGAAAATAAGTATCATGGTGCTAGAGTGATTGTCACTGCTAGAAATCTTTATATATAATCATAATTTATATGTTTAGTCTTTTTTTATATTTTAAATTAAAAAAAAAAAACATTTAAAAAATTTGCAGTGTAGCTAACAAGTTCTCCATGCTCTTTTTTTTTAGTCTTGGATACAAATCTGGGACTGGTAGCATGAGGACAAATTATTTGCATTGCACCTTGTGAAACTCTAGCAAGGAATGTATTCATGCTGGCTTAAAATGTGATATTAACAGAACATTTAACGCTGGCATTACCCTTTAACAGATTGTAGAATCTACAACCTGTGGACATACTTCCCAAGATTTGAAAAATTGAAAGAGGGACAAAAAGATTGTACTGCAAATTTTTTGACAACGCCCATTCTGTGGCCACACCCCCTAAATGCTGCAAACATTTTACATAATTTGTCAGGTTATGGAAAGTTTGAACACATTTCTTGGAGTTTTAGGGTCATGTTTTCTGTGTTATTACAGTTTTGTGCTTTAAGCTACAAGTCACAGTTTCCCCAAGAGACTTTCTTATATTAAATACAGTAGAACCCCCATTTCACGTTTTTCATGGGACCAGAAAAAATTGTGTAAAACCCAGGAAAATGTAAAATCAGGGAAATGTATTATGCATAATATATAGGTGGTACCACAAAACAAATAGTTATGTGCTTGCCTGCCCGATACCCGTGGGTTTACCCGCGGGTCGGGCGGGTTCGGGCCAACCTCACACTCCTCTTCGCAGGTGGCAGGCGGGTGCGGGTTGAGCTCTTCTCTTGCTCTCCCTGCCCAAATGCTGGCTTCCGACTTCTGGCTTTATAGCTGCGCGCCCTGCCCCTTTTGTGATGTCATGGGCGGGTCGGCACAGGTCTATAAAAGGAACCTGGAAGTCAGATCCAGACAGGCGCGAGTTGTAGCAGGCAGGTCCTGGTCAGGTTTTACCCGACCCGCACATCACTAAAAACAACAATGTAAAATGAGGGAAAACTTAAAATCAGGGTATGTAAAATCGAGGTTCCACTGTAGTTATAATTGTATCAAAATGCAGGTGCTGAGCATTCTGGGCTCGCTGCCAAAAGTGTCTTATTTAATATAGTTTTAGAGATATTGGATCTTTTTCTGGTGTCCATGCAAGAGATCAAACAGAAACGGGATATTTCAGTAAGAAAAGGGGACTGCCGCCTGAACTGTCAAAATCTGGACTGTGCTGCAGAAAACGGGACAGTTGTGAGGTATGTATGGATATAGGGACTGGAGTGTCATAGATTCTATGGTCTGATGACTTCTGTTCAGGGAGAAGCTTCTTTGGCTGTTCTGCACAGCAAAGCAAAGCTCTAATACTGAACACACTGGCAGAAAAAATGCTTTGATTAGCGCCATTGGCTTTGTAATTTTACTGCACTCTGGATTGTAGTTGATTTTTCATTTTTGCCAGCGACAATGTTGTGTGCAATAGATGAATTCTGTGCCTCTACAGTCCACATTATTGCTATGCATATTGAGTATGGAACTGTTCAGAAACCCCTGGCATTTAGATTTAGGATGCTTTGTCTTTGTATGGAACAGCAACATACGACATGATTTTCCGAAACTCCAGAGATTTGTCAGATTGTGTACTTTCCAAAAATATTTGTTCTCTAGAGTGTTCTAACTGTAATGGAGTCATATAAGGTAAAAAGGTTCATATTTTACAGCTGCCAAAATGTCACCCATGCAATGCACAATTCTCATTTCGTGTCAATATGGCCTATACTTTAGAAATCCTAAGCATACTGGGCATGAAACTGTTTAAGGGTAGGACTACATGGACATTTTCGGCGCGATCCGATGCGACAAAATGCCTGCGACAAGTCGCATGCGACAGAAATAAGGTATAAGACACTGCGCGTCTGCAACTGACAGTCGTGTCTCGCAGGATCAACGCTGCAACTTCATCCGACATTTCTATCTCTTACCTTATTTCTGTCGCATGCGACTTGTCGCAGGCATTTTGTTGGATCGCGCCAAAAATGTCCATGCAGTCCTACCCTAAAAGATCCCTGGTATTCATATATGGAATGTTTTATCTTGGTATGTTATTGCGATGTGCAAAATAAGATGTTGTATATTGCAAATGTTGTCCTGATGTTCCAAAAAACTGCCAGGGAAAACCAGGGAAAAGAGCACACTGAAATTAATTATAAATTGGTAGAACCACAAAAAAAAAAAAAAAAAAAAAAAAACTTAAAATTGAGATTGAGGTTTCACTGCAATTCAGTTTTCTGAAGTAAACTAAAATTGAAGAGCAAGAACAAAAATTGTTAAAAAATGCTGCTGGGCAAAGGGTTAATGAGAAGCTTATTTACAGGACATATTTTCCTTAAGACACCTATGTAGGTGCCACTTGTTCCCAGCAGAGCTACCATTAATTGGCAGTCTTTGTAAAACTGCAAGCACAGTGACTGCTAATTTAACTGACAAGTTGCCATCACCTTGTCATCGTACATAATGCTATTGAAACTGCTGTATGTGCACAAGACTCCTACCTGTGAACATAGAACTGTAACTATTCATTAAAAAAGGCCACTCCTCCTGCCCTGTCTGCCACTTACCAATTTACATGAATGAAAAACGCGCTATTTTTGGAGGATGCTTGTACCAGTACAGAGGTATTGCTGACTTTGATGTGCTCAAGTTGGTAACAATGAAAACAATAATGTGATAGGTTCCCATAGGTCACTGCACAGTTGCAAACTGTGGTGAACGACCACTTTTAGTGCAATCCATTCAATCCGTCAAATTTTCGTGAAGTTAGTGGGAATCGAACAATTGTGCATCTTACAATTTTTCGTCCGACATCAGTTGGAAAATTGATCCGCCAGGTTAAAGGATTTTCATTGGTCACAGTGAAATCTATCTATGTTTGCAGGCAGTTACCCTCAGTTTTCCTGGCTTCAACTAGACAATATCGCTTGAAATGGTCTTTTTAGTTGATGGACAAAACATTCATTTAAACGATTGTTTCAAGATAATCTTGGTCTCACGATAATGAAAAGATATTTTAAAAAATCGTTTACATCTATGGCCAACTTTAATGGTGTACTGGCAGTTTATGCAATCCTTAAATGTTTTTTTTTTATCTCTGAACTTCCCATTAAGGGATGCACAGATAAGAACTAAAGGAAAACATACTTTTAAACAGCTGACAAATGTAGAGGCTTCAATAGAAAACTCACCATTTATTTCCAGCTGAATAAAGACTGTAGAATGTAGAAATCTACTGCAAAAGCATGAATGAGAATGATCAGGGGCAGATCAGTAAAATATGTTGGGATGCTTTGTCCACTTTTGTCTTAGGTCTTGGTCGGATGTTACCTGCGCTAATCTCTGCATTTTATAGAAAGAAGCACATACTCTCTCTTCTGCAACTCTGTATAACTTGTGCCTGAATGCATGTATAGTGCCACTGACAGCTGTTATAGTATACAATGCAACATATTTCACTGTTTTGACTGATTATCTTTGTCTTATTAAGGCCCTTAGATACTGGTTGCATAGAGTGCAACATATGACCTAATTAATTGAATTTTATTCTTTCTGGTTTTACATACAAACACACTGCATATAAGCACAGTTATATGCTGCAGTGTTTGTTTTTTTTAAAAAGAAATGTGTAGCTTTGCTATGTGTTTAAATTTCGTCGCTCATGTGAGTGGCTTCTTTAGCTCAAATGAGAGGTGAACTGCTTTAAAAAAGTCCAAAAAAAACAAAAACATTCTCCTAGATACTGTTAATCACAACCTGAGTGAATGGAAAGCTTCATGGACAGTGTGACCTTTGCTACTTATCATCAGGGAAGTGTATGGCTTTTGATTGTTTGAATCCACATAGCTGCTTCCACACCTAATGACGTGCTTCTTTTAGAAAAAAAAATACAGAACAATATAAGTTGGCTAAAAACATTAACTATCTCCATCATTATGCTAGCAATCCTGAAAATATTGTGTTTTTCATGCTAAAACCTGTTATCATGTATTTGGGACTGACTGACCTACTTATATCAGTATATTGTTTGCCCTCATCTTTAGCCTGTTCTACTGAACTGCTTGTTGGCTGGGTGTCAGTCTTGTCGGGTCCTGATAACTCTCATGCTTAGTATTACAGGGTGCTGTCTCAACATCATGTGCATCACTTTAGGTAGTGTATCAAGTTTTTTTAGATGTATCATACTCTTTTTCTTCTTAATCAAAACAGCTGTACAAAGCAAGCAATCAGCAATTGCCAAGCAAAGATAAGACACATAGGGGCCTATTTAGTAAACCTCAATTTTTTCTGGTTGAGTTTTTAAAGAGGAAACTTTGAATTTGAAGAAGAAAAAAAAAAACCTTGAATTTTTAGAAATGTTTATACCGTAAAGCTGCTAAAATTCAGAATACAAAAATGCTCAAACCTGTCGACAAAAAAAGTCGGGGTTTTCGCGTGACAAAAAAAAGTGATTCAGGCATCAAATCCAAAAAAGTCGTACGATTTGAATTTTCCTTTGATTTTGTCGAGACTTTTCCCTACTGTCTTTTTTTGAGTTGATTATTTGATAAATTTCGTGGATGGGAGTTAGGTCGACTTTGTTTTAATAATAAAAAAATTGGATAAAATAGAGTTTTAGCAAATAACTCCTCAAATGTATGCAAAAGATCATAAATTTGTTTAGGGTACACGGCTTCCCACTACATTTCCTTACATATGGCACATAAACTACAGTATACACTGGGCACATGTGTAGGGCATTATAACAACTCTATTTTCTTTTATTAAGGTTCCCCTGGCTTGTTTAGTGTAATGTATTAGCTGCAACATATACGCAACATATACGACCATTGAAATGTAACTTCCCGCCGTATGCAAATTAGCCAACGCTAGAGCAACTTCGCATTTTAGTGAATTAGTGTTGCCCTGTCAATTTTCACCAGGCGAAGTGTAGCGATGTGAGCAAAGCCGTTGCTGGCGAATTTCCGGAGGTTAGTGAATTTGCCCCTAAATAATGTAGATTATTGTAAATAGGTAGTTTAAAGGAAATCAAAAATGGATTTTTAAATTGGCACCATCCAAACTACTGGCTGAACCAGCACAAATAATTTGAAACATACTCAACAGAAAGCAGTACAGGCGGTTTTGGCCATTTTGCCCCCAGCAGGAATCGCCTGGTACAAGATTAAACTAAATACAGAATTTAAGGTAAGCTTTTCTTACGAACAAAATGGCCTTTGTAATTTATATTTATAGGCAAGTTGTCAATGACACAAAACAAGAATAAATAATGGCAAAAAAAAAAAAATGTCTGGCCTTACTTATACTTTAAAGGGGAGCTGCCAAGGGGGCTCTATAAATCAGACACATTTAGAAACACAATTATCCACTGAAACCCCAGCTACATTATTACATTAAGCAAACAAAAGTTGCTTTTTTCAACTCTTCTTGGTATTCAGTTAACATCTTCACTGAAAAGTATGCCCTTTATGTTCCTGTAAGTTATGTTTACAAACAAAGCTTTGTTTTATAGATGCAGCAATACAAAGCATCAATTCAGTTAGAATCCCTATTATCTCATCCCAGAATCAGAGCAGAACAAAACCCGTCCCATGAATCTGTATTAAAATCAAAGTACAGAGAAATAATAAATTAACTATATTCATGTTCCGCAGTTTATATTAAGGAGGTTAGATTTGTCAGTACTGAATTGATACAGACCAATTTCACACGTCACATTTAAATATGAACATTTTAATAAATTAAACATTAGGTCTACAGGCATTTACTCCACAGTTAAACAGTAATTACATTTTGCGAACTAATTCATGTCGAAGAGGTAGGAGCTTTTTTGGACATACCATATAGCAGCAATTGATTTAGACATTTAGGACTAGGGCACACATTTTGCCCTCTCACGTGTGAATGGAAATCTTTATTGGAAATGCATATGAAACTCTCTGGCTATAGAGACACTGTTGGTGACATACTGACACCAAATATAGTTGCTCAACTCAGCATGTTGAAGCAGTATTACCTTGTCACCATCAGAGCCTGACACTATAGTTTGCACTGTTTTTCTTTCTTTCTTTTTATGCTATCCACAAGCCTATATAAAATTAAATGTGAAAACTCCTTAATCAAATAAAAATCTTGCTACTGAACCACCTATTTCTGCTTCTAAATTATAGCCCTAAGCAAATATTTACATGCATTAGTTATAATGGAGTTAAAAATTGTTGAAGAAAGTGCAATTGTAATAAAACAATGCATTGCTTTTTTGAATGGTTGTCAATTCACTTTTTGTTTTGCCACTTAAAGGAGAACAAAACCCTAAAAATGAATATGGCTAAAAATGGCATATTTTACATACTGAACTTATTGTACCAGCCTAATGTTTCAGCTTCTCAACAGCAGCAATGATCCAGGATTTTAACTTGTCACAGGGGCTCAACATCTTGGAAAGTGTCTGACACTCACATGATCAGTGGGCTAAGGGCAGCTGTTGAGAAGCTAAGCTTAGGGGTTGTCACAAATGATCTAGCACAAAATGAGGTTTGTATGTAACATAAGCTGGTGCTACAAGGCTGATTATTCAATTCTGATGCCAGTGCTGCCATGTAATAATTATCTGTAGTAAATACTAATCAGCCTTATATTATGACATTTATATTCTAATGTCGGTCTCGAAGTTCTGTGACAGCAGCACAGAGCATGTGCAGTGAATGAGCAGAAAAGACGATGGGAAGTTACTGGAGGTACAGAAGCCCAAAACATAATGTATAACTGTTCTAACCTACTTCTTTAGTTAGGCTTTAGTTCTCCTTTAAAGGTGCCGTTCACCTTTCAAACACTTTTTTTTTTTCAGTTGTTCTCAGATTGTTCATGAGAAATAACGTTTTTCAATTGCTCTCCATGTTGTTTATTTTTTACAGCTTTTCCTAAAATTTAAGTTTAATATTCATGTCTCTGGTTTAATCTGGCAACTCAGTAACACAGGTGCAGATTCGGAGCCGTTACAATTTGCTACATTTAGTTGAAACATTTATTAGCAGCATCTGTGGAATATTCAGCTATTGTATCAATAATAACCACAACAATAAAATCCAGGGATTCTGTTTAGCAAGACCAAAGTGACACCCTTCTCAGAGCAGATTTAGAAAGACATAAGGTAAAAAATGAAAAATTTACACTTCAGTATAACAGAAACATAAACAGATAATAGAAAGCAAGTGAAAAAGCCTTAATTTCAAACTTGGGGGAAAATTACGAACATGCAATAAAAAAACCAGCGGCGGCTTCGCACCCATCGCTATACTTCACCAGGTGAAAATTCCCTCAGACAACGCTAATTTACTAAAATGCATAGTTGCATCCAGGGCGCCCGATGCTGGGAAATTTTTGCTAGCGTCACTTCGGCATTCAAAGCGAAGATGCATTAGCTGTCAATAATGCCTAGTGCAGAGGTATTTGCTCAGGCTACTTTGCATACGGTGGGAAATTATAAAGTTGAATGGACGTATATGTTGCAGCAAATACATTACACAAGTCCAGGGAACCTTAATAAATAAAATAGAGTTGTTATAAAACCCTACACATGAGCCCACTGTCTAGTTTATGTTCAATATGTTAGAAAATGTATGGGGGAAACCCGGTTACCCAAAAAAAATTTAAGGACTTTTGCAGGCTATCACTCTGAAAAAACGAAAAGACGCCAGCGTTTTTTGGGACTTATTCCATTAAAAACATGATGTAAGCAACAGATGATTGAGGAATATAGGCACTCCAGTGCAGTTCGCCTGGTCTGAGCTGGCGAAAGAGGTTACGTTCAGTAAAATCCGCATCTTAGTGAATTTGCAGAGTAATGTCCATTCACCAGAGTGAAAATTCGCCTGGGAATAAAGTGTGAATGAGCGATAGCATCGGTCTCTTTTGCTAGCGAAGTTATGCCTGCGCCCATTAGCAAATTACCTAAAAACGGTAACGAGTTGGTCACTTCGCCCCTTTAGTAAACCTGCCCCAAACTATCCGAGAACAACGAAACTGAAAAAAGTGTTGGAAGGTACCAAACCATTTAAACTGCTGTCTGGAAACCAAAAGAAATGAATGAAGATAAGATTTGGTTACCCTGGTTAGCATATGAAAATGATCCCTTTCTCATCTCAGCATTGCATGTATAGTTTGTCAACTTTCTCTCTGGGCCAATTAGCTACCTACAATCTTGAAAATGTCTATGATTACTGTTTTTATTTGCTCTGATACCTAGCCCAGCCGCCATTATTAATTTATTTATTTATGTATTTATTTTTTAATTTTTATATTTTTTTCCTTTTTTTTTATTATTTAAATTACTCCTCGTTTTAATTCATGTTGTCCTATTGCTCTCTCACTCATGTTTGAACCTCAATATGATATCTTATGATTCTCTGTAACTGAACTCCTGCAATAACATGTTGAAAAATTTTTTTCCTTGGAAAATCAATAAAACATTTCAGTTTAAAAAAAAAGAAAGAAAGAAAAAAAGAAATGAATGAAGAAATGAACACAACATTTTTATATAGATTACTTGTCCCTATATACGAGCAGAAGTTAATTTTAGGTAAACTTTCCTAGTAAGTGATACAGAATGTGTTAATATAAGGAAAGCAAAATGTAGACAACAAGGCAATCATAATTTCTGAAATAAATTGTTGGACATCTACTCAATTCCCTGCACAGAAAACATTACAATTAGATCTGTACCTGTAAGGAAATCAGAAGCCACAATGGTGTTTCATGACTGTACATGATGCACAAGATTGTGCAACACCAAAATCACTTCTACCATCCTTATATTTTAATCAATTATTTCTCTTACATCATGATAAAAGTGACTACTACTTCTAGAGGTTGGGGGAAGGCAAGAACTATAGAAGCCCCTGAGGCTCCTGACTAATGACTTGCCATGAAAAGTGAACTAAATTTATTTTGGGGTTTGTGGTGGCTCTAAAAAGGTATTGCTGGGCTGCGCACCAGCATTTAATTTAATAACTCGTGCCCATCATCGTAAGACACAAACACATTTTATTATATACAATTTAAAGGGGAACTATCTCAACAATGAAAATGTAATATTGGCTTCAGCATACTAAAACTTTCTAAACACAATCAATTAAAAATTACCGTTTCTGAAATAATCAAGTTTATATTCACTATGTCTCTCTCAGCATCTGTTTCTGCTCATTCTGTCTTCATTCACGAGTTGGGTGTCAGATGAATGATCCAATATATCTTATAGGTGGCTCCTTTGCCTAGAAGATGTATTAGAACTCACTCTATTAAAATCAACAGACATCATATATCTCTACATGCAGAATTTGTGCAAACGGCAGTTATTTTGTTATTTTGTACTAGAATGTTATTTGAATGAGCTCTAAAACATCTGCTAGGAGCCCCCCTTTAAGATATATTGGATCAAACTGTCAATAAATATCGGATACCCAACTCCTGAATGAAGACAGAATGAAAAGAAACAGATGCTGAGAGAGGGATAGTGACGATAAACTTGATTATTTCAGAAACAATGCAATTTTTTTATTGATTTATTGAAAGTTTATTTCAGTACGATAGTTCCCCTTGAAGATGGTACTGCTTTAGCAGTGTCAAAACCTACACAGGTTAGAGAAATGACTGCATCACCTCTGAAGTAACCTGACAAATTTGTCCCCTTAAGATACAAGAACATGTGCAGAAGCAACTAGACACCTTAAAGGGGTTGTTCACCTTCCAAACACCTAAAATTAATTATTTTTGATGTTTAACCATTTTGACAACATAAACGTTTAATTTTTCACCTTCTCATGTCTCCCTAGAGCAGCTGACTGTTTTAGTGTTTTACATTGGTTGATACATTTAATTTCTTTGCCCTTACAAAGCATACTTCCTGCATTTCATTAAAGGCAACTGTTATAATTGATAAAATAATTGGTAACATTCTACAGATGCTGAGAAATGTATCAACTATACAGTAAACTAATAGTTCAGAGTCTACACCTGGATTACAGAGCTCCCAGAATGAAACAAAGAATATTTAAATTTAAACTTCAATTCTAGAAAAATGGTTAAACGGATACTTTCATGGGAAAAAATTTTTTTTATCAAAATGAATCACTTAATAGTGCTGCTCCAGCAGAATTCTGCGCTGAAATCCATTTCTCAAAAGAGCAAACAGATTTTTTTTATATTCAATTTTGAAATCTGACATGTTGTCAGTTTCCCAGCTGCCCCAAGTCATGTGACTTGTGCCTGCAATTTAGGAGAGAAATGCTTTCTGGCAGGCTGCTGTTTTTCCTTCTCAATATAACTGAATGTGTCTCAGTGGGGACATGGGTTTTTACTATTGAGTGTTGTTCTTAGATCTACCAGGCAGCCGTTATCTTCTGTTAGGGAGCTGTTATCTGGTTACCTTCCCATTGTTCTTTTGTTTGGCTGCTGGGGGGGGTGATATCACTCCAACTTGCAGTACAGCAGTAAAGAGTGATTGAAGTTTATCAGAGCACAAGTCACATGACTTAGGGCAGCTGGGAAATTGACAAAATGTCTAGCCCCATGTCAGATTTCAAAATTGAATATAAAAAAATCTGTTTGCTCTTTTGAGAAATGGATTTCAGTGCAGAATTCTGCTGGAGCAGCACTATTAACTGATTCATTTTTAAAAAAAATATTTTTCCCATGACAGTATCCCTTTAAAAAAAAAAAAATAGAAACCACTTCAAAGAAATTATGTTTTTATTTTTAACGTGAAAACAACGTAAACTGGATAGTATTTGGAAGGCAAAACCCCTATAAGGGCAGAGACACACGTTCAGATTGGGGGAGATTTAGTCACTCGTTGATAAATCGCCTGTTCTTCGAGGCGACTAATCTCCCTGAACTCCCTCCCGCCGGCTAGAATGTAATTAGCAGGCGGGATGGCCCTCGGAGGGCTTCATTTTCAGAAGTCGCATGAAGTTTCCTTGTGAGGCAACTTCGGGTGACTTCGGAAAACAAAGGGCACAGATTGCCATACCGTCATCAATTTACATTCTAGCTGGCGGGAGGCAGTTCAGGGAGATTAGTCGCCCAAAGAAGAAGCGATTTGTTGTTGGGCAACTAATCTCCCCGAATTTGAGCGTGTGTCTCTGCCCTAAAAGGGTTGTTCACCTTCCAACATTTTTTTCAGTTCAGTTGGTTTCAGACAGTTCACCAGAAATTTCCAATTACTTTCTACTTTCTATGTGTGAACCTTTTTGTAATATTGAAGTGTAAGTCTAATTTTTCACCTTTCTAAAGCAGCTCGGGGGGGGGTCACCGACTCTGGATACATTTAGTTGATACTATTCTTTGTCCCTGCGGAGTAGAATCCTTGAGTTTCATTAAAGGTAGTGGTTAGTTAGTGATACAATAGTTGTTAATCTTGCAGAGAAGCTCCTGAAAAAAATATCTACTAAATGTTGCAAAATTCTAACAGTTCAGAATTTGACCCGGAATTACTGAGCTGACACACCAGAGACAGGAAACTTAAAATTGGAACTGGAAAAAAGTCTTTATTTCTGGAGAATAATCTGAAAACAACTCAACTGAAAAAGTGTTTGGAAGGTGAACAACCCCTTTCAAGACCTCATTCAAAGAGGTAAATTAATACAGAATTGTGATGTACTTTATATACTAAACACCATTATGCAGCACAATGCCGGTAGGTTTTAACAATCATTCAGATCTTTACATGGTAGCAAAGGAAGTGCATTCCTGTGCCTTATCCTATGTGAGAATTGTGTCACTGGTTGCAATTCTGGGGTCCTTCTAGCTGCAACAATGAATCAACCAGATGTATAATGTGAGCATCAGATACAGTTGCATGTGGCACTCAGTGGAACATTCACTAGTTGCCAAGGGAAACTCAAGACTATGATGATCATTAATGACATATAACCAGTGGTGGAAATCAAAAAGATGGGCAAGAGGGACTGCCTAAAGGGCTAAGCACTTCATGGAATGCATTACAGATGTAAAAGGTTTTGGCTCACAGCAGCAATGATATATCACTTCATGATCACCCTGCCCTGCCCAGCAGATAAACTCTGACCACATTCTCTCCAATATCAGAAACAGTAGTATTAGAAGGTAGTCTGTAATTAGTCTTAGTTTGTGGAGATAAATGTAATGTACATTTTTTTTTACTTTCTAACTGCCTGATTGATTGAAATGATTAAACACAGCAACCACTTTATGTTAAAACAGAAGATGCATAGGGCCTGCACAGTAGGATAAGCAATAGAACAAAACAAAAAATAAATCATTTTTAAAAGTTTAATTGTGGTCCACCAAATAGAACTTGAAAAAACAACGTTGAATCACCCTATATACGAGAAGCTTTATTTGAAGGATTCATGGTTATGGTTTACGGGCATTTCTGATCTGCACAGTCCTCTCAGGGAGAGCCATGGTGATTAATACCCCCTTTCACAGCAAGCATCTACATCTGCAACCCATTCTAGCAAATGAGAAATTGCTGCCCTATGGCAAGCTACCAGCTGTATACCGCCACTTGTTATTTTTGCAAATTATACGAGATTACAAACATCTTGGGTAAAAGATGCAAAGAAAGGCAGGAATTCCAAAAATGTAACCCAGTGTTTACTCATACAGGTGCTATTTAAATTGAATGAATGGTGAAGTGGCAATTGGTCGGTTTTATACCTGGAAAAGTTTCAGAATATGAAATATACCTAGAAGGGGCTCAAACAAAGGGGCAAAGTCAGTTGCCATGCTACTCTCTGCCTTGTAAACAAGCAAATGTTATAGCATCTCAGTGTATTAAGCATTTGTATACCTACTCCATAAGCTTGACAAACACAAGTAGACAATGTTGTTCAATTTAAGCAATGCAGGCCAAACTATTCTGACCTCTACCCCTGTATAACCTCAAAGACTAACATTCCAATGGCTGTATCTATCCATATACAGTCATCAGCAAATAGATTCCCAGGGCCCCATAGGTGACCATAGACGTAACAATTACGATCGTTCTTGGAAAAGATCTTTCCAAGAAAGATCGTTTGTTTACAAAAACACGTGTAGAGCTGAATCGTCAGATATACAGGTAGATATACGGGAAGAAACAATAGGATTCTACCTGTATCTGATGATTCAGCACTAACAATGGCCGATATTTGGGTCCCTTGAAAGGCACCCAAATCAAAATTTTCCTTCCAGCCGATCGATGAGCCGACCGATATTCAAGTCTTCTGCTGATATCAGTCAGCTCTTTTTCCACCATACACACACCGAATATAGGACGAAAATTATTTTTGTACGATATTATCTGTGCGTTTATGGTCACCTTAACCCATTTATTTATATATGTGTACTTGTGTGGCCAAAGCCTCTAAAATATGGTTATCTGTCCATCAGTAATTCAGTGCACAGTGTGAGGATAGGCAAGCATCAAGTAAAAAAGAAAATAATACAGCAGCACCACTACCAGCTACAGAACTTGTCATAATATATCAGCAAATAGTATAAGTATCACTTTCAATACACATTTTTAAACATTTCTTTTATATTCTCTTTAAAATTGCAGCTTTCAATAAAAAAAAACTAAAACACCACTTGTTTAAAACACTTCCGTACATCATACTGCAGTAGGGTAGCCACCTGGCCGGTATTTTACCAGCTTGGCCTGTAAAAATGATGCTTGATCCCAATGTTAGTAATAGTGAAAAAAGATAAATATAAAAAATATAGGAAGGCCGGTATTTTTTTTCCAGAAAAGGTGCCAACTATATACTGCAGTATCATGCAATGATTTTAAGGTTTTGTTGAAATACTTTAGTGGATGAAGGAAAAGCTTTCTTTGTTTTGTTCGATTGCAATTACATTTACTAACTATGTTGAGTAAACCCAAATTGGAAAGTGGCTTAGAATGACTTTTGGCTTCATTATGTAAGCTCTTCAGGGCAGAGCCCTCTTTGTAGCCGGTATGTACAATGTATACACCCATTTAGAGTACAGCGGTACAGAATATGTTGGTGCTGTACAAATACATGTTAATAAAATTACAGTAATTATATGCAAGTAAAAAAGAAAAGTTTATTTCTGCTGGACATACTCAATTATTTTATTGTGGGCCTGTTTCATTCATAAACCATTTTCAAATGTAATACCTTCATTAATATAAAAAAAAAAAAAAAAAAAAAAAGAGAGAGAAACAACGTAGATATGCAGATTATAAAATATAACACACATCCCACATGAGAGTAAGCTATATCTTCGGGCCACAAGACAAGATGTTTGCCTAACTGTAACTCCAGCAGGGCTGGGCAAATTAAAATTTCCCTGGGGAGAAATTATGCCCTGCTGAGACTTCTATCCATCCTTCCAGGATTTGCAGCATGAGATAGCTTTAAGCTTTGACAATCCCCCTCTTCTGAGCTCTTTCAGCCTATCAAAAATCCTTGTATTAAATCTGAAAAGTACACATCACAAAACAGTTACAAACTGGACAGCATATGCATATTAACATTGAATGTTACAGTGAATATGTTGTTGCAACTAACCCATTGCAATCAAGATTTATTTCTCACCCTTAACATTTCACCTGGTTTCATTAAAAACATTTAAAGCAAAATATTTTGCAAAACATCTGCTAAATCAATTAACTGGGGGCTTCAACTGCAGAACCTACTCTAGTAAGAAACAAAGAATTCCGGAACCTAGGAGATTTTCAATTACAAGTGTTTTTCATAAATGGGGGACAATTTCTCTTTTTTTCTATGCGCTTCCTTCCTTCCTTCTTCACCCCTTAACCATGCATCCTACTACTGCATCATACTACTATGGAACTTTCCGACCATACCTGTTGGAGAAACACACCGCCACTACAGTTCACTAGAAGTTCATTTTTTTCAACTAAGCAACAGTAAATAAACTTGTGAGGACCATATTTATTATAGCAATTTAATCACCGATTCCTCTCTGACGTCATCAAGAATTGATACATATGACTAAAAACCTTTATCTTTTGTACAGACATAGAAGAATTACAAAATGTATAGAAAGGTTGTTCAACTGCTTCCAATCAGCAGGCCAACTATGAATTCTAACCACAATTATCATCAATCCAATTAAAATTCTCACAATACATAAAATAAACTGTGGAGTGCTCGGGAAATTTTAGAAATACCTCATAAATACCACATTATCCAACACACAAAGCTTTAGCTGAACAACACTATTATATACTGATTAGACTATAGAGATTTATTTATTTATTTTGTATGTACGGTGTTATAAGTGTTGTGAAAAAATGAAAGAATGTATTAAGAAACAAAAATGGGTTTAGGTTCATTGTTGTGCCACTATTCCTCCTCTGTCTCCAGTTTGTTGTTCTATTACTATACAAGGCTAATCAATAAAGACAGCCAACAAAGGTACCAAATTAAGTGATGACAAATTTTTCCCTATAGATTACCGGTAAGTCTGTAAGGGGCTAAAAGCTTGAAAGCTACAGTTCATAACACTAATCTGAAATTCTGCTTAAATAAAGACATTCATGATATTGTTTGGTAAATGACCATAACAATTCTAGAGAGAGTATAAAAGACTGTATTTAAACACATGCACACACCTCTGGCTTAAAATCAAGGTTGACAAGAACACAGTTATTTTAAGTTAAACACAGGGGGTGAAAAAAAAAAAAAAGATATTGCTTTCTAAACTTTTTGAGAATAGAATTAATTTTTAGACTACAATACAGATGGATCAAAAGCTACTAACAAATAATAAGTGATCCTTCTAGCCCATAAAATATGGGTATTCCATCTGGGTACCAATAAACTATTATAACAGATACTATCATCAAGATTACAAAAAAAACATTGATATTAAAAATAAACTTCCCTTAAGTTATTCATAACAGCAACAGAATATTATTAAGAAAGCAGGTTGTTGGGGTCATCATTTTTCCATAAGAACCCTTTTACAGGTGTAAATGTAAAATAGTAACACATATAGTCAAACAAGAATAAACAATGAAAACATTATTAATATTAGTCTGCCTTCAAAGTAAAGTAGCCCTTGTTTGTCATTAATTTGCTGATTAATTTTTTTACACTGCACTATAACATTGGTTTGCCAAGTACTTATAAAACTACAATATATTAGCTTGTCTCAAAGAGATTGCTTTTTAAAATAACAGCAAAACAGAAAGTTCTTCTCTAGTGACAGCAGATACTCTCTGCAGTCACCCGTATAAAGAAAGAACATCTGGATATCTTATCCAAAAAGCTACTAAAAATGTCCAGCCTTTCAAACCAAACAGCGATTGATTGTTAACATATTGCATTACAAATTTGTCAAAACACATCCAATTCACCCCTAATCTTACAAGTTCAATACCCTCTTTCATTCAGATTTTTAGTATTTTATTATGCAATTTTGTAGAGACTACATTTTACTAGACACTTGTATTTCTGTGTTTAAAATCTGCTTTTTAACTGGACACCACAGGGATCACTTGAAAGAAGTTGAATAATAGAAGCTACAACAGGGAGCTGACCACAATTACAATTATTATTATAATGATGAATCCTCAGCAACGAATGACTGAAGGGAAGGGGGGGGTGTCATGTTCTATGCATCATCATGCCAACAATTCACCAATAACACAGCGTGAATGTATAACAAGTGGGAGGTATGAACTCTTAAAATCTAGCAAATGTTAAGGAAACACTTTTATATTGTAACTGAATGTTATATGCCAACAGTAGACATAAATATGATATAAAAGCAATATCAGGGAAAAAAACTTGTACACATGTAGGCAGCACTTCCATAAAGGCATGTAACACTACAAATAGGCGTAATACGGGCGTTTCTTCTGAATGTTAGAAATTAATAAAAAGCCACAAAATCCATTTGATTCAGGTAGATGTCCAGTTATAAAATACATATGCTTTAGGAACGTTAGTACAAAAATTGGATTGACAAGATAATACTGAAAAGATCAAATATATTTACATAAAGTGTTTGGATACACTTGTAACAGAGCATGTATCTAATCATTGCATAAATCGACGCAAACAAAGCCGTGTTACAAATGGTATTACTGTATTCCTAAACAGTGACAATCTTTCTACAATCGTAGCATTTTTGCTTAGGTTTTTGTCAGAGTTCTCATCTTGCTGTTAACACGGCTTGTTTTTAGGGCTACATATGGCTGTGCTAGCTATATGTGCAAAAATTTAAAAAAAAAAAAAAAAAAAAGACACGTGGAAACAATTTAAGAGCCATCCATGTGCAGTCCCTCCGATTTAGCAATCTGATTTTTTTTTTTTCACGTGCAGTAATTAGAGTTTGAACAGACCAGGTGGAAAAAAAAAAGAAAGAAAAATCCCACAATTCCTGTACTCTCAGTGTACATTCCAAAACACACAATTAGTTCTATATGAAGAGAAAGGAGCATATTTTCATACTATGCGGTCAAGTCAAAAATGTTTCCTATGACAAATAACCGAATGTAACTTTACTGACTTCAGAGCTTTCACTACCAAACTGAAAAAGCATATTATCTTGGCATACTCAATATAATTACAATAACAATAATTAACACGCTCCGGATGTCACTGTAATCACTTCAGCAAACACTTGGAGAAACAGAATTCTTCTAAAAGTAATTGTCAAGCACACAGACTATAAATTGCGCATCAGAAATGTCACAGTTGTTGCAAAGAAAGAAAAGACTAAACAACTACAAATGGGGAAAAAAAGCAGGGTGTTGCCAAGCTATGCAAGTCACTGTAATACATCATAATTCTTTGACAATAATAAAAGGAAACTATAAATCAGCACATGTCTAACTAGGTACAGTAAAAGGGTATCTTTACTGTGCAAGGTGTTGTTTTTAGCTGTTCCTTACCAGATCCACTGAATTGACTGCTTCCTAGTGTAGTAGGTCTGGTTTTCCCACTATTAACAGGTGGTGAAAACATCTGCAAAACATAAAGGAATATTGCTTTAAAGTTAGCTGTAGCTCATTTCATATAGAAGCATGCATTTGATTTTACAGCGCTGCTGGTCTGCTGAAATGATTGATTTACTTGGCAATGGAAGGACTTTTTTGGCTAAACCTTCAAATAAAACTTGACTGGCACAAAGGGCATAATGTACATATAATCAGTTTATAATGCCACTATTCCAGGTCAATGTCATGGATGAATGATGAAAATAGTGTATGGGTGTGCAGTATTACTAAACACCAAGCAGTTAAACAGTGCGAATGAATTGTGTTATGGCTTGACAGCTTTCCTTACTTCCCTGTGCACATGGCAACAGGTCAGGGTTAACTTTATCTATTTAGAACCTAGGGCTGTATCAACTTTACTATTATAACGTAATAAAAATATGAGAGAGACACTCATGGGGGTTTAAACTGTATTGCTGCACTGGGGGTCAGGAAGGTATTCATCTTGTTATCGTACTGATCCCAGTATAGATTACAGTGATTATAGGCTGGGAGTCTAGACATGACATCAAAGTGGAGGTGTCCAGACCCCAGGCTGCCTCTTGGCATGCTCTCTTTACCGTGTGGAAGAAGCCATAAGAAGACCCCGAAGGATATCGTACCGCACTGAAATCCAGCAGATCACTCAGTTCCTTGTCTGTTCCTATAGCGGCCATCCGCTGTTGAGGATTCATCTTCCACCACTCAGATCAACTCCTAGGACACAGCAAGAGGGGGAAAAACACTTACCATCCGCATCACAGCACTACACCCCTCCCTTTCTGACTCTGACACTTTGATGGAGGGTGGGAGGGCACAGCGAAGGGGGACACTACACTCTCCTGAAAAAGTAGCAACTGTCTGGAAACTTTCACCCACAGCCCCAGCAATTATATAGTCTGACTCTGTGGAGACCTGGTCTGAAAAATGTGCACTGCATTAAGACCCACAAAACAAGAAATCCCATAGAGTGAAAGAAATGCAAAGGCTGAAGCAGTCTGCACAAACAAAGCATAGATCGCAAAGTGACTCACCATCTTCTCCCAACAAAGGCTCTGGCAAGTGACTCTCCCAAAGTAAGAATGGCTTATGATGAAGCAAGGAACACTCCAGTGGCTTGCACCCTGCTTATAGGATTTCCCCCAGTGGGTGTCAAGGTGTGAAATTCGTGAATTATTTTACGACAAAGGTGCCCAATGCTTCCAGCTACTGTAAACTACAACTCCCAGAAAGCTGTCCTGGTTGCTGGAAGTTGTATTTCATCAAGAGCTGAGGCTGCCAAGTTGAGCATCTTCAACCATCTGCTCTATGGCATTGTTGAAGCTAAATGTCAAGGGGTGACGGGATTGCTAGTTGAACAACACAGCTGCAGAGCCGCACTTTGATCAGCGCTGCCTCGGGTGCCTTTGGATGGCAAATTGGTGTCCCCTGGCTCTTTCCAAGTTTTCGTGTGAGCTCAGCGAGTATCTTTGCAAGGCAGTGTTATAGTGAGCTATGGGAGATGTGCACCCTCCTCACCTCACAAGCACCACAGGCACAGCATGATAAGCACACGATACCCTCCCCCACTCCCGCTCCCCCCTCTCACATCCCTGGCTTTACAGATATGTTTTACCTTTTTTTCCGTTCAAACATCCAACAATTGGGTTGAAGTTTATCGAGGTCCCGCTTCGTCTCCTTCCCCGGCGCTTAAAACCAGTTTCTCCCCCCTTCTTGCCAAAATGCTCAACACTAACAAGGTTTCAATGGGATTTTGCCCGTGTTTATTCCCGCTACACGTTTTGTTTCCACCCCGATAGGAACTTGTAGGGCTCCCTCAGGCAGACATTTTTTTTTTTCGCTTGCCGAGCCTCACCACCACGTTAGAACCTAGTATAGTATCCCTCCGCTAAAGAAGGGAGGGCGGATACGGCTCCTTTATTCCTCTTAGAGCGAGGAATAAAGGTCCGGCTAGAGGGGAGGCGGAGGAATACAGAAAAGGAGAAGTGTGCGACCGCAGTTCCCAGTGAGCTTTGGGATGTGAGGACGCTTCTCGCGTGTGCCGCGTCCGTAATTCTGCACTTAGAGACACGCTAGGCTGGAGTTTGGGCTCTACAGGGATTTTCTTTAGTCCTGTTACACTTCTGAGGGCGCCGCTAATTGGAGAGGCGGATGTGCCCTTCTTAGAAGGGGTCAGCGGCAGAGACAGGAGCTGTACGAACTGCGGCCCTCGGGGGGGGGGGGGGGGAGGCTAGGATCGATGCCGTCACAAATGCTTGATAAATGTGCTTGTCACTACGTTTCATGAATCTACTCTGTGGGCAGTGCAAATCCCTGGGCGAGCAGCCCAAATCGCCTATTGTACAATATTTTGGTGTAACTCGGAGCATGTGTTTTCCTCGCAGTACCCGTGCCTTATTACGGTAGTGACGCGCGCTCATAGGCTTTATTTACGGACATGAATGTGTTAAATGGGGGTGGAAACACGTGACCTGCTAAGTGCTCGCCGTGCGCCAGCTGAGTATCATCCTCTCCCCTGTACAGCGCTTACTGGTGCCTCGGGTCCCATCGTTGGAAACTAGCCTGGGGCTTTGCTTTCCATAGAAAAACCCGTATTGTCCCGAGTCTTAAGGGGATACTGTCATGGGGAAATTTTTTTTTTTTTTTTCAAAATGAATCAGTTGATAGTGCTGCCCCAGCCGAATTCTGCACTGAAATCCGTTTCTCATAAGAGCAAACAGATTTTTTTTTATATTCAATCTGACATGTGGCTAGATGTATTGTCAATTTCCCAGCTGCCCCAAGTCATGAGGCTTGTGCTCTGATAAACTTCAATCATTCTTTACTGCTGTACTGCAAGTTGGAGTGATATCACCCCCTCCCCTCCCCCCCCCAGCAGCCAAACAAAAGAACAATGGGAAGGTAACCAGATAACTGCTCCCTAACACAAGATAACAGCTGCCCGGTAGATCTAAGAACAGCCCTCAATAGTAAAAACCCATGTCCCACTGAGACACATTCAGTTACATTGAGAAGGAAAAACAGCAGCCTGCCAGAAAGCATTTCTCTCCTAAAGTGCAGGCACAAGTCACATGACCAGGGGCAGCTGGAATATTGACAAAATGTCTAGCCCCATGTCAGATTTCAAAATTGAATATATATTTGAGAAAATGGATCTCAGTGCAGAATTCTGCTGGAGTAGCACTATTAACTGATGCGGTTTGAAAAAAACATGTTTTCCCATGACAGGATCCCTTTAAGTAGCGTCGAATATCTGGCAGTGTGTAAATGGCTTATCCGTCGCTTTGTCAGAAATAAGTGTATTTGCGTTGCTTCTTGATTGGATGAGCGATCTGAGCAGTGATGACAACCAACTTCTACTGTATATTTGCTCATTTCTTCTAGTCAATAAGAAGTGTGCAGTGTCAGGTGCTAATATGCACATCACAGTACATGGATAATACCAGGATAAATATAGTGTATAGGAATCATGATATAACAATGTTAAATGTTGGTTACAGTAAGTAGATGTGTTCGTGGGAATGGTCCTTGGCAGGGAATAGCCCTGTGTGTAACATACTGCAATGGGCACTCTTCTGAAGCATAATGCTGCTCCCCATAATCTATCCTTTGTATTGCACAGGGAAGCCACCTTTTGCCATACCCACATATAAACAATTGCTGCAAAGTCAGTGGCAAGGTCTGCCCCATTTTTGTTTGTTTTAATTAACCAGACTTGTGAAAACTGGGTTTTTGCATAATAAATTGTGTGTTTTAATTAGAGAATGTAATTTATCAAAAGCAGTATTTCTGTGTACTTTACATGGACTCTGACCCCTGCAGCAGATTAAGGGTAAGGGCAGACACTAAGATTCGACAAATCGCCTCTTCTTCATGGATACTAACTCCCCTAAAAGCCTTCCTGCCAGCTATAGAATGTTAATGGCTGGGGGGATGGCACTAGGAGCAATTTTTTTCCTGAAGTTGCCCCACAAGGAAACTTTGGGCACTTTGGAAAACGAAGCACTCAGAGTGCCATCCTGCCAGCGATTTAGATTCAAGACAGCGGGAAGACTTTTCAGGAAGATTAGTCACCGGGCGACTAAATCTCCCCAAATTATCCTGTGTCTCTTCTCTAAAGTGTAGTTTACCTTGCCCAATTTTATTTTACTTTTTTATTAGTGATGCACTGAATCCACTATTTTGGATTCGGCCAAACCCCGAATCCTTTGGGAAAGATGTGGGCCGAACCCTAATTTGTATAGGTGGGAAGGGGAACATTTTTTTTAGTTCCTTTTGTTTTTGTGACAAAAAAATCATGCAATTTCCCTCCCTGCCCCAAATTTGCATATGCAAATTCAGGTTCGCCGGGCAGAAGGATTTGGCCGAATCCTGGATTTGGTGCATCCCTACTTTTTATAATGTAGGCACAGATCTTCTGAGACAATTTGCAGTTGGTCTTAGAAAAATTTATTTATTTTTGCTGCCAGGGTAAATGGCCTCTTGTTGTTGAGAGGCAGAGGTTAAAAAAAAACAATTGTATAGTTGCCAAAAATGTAATTCTATAATATTCTAAAAGTTAATGGATAAGGAAAGGTAGAATCACATGGGTGCCAATTTACATCAGCAAATCACTTGAAAATAAAAAATATTCATTATATAGTGCTACCATTTATTCTGGCAAAGTTTATAGAAAGCCTCAATGGATCCTGCCATTTATGGTCCCTTTGATAAACACATCCTGTGAAAAAATTCATCATGAGCCAATTAAACTTCTTGTATAATTTTTGAGGTGAAGGAAGTAGCTTCAGGAAACCTACACAATCTTAGAACATATAAGCTCCTAGCAAGGAACTAATTGTGCTCTGGTGCAAATTGAGCCTGGGACCTTCATGCCAGTAGGCACAAATGCTATAAACATAAACAATATGCTGCCCCAGCCATTAACATGTTGGAAAGTTGCTTCCATGCCAAGTCGGCAGTATATAAGCCCTTCTATGGGACTTGCTGATTGGCCTACCCAACCAATATGTTGCTAAAAATAATCTGGATTCCAATTGGATGAGGCCCGCATAGGTACACTGATGCAGTCTTTGTCCCAACATCATACACTCCCATAATTGTGTTCTTTATGCCTCAATCAGCCTGATCTTGCCCAGCACAATGTAGGCATATTGGGGAAAAATCTGTTTGGCGACCTCACCAAGAATTAAAATCTATTCCAAAAATGGACTCTGATAAAATACATCATGAAATTAGTACACCATGAAATTAGCCATTTTTACTGAACTTCACATATAAAAGATCCACCTACAGGCACACACCTTCCTAAAGCTTTGATGTTACGACAAACATTATATAGTTTCCCTAGGATCCCAAAACCACGGTCTGTAGTATCATATCTTCAGTACCTCATCTTTCCCTAAGAAATGCTAGTATGTAGGCTGGTGCCAGCCTATGGAACATATTCTATTAACTTTTTCTGCTTAATCAGGTATTTCGAAATACAGGCAGAATTACAAAGTATATCAAGCACCTAGAAGAAAGTCTGCCCAGAGAAGAACAACGGGTTTCCCTTCATCACACTGCCTTACTGCATCTTGAATAGCAAATTGCTGAAACCACCAAATTATTTCAAGGATGATGGGGTAAAGGCAGCAGAATTTTACTGATTAATAAATGTTTCTAGTAGTTTGCTGTGCCAGAGTTTTTTTGATTTTTTTTGATGACCTTAGAGCTGAGTCAATTAGATAAGCAATTCAGAAGACAGGATAATATGAGAAGAGAAAGCAAACAGTAGTCAGTGGGCTATATTCTATAAAATCAAATATTTAAACAAACATGTAAAGATGACAATACACAAAATTATCTGTTCATATAGTCACCAAAACAAGTGCATCTTTGCTTGCGTTGGATAAACTCTTACAACCCACTGTAAAGGGACTTGTAAAGAGCCATCATTAGAAGACTGCATTACAGTTTTGGCGCATACTACATACTGTAATAAGTGGAAAAATATTTACTAATGCTGTTCAATAAAAAAGGATTCTATATTACCCCCATGCTGCTTCAGCCCCTCAATGATCATGTAAAATTGCTAGAGATTATGTATCACTATTAACAGTCCAAGCGACTGTAAGATTGTGTCATATGTTGTTTTAAGTGTGCCAGATTGATAGCAATTTTTAACAGACTTTCACAAGAATATATGCTATTTCTCCAGACTTCATGATGAAAAGCTACATCCTGCATTTCAGTTCTCAATAATGCTGTGCCTATTAACCAGTTAGTAAATACCCATCTTTGCTTAAAAAAACACACACACACAAAGGACAAGAATAATGGTTGCTCTAAAGAAGTCTTTATTTCAAAAATGTGCCCCTGGGAGTTTTGGAGGTTGCCTTTCCTTCCTTAAGGCCAAATATATCATAGTGTGGATATAGCTGTCTAAAAAGGATAATATTTATGTCATATTAATTAGCTCAACAGTAGTATAACTCATTGCAACAGCAGATCTGTTTCCCCATGAATCATTTTTGTGCTAGTTTCATGTTTTGTTTATAGAAAATAATTGTTAGATGCAGGTCATTTTAAGTAATGATCTACAAACCATTTTGGCTAAGGTGATGCTGCCCCCTAGCCAGATATGCAGGTGGATGCCTACAACTAGTAGCTGTATCGTATTTGAAATAAAACCCATAAATAAATGCAAGGCAATTTAAAGATATGTTCAAGATATATAAGAAGCACAGATAATATTATATATATATGTTCTGTATGATGTGATATAATATGTTCTTCTGTTTAAAGTTCCAGATAAAGCTCAAAATAGAGCACATTTTAAGCAAATAATTATATGAAATCATTTTCTTTTTCTCTGTAACAATAAAACAGTGCCTTGTACTTGATCCTAACTAACTGCCTGAATCCATATTGGTGAGATTTGGATTGATTTAGGGGACAATAAAAGTATAAATCATGGGGGTTCCCAAATGTTAGGCACCCCAGTGATTGTTATCTATCTTACCTAAAATCTTCATTTGCCGGAGGTTTATATCAGGAGCACCACTGAGCCATCCTCTTCTCACATCTTTTTTGAGTCAAAAGGCAAACTTCAAAAAAATGGGCAGCTATTTCACTCTATTGCGAAGTTGTCTGCCTTGGGCATCAGAGACAGAAGAAAGGGATGGGTCCATGGTGCTTGCTAAGAAGAACCCCGGGCTGTTGCAATTCTCTGCTAACAGAAGCACTGGCCTGGGGTATTGAGTAAGCGATTACAATCACTGAATACAGAATGCTGAACTGCAATGACAGTTGTTTTACTTATTTTGCTTGAAATTTATAGGGCAGATTAAACATTACTCCTCTCAATGAGCCCTCGTATTTCTTCTTGGATGTGTATGCAAAAACAATGGTTTGTGTCCACAATAAGCGCACAGCTTAAATTTAACAGTGATTCCTCTAGTCAACCTAATTTTTGTGTACTTTGATTAAATTGAACAGTTCAGTGCAGTGTCACTTAATTTATATCCAGATAAATGTACAGGTGGCATTGGTATGTAACTAACTTCTGTTTCTATTGCAAGTATGGCTCTTGACAAATATTTAAATGGGAGATCAATTTCTAACTGTGTACACGCTAAACAAAACTATTGAATATGAAGTGTAAGGTACAACTGTACAAACATATGACATGAAACCTATATATATATATATATATATATATATATATATATATATATATAGCACCATGGAAAGCCAGCACTCTCGAATAAGAAGTTCATATGCCTGGGTGCAGCATCAAAACTATTATCCACAGAAATCCAAAGGATCCGCACTCACAGGTCTTATGCGTAAAAAAAGGTTTTATTACAAAGCTTACAGCCTAACGTTTCGGCCTCCTCCGAGGCCTTTCTCAAAGTGTATTGGTCACATACAGGACAGCAATATATACATAAATTGGCGGGAAACTGCAATGATGTCATGTCATGATTAGCATAATGAGATAATTAATATTCATATGTAAAATCCCACTATATACAAATTAAACCATTAATGTATTAATATATTATCCTTATCACTTCTGTAATTCATTTAGCCCAACAACTCATGAGTAAGGTTAAAAACAGGTTAAAAACAAAAACACAATGTAACCCATATTTAAATCCCAAGTTAAAATTACTTTTTATACTCTGTTACAATGATTTTAAGAGTTACTATGTTACTGAATCTTTGAGGATGTAACTATTATCCATGGTCACATTACACTTGTAACAAGCTCGATAGGAAGCCTAATGTACTAGAATTGCCTTTTCTTCAGTCGGTCTATAAATAGCGGTACTATAATCCCAGTGGCTTACTCCACTCCCTCCCTAATTTTGGACAGTGTTATCTACCCACTATGATGTAATATATATTATCAATATAATCCACTATTCCCCTAGGGACCTCCCATAACCACCCGTGTCTCAATCACTGTTCGTATCATGCATACTTATGTTTGTCAAGGATGTATCTACAGGATAAGGCTCCTCGTCTCTTAGGCTTTAACCCACCGCAGTGTTAACCCTTATGTCACTTCCCAGTATTAGAGTAGGACAAAATTCCCATACATAAATCCCGTTGATGCGGTGATATCATCGTGTTAAATATATAATAAATAAATAATAATACAATTCATACAAATTATAATAAACATGTGCCCATAAACAAATCCAATTACTAAGTGAGTGAATCTAAAAGATAAATATATAGTACCGCTATTTATAGACCGACTGAAGAAAAGGCAATTCTAGTACATTAGGCTTCCTATCGAGCTTGTTACAAGTGTAATGTGACCATGGATAATAGTTACATCCTCAAAGATTCAGTAACATAGTAACTCTTAAAATCATTGTAACAGAGTATAAAAAGTAATTTTAACTTGGGATTTAAATATGGGTTACATTGTGTTTTTGTTTTTAACCTGTTTTTAACCTTACTCATGAGTTGTTGGGCTAAATGAATTACAGAAGTGATAAGGATAATATATTAATACATTAATGGTTTAATTTGTATATAGTGGGATTTTACATATGAATATTAATTATCTCATTATGCTAATCATGACATGACATCATTGCAGTTTCCCGCCAATTTATGTATATATTGCTGTCCTGTATGTGACCAATACACTTTGAGAAAGGCCTCGGAGGAGGCCGAAACGTTAGGCTGTAAGCTTTGTAATAAAACCTTTTTTTACGCATAAGACCTGTGAGTGCGGATCCTTTGGATTTCTGTATATATATATATATATATATATATATATATATATATATATATATATATGTACTGCACACAGTATTAGTTACTCTTTGCAGGAATCGAACAAACCTCTTTACTTGAGAATTGCAGAGAGTCATTAAACTGTGGACTTGTACAGTATGGTGGGGTTTTTTTTTATCAAAGGTCAAGTTTTTTCCATGAAAAATTCCAGGGTAATGTTCAGTCAAAACACACATTTCCAAGTTAATTTTTTTTTCCCCCTGAGATTTATTATACCCCAAAGTTGAAAATACCTAGAATCTGAAAATACTCCAGCTAAAACCTGTCAAGGTAATGTAGAAGTCAATGGCAAAGGTCCCTTGAACCATTTGAAGATGTTAATAGCCTTCATTGTGTTTGAGTTTTTTTTGCTGAAAATTTGATCTGAGTTTTTTTACCCTGACTACACTGATTCAAGTTTTTTGCATTCAAGTTTTTTCATAAATTAGAAACCATTCGAGTTGTGTGTTTATTCAAGGTCTAAAAAAAAAAGCTCACAAAGCTCTAAAATTCAACCTTTGATAAATAACTCCCTTAAAGGGGTGGTTCACCTTAAAGTAAACTTTTAGTATGTAATAGAATGACCAATTCTAAGCAACTTTTCCATTGGTTTTCATTATTTATTTTTTTATAGTTTCATAATTATTTGCCTTTTTCTTCTGACTGAACATAGTGGCATAATAACAGAGCTAGCAGACTCCGTGGTTGCAGGGGGGCCCAGAACCCATGGTCTACTTCCTCAATAGCTGTAGGATATCCCCCCTCCCAAACTGCAATCTTACATGGAGTGAGCAGCTGGGGAGCAGGCAAGTTAGTGGAGGAAGGGCCAGGCAGGAGCACGCCAAGGCACCTTCAAAGTTTTTTTTACGGGGGAGGACTGGTACACCATTATTACACCACTGACTGCACTTAATGACACCATATAGTTAATCCCACCCTATCTATCCTCCTATATGTAAATATTTGCTTGTAGAAAGAAGTTTACTCCCTGAGGCTTAAAAGGAAGCATGGAATTTAATGACAATCACACCTTGAAAATTATCTGCTAAATAGAAGCAATTGATCATTAGAACCCACACCAGGATGAGGCCAATGTGTTAAATGGCCAGTTTCCTGTTCTTTGAATTCCTCATAGATAGATGTTCTGAATGTTTGGAATTGCTGATTGTTCTGATTTACATCATATTTTGTACTTTTTCATTTAAAAATGTATGGGTTTGGCATTATGCTAAAATCAGCCTGCAGACTGCTACGATATAAGTAAAATTGCAACACTCTAGGATCTGAAGGACTTTACGTGCCATTACTACTACAGACAATGTATCATTTTAATACAGAAAAAAATATGATCTCAATCTCACTATTGAAAAAAAGAAAATTATTTAGAAATGAATATTGCTCTCTTTAATGCTTATTATGTACTTGTATACTTACATTGAAATCCCAATAGATTCTTCACTTCTTCCTTGGCGATGCACAATTATCAACTGTTGTTACAAATATGTAATTATCACTTTCATTATCAAGGGTTTATATAAAAAAAAATTAAAATGGCATATATGCTGTTTTCTTTCAAACTGAATTACTGAATCTAATTTCTAGAACATTTTGTAAGTCATGAATAATGCTCCAGTGAGATCAATGTACCTGAGACCATTAGCCTAATGCCATTGTGCTTACAGTTACAATACACTAAAACAATTTCAGACGTTTGTTATTCAGCAAGTTCTCACACAGATGTATACCCTCAAGGAGCATACAACTAAAAGTTTGTATGGAGGCCCATTTATCAAAGGTCGCCTTTTATAGGTTTTAGAGGTTTTTGAAACCACAATTAGAGTCACTTTCTCTAAAATCTCGAATGTCATGAAAGTTATTATTAAAGATCTAAAAATAAAGAGAATGAACGAAAGTAAAAACTCTGGCTAAAAAATACAAGTTTTTCAGACAATTACTAGCAAAAAAAAAATCAAAAACCTCTAAAAGACTGAATTAATTAAAAATAGTCAACACAGTTCCCATTAAGCTCTGTAGGACCTCGAAAGCTTTTACCTGGTGAATTTTT
The DNA here is from genome assembly GCA_038501925.1 of Xenopus petersii. NCBI lineage: Eukaryota > Metazoa > Chordata > Amphibia > Anura > Pipidae > Xenopus > Xenopus petersii. The sequence continues at coordinate 103,257,727 of CM076676.1, forward strand.
ATATTAGAGGTTTTTGTGGTTTTTACACTTAGGGGCCGATTCACTATTGGTCGAATATCGAGGGTTAATTAACCCTCGATATTCGACTGGGAATTAAAATCGTTCGAATATCGAAATCGAACGATTTAACGCTAATAATTCGATCGATTGATCGAATTATTATTCGATTCGATCGAACGATTTTTATTCGATCGAACGATTAAATCCTTCGAATCGAACGATTCGAAGGATTTTAATCAAACGATCGAATGAAAATCCTTCGATCAAAAAAAACTTAGCAAGCCTATGGGGACCTTCCCCATAGGCTAACATTGACTTCGGTAGGTTTTATCTGCCGAAGTAGGGGGTCGAATTTTTTTTTTAAAGGGAAAGTACTTCGACTATCGAATGGTCGAATAGTCGAACAATTTTTACTTCGAATCGTTCGAATCGTTCGAATTCGATCGAATTTAACCAATTCGATGGTCGAAGTACCCAAAAAAAACTTCGAAATTCGAAGTTTTTTTCATTCGAATCCTTCACTCGAAGTTAGTGAATCTGCCCCTTAGAGTTTTTTTTATGGCCAAAACTGTTTAAATGAAATTAGAGGTTTTTTTTAAATTTAGTCAAAATTAAACAAATTAGACTATTCACCACGCTAAACCTGCCGAATCGTTGTTTTAGCCTATGGAAGACATCCTGGGATCAATTTGGAGTTGTTTGCAGCCTTCCTAACATTCGAGATTCTTTCTGAGAAAAAAGCTCTAACCAAGTTTTAAAAACTCAATTCAGTTCAAATTTGCGGGTTGATCCTATTCACCCGAGTTAGAAAAATTAGATTTTTATAATAAATTGCAATTGGTCAAATTTCAAGTTCATTGGAGTTTAAAATAACTCCCATGAACTCGAAATTTGACCTGTGATAAATCTGCCTCTTCATTAATCTCGATTTTTAGAGCTTTAAAGAAATATAGAAAGACCACAATTTTTTTGAGATTCAGGAAAAAAATAGCAAATCCTAATGTTAGCAAATTGGCCCAATAGAGATGTCACCAATATGAATTATCAAAACATGTTAATGTGCATTGCATTTGCAATTAAAATTTACTGGTTAATGAGCATTCAGAAGACAATCAAGATAGGGTGGTGAAAGTTCATGAGACAAGGAGCATATTTACAATAGGGTAAGAGTAAAGATTTGGTGTATTTTCACCCTCAAATTTAAATTTGCTACAATACCAGCTATTTACTAAAATGTGAATATGGCAAGTTTTGGCAAATTAAGTTCAAATTGGTGCACCTTCGCATCATACCGCTAGGTGAAATATCACCAGTGTGAAACTTTTGCCAATTCATCAATAGCATAAGATGCATATGGGCATATTGACAACCGAGGATTGCACAGAAGACGTTGATGTCATCCACAAAGGAAAGGGGTATCTACCAAATATGAAGCTATTTGGAGTCACACGTATATGACTGGGTTGTTCCCAATAAATCTAACAAATCTCATTAATCCATATAAATCTAGCAAGAGACTCTTCTCATCTAACTTCACCCAATTTCACCTCAATTCGCCAAGTGTTCACTAGACATCTCATAATTACTAAAAATAAGTACATTTTTTCAAGAGAAATGTGGTGAATTTTCTCCTAGGGTCTCTGTAAAAATTTGCCAATATATTTTTCCCATGCAATTGTAATGGGGAAAAATCTCTATAGAATTTTCACCTTGAAGAAGTGACTTATGTGGAAAATGAGCATGGAGGAGACGATGCAGATAATGAGAATGAAAAGAGTCTGCTCTGTCGTTATAATGGTAGTTCCCCAGCCTGAGCCTGGAGGAATTTCTCTTGGCAAAAAATAATTCTTGTTCTTATTAAATTGGAGAATATTCCTTTGATAAATGTTACCTGGAGAAGAGATGTGAATTTACTCCAATTCAAAGAGAGGGTTCACCCTTGCAAAGTTCTCTAAAACTTGTCATATTTTAGTAAATTGGTGATGCTGAGGGGAATCTTCATTTTTGGTGAAACTACTCCAAATTTTCACTTTCACCTTTTCTTGAATAAGCCCCTTTGTACCTAAGTAAATATAATAATTAATCTCAATATTTTCCTCTTCGGGGAACAATACAAACTTGAGTATCCTAGTTAAATGGTCAGAATCCCAGTATTCACAGAATAAACATATAAATATGATAAAAGCTGCAGTTATTTAATCCTATGAAAAACTTTGTGAGAGGCATGGGCTAGGCAGTGTTGATCCCTTAAGGTATTATTAGTTGAGACAGGTGTGTTGTGCTTAGTTGGGCTCTGGAATTATTATTAACATGTAATTATTAACATGTATTTTTAGAATATTTTTTATTGCGCAGCGTTGAGTATTAGTAGCATTGCTACAAGGGATGCAGTTTGAGAGTGATCTTTATAATAGTAATAAAGGAAAGGTAGTCTCCACAATGTGTCAATCATTATTTCAGCAATATGACTCCTTATTTTCATAAATGGAGGCCTTTCCCACACTTAGAAAGGGACCTCGAAAATTGATTTACACATGCTTAAATTCATTGAAAGATTTTGCTTATTTTTTCATCAATACTATAATATCTCATATAAGCAATTAAAAACATACCTTGATAGAGCTAATAAATATTCTAGATTATGAGATGAGAGGCTGACTTTATACATCTAGTAGGGTCATGCATAAATGTTAGATTATACCGCCAAGTCTACATCTAAGAACAAATTGCAGGTGCTACTGCATCTCCCTCCTGAGTTGTGTTCATTGGGTGCTATCGAGACAGTGCCCCTGTGATGCTTGGAAATTATTACTTCTTACTTTATTATAGCATTAAAAAGATTGTTAAGAACTGGATGAGATCCAGGTCCTGATTTGCCAGAAGCCCCAAAATTCCTCTTGAACGATCCATCCACCCTCACACTCCCGCTCACTTCTGCTCCCACTGCCGCTCATTTGGGCATACGCAACCAGGGCCAGATTTACATAACGGATGCCCCTCCTACACCCACTCCTGTTCGACACCCCTTTCCCCTCCCCTTTATTCGTGCAAACATTTCATCATCTGGACTGGAGCAATGGGAATTGCTGCACAGGAAATTTATAGAATGATTGTATTTCCAGCGCATCCCCAGTGTTTTTGAACCAATGTGGGTTTGGTTGTGCAACAGGCCACCCCCCTAAAATCCTGCCACCCTAGTCCTGTACGCACCCCTCCAACATAAGGATTTAGTGCCCAGGAGAGTTAAGCAGCACACCCAATTCTACAATCATCCAAAAAAAAAAGTAGAAGTGGCTTGGTGGCATGCCACCCCTTAATTTGTGTTGCCCTAGGTTCTGGCCTTGGTGGCCTTTCCACAAATCCAGGCCTGAAGAGACAGACAACACTGTCAACATATTCTTGCATTAGGCTGCTTGACCGAGCTTAGTTGCTAACAGAATTGACAAATACTTTGTGATTGCTTTAATTTATTATAAAGCAAATGGCTTAATAAAAATTAATAATTTAATTAAAATGCAAAATAATATAGCACATATTATTTATATGTAGTAAAAATATTAAAAACATGCAATTGTAAACCACATGGGAGACATTGCTGCATATGTTCCCATTATACAGGTGCTTGCTGGCTTTGAACTTCCTTTAGCTAACCTAAAAGATTTGACTATTATTTATATATTGTGACAAGCTGAAGTACTGCAGGCTTTGTCTGCCCCTTCTGCAGTGTATTACATGGGGTTGCTTTATTATTGCATCAAATGCAGAAGAACTGGTAGTGACTGCGGCTCAAGGCAAAACAGACAAATATCAGCAATATTTTAGTGACTGCTTATTTCCGAATATTTCACTGTCGACAATGTAATATTATTCAAAGGAATTGTGTCTAAACTGTATAAAAAATAAACAGTAATAAGCCGTTGCTTTCTGGGCATACATTGCTTATGATATTATCTTAGACTCTAAGTACCACAAAGCATACATTTTTGTCATATGGTGTAGTATTTGTTACAGTTTACAAATGAAAATATGACTGTTTTCATATAAAGCCAATTTCACATATTTGAAAGATTTTATTTTGAAAAATAAGACTGTTTCCATTTTTGACATATTTTAGCACTGAGCTTTCCATTATATTTAAAAAGCATCTGAAAGGAGTTTTTCAGTCCGCACTTAAAATATGCTCACCACTATTCATTCCTATGAGAGACCAAAGATCTTTTTTTTTAGCTAAAATCATAGAAACTATAAGGCAAAATCATCAGACAGTAATACAGCAACAATGTTTTGCTAATGTACTATGTTAATGTAATCATTATTATGATATCATAGTCATTTTTTACTTTGTTTTCATATCACTGAAATCATTTTTCAATGCACAAAAAAAGGTTTTATTTAACTGAAAATCTGGTACTCTGGTTGGGAGAAACAATAGTTCAGGGATAGGTGCCCTTTAAGTGCAGATGAAAAACATCCAAACTTTCTTTCACTCCGCCATTAAAGTCAATCGCCAGTGGGAGAACATATGCATCACATAGTAGCCTGAAGTTGCCTTGTGATTATGTTTTCCCACCAGTGATTTACATGAATGCAGGCGTAAAGGGAAGTTTGGATGTTTTGTTGGTCATGCTTGAGGAGATTAAAAAGTTGACAACACTTTGTAAATCAGATCTTATAAAGATATGTTAAGTTTATTATTATCCTTTATTTATGTAGCACCAATATGTTATGCACTACTTAAAGGAACAGTAACACCAAAAAATAAAAGTGTTTTAAATCAATGAACATATCATGTACTGTTGCCCTGCACTGGTAAAACTGATCTGTTTGCTTCAGAAACACTACTGTAGTTCATATAAAAAAGCTGCTGTGTAGCAATGGTGGAAATTGAGAAAAGGCTATATGCAAGGAATAGTGGTTGAATCAAAAGGCTATATGCATACCTCTCAACAATCTGGAAACGGAAAGAGGGATAAAAGTATTTGCCACACGTAGCGTGGGGAAATTTTTTGACCATGCCCCTTTTTGCAGCCACACCCCCTTTTTGACCATGCCCATTTTACAAAATTTGCCAGGTTATGAAGTTTGAACATATTTCTTTAGTTTTTATGTTTTATTACAGTTTTACTAATGAAGGCGAATTGGCCTTTAAACTGTGAGTCTAACTTCTCCCAAGAGTCAAAACTGTTACAAATGTATCTTAAGTAGCTAATCTGGGCTCTCTGCCAAGAGCCAATTAAGTTACAAACATTGTATCTTTTTTGGCTGTTCACTGCAGAGAAATTGGGACTTCCCAGTACAAATGCGTGACTGCGGGTTGAGCTGTCAAAAGAGGAACTGTCCCGTTCAAAACATTCTATACAGCACAGGTTAAATAGTGGATAACAGATAACGCCATTACGCAAAAACTAAGGCTGCCTTGGGCGGCAAATTGGGCAGGATTGCCCCTGTAAAAAAGCTGCTGTGTAGCAATGGGGGCAGCCATTCAAAGGAGAAAATCATGTAAACTTAAAATCAGGGGACGTAAAATTGAGGTTTTACTGTATTATTACCCCCTGTTTCTAAAGTAATTCTTATATATTTAGGGGCAGATTTAGGAAGGGTCGAATTTCGAAGTTGAAAATACTTCGAAATTCGACCATCGAATTTAAATACTTCGAAATCGAATTTGAAGTTTTTTTCAGAGAATTTGGCGATCGATCGAATTAAAATGATTCGAAGGATTTCAGCAATCCATTGAAGGATCTTAGTTTGATGTGTAAAGACTTTGAAAAGGTTTGTAGAAGGTCCCCATAGGCTAAGATAGCAATTCGGCAGGTTTAATTTGGCGAAGTATTGAAGTCAAAGTTTTTTTAAAGAGACAGTACGTCGATTATTGAATGGTCGAATAGTCGAACAATTTTTACTTTGAATCTAAGTATATTCTAAGTCGTAGTATTCGATGGTCGAAGTCGTAGAAGTCGATGTCGAAGTATCCAAAAAATTAATTCGAATTTCGAATTTTTTTACTTCGAAAATTCCCTCGAATTCACTTCGACCCTTGATAAATCTGCCCCTACCTGTATTTTTCCTTAGCATGAGCTTCTTCAATTGTTGCTTAAAGTGTCATTCCCAGCATGCCTTTGGTTAGTAATTGTATAGTGCTGTGGAAAATCTTGGTGCATTATAAGACCGTGTTAGGGTTAGTTCACACAAGGAGATTCGGGGAGATTTTGTCGCCAGGCCACAAAATCTCCCCAATCTCCTCGTGTGAATTAAGCCTTAATCATAACAATTTACCAGCAACCATCACAGAACAAGTAAATAAAACAGAGATAGGCATCACATTTTGCTCAAAAGTTGCGAAAGCACAACTCCCAGAATCAGCTGTGATGCATGCATGCCTACCCTGGCACACGCATCAGAACTTCCTGTTAAGTGGAAAAAAACATTTTCAATACAAAACCTTGCCATGGCCCTTAATCTCTGAGCACAGGTTTAGAATTGTTTTCTTCTGCAAATTCACTTGGCTGAAATCAATTTAATCTAAGTGGCACTGCATTGTGCTTCCATGTTCCAAACCGTATTTCCAGCATGGAGCTTGCTTATGTAACCACAGCTTCTACAAACATCATCCTCCAGCAATCCACTCCCTGTATAATTATATTGGCTAATTAAAGTAATACTTTTATTATGACAGAGGTAAAACTCAAGAGTATTTTAAGGTGGATGCCACTTTTTTCTGCCATACACTAGGGAGAGCCTAAACATATATTTTAATTTAGTACATACACCTTAAATAGATGCTTGTTATAATATTTCATCAGTTTAATTAACAAAAGTTATAGTTTGAATGAATTTGGCTTGACTCTATAGGACTAACCCACAATGGAGCCTTGGAGCAAGTGTGTTAAGGAGACAAAAACACATTAGAACCCATAAACTTAGCACTTCTACTTCTTTGTATAGTACCATTGTGCCCTGCACCATGCGCCAAACTTAAAATCTGATTCATACTCAATATTGTTTCTGATTAGTTCAACTAATGTCAAAATCGCCCATCACTTCTATGTCAATGGGGGAGGGGGGTATAACCAATTAGATTGTTCTTAAAACGTCAAGGTTTATTCTGTGTTGACAGATAAGGACGTTTGCAAGGCTCCCAGGCACGAATGTTGAAGGCCCAAAGCCTGTCATGTCCAATTAAATGGTGTTCATTTTAGTTATTTTGTGTAGTTCATGTACATGAATTTAATATAAGCCCAGTGTTATGTGGATGATTCAAGAGGTTTGTGATATGATTGATTTCTGTTAGCTACCACTTGAGTGCAGAGAACAAAGTTTTAATATAACATATACAGATATGGGACCTGTTATCCTGAATGCTCAGAACCTGGGGTTTTCCGGATAATGAATCATTCCATAATTTGGATCTTCATACCTTAAATATACTAGAAAATCATTTAAACATTAAACATATCCAATAGGGTAGTTTTGCCTACAATAAGAAATAATTATATCTTAGTACAGTACAAGGTACTGTTTTATTATAACAGAGAAAAAGGAAATCATTTTTAAAAATGTGGATTCTTTGGAATAAATGGAGTCTTCCCATAGTGAATCTTTCTGGATAACAGGTTTCTGCATAATGGATACTATAGCTGTACTACATGTGTTAAGCTGGCCATAGATGTTGAGATTTTTAAAAGATCAGATCCTGATCGTGAGACCACGATCTTCTCAGAACAATCGTACGATCGTACAAATTTACCATCAACTAAAAAGACCAATTTGCCAGGAAAACAAAGGGGAGCTGCCTGCTTGGCCCTGCAAACATAGATAGATTGCACTGGGACCGACAAAGATTTTTTGACCTGGCCGATCAATTTCCTGACAGATGTCGGCCGAAAAATCGTAAGTTGTACGATCGTTCGAATCCCACTAACCGCACGATAATTTCGAAGGATCGGTCGGGCTTCCCTAAAATTGGTCGTTTGGCAAGAAGAATCATCGCGTCTCTGGGGAGCTTTAGACACCTTGGTTTAATTCTCTGTGGCAACTCGTGACCCTGAACAGGTCACGGAATCCTCTGGTGTCCCAGTATACTGTACTTAGTGTGCCTATAATGGCTGCCTTGCTGATTGTATCCCCTGGTGTCCCAGTATACTGTACTTAGTGTGCCTATAATGGCTGCCTTGCTGACTGTAGAAAGCGCTTTGAGTCCCGTGGGAGAAAAACGCTATATAAAAATAATTTCCCTTTACTTGACATTAAATGAATACATTTTGTTGGCTTATAACGTTCATCTGTATGAGGGCTCTTACTCACGAGCGTTTCTTCATGCGCTCCCCTGCGCTCCGTTTGGCTGCGTTCAGCCGCAGGGGAGCGCAGGTCTAGACGCTGCTAATATCTTTCTATGTGCCTGTACTGACACAGGCGCATGTAAGCGCTGAACGCAGGAAAAATGCAGCATGTTGCATTTTTCTGCGTTTTTCAATGGTTCAGCGCTTACATGCGCCTGTGTCAGTACAGGCACATAGAAAGATATTAGCAGCGTCTAGACCTGCGCTCCCCTGCGGCTGAACGCAGCCAAACGGAGCGCAGGGGAGCGCATGAAGAAACGCTCGTGAGTAAGAGCCCTAATAAAGCTGCACAACACAGATACAATGATACAAATACATTCCAAATAGAAATTGTGTCATTACTGAAATGCTCCTGACAGAGTCCACATCTTGTTTGTAGTTTAGGGACATCATCTATTCTAGCACGCTTTTCTGTCACCTCTTGCAGCTGAAGAGATTAGTATTGATACTCCTCATTAATCTGTATGTACACACGTGATGAAGCCACAAACGCTCTGGAAAGTGGGAGGAAAAAAATGGACTTGTTAGACTGAAACAGCACCGTCAGCATTTTCCTCCCCAGGGTTTGTTATTTCAGATAATTAAGATCATCTCTATGGAGAGTGCTAATTTATACAAGCTGGAGAATGAAACATATAGGTCTTCCTAGAAGCAAAACACAATATGGGAACATATTTGCTGTCACGGGAGACATATTATTTAGCAAAGGAAATTCAGTGTAGAATAAGCTAAATTAATATAGAGAAAAACAATATGGTGAAGACGATCACACCAGGTTGCACTAAATAACCCTTGAAAATAATATCATGGAACTGTGGTTTGCTTGTTGAGCCCAAGGGACAGATTTACTTAAGGGGCGAAGTGACTAACGTTAGAGAAAATTCGCCAGCGTGACGTCATTTCATTACTTCGCAGATTTACTAACGGCGCAGGCGTAACTTCGCTAGCGATGGAGATAGACTGTAGCTGTAATTTGCTCCCTCACGCCTGGCGAAGTTACGCTCTGGTGAACAGACGGAACTACGAAAATTCACTAAGCGTATTTTACTGAACGCCAGACTTGCCTTTGCCACCTCAGACCAGGCGAAGTGCAATAGAGTAGATAGGACTTCCTCAAAAAATTGTTGAAAATTTTTCTAAGTCCCAAAAAATGCTGGCGACTTTTCATTTTTCAGGGTGATAGGCTGCAAAAGATCGTAAAATTTTTCTGGGGTACCCGGCTTCCCCGTACATTTCCTAACATATGGCATATAAACTATACACTGGGCTCATGTGTAGGGCAATATAACAACTCTATTTTATTTTATTAAGGTTTCTCGGGCTTGTGTATTGTAATGTATTGGCTGCAACATAAACATCCATTCAACTTTAACTTCCTGCCGTATGCAAATTAGGCAACACTAGTGCAACTTCGATTCGCTTGCCGCAGTAACGGTATCGCAACTTCACCAGCGTTCGGCGCCCTGGACGCAATTTGGGATTTTAGTGAATTAACGTTGTCCTGGCGAATCTACACCTGGCGAAGTGTTGTGATGTGAGCGAAGTGGACACTAGAGCTAATTCAGTACTTAGTGAATCTGCCCCCAAGTCAGGAGTGCTCATTCGACTTTGGTATGGTAACTGTGGGACATCTGGTTTACAGAATGCTACTGGGAAAATAAATAATATTTGCTTGAAGGTTAACTCTGAAATTACTTGTGCTGATTTTCAGAAGATTGTAAAAGTCATTTTATAAAAAGGACAGGATGAAACCACACTCAATATTTTTTACTGCACAGTAGACATAGTTACTACTGAGTAAAAAAATAGAAAACAGTTGCATTCATTCTGGATGCAACCTGTGTGCAAAAAAAATGCCTGGGTCTTCAAGTCCCACACATGAAATCTGCAGCAGGGAAGGTTCAAATTGGTGTTAGACTTCAGAGCTGCTACTGAGCTCTGACACCCAAAGAGCAGAATGCTATACAACTATTTAAACAGTTGAACACATTCTGCCTAACTGATACATGCATCTACACTGATAAATAATAATTTCATGAAAATACTGACTGTCAGGAAAATATTAATAGAAAAATAGAACTGATGGCTCCTTCTGTATTCCCAGCTTTCAAAGGAAAGTTGTTTTCAGCAGTAAATAATCATTTTAGTCAAGGTATGAAATTATCATAATCAATAGCACCAGATCCAACATCATTATGTTATCATTATAAAGCATAGCAAATCAAACAATCTAATGTAACGTATTATAAAGATTATTTATAAAGATTGCCAAATTCTAAGACATATTCAAATATAGTTCTTCTGTGTTTATATAGCACACTAATGTTTAAATCAGTGGGAAGCTGTATACAAGAGCATGGGAAGATAGAGGAGCATGAAAGGGTGGGAAAAATTTTACTATTCAAGGGTTAATATTTCCATTACATGTGTGTCTTTTTTAATATTACTGTGTTACTATTTGAATCATTAATCCAGCGCTAGATTTAAACTGTCATAATAGAATAATCCAGTTGGATATTAATACTATAGGATCACTAAAGAGGTACTCATTATAAGTGTCATCTGTCAAAAAATGTGATTAACTAGCTTTGCTTAGCTAAGAATGGTATTTTCTTTATCCGCTTCCTCAAAAATGACTTGATTGTGTAAGTATGTTTATCAAAATCAGAATGAAAAACAAGGGTGACAGGAAGGAGATGTTTTTTTAAAATGATGCCAAATTTAACATGCAATATACTCTGTTTATGAGTTGGGTTTATTTTCTCACCAAGCAAATGAACATGTGTAACAACTTTAGTTACCCAAAAATGCAGGGATAAGAGAGTGCACCAACAAACGTGCATCATTTACCAAAACAAATGCAAACTTTTCTTTATTGATGCATCTTCTGCAAGGTGCAGTGAAAGCTACTTGGTAGGGTCCTGCAATTACACAGGAATTCTGGGGTACAAACATTGTTTACAAACACACCAATTAGCACCCAAATGTTGCACCTTGTGCTGCCTTTGTAAATGAATCTTAGTAGCTGCCCTGTGTAGCACAAACCAGCAAACATATGGAACAAATCCAGATGATTTTAGATTGTAAATTCCCTTTTATTTTTTGTATGAGATGTCTTTTGTATGTTAATCTGTATGTTCAATGATATTGTACAGCACTATAGAACATGTTGGTGCTTTATAAATACATGTGAATAATAATAATAAAGACACATATCCTTAGTTGAATAATAGAGATACGCATTGCTTACAACTTTGCATTTTTGCCACCACTAACACATTTTTTATTCAGTTCTATTTTCAAAGTGACTTTCCTTTCACTGTATTTAATCATTAAAGCAGTGGCATGTACCTGTTACTTTTATTATTAGCAGAAGTACTATTAGCTAATTGTCAAGTGCTGTGCATTTACAAATCATTTAGAATAAAAACATTGGGTACCATAGCACAGCATGCCCCAGAAGCCTGTTGTTTCACAGTGTGTCTAGCTGGTGTAATAGACTCAGGAAGTTGAATGGGGGCTCAGGAGACTATTTGCTTAGCACAAAGCTCAAGGGAATTCAATTTACTGTTTATGCAAACCACCCAGGGAATATTTCTGCTTATGAGCCCTTAAAATAGACAGATTCTGAAATTAACTCATGCAATCATTTTTCAAGGAAGGAGACTTCCTGAAATATAAACTGGCTTTGCTGATGCAAAGCACACTGTAAATGTTTGTTTTGTCAGCTTATGCTCCTCTAAGGCTTTAGTGGTCAATTATAACTGCAAATGCGGTGTACTAGGTCCAATTTCCAGTGCAATTGCTGTGTTTACCCACAATGCAGCATTTCCCCATGATTCCAGCATAATTGCAGTCGCTGTTGGGAGATGTGCTGATTGCAGCAAGCGTATCAATACTGAAGCAGTTGTGCTTGCACTTTACTGTGAATTGGATGCAATTACACCAGTTGGTGTAATTTCTGAGGGGGGTTCAGCCAAAATGAGCTTTGATGATTGACGCAGGCTGCTGCCCTGGATCTAGTGACTGATTTAGAGATGATATTAGATTTATGGATCTCTCTGGGAAAATTTAGAAGAGGAATCTGGAGGAAGACTGCAGTGGCAAGCACAACTTTACAAAAATACAAGGTGCACATGTTGAAACAAGTACTAAATGAGATTTTTGACCATTGTGGGAATAGATGACCCCTTATTAATGCTGTACCAGATATGTCTACTGATGTATAAAAGGAGCTTTAATTACGGGCATTTATTTTAGAACAATGTCCATGCTGTCAATAAAATAAAATCACCAGGCAATACACACAAATATAACCACTTCAGAAGGGAAGTACATATGAAAGAAAATCTGATTTTTTTATTGTCAGGTAACAAATTTATAAATGTTACCATTAGCATTTAAGAATACATAGAATTAGCCTAATGTCAAAAAGTATATAGAAAAACAATCAAGTAGTTAGAAGAGGCAGCTTATAACTCATCATTCTATATAGCCCATCACTCCAGGAAAACATAAATATGGATAATGCAAAGAAACCTCTTATCAGCATGATAAGAAGATGACGGGGGAGTTCCACAGCACACAGGGTAATTCAATGAAAAAGCAGTAATTTTTATATTTTGCCAGTTCAGGTTGTGATGGTAGAATATATAAAGCTGGCCATACACTGGAAGATCAACTCATTTGGCAAAATCCACCAGATGGGCCAAATCAGGCTGATCTGTTTGTTGGCCTGCTCGGATATGGAGGGGTATACATAGGACCACATGAACATGCCAATGGGGTGCTTGTCAGATGGTAAAATCAAATCTTTCCCATGGATATCTGCCGAAATTAGCCCAGATATCAGTTTTTTATATGTAAACTACTTTATAAAGGGATATTTAATGAATTAAAAGAGTCAATTTCTTCAGTTAGACTTGAATTTCAATGGTGGTCATTTTGTCTTAAGTAAAAGAAAGGACACTGAAAGTAAACAGCAAAGAGAATCACATTCACAAGTCAAAATATTTTATTAGTATTTTATTTGAAAGTGTGATTAAAAAATGGCCAGTGAGCAAATATTTACAGTTCCTGCAATCTTTTTTTTTTAAAAGTTTTTATTTTTCATTTTTCAAGAACACACATTTGAAAAAGAGAAGAGAGAAAAAGGAGGAAAGAAAGAAGACAGAGAAGCCGACATTGCAAGCCAATAAAATACAAATGTTGTATCAATAAATGGATCTTGCTATCACCTTAGTCTACCTGCGTTTACTTCCACACTCCTGTGCCAAGGGTGATCACACTACACTGTAGGGTCCTTTCTAGAGTCCTCCAGGTTCAGCCACTGAGCCCAAACCTTCTCAAATTTTTGGGGGCATCCCCGGGCAATGTACGTCAGTTTTTGGTTTGGGAGGGTGTCATTAACCAGCCTACGCCAAAAGGCTAGTGTTGGGGGAGCCGTGGACTTCCATTGAAGCAAAATGGCTTTCTTTGCATAGTATAGCAATTGTAGATAGCATAGCTTGATTCCCACATGCAGCCCTAGATCGTCCACCACCCCCAAGAGGCAGACCAGTGGGTTTTTAATACAGGGGACACCCAGTGCTTCAGATATATATTGTAAAACCTCCCCCCAATACCTCTGGATATGCGGGCATGTCCAGAATACATGCAAAAATGTGCCAACCTCTTGTGTACATTTAACACAGTGGTCTGGGGTCGAAGGATATATCCTAGCAAGTCTGTGGGGGGTAAGATAAACTCTGTTAAGGAATTTGGCCTGGATATATCTGTCTCTAATTGACATTGTAATGTCCGGAATCTGCTTCAGTGCATCCTCCCACATCTCGTCCTCCAGTGCCGGAATATCCCTAACCCATTTACAGTTCCTGCAATCTTAACATCTGAATAGTCCCATAGGGTATTACAGCCTACCCTGAAATCTGCCAACAGCCACAACTTGATTGACCTTAAACTACCTATTTTATTTACAAAACAAAAAGAAAACAAAAGGTTGCTATTAACAAAAAATTAAATAATCTATGATTTACAGTCAGCAGTATTTCAACGAATGTCAGAACAAGCTGAGTGACTGCCTGGAGGAGAGAAGAGGGAGGGAGCAACATGATGGAAAACGTCAAATATATCAAAAGGATTTGACAGACTTCATGCGAGGAGCATTTTCAGAGATCAAAAAGAATTTGAGGGATTCATGTTTATGGATATGTTGACTGATTCCTAAGTAAAAGTTAGGAATTATAACTGTTGGCCAGCAATGCTGAGACTTCCCAGGGCTTTAAGTAATTATTTTTTATTCTATTTGCACTTAAACTTTTAACCTTTTTGAGTTCATGGGAAGGATTGAGACTCTGCTTGTTCTGAGTCATGTTTGAGCAGGGGACGTTTTCAGTAAGTACTGTATTTCTCCATATGGTGTGTATAAGTGCAGGTATGTTACAGAGTAATGCAAGGCTTACAGGCCTGGTTATTGTTAGATGCAAACAGAGCAAAAGTATAATAATACAAATAGTAGGCTGTATCACACATAAAACATTTAGCTAGTGCACAGAACAATCATAAATGGATCCAAAAATTAAAAAAAAAAAATAACCCTACCAAAAGGACAGAGGTACCTCAGTGCTACATTGTACCTGAGCTCCTCACTTCTAATGTGTTTCATGTCACTGGATGCTTCATCAGCATTTATCTGTATTTACACGTGTAACAGGTGACTTACTCCTAAGTACCTGTTATAAACAGAACAAAAAATCTAGCTTTTTATCCTAGTTTTTGATTTTATATTAAAACATCCTGATGTACAGTACGTAGAATGGCCCTGGAAATTATAGCTTTAAAATACTGATAGCATTTCTTCAGCAAGCAAAAACATTTGCTAAGAAGCTTGGCAGCGTTATGGCATGTTGCAGTGTTATTGACCAGATAGGTAGGCAGCCCTCTACCCAGAATTGGCTGGTAAACCAATAACAAAACAAAATGTTAAACCATAACAAACTCAGCAAGCTCACCCTTGAAAACGTCTTTGTGAATAGTTTCTTATTTGCGTCAAGGTCCTGCTGAGCGTTTCTGCAATGTTATGTAATGGCACAGTCTGATTGGTGAGATCGGAGGTATATTAGATAGAACCCCAAGGTACATGTTTTGCTGCATTTGTTCTTACACTATGGAAAGCTGTAATTTGATTGGTCAGACAAAATGGGGCTGTAAGCAGGGGGCCTCAATTTTGAACAAAAAGCAGTCCTTGACCTATGTGATTGGCCCTAAAAAAACTTTTTGCTGTGGCCAATGGTTTTGGTTGGTTGGCTGAATGGTTTGTAGCAACAAGTAATAACATTTTATGCAGGTCCCTGAGATATGCAGGGCTAATACATACAGGAGTGTATTTTTCCTGAGGTGTTTCACTGCATTGGGTCATACTATGTTCAATCGCATGAAGAATATCCAAACTAACAAACAAATGGGCAAACATTCTTTTTAATTACCCGTCAAAGAGCTGTCAGTGGGATGTTAGAGCTCTAGTTCCAAAATAAATGGATTTAAAACATAATCCATGGCTGTTTTACAATTCTTAATGTATGACCTTTTTCTGGGCACATAAACTAACCTCTATATTTAGTTCATCATTCATTTTACCTGGGTACAGCACTTCCATTCTGAGTTAAAAAACACCATTTGATGCTGATATTATTATTATTTGTATTAGTAAACCCACTTTTATGATATTATATGGAAAGGATAACCCTCTGCATTGAATGGATGTTTATAACTAATATGTTCACCACTGCCAGGGCATCCAAAGCATTCTGTGTTGAATAATCTCTTTAGTGTCCATTCACTAACAAACAGAGTACTATTTCGCAGAAACGAACTGAAATAATCCCAGATATGCTCCATTTTTCTCTGGAATTGTTTGTGAGTAATCTGTGTCTATATTTGTCAGTTTACAGTTAGGCTTGTGGTGAAGTTGTGGTTCTTAACACATAAGAAACAGGAAGACATTGCTTTATATAAAACTGGAGATTTGCATTTGGTGTTGAAAACAATTGTACTGCTCATACCTCATAAACAAGTGAATTTAGCAGCATTGAAGATTGAACAAGATACAGTTGAGATGTGCATATATTTCAGTACAGTGTACAAAATTTTGAACCAATTCCAGAACACAAATAAAATATACTTAATAAAACCATTTCCATTTTCACTAGTTTAAAGTGAAAAAGAGCCAAAAAAAAAAAGTGAAATTATATGGCTGAGGTAGGTTCCTCACACAGTAACTATTGTTGCACATTTCTGCCTTGATTTGTGAAAACAAAAACAGTTCTATAATACATATTAGAGGAGAACAAAAGCCTCAGATAAATTGTAGTATTTCTGCAATTGGAGAGCCATTCTTACCTCCTTTCTCCCACCTAGCCTACAGCTGTTTGCTTTTAAAAATCTTCCAAACGGAGTAATGCAGTTTAGTTGATGGATGTCATCTCTTGCCCATCTACCCAAATCTTCTACTGTAAGTGACTGCCGACACCAAGATGAGATGATACAGACTTTGCACATGCTTTTTGTCTGCAATCACTTGTGAAGGAAATTCAGCAGCCTTATGATGGTGCCCCTCAATCCCGCTGCACTACTCTGCTTGTTCTCAATTGGTATTTGAGGGGCACAATGTTGTGGATCAGGTCAGGAGAAGGAGGGCAAATAAATAAAAGGGCTCTAATGCCATCTCAAAAACAAGAATTAAATTCAACATTATCACTTAGATGAGAGCGTTTCAAGTTGAGTGACTTGAGTATAGTAGATACAACAAACCATAAAAAAAGTTGCCTTAGAGGCTTTCAGCCTATAGGGTATTCAATGAAAATGGAAATTGTAGGATTGTAAATCAGTTTCCTTCCCATGAGTCTTTGTGCTTTGTGAACAAATTAGGGGGGTCCTCATCGGAAAAGTTTTTCTTGTGGATTCAGTTCACTGGCTATAAATATACTTATCAGAAACCTTACCCTGGAACTGGTTTGTAGTTGGAATCTGATTGGCATACTACCCTGGCTGTGGGTGAGCTTTAGCATTTAAAATAATCCATGAAAATGGAAAATTTAGGAAAAAAATTGTTTCCTTCTGCTCTGCATACAAACAAGTAGGTGTCCTTGCCCCGAATGTTTTAAGTACATCATAGTTTAATACCGAACAGCATAGAAATTAATACTTAATAATGGTATACAGGCTTTTGAGTTTTTGTTGCTAAGCAAGATAGTCATTGATATGGACACTATAGGGGTCATTGCACCCCCCCTCCCACTACACTGCACTCTGCAGTGAAGAGGTCAGCATCAAGACGTGCAGCTTTCCCTGTCCTAATGCATGTCTGAATGACCCGCAAGGGACAGTTAAGGAATGGGAGGCGAGGACATGTACATACCTCCACTTGGCCACTCCTTTTGAATCAAGCATGGCTTTACACAGGTGACACTCAATTCAAAGAGCAGTCTGTAGCTCTCTGGACTCTGTAACCGAGTGCAAAGGCCAGTCTCTATTTGCGAATAGGGAAAGTGCTAAATAAAGGCCAATTGCAGCCTTCTTTTTACATTTTGCATACTGTGTGGGACACTGTGCATGAGCCCTTATGGAGGCCTTTCTTACAGCATGGTAACTGGTTGGAACTCATTAGTAGAAACGTATTTTCTACATTTGCATCAATGCTGGTAAATTGTATTGTGCTGATGAATAACTAACTGTCTTTTTTTAAACCTTGCCAACTACATAACTTTAGGCATGATGAAGCACTGTTTCGGGAGATTGCAGCAGTGAACTTTTAACTGATATTAGTGCTATTTTTTGTTTAAAAGTCTTTCATTGAATGTATTACATTGAAGGAGAACTAAATCTGAGCAAAGTTTGCACCATGTTTTGGGCTTATGTACCAGCTCAAGACATCCACTTTAGCAGTGAAGATCTGTGCTTCCAAAGATACACCTTCTCTGATAGATGTAATCTCACTTTTTGCTAATGCTTTTGATGAGGTAAATGGCCTAACATAATCAAAGATGGTGCACTCCTGTGGACAACTTTGAAAACATCTGATCAGTACTATTATAGGGTTTCTGAACTTCAGGGCTGGTACAGTATATAAAATACAGCATTTCTAAACATATTCTTTCTTACAAGTTTACATACAGAATGGTTACTAGTATGTACCAAGGCCATATTATATGGAGTAAGTCAAGCATTATATAGATTAATTCATGTTTATGAAAACATTTTTGTTTACTTTATGCTAAATCTGGTGTTTCCACCATCTGTTATATACTTTTTCTGTAGCTGTGAAGGTACTGTATTCTTTCACATATTTATTACCGTAAATGTCAAGAATATATTTATTAAAAGGTTACTTATGAAATCAGCTTTAAACACACAGCAAAACCTCCCTGGCAGGAATACCACAGGAAATGTGTCTTTAATGGGCCAACATGCACTTTGATGATGCTGCAGGTCAAGGAAAAATAGTTAGTCACTCAACACAAATGCAAACTTTCCATTGAGAACATGGAAAATTATCCAAGTACATAATCCTAGTACATAATAGAATCGTTTAGGATTCGTAAACATGAAGGTTCATGCTGTTGACGTCTCCTTATAACTCTACGCATTGCAGATCTCGGGGGCTAGTCCAGGTTAAAAGGCCAACATACCTTCAGTAACCCTGTATTTACTCTTACTGGAGGCTAGTAACAAATTTCTTTTCAGCTCCTACCAGGCGCCAGTTTATAATTCCAATACAAGACTATAGCAAGTGACATAATGGACAAGGAGCATAGCATGACACCACTGGGGTCAGTGGCTGAAGAAGAAGATATTTATCTCACAAAGCAAAATAATTTTGTGGCCCCCATAAACTAGTCAGTAGCCCAGTGGACCCCTATAATTCCTGGGATCCTCTGTAGTGGCAGGGTCTGCTTCCTCAGTGGCTACTCCCCTAATCGGTGCATGGCCAATTGAAGGGGGCTATACATGTCACTCTTCATGTGCGGGACAATAGGATTTTTTATAAGCTACAACTGATTTACCATGTACAAGGGCAACCATTAAGTGGTAAAGCAGCAAGTGGTGCTGTCCATATGTCAAATATATATATATAAGGGTGGCAGTCCCACTGGTGCCTGCATTGAAGCCTCCTGTTGTCATCTTAATTTTTCTCCCCTCCCCTTAGCCCTGAAGGAATGCCACCCTCCCTTAGGGCAGGGAGATTTGTCGCCCATGATAAAAATGCATGACTGCGGGCGACATTGGAAATAACTGCAATCGCCTGCAATAAAAGCATAATTTCATTCTATCGAAGTCGCCCAAAGCTACCTCTGGAGAAAACTTAGGGCAACGTCATGATATGTTGGTTTTACCACCAGAGATTTGAGTTAATTCTAATGGAGATGCATTTTTGGGAGATTTGTCAACCCGAAGTTGCGCATAAATAATCACGTGTGACAGATCTCCCACTGCACTCACTTGCAGTAATATTTTCTTATTTGTTTTTCATTTGTCTTAATCTCAAATATGTTCAGAGCACTCCTGTAGAATACCGACCAACAATCAGCCTAGATGACCGAGTGTGCAATTTTCGTTGCATATTAGCCTAATTGCCGTATTCCAGGAGCATTCTAAATATTATATTATATTATGAAGATAAAAAAACAAATAATATTCAGTTTTCTGGAGGAGCCTGAGAACGTTGTAGGGGGCAGGAACAGCAGTACTCTACTTGTAGATGAGAGCAGGATTTAAAGTGAGTATAGGGCACAGAATGCAAAAATAAATGTAATGGTAGGAGAACAAGAGGAAGGGCAACGAGGGAAAAAGGGAAAGAAAACATGGGGAAAAGGAAAATGAAGACAGAAAAGTGGAGAACATTAACAATGATAAGGAAATTGGTCCTTTATGGAGGGCTGTTTGTTATTTCACTGTTTTAGTCCCCCACAGGGACTTTCATTAGGATGTAAGGAAAACAGATAAATACATATACAGATTTTTTTGTCATAAGCAGCTGTTCAGATGCATTTAATTCACTTGCATTTAATTCAGGAGAGAGTTCTGCATAGAGACTTACATATTAGCATACTGATATTAAGGTCTTTTTATTTGCGGTGTTACCTCCAAAATCCCCAATATCCATCATATCTTTTTTGCAGGGGTCTTATGATTGTCAACTACATACATGGCCGGAACTAGGGGTAGGCAATAGAGGCACTTGCCCAGAGCACAGTTGAAGAGGAACACATCATCAGGAATGTACAGGGGGAGCAAGAGCTGGGCAGAGGGCCATGCACACCTGCCATATGGAGGATGGCAGGATGGGGCTGAGTAGTTGGGCACTTTAGGCATCAATACTACTTGGTTCAGCACTGGCTGTCTTATATAAAACATATAAATATCTAAATTTAAGTTTTTATATATCCACTCACAATTGTATATATTACTTGCATTCTTAATTAGCATTTTACTTGGGGAAATCTGATTTGCCTACAACGCAAATCTTAAAAGAGAAAGCTTCCACCCTCACTGGCCCACTATCCATTACATCTTTACTGAGACAAACAGAAAGATTATGCCAATTCAGATGAGCCCTGTAGTCTGATCCCCACATTCACAATAAGAAGGAAAAAAAAAACTGTAGTTGAAACTGATTTTATTTCATCTCTAGAAATAGAAAAGTTGTTACCATACTGCTTAATTCCAGCCACGAATGAGGCTGACGAAAGGCGTGCTGAAAAATACTAATTATTGTCATCTTTTTTAAACGTCCAGTGAGATTTAATTGGTGGTAACTTAATTTAAGTCATTCTGCAGAAATGGTCACCATATTCAATGACATTTCCTTGCTGGGAACATCGATTGCTGTTTTCTGTTTTGCAGATATTGTTAAACACAGAAATCTGAACAATGCTTCGAAAGCCATATGTCCTATTGGATTAACACCTCCTGAAAGGTTGTACTATTCCAAGGGTCCGCTTTCCATATGTTAAGTTCCAGACCTTACAGCATGATGCATATTATTGCACCCATTTTGTTATGTATTAGAGCTTTTCTTAATTAGAAAACCATACTGACTTCTCCTCCTTCTAACATGTTAAACACAAACCTAATTCATTTAACACTATGGAGTGCTATTTTGGGGGTTGAGCAGAAAGCTCATTTATCCTTGTGCCCTAATCTTCAGAAAGGCTCACTGAACACAAAATGGCTGTGGTAATAGTACTAGTTATAGTGCTGAATTGCAACAGTGCTGTAAAAATCGCCATATTACTCTGATCTGATTGGTTCACCTGGTTCAATGGATCAATATGCAGAGGTACAGTTTCCACACCACTGACAATCATTGGTCTGTATAGTTTTATGCTGGAGTACTGCTGTACAAATATGACAGCCCCCTCATAGAGGAACATGGGTGATCAGGTAGGTAATGTAAAAGTGTTGGGCGAATACTTAAATGTAGATGTAAAAATAAAAGATAGATGTAAAAAAGGTTTAATTT
Organism: Xenopus petersii; assembly: GCA_038501925.1. Lineage (NCBI taxonomy): Eukaryota > Metazoa > Chordata > Amphibia > Anura > Pipidae > Xenopus > Xenopus petersii. The sequence continues at coordinate 103,279,585 of CM076676.1, forward strand.
TTAGTGCATCCCTTTAAGATAGCTAAAGTGATAAAATACTGACACTCTGATAACCAAGCTCTATTTAACTTCCAGTTAAAATAATTAAAGTGTATACTAAAATTATATTACGTCACGTTTATTAGGAAAAGTTAATTATTTGCAGTATAAATAATTCCAAATGTATTAAAGGAAAATATATATATAATTTTGGTTAAATATGAGAAATTGTATTAATCTCAGGAATATATGTCCATGTAAAAAAATGTGCATGCTCATAATGGTAAGCTAATTATATAGAAAAAGGAACAATGGGCAATGAATCCTTCCTAGGTGGTTAATGAGCTGAAATGAGTTCCTCCTGGAGAGCATCAAGCTGCTGTCCCCCATATTCATAGTAATAATACAGTCACAGGCACACTGCCTTATACCAAAAATGGTGCCGTGCTTTGGGAATACTTTGGCCTTCTGGAAGCAAACAGGTTAACTCAAGTCTTAGATTTATAGTCAGATTCTAGGAACAATACATAAAGACACCTGCAAAGACCTGACACATAATTGGAAAGTGGGAGAACTTTCAGTGGAACATCCTGTGGTTCTAGCATGCTGCGAGGAAGAATTTAAACAGATGTTAAGCTCCAAAATGCAATCTCTGATGATAGTTGTTTTTGAAATGTTATTATCCTTTACGGTCTCTTTCATTTGGGCTCGATAAATACGATTTTGCAGCTCTGTAATTTATTTTTCTTCCAGTTACCTACGTCCCCATATTTTTCTTTGATTGACTATTTTTCTTTCCCCAGCAAAATAACTCCACCAAATTTTGTCTTTGATCTATAAAGAGGGATTTGTATTCTGGAACCATTTTCTTGCAGAAAACCTTGCACATTAAATGATAGATTTATATATTTCTCAATATTTATAAATTAGAGAAGTGATAAAAGCTGATCATCTTCAATCACTCAGTTACTTTGTTTAAATTGATTAGTGATTTTCTCACTATTTATCTGGCCATGCCTTACTATTATTATCTTTTACTTATATAACCCCAACATATTCTGCATTGCTTTAAAGAGATTATACAGCATTCCTATCAGTTCCTTTGACAGTGAAGCATATAATCTTGGGTCCCTGTTAATCACATGCAGTATACACATTATGGTCATTGTTATCGGAAGTCAGTTACCTGCCTGTATGTAACTTAAGCTAGGATCCTAGTGCTGCAATGTAGTAATACCAACCACCGTGACATGATGCCTCCATTCTATCAAAAAGCAGCAAGTCCGCGTCGAGTTGGGCGTGCGCGTGCGGGCGAAGGTTCGCGGGTGCGCGCACGTTTTTGACGCATGCGCACAGCGCGTAAATGGACGCCGAGGCCTGCAAATCACTGCGAAGTGATCTTGCCTTGACACTAAGCGTTCCTGAACTTCTGACTGCCTGATCTATTGGTTTCCTGAATATTTTGGCCTGTTTATCGACTCTTCTTTCGGATTCTCCCTCGGTACCACAGATTCTGTTTCCTGACCCTGCCTGGCTTGACTACGTTTTCGGTTTACCCTGTTTGGCTACTTCGACTCGGTTTCTACACAAGTGCTGCTGAACATCTATTACCGGCACCTCTGTTACTCTCTACCTGGACTTATTCCTGTCTCCATTCGGGCTCTAAGTTCCAGTAAGAGGCATAGGGGAGGCTATTAATTCGTCAGACCTACCACAGCGCCTGATAACAGGTGTGACCCACTAACTTACCAGATACAACAACTTACCCTACAAGTGCACGCTCAGGCAGATCTTCTGGAGGACTACGAAAATCACCAACGGAGAAACAACCCAGTGGCATTCATAGAGAGCTTGATAAAAGACATGTTAAGGAATGATAAAAGGAATGTTTAATTGTGCCCATCAGCAAATACGCTGTTGTACAAACAAATAAATCTTTAAAAAAAAAGCAGAAATCCCAGCATGCTTTATGACTATTCTTATAAGGGCAGTATCACATGAGGTGATTTGACCATTGCTTCTAGCACAGATAAAAATACCTGTGCTTTGTTTTTCAGACTCTTGTGGCATCTTCCCTTGACTTCCCTGAAAGGCAAGCCTCCAAAATTATTGGTGTTACCTGCAGCTCTTAGTACAGTTGATTAAAGGAACATTCTGTCATAGTGTTCATGGAGCCTATGTGACAACTACAGTTTACCTCATTCTACACTTTGGAAATCTTATTTGTTGGCTTGTTGAGCTAACAATACTGACATAGGGGAAAACACATCTTAAGAATTGCAATCTTGTGGAAGAAAATACATACTAAGTAACAGAAAGCAGCAGGGAATTAGTTAAACTGCTAAACAGTTATTACAAAAGGGGTTTTACAGCATTACTGTATGCAACCTGTTTTATTATTTACTGTCCTAACTCGCATCTACCTCTAATATCCTAAAATGTATTGTATTATCCTGTATTACTAACTTTCTACACACACATAATATGTTGGACCCATTTTAATCTGGTTACTGGCCTACAAAAACTGCTTTTTGCTGAGTAACAAATCATCTTCACTTTGATGTGCATTTGATACTGTTGACCACTCCCTTCTGATGCAAATTAAATTCTTAATAGTCATCGGTAAAGTCTGAAATATGTAAAAAAAACGGGGAAGAATATCCATCTTGATTATGTTGATTTTCCCGAACCATGAAAATCCTGGTTTATCCCATTTTTTCAAATCTTTCTGTACTTACTTCACGAGTGGGTGTATATTGTTTTTATACAGTCACACAGATTAGCCGACACTTTAATCCCCAAGTACGTAAAACATTGATTTTCTACAGCAAAGGAAAAAGAATTTCTAATCTGTGTCATTTGGGCCTCCTTTAGTGAAATATTCAATACACTGGATTTTTGATAATTGATTTTCAGATTACTAATATTATTAAAGGTCTCGAATTCTTCCACCAAATTAGACAATGATACAATGGTATCTGTTATAAAAAAAATCATATCATCTGCATATGTCGCCACTTTATGTTGACAATTTCTACCTTTACTTCTAAAATATTTGCATTATTTCTTACTTTTTGGAGGATTGGTTCTAGGGTAATAACAAACAAGAGCGGAGAAAGTGGACATCCTTGCCTTGTGTGTTAAAAGAATCTGATAGTGTGCCGTTTATCTGTAGGCGAGCTTGTGGATTGATATACAGATTCTTTACATATTGGATAAAATAAAGGCCCCATACCAATCCAGGATAAGCTATGGAAGATAAGCTTCCAGTCCACTCTATCGAATTCCTTCTCCGCATTGGTAGTCAATAATGCCAAAGGCACTCTCTTTTGTTTGCAAAAATGTAGAAGGCTATATAAGTGTAATGTATTATCCCGTGCCTCTCTTTTTGGTATAAAACCACTTGGTTGGTATGTATCACCTGTGTTATAATTGGCTTTAACCACTTAGCTAACACTTTTGCAAAAAGTTTTATGTCAACATTTAGTAATGAGATAGGTCTGAATCCTCTTACATCCATAGGGTCTTTTCCCTTCTTATGGATCAATGCTATATGAGCCATATTCGATTGATTTGGTAAAATATTTTCACACAATAGCCTGTTTAGGGCTTTGGTGTAATGTGGAAGCAAGATCACGGCATATTTTTTATAATATGAGCAGGTGAATCCATCTGGGCCAGTAGCTTTATTAATTGCAGTAGATCTCAAAGCAATTCCCAATTCTTGCATAGTGATAGGATTCTCAGATATCTCCAAATGTTCTTGTGGTACTTTTGGTTTTACTAAATTAGAGAAATATTGTTTCATTTTCTCAGTCTGTTGCATGTCTGTTGAACCTTGTTTACGTAAATGATATAAGTTCTTATAATATTCCTGAAATGCAGCTGCTGTTTCTTTCAAGCTTGTAACTGCATCCCCTTTATCATTCTTTACTTTAGCCACATCGTTTCTTCTTTGTCTGAATCTCAAGAAGGCAGCCAGGATACGACCGCATTTATTACCATGTTTATAAAACATTTGTCTCTGGTACCAAATGGCTTGCTCTGTATATGTGTTTAATAAGTACTTAATTTGACTTCTGATTAAAGAAATTTGCTGCATTGTGTGTTTGTTCTAATGTTATTAATTTTGCATATAACTTATCATACCTTTGATTTCTTTCCTTTTTCTTTTGCGCCACCAGTTTTATGATTTCTCCTATCACAACACATTTATGAGCTTCCCACACTATTAACTCATTAGGGCCTTTAGCTTCATTTTCCTTAAAGTAAAGATCTACAGCACTCAAAATCTTCTTCCCTATCTCTGGATCCTCAAGTAGTGTTTCATTTATTTTCCACTGCCATGTTCTGCCCTGATTATTTGCTATATCTATTGCACAGACGTTGGGGGCATGATCTGACCATGTAATAGGGCCTATATGTGATTTCTGAACCATATGCAGTTGATTTGTAGAGTTCTTGAATAACGATGATGTACAGTAGAATAATATGAGTAGTCTCTTATATTAGATTAGGGGTTAAAGATTGCCAGATATTCATCATCCTATATGAGTGTAATAATTTCCTTACTGAAATCAAATACGTATCAGAGATTCTACTTTTCTGGAGAGAGCAATCCATGGCCGGATCGAGAGCTAAATACAGAAGAAAACCTTCTGTAAAACCTTCCAAAGTATACTGTATAGAATAGATTTTAAAGTCTGAGCTTGTCCAGAGTTTGGGAGGTACACAGAGACAAGTGTATAGATATTATTATCAATCTTGCCCTTAACAGCTATATAGCACCCCAATTTGTCAGAAATATGATCTATAAAGGAACACTGGACTATATCAGAGATCAAAATTGCTGCACCTCTGACTTTTTTCTCTTGAGGTTTACTCACTTATACGCCATTAAATCCTCTAAAGTTTAGCTTAGGCATAGCATTGACCTTAAAGTGCATCTCTTGCAAGAAAGCAATTCCAATTTTATGATTTCTCATTCCTAATTTTAAATTATATTGTACTTAGGAGTTTAGAACAAAAAAGGGAAAAGTAACAAGAACAGTCTCATGATTTTAACCTCCTATACTGTCCTTAAGACAATGGTAACACTGCTAAATCTTTATTTGTTATGGACATGTTCGTCTACCATACTCAAAGACATCGCATCTCACCCTGCAATATCGGCTACATTATCACTTTGGTATAAACATAGGAAAGAGTACAATTTGATGTCTACTTTTCTAATGCTGCAACCTCTCTTGAAGAATCCGGACTTCCCCCCAAGTCTAGAACCTACAGATTTTGTAAGATGTTCAAGGGAGAGAGTCAAGAATGATAGATTTCTTAGAGAATGGTAGACTGATTAAATTAAGGGATATCCAAGAAATCTGGGGCCCCCACCCGAGAGACTTGTGGTGCTACTATCAACTGTATAACTTTCTTAATGCACAGAATATAAAGCAGGATGAGATCGAAATGTCGGTTTTGGAAAAAATATTGGATTCAAACAAACCACAGAACAGACTTATATCTGTAACATATAAGCTCTTACTTTCAAATAAAAACGTATCCTATTCTAAGTATTTTGATGCATGGAAAAAAGGAATTGGAGACAGAGTTGTCTCTGCAGATTAGGAGGAAAATAATGATAACTATACATAAAACGTCCAGGGCTTCCAGAGTTAGAGAAATGTTGAATAAGGTGACCACTAAGTGGTATAATACCCCTGAAAAACTACATAGGGGAAAATGGGGGAAAATGGGAAATGCTGGAGATGTAAATTGGAAGAAGGAAACATACAAACATATTTGGTTTACATGTCTGGGAATTATCCCATATTGGATAAATGTGGTAGATAAGATAAATAAAATAACAGGTTCAGAGATACACCACTCAAACATTATGTTATTACTGTTTCATATAGACAGCAGTCAGAACAAAATGCTAGTAGATAGATTAACACTACATCTTTTACACACAGCAATTGCTATGATACCAAAAAAATTAGAAGTTATCTCCTTTAGAAATGGAATGGAGGAACCTAGTGGTAGAAACTATAAAACTAGAGGAGATCACAAGTTTACTGCATAATAATACATTACAATATTTCCATAAGCAGATAACCTGATCAAGCTACAGATCAAAGGGGTGCAGCAACATTTGCCTACAGTGATGCAGATATTCAACGCATCTTGAGTGAGATAGAGGAGGGAGATATCCCCCTGAGCGGCACAGCTACAATTGCTGATACTAAAAGAATTTTACTGAACTTTCAGAAAAAATAGCAAAGTTTAAATCTACACGTTATCTCCCTGGCACAATATGCAAGACAGAGACGCATCCCGCGAGGATTGCGAGTGGATTTGAAACCGAATTTATGCGCTGACAATCCGGTCTTAATGCAAAGATGGCAGGAGATATGTAATAAGTGCAGTTTGGACTTAATTGTATTGACCGTTGAGCGCATACAAGTGAAATTGTCATCCATTCGTAAGAGGGTTTGTGACCTTAAAGGGCAACTAAAGTCTAAAATAGAATAATGTTAGAAATGCTGTATTATGTATACTAAATATAAACATGAACTTACTGCACCAGCAGCCTAATAAGACAAATGATTTATGCTTTCAAAGTTGGCGCAGGGGGCTGTCATCTTGTAACTTTGTTAGACATTTCTGCAATATCAAGACTCGCACATGCTCAGTGTGGTCTGGGCTTCAGTTGGGAGGTTAAGCTTAGGGATCGTCATAAATTATCAAAACAGCACAAGTCAAATAATATCTGCCATAGAAGCCAATACAGCAAGACTGATTAATAATCATTATATAGAGACTGCACGGAGTCTCTGGATACAAATCTCTACAGGGAATCCAACAATGCTGCTCGAGTTCTGGGAAGTAAGGTGGGGGGGCTCCCCCAAAGTATGATCGTTTACCTGCACAGCAGTTGGGGACCATCTGACTATTCCTATCAACAGCAGTAAAAGAAGGGGGAATGGCACTGCATACAGTCAGGTTTATGATAAAAACTGTAGACATCTTTTAATTAAAGTATATTGGAGATAGATTTCTTTTTCATTAAAGAAAGTAAAAATGGGATTTTATATTTTTGCCTTTACATGCCCTTTAAGGAGGAGAACACGTGGGAAAAAGGGGTGGAGCAAGCGGCGGCCATCCTGTGAGAGCATGAGGAAGTACTGAGACTTTGACTGGGATGCGGAGGATTACCGCAGGAACCAAGTGAGAGTTGATAGAAAGAAGCAGAGGCAGCAACAGTATTCTCCTCCACATCAGCGCGACTACAGACAGCGGAGAAGTGGCCCTACAAACAGCAGTACTATGGAATACACAAATACACGCCAGTATAACAGGAGGAGGGAACGATTACCACCATACAGAGGAGATTCTGGCGACTTATCGAGCAGTAGCGATCTGAGTGGGGCAAGTTTTTATACCAAGACCCTCCACTTCATCAAACCAAGAAGAAAAATCCTCGGGCCCCTGATTCAGAGGGAGCAGTATCGAGCAGACTGAGATCGCAAAGGTAAACACAGAGACTATTGTTGTGAATATCTCATCATATGACTTGTCCCCAACTGAACTTAAACTTCTTAATCACGGGCTTGGCTTTGAACCGACATATCACACAGACTTTGTGGAATGGGAAATTGATTTTCAAAAGTTTATCCGTAATTTGAAACTTAAAATGTGTTTTCCTGAGAACCCACAAGTTTCTGATGTTAGTACACATGTATTTAAAAAGAAAAGTGCCTATATGCCAGTAGTAGATAATGATGTGTTGACTGCATTTGAACTTGTTGTGACAAATGAAGTAAAGAAATTGTGGGAACATCCTGGCAAATCTGTACTCAATTTATCCAAGGACGAAAAATAGCATTACACTCCTTAAGAACAAAAGACAATATTGTAATTAAAAAAGCCAATAAAGGAGGTGCTATAGTAATCATGAATAAAAATGAGTACAGATTGGAAGTATTGAAGCAATTAACTACACCAGGACACTACCAAAAAATTGGACATGACCCTGTTTTTAAAATTAAGAGAGAGATCTCGCTGCTGGTGACTGAAGCTCATAATAATAGTACAATCAGTAAAAATACTATAGAGTACCTTTTAACGGAATACCCACGGACTCCAGTACTGTATCTTTTACCAAAAATACACAAATCCTTAATAAATTCTCCAGGGCGCCCAATAGTGTCCGGTGTAGGTTCTGTCTTAGAGCCACTTTCAAAACTGGTTGACTCATACTTACAACCGTTGGTTCAAAATATCACAACCTGTCTGAAAGATACTAATGATCTATTGAATCGGCTGTGTGCACTTCCTCCTTTAAATGCGGGCTGTACTTTGTGCAGTATTGACATAGTTAGCTTGTATACCTCTATACCGCAAGATGAAGGCCTGAAATGTGTAAAAGAGGCTTTATTTGAGACTACTTTGCCCATTAATCTAATTTTTTTCTTACTGGATTGCCTCAATGTTGTCCTTAAAAGGAATTATTTCAGGTTTGAGGGGGAATACTACTGGCAGCGCCAAGGGACATCAATGGGGGCTGCAGTAGCACCTTCATTTGCCAATCTATTCGTCCACATGCTTGAAATTGATCATTTTCTAAAACATAAATACAGTGAACACATGGTTCTGTACTTGCAGTATGTGGACAATATTTTTGTCATTTGGAAGGGGGATTTGTTAAAGTTTCAGGAAATGGTCACTGAAGCCAATGCCAAACATTCCACCATTAAAGTTACTACGGAGACCTCCAGTAAAAGTTCAAACTTCCTGGATGTAAAACTTACACTAAGGGGCATGTTTACTAACATTGGAGATAAATATCTGGAGAGATTTCTGGAGATGTTGCCCATGGCAACCAATCAGCAATTAGATTTAAACAGCCACAGACAAGTTAGAAAACAAAAGCAAAGATCTGATTGGTTGCTATGGGCAACATCTCCAGAAATCTCTCCAGATATTTATCTCCAATGTTAGTAAACATGCCCCTTAGTGAAGGCACACTTATTACTGACCTGTATTGTAAGGTTACAGATAAAAATAATCTACTGAATGCATCTAGCTTTCACAACCCCCGTTGTATTAAAGGCATCCCAAAAGGGCTAGGAGGATAGCCTCAAATGATCATAGTTATTGGAGAGCAGCATCTACATTAATAGACAGATTTAAAGAAAAAGGATTTAAAGAGAAAACACTTATTATTACAGCTAAACAAGTTGGAGAGGTCCCACGTAACGTCTTACTAAATAAGCAAACAGAGGAAAATGTAAAGAATAATTCGAAGAGAATCCCCTTTGTAAGTAAATACGCTAAACAGTAAACCAATTGAAAAAATCATTAAGAGATTCTGGCCAATACTAGATAATGATAAAAATTTGGGTAAAATCTGTTCACAATTGCCACTCTTTAGTTATAAAAGGGGCTCTACACTGCAAGACATTCTTTGCCCAGCAGAGGCCAGGACACCAGAAAGGATGGAAAAAATATTTAAAAGCAAACCAAACGTAGGCACATTTCCGTGTCTTAGTTGTGTTTGCTGTTCATCCATCATTAGAGAGGAAGTCGTACAACACCCTACAAAAGGGAACAGTATCCAACTTAAAGATTATGCTACATGCAATACGGTTGGAATCGTGTATATGCTAAAATGCCCCTGCGGTAAAGTATATGTAAGCCAAACGATAAGAGAAATAAAAGCCAGAATTAAAGAACATAGAGGGGACATTAAGAATTACAAACCAAATACATACACAGACACCCCCGTTTCTTGTCATTTTAACCAAAATAGACATAACATGTCACAGTTAAAATGGCTAGTTTTGGAGGTGGTTCAGGAATTACCTAGAGGAGGTGACAAAAAGAGATTTCTTTTACAGAAAGAAGCTTTGTGGATAAAAAAACTCAATGCTTTGGAACCATTAGGCTTAAATGACCAATGGAATATGGCTTGTTTTCTGTAGCAATTAATATGTATCTTGCTCTCCTTCCCCTAACAGATAGAGCTGCCTTGAATTTGAAGGTGCATTGATTCACCTGTATGGTAAGATATATTTAAGTAACATTTCTGTTACATTTAAATTTGAGATAACTTAAGTAATATGTTTGTTTATATTGAAACAAGGCAGTAACTGCTATACATTTAATTAAAAAGTAACACAAGTCTAAGGATGTATACAATGTATTGTTTCTAAGTCTACTCCTGTAGGCCAATAACAGGCAGTGCAGAGGTTTAGTTGTAATTAGTTTTTATTGTTATTTTTACAGCTTGCACAAAAAGAAAGAATACACACAGGGTCAAAGACTTTGACAGTTTGGTGTTATTGTCATTTATTCCTATTATCTGATGAACAGCTCTTTTATAGCAAACTGAAGATTTATGAAAACAACATATGGGTTTGCTATGGACTTGTGTTACCTGAGCCTGTTAGGCTACAAGTTCCCACAGCAGTGTTTGTTGTAACCAATCAGAGGTTTGGTGGGTGGGGCATTTTGATTTAACTTGTTGTACACTGTTTGGCTAATATACACTTGATAAAGAGCAAGAGCTCGAAACATGTCGTGTTCGTAAATAAAGGCACCGTTTGCAGCAGATTCGCCTGCGCTTGTTTGTATCCACACCTACATTTGAATTTTTACAATATTTCCAGACATAGAGACCATGGTTGGAAAAGTGGGAACTGGTTGAAAAACTGGATAAGGTATAAGGGGTTAGCTTAAATGGGTCTGCTAATAAATATATCAGATAAAGGTTACTAGATGTGATGTATTGGAACTCAATAAGTCAATACTCCGTTTTTTGATGTACTTGCTGTAAATTTTCTTATTTACTCCCCTTTCCTTTATTCCCTTCTGTACCCACCCTACTTTTTTTTTTTTTTTTAAAAATCAATAAAGAGGTTTATTTAAAAAAAAAATCTTTATCCCCAAAGGGGCTATCAATCAACTGTGGTTGATGGTCTGCAAAACAGATCAGTTTTACCAGTGCAGGGCAACACTACATGATATTTTCATTACTTACACTTACATTTTTTGGTGTTACTGTTCCTTTAATGCCACAGATACCCGCAAGTGTTTTAGCTTAGAGACTGGAGCTATTCTCCCCCATGTCCATTTAGTAGCACATCTGGTCACCCTGATGCAAATTCTGTATTTGCTTGGTATCTATAATCAGGCTGTATCCTGACTTTCTTCTTACCATTCTAACAAATCCTTCCCTGTTTCTTATGCTAACAAAATCTCATCTCCAATTCCACTTAACATAGGGGTGCCACAAGGCTCTGTACTTAGTCTGTTATTCCCCTTATACACTCTGTCTTTGGGAGATTTCATTCACTCGTTTGGCTTTAAATATCATCTGTATGCTGATTATTACTAAAAATATTTATCAAAACTCTAACAGACTAAATATCTAAAACTGAAATCTCTAACTGCCTCCTAGTAATGTCCAACTGGATCAATGCAACCTCAAACTGATCTAACAAAAACTGAGCCTGGTCCTACTCACCTGTTCACTATCTTTATTAATGGTATTAACCCTAATAACTATGCACATTGTCTGGGTATAATCTTTGGCTCTCATTTCTCTGTATGTATGTTTACAGTCTAAGTGGATGAGAGGCTAACATACAGGCACAAATTGGAGATGAAAAAGTGCACAAGGTCAAACATAAGCAGGACTAGGCTAATGTTTTAGTGCACCAAAAGGTAGGCTTTTAGTTTTTTCTTGAAGAGATTGAGAGAGGACTAGTAGCAACTAAACTCATGCATGCTCTCATCCTATCCCGACTAGACTACTTCAACTTGCTAATAACTGGCCTCCCTAACTCACATCTCTACCCACTACAGTCATACTGTTGCTAGAATTCTCATCCTCTCATCCAAAAGGGTACAGGTCCCTCCCCTGCTGAAATCCTAATCATGACTTACCTGTAACGTTCACAGCGGGAAACCGCTGCAACAGGAGTTAAATTCACACTTGGTAGTGCGTGTGGTGTAAGCCCAGGGAAAAAGCCACAAATACTTGAAGCAGGCATGGTGAAATATACAGGATTTAATGGGACTGAAGCAAAACAGGAACAGGTCAAAAATAAAGTCTTTACAAGGCAGGCAATGAAAAGCTGGAACAAAAACACAGGAACAGATTCAGAACTTGGAATATCCAGGAACACCATGAGAGTAACAAGAAGGGAGGAGACCAACTGGAAACATAACAAGATACAGGATCACTATAACAGGATCAGGACCAACCCCAAGAGCCTCCAGTGGCTCACTTGGTAAGTGCACTTAAAGTCCAGCAACCCCAGTCCCAAGTGTTCAAATCCCAGATGGTCCTTATATTACCCCCCCTTGAGGATCGACCACCGGGCGATCCCAAAGTTGGCTAGTCCCCAACTTTTTAGTGTAGTTACAGGGACCTGGAATGAGGGCATCAACAGGAACCACCGTCATGGGAACTAGCACAGTGGCGGGAACCGGCTGGGCTGCGGGCACAGGAGCCGGCTGGGCTGCGGGCACAGGAGCCGGCTGGGCTGTGGGCACAGGAGCCGGCTGGGCTGCGGGCACAGGAGCCGGCTGGGAAGCCATCACCGGAGCCGGCTGGGAAGCCATCACCGGAGCAGGAGCCGGCTGGGAAGCCATCACCGGAGCAGGAGCCGGCTGGGAAGCCATCACCGGAGCAGGAGCCGGCTGGGAAGCCATCACCGGAGCAGGAGCCGGCTGGGAAGCCATCACCGGAGCAGGAGCCGGCTGGGAAGCCATCACCGGAGCAGGAGCCGGCTGGGAAGCCATCACCGGAGCAGGAGCCGGCTGGGAAGCCATCACCGGAGCAGGAACCGGCTGGGAAGCCATAAACAGTGGTTGCTTCAGGATAGGTCCCTCTTGAGCTGTGGGCAGCCGTTGCTGCAGGATAGGCCCCTCTGGAGCTGTGAGCAGCAGCAATGAAGACCCCTCTGGAGCGGACACAGGAACTGAAGCAGACTGCAAGCATGGAACTGATACAGGTACTGAAGCAGACTGCAAGCATGGAGCAGACATAGGAACTGAAGCAGAGTTTTGCAAGCATGGAGCTGACACAGGTACTGAAGCAGACTGCAAGCATGGAGCAGACATAGGAACTGAAGCAGAGTTTTGATGAACTGCATCTAGGTTGTCAAAATGAAAATGCAGACTTTGAATAATATAGTCCTGCTTCCTCTCACATACCTCTAGGCGAAGAAGGAGGGTAGAGATTTGCATCTCAATGGTCAGCGGAGCAGTGGTATCCTGACCTTTGGCCTCACCTTCCCCATCCCAAGGGAGTTGCAGTTCAACAACGGGACTTGAAGGCATGGAGGGCTTACCCAAAGGCTTCCTGCACTTTGGCTGAGTCATTCTGTAATGTTCACAGCGGGAAACCGCTGCAACAGGAGTTAAATTCGCACTTGGTAGTGCGTGTGGTGTAAGCCCAGGGAAAAAGCCACAAATACTTGAAGCAGGCATGGTGAAATATACAGGATTTAATGGAACTGAAGCAAAACAGGAACAGGTCAAAAATAAAGTCTTTACCAGGCAGGCAATGAAAAGCTGGAACAAAAACACAGGAACAGATTCAGGACTTGGAACTTGGAATATCCAGGAACAGATTCAGGAACAAAACCAAACAGATTCAGATTCAGATGCAGATTCAGATTCAGATTCAGATTCAAACAGATTCAAGGCTTAGGTCAGGAACAAACAGAATACATTCAATGACTCAGCCCTGAGCAAGGCTCAGGGCGTGGTTTATAAAGGGCAACTGATTAGAAAACACAAAACACATGAGAGTAACAAGAAGGAAGGAGACCAACTGGAAACATAACAAGATACAGGATCACTATAACAGGATCAGGACCAACTCCAGGAGCCTCCAGTGGCTCACTTGGTAAGTGCACCAACTGTGCACTTAAAGTCCAGCAACCCCAGTCCCAAATGTTCAAATCCCAGATGGTCCTTACATTACCATAAAACAGAATAACTTTTCTTCTCATAACCTTCAAAGCTCTTCATTCCTCTGCATCTCACTACATCTCTTCTTGTGACTCCATACATTCCTGGCCAATTCCTCTGCTACTCTCAGAGAAACCACTTGGTTGCACCCCCCAATACTACTGCAATATTTGGACACAATCCATGTATTTTAACTCAATTGTAATTGAGGGTGCATGCATTGGTAAATCACATGTTATATTCTTTATTTCTGTGTCTGGGCCTGAATGGGACTAAGAACAACCCACCATAGTTTTCTCCCATAATGCAATTGTGCTAGAATTTCAATGTCACTGCACCACCAACTGCATATAAACCAGTGTGCTCCATATCAGAATTGATTTATAATCATCCCTGGAGCTTCCTATGATGGATGTAACCTAATTTTCTGCTAATGTTTTGATGATTTTCCAAAAGCTTAGTTTCTCTACAGCAGAGCCAGAGTACACTAGATATGTGCAGTCACTGGCTCTTAAAAGATGACCAAATAAGAGCCAAGATCGGAGCTGTTGTGATTTCCTTGGAAGGGATGGATTATAGGGTTGCAGAACCTCTGGCTTGGTACAGAAAGTTTAGCATATAATATATATAGAATATATATTTTACACAACTTTTATTCGTTTTCCTTTAAATATATAGTGAAATTCCTACAGCTGGCACTTATATCTTTATACTATTTTCACAAATCATTCATGTCTGGTATGTGGCACCCTCTTAGTATAGAGAGCCTGATATGACATAAAACTGATATGACTAAGTCTGCATGCAGCTGGAATTCTGATCAAATATATTTTGAAAATACAACATACCTTTTTCGAGTAATAATCCTGTAATGCGTGTAATATTGTGTTGATGTTATTTACATATAATTATACACAAATACACAATACATATTATTTTTAAAATCCATTATAAATGCATTAACAGGATTATGGTAGAAGAATTAAAATGGCTATTTTATGTTGTGGATAAAAATGAAGTATTCTAAGCACACAATTTATAAAATGAGATACCAACTGTATACGTTTACATATTTTACCAATTTCCTGCATCCTTTTCCTTTGGATGTCGGAGTTAAATGTAAGTATTTAAAATAATGCACTGATCTGATTTTAGAATAGGAAGTCATTTTAATGAGTAAATGCACTTTATATGCTAAACAGATTGCTAACCATATTGTATTTGTTTCAGGAGGAGACACAAAGCAGAACATTTGGAACACATTTTTCTGGCCTTGCATTTTTCTGCCAATTTCAGAATTGATATGTATTTTTATATTAGACTTGAGTCAGTCATGGATATAACGACTTTGGATGAATATTTTACAGTTTAACAACATTAAGGAAAAAATATGGTGTCAATGCATATTTATAAAGCTTCATGGTTTCCTTATGCTTGGATTAAAACCATCATCATGCCATGAAAACAAATCATTACAAATAGCTAAATAATGTACTGTATTTGTAAAGGTGTGTACATTTTTTCCACCATTCATGCCTACAATAATGGTGTTATTTAATACCGCTCTGTGGGGCAAATTCACTAAAGGGAGAAGCGGCTAACACTAGCGCAAATTCGCCAGCGAAGTGGACCTACTCTAGTGCTACTTCGCACCCTTATGCCAGGTGAAGTTGCGCTATGGCGAAGGGACGTAATTAAGCTAATTCACTAATTTGCGCATTTTACTGAACGTTAACTCTTGCGCCAGACTTGCCTTCGCCACCTCAGACCAGGCGAAGTGCAATAGAGAAGAGGGCTTGCTTCAAAAAAAGTTGAAATTTTTTCTAAACCCAAAAAACACTGGCGTCCAGGGTCGGACTGGGGGACCCACCGGGACCACTATCCAGGGCCCCCTTCTGACCTCCCTGCCCGCCCCCTACCGTGACGTGGCGCTCTACGCGCACACTTGTAGGAGCGCTTGGCATGCACGCATGAAGGCACGCTCAGCGAATGAGCAGGAGTCGTAGTGCTGAAATTTTTTTTTCGGTGGAATCCCAATTTGGGGAGAGGGGGCCTGGCCCGGGGGGGGGCCCAAGAGGGTAGGGGCCCACTGGGTTTTTCCCCAGTTTCCCGCCGGGTCAGTTTTTTGGGGGTACCCTCCTCCCCCCTACATTTCCTAACATATGGCACCTAAACTATACAGTGGGCACATGTATAGGGCAAAATAACAACTCTATTTTATTTTATAAAGCTTTCCCAGGCTTGTGTAGTGTAATGTATGTACTGCTACATATACGTCCATTGTACTTTAACTTGGCGCCGTATGCAAATTAGGCTTCGCTTTTCTTGACAAATTAACGCTAGCGCAACTTCGATACCTTTCGCCTCCCCGAGCGCAACTTCGGATTTTAGTGAATTAGAGGCGCCCTGGCAAAATTCGTCTGGCGAAGTGCGGCGAAGTGCAGCGAAGTGCGGCGAAGGCATCGCTAGCGTATTTTCGGCGCTTAGTGAAGTTGCCCCTATATCTGAAGCTACCTATTGAGGTAAATGGTAAGTTTAGCCAACATTCAATTTTGAACACTGGGGTAGAAATTTGCGAGCTCCTGTTTTTTAATGCGTCTTTTTAGAATTTTGACGGTGCAGGCATTTAAGTTGTATATTGTAAAAAAACGGATTATCTTCTATATCTGGTTCATCTGTCTTGAGGGCAGATTCACTAAAGGGCTAAGTGACTAACATTAGCGAAAATTCGCCAGCGTGACGTCATTTCGTTAATTTACTAACGGGTGCAGGTGTATCTTCGCTAGCGAAGGAGATAGACTCTATCGGTAATTCGCTCCCTTACGCCTGGCGAAATTGCGGTCTGGCAAATGGACGTAACTACGCAAATTCACTAAGTTGCGGATTTAACTGAATGTTACCTCTTGCTTCCACCTACATTTCCTAACATATGGCACATAAACTATATACTGGGATCATGTGTAGTACAATATAACAACTCTATTTTATTTTATTAAGGTTTCCTGGGCTTGTGTAGTGTAATGTATTGGCTGCAACATATACGCCCATTCAACTTTACCTTCCCGCCGTATGCAAATTAGGCAATGTGCTAGCGCAACTTCTATTCGCTTGAAGCATTAACACTAGCGCTACTTCACCAGTGTTCGGCGACCTGGATGCAACTTTGGATTTTAGTGAATAAGCGTTGTCCTGGCGAATCTACGCCTGGCGAAGTATTGCGATGTGAGAGAAGCGGATGCTAGTGCATGTCTACATATCATTATATTATATATCTGCATATTCATCATATTTATACTGTATATTTTCTACACTGGGTCTATACTGCAATTACAATATATTTCAGGAGATCATAATATTTCTGCAGTTTTTCAATATTGTTGTACTGTATGTAGCTTCTGTGTTTTAGTGTATTTAGATTTACAGCATGTTATGTTGCTCTAACTGTTTCTGCCACTCCCATTCAAACTGTAAGTATTAAAGAAGCCCTTTATGTTGAGTCCTATAATTCTACAAGAATGCTACTAGTTGCTTAGTGAGTGAGTATAATTTGTGGGCTGTTGTTCTATGCTTTTCTTGCTGTTGTGATCTTTTGTAACAGTTCTCATTGTTTCTGTGGTCCAGATATTAGCTACTGCAGTCACAGTTATTGCATTACTCTATTTATATAGGGGTCTTCTGTTGCAGTGCAGTTTTATTGTGGCAGAATTGTCTGCTCTTGCAGATCTTGCAGACAGTAGTCAAGCTGTTGCAGTAAGATTTATCTGCATTAGCTACTGCATTGCAGTGTTTTGGGATAGTGGGTGTAGCATGCAGTGTACCTGTGAATAACATTACAGTGTACTTTTCAAGTCTGTCATCAGTATTTATGGGGCTCCATACTACCCAATTATTATGACATGGGATACATGGGCCCACTGGGTAGCCCTGCCAAACAAGTAAAATAGGCCACAAATTAAAAAAAAAGTACTCTTCCCTCCAAACATACTACAATTTTGCTAACCCTGCCCATTCATCACATGCTACACTCCTTTATAACACTCGAATGAAGTCCGACATTGGGGGTCAACCCCATCTGAATTGAAATATTATAGAAAATAAATAATGAAGACCAATTGAAATGTTGCTTACAAGTGGCCATTCTATAACATACTAAATGTTAACTTAAAGTAAACAACCCCTTTAATAAAAAAATTCAAAAATAATTCAAGTTAGTAAATTGCATTCTCTGCTCTAGAAAAGCTGAATAATATGTAATATGTAATATGTAATAACTAGAAAGCCTGCTCTTAAAAATTACCAGGAGTGGCTTTTACTGCCCCTGGTAACTTGTGGGGAACTGCCACCTGAGCTAAGCTTCTCACCTTGCCTCATAGCAGAAACGCCCGTTTGTGCCTGCTGACCCTGTCAAAGCTTCTCTTTGTCATTGCTTGATATGTAAGTTAAATAAGTTTCTAGGTAAGTCAGGGCAGTTTTTGTGGAAATTATGCAAATTGAGTATATTTTGCCATAACTTTTTACATAATTTATACAATTTGTGTAACTTACACCACGTGGCCATGTAGATTTCACTGGACCTGCTCTCCTTCTCTGGTGGGAACTGGGCCATAATAGAAAGTTGCACCACCACAACAGAGCAACTTGAAATTGATCTGTCATTGATACATCATGACATGCAGAAAATTCAAACAACACTGCTGCACTAGAAAATAGAGTCTCCTCACTAGACAACTCAGTAACCCTTTTGCAAAATGATGTATTAAAGGAGAAGGAAGGTTGTCTTGCACTTGGGGTGCCAAATGTTAGGCACCCCCCATGTGATTGCAGTTACTTACCTGAAACCCCAGGCCAGTGCTCCTATCAGCAGAAAACTGCACCAGCCCGTGGTTCTTCCACTGAGCATCACAGAGCGATCCTCTTCTGTCTTCTTCTTTCTTGCGCAGTAGAGCGATAGGCCGAACTTTAACTAAAAAGTCGTCTATTTCGATCTACTGCGCATGCATCTGCCCCGGGAAATTTGAAGAAAGAAGAAGCCGGAGGAGGATCGCTCCGTGGTGCTCACTAAAATAACCCCGGCCCGGTGCAGTTTTCTGCCAATAGGATCACCGGCCTGGGGTTTCAGGTAAGTAACTGCAATCACTTGGGGGTGCCTAACATTTGGCACCCCCAATTGCAAGACGACTTTCCTTCTCCTTTAATGGATTAAACATCAACTTAAATTGGCCATAGAAATGTCAGATGATGTGAAAAATAGACTCCGGAGAAGCAATGTGTGGATAATAGGATTAACTGAATGCACTTAAGCAACCAGTCCATAGTTATTTATAGAAAATGGCTTAACAAAATACTGGACCAAAAAACCTTTATTAGGGACTTTGTGCATGAGCCTTGCGACAGGTAATGTGCTGGTTTTTGGTTGTGTCTGTAGCATCAATAGGAGGGTGGCTGCACACACAGAGCCTCAAAATGATGGTTACACTTCCACTACCTCCTACTACTACTTTGTTGTTTGCTGACACTAATTACTTGTCGCCTTTATGAGGTGTCTTATAATATTTGTGTTTTATAAACTATAAACCTTGAGGAGGGAGTGATCAGAGAATGTAACTCAGTCCCATCCTTGTCTATTCACAAGGAAAAGTTTCATGTCTGGGTGATGGGAAGACCTCTGCCACAAACATATTTCCATTTTTCGTCGTTATTTATATACTGCGCAAGCCTTTGTTTATAAAATTTCCATTGGTTGGCTTCAGGCCTAAATAACAGTAAAATGTCGTCATTATGTGAAAAATATTCTTTCACAGTTTTGTGGAGGAAAAGTTCTATAACCTATGAGAATGGAGAAGTTAAACATTGCCTTTTCTCCTCATTCATTCTTTAGGTTGGGTTATCCCTTAGACTGTAAACTCTGAGCAAGGGGACCTCTAATACCTTTTTATTCTATAACCCTTGTTTGTTATAAATGATTGTTAAAGCAAAAGCACTGCTTAGTAGCAACTTCAGATTTTTTTTTTAACAATGGGTTACTCCGCCTCTGCTCATCACTCCTACGTAACGCGTCACTGCGCTTACGTGTAGTCGTGACGCCGAAGTCTCGCGTGATGAGACTTGTGGCGTCGAGATTTTCTGTAACGCAGCAGGCAGGGAGCTTGCAATTAACAGCTTTGTGGGACGGGTAAGTAGCGAAAAGCGGTACTGTTGGGCGCTTACATTGACTAGCCACCCCCCTCTGCTGTCAATAAAGTGCAGACTTCGGAAGTGAAGTTTGGACTTCCCCGCAGCCTATCCAATCCTCACGCGGCTTTGCTGGGACTAAACCTTATGTGACAAAACGAGCAGTACAAAAGGCTGTGTAGGGGGAAAGCACATGCAGTCACTGTAGCTCACCCCTCCTTTCTGAATTATTTATCTTACTGACAACAGTAAATGCAGAACAGCCGGGCTATACCAATATTAAACGCAGGGGTGACTGCCCCCCCTTTCTTGAGGGCATGTGGTTCTTCTTTGTGGTTCAATGTTTACTGAGGGTCTAACATACACCTAGCATTGACATAGCAAGTCTTTTAATACATGAAAACATAATATCTGCCCCTCTATAGTTCTAGGTATATTTAGTAGAACAAATGTTTTAGCCTCCAGCTTCATTCTTTTACTATAGCAACTGTTCTATTTTGCTCCCTTTATAGTAAAGTATATGGTGGTGTTCTGAAGCAATATAGGCTATATTGAAACATTGTCATCTTTGTCTGCTATTTGAGAAATAATGTGAGTTCAGCACAGAATACCCCTTGTCTGCCATAGCCCAAAGTGATCAGTGCAGTCATACAGAAAATAAAATCACTATTAACGGGGTGGTCCACCTTTATAGGGTACGAAAAGCACACCGGCACACAGGATTTGAAGCTGCAGGGCAAGCCCTTGCAATTTTTTTATGCAGTGCAGGTGCTGCACTGCATTAAAAAATTGCAAGGGCTTGCCCTGCAGCTTCAAATCCTGTGTGCCGGTGTGCTTTTTCGTATCTACTTGAGAGGTTTGCCGATTCCTCCATCACTGGGCACCAGGTACTACAATATTGGACGGGTGTCGTGGGTGTGCGATTTCCTCTACAGCTACCACCTTTATAGGGGATGTAAAGGCAAAACAATTAAATCCCATTTTTACTTTCTTTAACGAAAAAGAAACCAATATACTTTAATTAAAAAAAGTGTACAGTTTTTATAATAAACCTGACTGTATGCAGTGAAATTCCCCCTTTGTTTTACTTGCTCTGACTGCTGCAGATAGGAAACTTTCGACGGTCCCTAACTGCTCTGCAGGGAAACAATCATACTTTCAAACGGCAGGCACCTAACTTCCCTGACCTTGCGCCGCTTTGTTTCCCTGTAGAGCAACCGGCAACTGTGTAGAGATTTGTATCCACAGACCCAGTACAGTCTGCATATTCTGATTATTAATCAGTCTTGCTGTATTGGCTTCTATGGCAGATATTATTTAATTTGTGCTGTTTTGATAATTTATTATGATCCCTAAGCTTAACTTCCCAACTGAAGCCCAGGCCACACTGAGCATGTGCATAGTCTTGGTCTTGTAAAGATGTTTAACAAAGTTGCAAGATGACAGCCCCCTGCGGCCAACATAAATCATTTGTTTTTTAGGCATCTGATGCAGTAAGTTCATGTTTGTGTTTAGTATACAAAATACAGCATTTCTAGCTTTATTCTATTGTAGACTTTAATTCCCCTTAACTTTAAGTATGTTAAATAATGGCTAATTCTAAGCAACTTTTCATTTTTTCTTTTTATAGTTTTTGAATTATTTGCCTTCTTCTTCCAACTCCAGCTTTCAAATGGGGGGGGGGCAGACTATCTATAACTCAAAACCACAAATAATAAAAAATGAAAAACCAATTTCAAATTCTCACTCACTACATCATACTAATAGTTAATTCAATGCTGAACAATAAAAATAACAATAAATGTGGGGCATTTACAGAGCATTTGTTTTTAGATTGCGTCAGCTGGAAAGAGTCAGAAGAAAAAGGCAAATAATTAAAAAGCTATAAACAAAAAATGAAGACCAATTGAAAAGTTGCTTAGAATTGGTTTGTCTATAATATACTACAGGTATGGCATCCGTTATCCAGAAAGCTCCAAATTACGTGAAGGCTGTCTCCCATAGACTTCATTTTATCCAGATAATCAAAATTTAAAAAATAATTTCCTTTTCTCTGTAATAATACATTAAAATAGTACCTTGTACTTGATCCAAATTAACATATATTTAATCGTTATTGGAAGCAAAACAATCCTATTGGGTTTATTTAATGTTTAAATGATATTTTAGTAGAATTAAGGTATGAAGATCCAAATTGCAGAAAGATCCATTACCCAGGTTCTGAGCATTCTGCATAACAGGTCCCGTACCTGTACAAGGTGAACCACCCCTTTGACCCCTACGGAGTTGTATGGAATTTGGATGCATGTTTCATTGGTGTGTTACTAAGTGGTCTGTCAGTTGGTACTGTATGTTGATACCTGCTGTAACTTTCTTATGTGTATGGTTTCATTCTGGATAAAATTGTGTGGTTGAAATGGTTTTTTTTTCATTTATACATAAATGTTTCTAGCTTTTGTTTTTCTGCTATCGTGATTTTGAATGACGTTTAGTTATTTAGTGATTTGGTTGAGAATTTACCTGTTAACTTTCTCTTTTAATTTGATGTTACCATAGCTTAAAATGGCTGAATTGTTAATGGAGTGTGAAGAGGAAGATCTAGAACCATGGCAACGTAGAATAAAAGAAGTTGAAGATGATGATGAAGATGATGAAGATGATGATGATGATGATGATGAGCTAATATTTGTTCGGGAGATTAGTGGAGCAAAGCAACCACCTGCAAGTAAGAATTATTGTCCAAATAATTTAAAATGTGATCCATCAGAGCGTTACCCACGTGTAGTAGCAGTGGTGTTGAAATGATTATTAATTTCTGAATAGTTTAATTAAGCGCATCTTCCCCAGCTGTGCCTATGGCATAGAGGAGGGGTAGACCATATTTGATAGCTGAGATTTTTAAATGAGCTTACAGCAGCTATAATGCTATAATAAAAAAATATATGCTTTAATAAAAAAAAGAATTAGGACTTCACGTTTAACTTGAAAAGGACTTTTATTAAACAGATTTTTGTGTCTGGATGACAGGTCCACTTTAAACGAAAACTAAACCCCCGTATCAAAAAGACCCCCCTTAACTGCCTGGATTGCCCCCCCCCCCGACTTCTCCCTATACGCACTGTGCATTAGTAAAAAAAAAAAAAAACCTTCAAAAAATCTGACCCTAAAATGCAGAGAAGCTCAGCGGAGCTCCAGGGCCCCATTTTCCACCTTTCTGTATTCTTTCGGGACTCAATGCCGATTTGAGCTCCCGCAGGGTTCATGTAGATGTTGAGTCCCAAAAGAATACAAAGTGGTGGAAGATGGTGCCCTGGAGCTCCTCTGCACTGCTCTATATTTTAGGGTCAGATGTTTTTTATGTTTTTTTTCTACTAATGCACAGTGTGTGGGGGGTGCAATGGCAGGCAGTTAAGGGGGGATTTTTTGGTATGAGAGGTTTAAGCTGGCCATAGACGCAAAGATCTCATCGTACGAATCGAGGATTCGTACAATATTCGGACCGTGTGTGGAGAGTCCCGACATTTTTCTTCTGGCGGAGATCAGTAGTTTGGTCGATCGGACAGGTTAGAACATTTGTCGGCTGTGGGTAATATCTCTGCATGTATTGCCGATCGTACGATTTTCAGGGGAGACTGTCACTAGCTTTGTCTATCGTACGATTGTTGTCAGAGGCAGAACATCGGCTGATCTGTTCTTACTTCTTCTGAATGGTAAGATTTTGATCTTTATGGTTAGTGGCAGGTCGGGAAATGGGAAAGTTCGATCGTACGAATCAACGTCTGCGTGTGGCCAGTTTTAGTTCTCCTTTAAAAGAAGGTTCAGTGAACAAACCAACTGTGCATATAGAGTTTGGCCTAACTCAGGTTCTGATGCTGCACATGCACTGGTCTTTTTTTTTTAAACACACAGGGAATGTATTGTTTGCCAGGCTTATCTCGGTTAAGATCCAGTAACTTGATAGGTTTTAGATGTGATAGGTTCTGTGACTGAAATACTCATCCCACTTCATGTAACTGTGTGGTGTTACCTGACTCCAGCATGTTAGGGGCTTGCTTTTAATGAGGTACTTGAACTGAATATAGAGATATGTTTTCCCAGTTACAGGTCATAGGGTGATGTCACAATTAGCATTGTCTCTCGCTGCTGGTGGAAAAACTCCAGTGGAGGAAATACTAATACCACTCCAAACCATCAGTGCAGACAGTCTGTGGGGGGGAATTCACAAAAGTGGTGATATTAAAACAAAATAAAAATGGAGGTTGAATTTCCTGACATAATTACAAACCTCTACTTCTGTTCTTTAAACACGCTGTTTCTGGATTTTATCACTAGCACAATGTTTTAAACCAGTCAGTCTGTCATCAGATGACTCTCAGCTGAGACTGTGCCTTGTTCTAAAGATTGTGTGTTTCAGATAACTAGCAAAATAATGCAAATATGATGTAAAAAGTTGTTTTTGTCCCCTATTTTATGTTGGCAGTGAGCTACCTTGAGATATAAAATACACTTTTATTGTTTTTACTTATTTATAAAAATGCTAAGTAATCTTTTTACATATTGCTATTCTAGAGTTAGGTAGAAAACAGGGCTTTTACCCCAACAATAGGCTTCTGATCTCCATGAATATGCTAATAAATCTACTGCCACTGAAAGCAGAATAGATGGAGATTGAAGAGATCAATGCAGAGCTGAGGACAGGGGGACAAATTACATGGAGCTTTACTCAATTTCTAAAATGTTGGGAATAATTTTTGTTAAAAGTTTTGTTTTTCTTCTCTGTTTTCATCATCTATTTATATAGCACCAACAAGTTACGCAGTGCTTTACATTAGATAACGAACAGGGAACAAATAGTATATAACAAACAAGGGTTTACAGATACAATAGAATGACAGGGCCCTAGTCTCAAGAGTTTACAAACTAAGGGGTTAGGGTCTTGCGTGGGTCCATTTTTTGGAACCCGTACCCGCATTCTTACCCGCTTGGACTGGCTACCCAACCCGCAAGTACCTTATAAGACTCGTGGCCCAACCCACAGAACCGCCGACCCGCGTCTATACCTGCACCCGGAATTTCTACCCGCAACCCACAGGGTACCACAGGTTGTACCCAACCCGCTGCAGGACTCTAGGTTAGGGTACATTTGAGACATGAATTTGATTCTAAAGGAGAGTTGGAGCCAGCGAAGGTATATACATAGTGAAGGAGCTGATGTTTTGCACTGAGATAGATGAACAAGTCTAGCAGCAGCATTTAGAACACACTGGAGATGTGAAAGGCGACTTGT
Organism: Xenopus petersii; assembly: GCA_038501925.1. Classification (NCBI taxonomy): domain Eukaryota; kingdom Metazoa; phylum Chordata; class Amphibia; order Anura; family Pipidae; genus Xenopus; species Xenopus petersii. Next base: position 103,305,005 of record CM076676.1, read on the forward strand.
AGGAATACCTGCAAGGAGTAGGTTGCAGTAGTCAAGGCAGGAGTTGATAAGAAACGGGATAAATGTTTTGGGTCTATCTGAACTGAGATACGGCCGTATTCAGGCAATGTAGTTCAGCTGATGTGCGGTGAAACAGACAGATGAGTCTAAGATAATTCCTAAGCAAAAACGCGAAAGGTGATGTTGTTAACTGTGAGTGAGATCTAAGGGACAGGGAAGGATCTTGGAGGAAATATGTGAGTTTTGTTTTAGAAAAATTCAGTTTCAGGTGGCGCTGTAACATTCAGGAGGAGAAATCAGAAAGGCAGTCTGTAACTTGGGAAAGGACAGAAGGAGAGAGGTCAGGAGTAGATAAGTTGAGTTGGGTGCCATCAGCATAAAGGTGATACTGAAATCCAAACGACTGAATAAGTTTTCCTAGCGAAGTAGTATAGAGTGAGAACAGCAGATGACCGAATACACAGCCTTGAGGAACTCCACTAGAGAGAAGGAACGTAGTAGAAGTAGAGTTAAAGAAAGCTACTTCAAAGGAACGGTCAGGGGGGCTTAGTAATTAGTTAAATGTGGCAAACAGTCGTGATTTAGAAGATAGAGCGGAGATTAAAAAAGAGAAATACAGTTGTTTGGCTTTGATAGAGCTTGATTGTAGCAAGAGAGCATGAACTGAAAGTGGATGAAGTCAAGATCAGTTCATGACTGACTTTCAGCTGATCTGGTACATCTTCTGAGGTACCAAGTTAAACTAGTGTGCCAGGGTTGGAGTTTCACTGGTCGACTGTGACGGGTAGTAGAAGGAGCAAGAGAGTCAAGAGCAGTTAAAAGAGCATCGTGGAGAGAGAAGCTGCCATATACAGACAAGAAAGGTTGTTAGTGTGAGAGATCCTCTGGTCTGGTACTGTTAATAATTGTTGTGGAGCAAACTTGTTGAGGTTTCTGTATGTGTGGGTGGAGAGAGATGTTTGTGATAGCGCAGGTTAAAGTGTTATCTGAAAGGAGAGTAGGTGATGGTCAGATAGGGGGAAGGAAGAGTTAGTAAGGTTGGAAGGGTGACATGAGTGGCAGAATGTAAGATCAAGAGCACGACCCTCAATATGAGTAGAAGTTTTGATCCACTGAGTGAGAGGAGTTTAGAAGTAACTGGAGAAGCAGCATTGTCCATGGAAATATAGAAGTCACCTTAAATGAGAGCTGGTATGTCGCTTGAAAGAAAGTATGGAAGTCAAGCAGCAAAGTGATCCAAGAAAGTAGAGTAGGGACCAGGGGGACGATATATGTCCTGAGAAAGGAAGAGAAGGGTGATGGCTTTATGTGAATGAGGTTTGCAGGATTAAAAAGTATATACGGTCTTAGAGATTGGAGAAGACATTGATAAGCGCCTGTGTGTGAGAATAGACGAGGGTTGGAACGATGAGAGAGTGGGACCAGGCTTCTGGGAGATATCTCCAGCTGCAAGTAACAGCAATAAGGAAAGTGACACAAGGTGTGACCTAGATTTAAAATTTGCGAGCATTGTAATGTTTGATGGGTTGAGAGGGGTTAATTGAGAACAATGCAAGGCAGTGTGCTTCGATTGAGAGAGGGAGATGGGAGCAATGAGGAAATTAGAATTTCAGGATAGTCAGATGGATGTTGGAGGGCTGAGGATATATGCAGAAGTATAGAGGAGAGAGAGAAAAATAAGCAAAACAAATTGAACATAGTTAAATGCTATAACCAAGCTTATATTGTTTACAGAAGTAATGATGGATGAGATGTCCAATGTTAGCTGGCAGTTTCCAATCCAACTACTGATCCAACTGCTGTCTAAAGGTGGCCATAGATGCAAAGATCCGCTCGTTTGGCGATGTTGCCAAACGAGCGGATCTTTCCCCGATATGCCATTAACCGGCATGGCTATATGGGGGGTAATCTGATTGTTCGGCCGTACGGCCGAACGATCAGATTACGATGTGCCATGAGCTCCGGCAGGATCGGTCGGGTCAAAATCAAACCTGACCGATCGACCGATCTCCGCCGGACGAAAGAAGTCGGCACATGCCACACACGATCCGAAAATCGTTCGAATCCTCGATTCGTACGATCGGATCTGTGTGTCTATGGCCACCTTAACTCTATCTAATTCTATATGTTGTACTTGAAATTCCTGTACTTTAAATTGCTGAACTTTAATTTACATTGTTAAATCTGCTGTAGCTGTCCTGCCATGCTCGCTCCAGCCATGCTTCCCCTTAAAGGGATACTGTCATGGAAAAAAATGTTTTTTCTAAAACACATCAGTTAATAGTGCTGCTCCAGTAGAATTCTGCAGGCACAAGTCACATGGCTTGGGGCAGCTGGGAAATTGACAATATGTCTAGCCCCATGTCAGATTTCAAAATTGAATATAAAAAAATCTGTTTGCTCTTTTGAGAAATGGATTTCAGTGCAGAATTCTGCTGGAGCAGCACTATTAACGGATTCATTTTGAGAAAAATGTTTTTTCCCATGACAGCATCCCTTTAAGTAAATGCTGTGATATACAGCAAGAGGGTCACATGGGTGAGGTTAGGTAGTTGATTAATGAAAGACTGAAGACTCTCTTGGTATTGGTTATTGACCAGAACATCAGTAATTGAGCAGTTTATAGTACTGAGGCAGATGTGGCAATATACCAACCCTTCAGTCAAGCAAGTAGAAAAGTTGCTCAATTAACTTAATAGCTATAGAACATATCACTCATACCCCATAATTGAATAATTGACAATGGTATTACAATGTTTATCAGCTGACTTGAACAGTGACTTGCAGAAAGGAAGGAGTAGTTTGTCTTTTTAACATGTTCACCAAAGTCTCTGTAAAGTCTCTTTCACCAAAAATGAAAAGTGACAGTTCAGTTGGAATTTTGTCAGATTTCTGAATATGGAGAATGTATTTTCTTCACTTTTTAATACCATTTTACTCCATAAAATGCTGTCTCCACTTTTGTGAAATCCCCCTTTAATTGTCCTTTTCACAGTGGGTGGATTTAGGCCCAAAAAAAACTTTAGATGTATTGTGTGCAATGACAGTGACAATTCACTGACTCCATTGGCATTTTCCATTTGTGGAGAAAATGCAAAATGTAATGTTCCACTTTCACCTTATTCCAAGTTAAATCATCACTCGTCGGTTATTCCCATCCTGTCTACCCTCTTTTGTCTTAGTGCAGCAAATAAGGCAAAAGGAGACAGGATAGAGAAGAAGCATGCAGGCAGAATGTTTTTAAAGCTTCGGACTGGATGGGAATATTGAAGAGGCGGGGGTGGTGCAGCTGTGGTCAGAAAAGCAGAAAGAACTTCCATTTCTAGAGTGCATCACTTTATTTGGAACAAGGTTGGGAGATGATTTTGACAGCGTTTGGGAGGCTGATCAGTCAAAGTCGGGCAGAGAAGTGTTTTTTTTTTTTCAAATCAAGTGTGTGCATGAATAGGTTCATGTTAAAAAAGGGGGTATATTTTCCCTTTAAATATTCTGTAATTTTGCTTAAAGGGGCTTTATTTCTAGGTGTATATGAGCCTATGCACTTAATGGTTTTATCTAGACTCTGTTTAAAGAACAAGGAAAGGCTTCAACTGCATCCCACACAATATCATAGAGCCCCTTTGCCTGTACCTGTTCGCCAACTTTATTTTTTTTTAATTCCACTCATGTCTCCTGCAGTGCTTTTTCAAAGTTTGCGCCGTTTCCCCTTCATTGCGACTGCCATTTTAACTATTAATATGTCATTATTATGGTGCTGGGGAACTCATTGTGCATGTGTAAAACTTTAGGGGAGTGCAGGACAGTAGTGCTAGCCGAACAGAGCAGGATAGAAGAAGGATGCAGAAGCAGCATTAAAACACAGCGCAATGCTCACAGGAGAATTTACTACTAAGAACATGGCGGCTGCTGCCATTGATACGCTCTGGTACAAGGCAGGGCTTTCTGGGGTTCAGTGCACCTTCTTGAGAACTAGAAGGTGCTCTCACAAAGTTGGGATTCTAGAGCAGGCCAATATATGACAGTGCTTATTTGATAAATTGAGTTGTAGCAACAGGTACTCTTGTTGGTTTGTTTGTGTATAAAAAAAACTCACAATTGCTGATTTAAAATATTGTCACATTAGAGATTCACATAGATTCATACTTTCTTTTGTTTGCCTGCAGTATAATGTCAATCCTTCTGCACCAACTGTCAGAAACAGAGTAACACTTTCATCTGTGGCACACTTTGTGTTTATTGGAAACACCTGGCATGGCATAATCAGATGATCACGATAAGAGCCCTTAGCCGCAAAGTGCAGAAAAGATGTTGATTGTTTTTTGCTGTTGGTAGAGAAAACTCTGAAACAAATCAAAACAGGGAATTTTAAGCTATTCCATGTTTGGGAAGAAAATTAGCGTACCAGTATACAACCACCTCATATTCCCATTTAGGGCAATAACACATATTAGTCGGCCACAACAAATTTCTTCTTCTGTGGGCCGCTAATCTCTTCCAAATGCTTTCCCACCAGAGATAAAGTGAATCGCTGCTGGTGAAATATATGCGTCGCTTTCTCTGAAATTTTTGCAGTATAGCACATTCGCTAAGAATGATCTGCTTTTGAGCCTTTTTGTTCCTATGAACCTTAAAACTTTGTATTAAATTACCCTGGTGTTGGGGAAGCAAAGGACTAAAACCATAAGGATTGTTATGTACCAATGTAAGGTGCAGTCTCATATTAGTTCTAACTACTAGTTGGTCCAGAGAAAACCTGAAGCCTCTCCAATTTGCCTTCAAGGGGGCAAACATCTTCCTGGCTTCAGGATAGCAACCAACTTTATGCTGAGATTTATTGTCAGTAGCCCTGTATTTTCGCTTGATAACAAGCCATCCAACTCCTCCTTGAAGCTATCTTTGCTTCTGTGATATTTTGCTATAGGTATACATACAAAACAAGAATATATGGCACCTGAATAAGCTTTATTTCTTTTTAAGGACCATACAATTATAATATATATTTTATAGTATAGTATCTTTAAATAGCAGAACACTAAATGTTAATGAGCCTTGTAGATGAAAGGTAATGCTTTTTGGAACATTTACTCTGATACCCTAGAACTGTGCTGTCCAACTGCTCTGGTACTGAGGGTTGTAATTTAATGGTCTGTGTTGTAGGTCCGATAACAGTTTCCAAATGCTAACAAACCCCAGAACAAACCCTACCAGGCTCATGTCCCACATGTAGCACTGGGCAGGCAGAATATGGCACACACAGGGAGCATAGGGCAGACAGAGAATGGCACACACAGGGACATATGGCAGGCAGAGAATGGCATACACAGGGAGCATAGGACAGGCAGAGTATGACACACACAGGGAGCATAGGACAGGCAGAGTATGGCACACATAGGGAGCATAAGGTAGGATGAGGCCCACAGTAGTGTTGCAATCTTTTGGACCAGATATTGTAGTTAATGGCATGGTGATCAGCTGATCACCACATCATCAGTACCACCCCTGACATTGTCAGCTCCACCTCCGATGTCCCTCATCCCGCCTCCGATGTCACCGCCCCCGGCCGGATATGAGCCAAAGAAAAGGTGGTAACCCTAGCCCATGGGCTGCAAGTTGGATAGCACTGCTCTAGAGCAGGGGTCCCCAACCTTTTTCACCTGTGAGCAACATTCATATGTAAAAAGAGTTGGGGAGCAACACAAGCATGAAAATTTTTCTTGGGTGGTGCCAAATAAGGGCTGTATTTGGCTATTGGTAGCCCCTATGTGGACTGGTAGCCTACAGGAGGCTCTGTTTGACAGTACACCTGGTTTTTATGCAACCAAAGCTTGCCTCCAAGCCTGGAATTCAAAAATAAGCACCTGCTTTGAGGCCACTGGGAGCAACATCCAAGGGGTTGATGAGCAACATGTTGCTCACAAGCTGCTGGTTGGGGATCACTGCTCTAGAGTATATCTAGAACTCCTTTCATAAGACCTATGAAATATGGAGTATTTTCATTGTAGTGGTAATGTCAAACCAATAGTAATGAAATGGAAAATGCACATATGAAAGGCGTGTAAGGGTGTTTAACATCTTTATTTCCAGCCACAGATTGTGACACAAAACTGAGGTTAATGGTTTATGGTACAAGCCACCCATTGTCAGTATGGGAAGTGGGAATGTGAATTCTTGCGATGCAGTTCTCCATTTGAGTGAACACTCCATATGCCATAGGTCTAAGACAAGAGTAGACTTTTGCAACAAAAAATAGATATATATCCCTTTAAAAGCACTGTAAAATTGTTTTTATTTTTTTTTAACAGATAATGCACAAGTTACTCAACCTAATCCATTTCCATGTGCTGAAAATGGAACTCCTATCAGAGGTAGTAATCTTACTTATGGCAGAGCATTATGTTTCTTTATATTATCTATTCTTAAATTACATCTTGTTTTCTTTATAGGAAACACTGCTTCATTTTGTCCTTCCAACAACCACTATAAGACAGCATCTACTGGAAACACTATTGCTCAACCAGCTGATACCATGTACCAACCTGTCACTAGACCAGCCACTAGTTCTGCCATTGTCCAGCCACTGCCAAGACCTGTTGGCTCTCCAGAGCCAATAAAGCGGCCACTTACTGGATGTTTTCCATCACATCCGCCACCAAGGCCAAGCCCAACTATTCTCCAGCCTGTCTGCAGACCTGCAACTCCTTCAAATGCACAGCCATCATGTAGAAACAATGCATTTCCTACAGCTGCTCAGCCAGCCGTCAGGCCAGTAGCCACCATTACTGCACAGCCTGTTATTCTGAACCAGGTAATTTAGAAAATGTTTGCATTTCCCCCCAAAATAGTTTACTTTTATTAAACAGCATTTAATCAGTTAGGGTCCCTTTATTGACGAGAGCTCATTCAGTAAGGTTTATGTAGAAAAGGTGCATTAAACACTATCCAAACTTCAAAATTAAAATGAATTTTAAAAAATATGTATATAATATATATGTGTGTGTACATACACCTCTAATCCTCATATTTTTTAACAGGGAGCTCCTAATTATAATTCACAGGTTTCAAGGAGTCATGTGAATTACACCACTAAGCACCAATTATAACTGTTTCTGGTTGTTTCTATTTTGTGGTGATTTTGACTCCTGAAATTATAACAGAATAAGAACTGAAAGGGATAAATAAATACTCCTTTCAATAGCTATTCCATTTTCAGATACCTGTAAACCATTGGGAAATTTTTAATATATGTTTAGTGACAGAATTAAATTTAATTTTATGATGCAAAAAAAAAAATACTTTAGGGTGGAATTCTTAAATCACTCTCTACTGCTAGAAATAAAGATTGAAAATGCTGGAGAAAGGGGACATTGGAGGAAAAATGTATCTTTTCTTTCCAATTTTTTGAGGTTGCTGCCATAGAATATGGATTTTACCTCAGAAGTAGAGATGATGGGCATTCGTGATCTCACTTGGCTTCCCTCAGTCATTCCTTAACCCTTTCCCTGCCAGCCGTTTTGTCCTAGATGCGAACATCTACTGCCAAGCAGTTTTTAGATATTTTGCACTCTTTCACTTTAAGGGCCTTTCCTGGGGTGGTCTTTTAGTTAACCCAGGAAAACAATATATTGTTTTTTTCAGGACAACCTGAACTTTCACAATATGCAAGAATTTTGGTGTAATTCTACTTCTCTAAAAAAATATTGGATTCTAAGTGTCAAATAAAATGAAAAAAATCATGTTGCACGAAGAACAATCACATATATCAGAAACATCATTCATTTTATGTACGAGAACACAGCCGATTTAGAAAGGTCTATGCCTCCTGAACGCGACAATACCAAATATATATAGTTTTATGGAGATTTCTCACTTGTATAGCTCAAAATCTACAAGCAGTACACAACCAAATTTCCAAAGCAACACTCCCCAAACGGCATACTTTTGATTTCAAGGCCAAACATTCCGCTAACAGTAGGTTTACCCTAGAAAACTACCCATTACTAGAAAGAACAGATTCTGGTGAATCAAAAATGGGTAGAAATATCTTTGTACTCCAAACCACTAAGTTGCAATTGTTTCCTAAAGTTATAATGTTTTATAGAAATTGGTGAATTTTTTGAAAAATGACCTCAAAGCTTCCACTCTACAGCAACATATCTCCCACACATCATTAGGTATCAATGTAAAACACCCCAAATATAAAATCCTGGGTCCACTGAACAGTTTGATGCCCAATATGAATAGATGTACCCAAGCACGTGGCATAGGAGGCCCCAAAAGGAAGACCCCCCGTTTGTTCTGTCATTTCAGATACTGCAAAATCAACACATTTACATCGTTTTGGGGGGCGGCAAAGGTAGAAAAAAGTACGTTCACCCCAGAAAACCATATATTTTCGGAAAGTACACATTCCAACGAATCCAAATTGGGTATGCATGTCTTTCTACGCCAAAGTACCAAGCCGCAAATCATTCCTAAATTTGGTGATTTAGGTGACATTTCCAAAAATCACCTCAAAATATCTACTCTGCAGCATCGTATTACCCACATACTTTTAGGTATCAAGACAAATCACCCCAAATATGAAAGCCTAGGGTCCTCTGAACAGTTTGATGCCCAATATGTATAGGTGTACCCAAGCATGTGGCATATAGAGGCCCTAAAATGAAGACCCCCATATAGTCTGACATTTCAGGTACTGCAAAATCAACACATTTACATTGTTTTGGGGGGGCAAAAGTAGAAAACAGTAAGTTCACCCCAGAAAACCATATATTTTCGGAAAGTACACATTCCAACGAATCCAAATTGGGTATGCATGTCTTTCTACGCCAAAGTACCAAGCCGCAAATCATTCCTAAATTTGGTGATTTAGGTGACATTTCCAAAAATCACCTCAAAATATCTACCCTGCAGCATCGTATTACCCACATACTTTTAGGTATCAAGAGAAATCACCCCAAATATGAAAGCCTAGGGTCCTCTGAACAGTTTGATCCCCAATATGTATAGGTGTACCCAAGCACGTGGCATACAGGGGCCCCAAAAGGAAGACCCCCATATAGTCTGTCATTTCAGGTACTGCAAAATCAACACATTTACATCGTTAGGGGGGGGGGGCAAAAGTAGAAAACAGTAAGTTCACCCCAGAAAACCATATATTTTCGGAAAGTACACATTCCAACGAATCCAAATTGGGTATGCATGTCTTTCTACGCCAAAGTACCAAGCCGCAAATCATTCCTAAATTTGGTGCTTTAGGTGACATTTCCAAATATCACCTCAAAATATCTACCCTGCAGCATCGTATTACCCACATACTTTTAGGTATCAAGACAAATCATCCCAAATATGAAAGCCTAGGGTCCTCTGAACAGTTTGATGCCCGATATGTATAGGTGTAACCAAGCACGTGGCATACAGGGGCCCCAAAAGGAAGACCCCCATATAGTCTGTCATTTCAGGTACTGCAAAATCAACACATTTACATTGTTTTGGGGGGGGCAAAAGTAGAAAACAGTAAGTTCACCCCAGAAAACCATATATTTTCGGAAAGTACACATTCCAACGAATCCAAATTGGGTATGCATGTCTTTCTACGCCAAAGTACCAAGCCGCAAATCATTCCTAAATTTGGTGATTTAGGTGACATTTCCAAAAATCACCTCAAAATATCTACTCTGCAGCATCATATTACCCACATACTTTTAGGTATCAAGACAAATCACCCCAAATATGAAAGCCTAGGGTCCTCTGAACAGTTTGATGCCCAATATGTATAGGTGTACCCAAGCATGTGGCATATAGAGGCCCTAAAAGGAAGACCCCCATATAGTCTGACATTTCAGGTACTGCAAAATCAACACATTTACATTGTTTTGGGGGGGCAAAAGTAGAAAACAGTAAGTTCACCCCAGAAAACCATATATTTTCGGAAAGTACACATTCCCACGAATTCAAATTGGGTATGCATGTCTTTCTACGCCAAAGTACCAAGCCGCAAATCATTCCTAAATTTGGTGATTTAGGTGACATTTCCAAAAATCACCTCAAAATATCTACCCTGCAGCATCGTATTACCCACATACTTTTAGGTATCAAGAGAAATCACCCCAAATATGAAAGCCTAGGGTCCTCTGAACAGTTTGATGCCCAATATGTATAGGTGTACCCAAGCACGTGGCATATAGGGGCCCCAAAAGGAAGACCCCCATATAGTCTGTCATTTCAGGTACTGCAAAATCAACACATTTACATCGTTAGGGGGGGGGCAAAAGTAGAAAACAGTAAGTTCACCCCAGAAAACCATATATTTTCGGAAAGTACACATTCCAACGAATCCAAATTGGGTATGCATGTCTTTCTACGCCAAAGTACCAAGCCGCAAATCATTCCTAAATTTGGTGATTTAGGTGACATTTCCAAAAATCACCTCAAAATATCTACTCTGCAGCATCGTATTACCCACATACTTTTAGGTATCAAGACAAATCACCCCAAATATGAAAGCCTAGGGTCCTCTGAACAGTTTGATGCCCAATATGTATAGGTGTACCCAAGCATGTGGCATATAAAGGCCCTAAAAGGAAGACCCCCATATAGTCTGACATTTCAGGTACTGCAAAATCAACACATTTACATTGTTTTGGGGGGGCAAAAGTAGAAAACAGTAAGTTCACCCCAGAAAACCATATATTTTCGGAAAGTACACATTCCCACGAATTCAAATTGGGTATGCATGTCTTTCTACGCCAAAGTACCAAGCCGCAAATCATTCCTAAATTTGGTGATTTAGGTGACATTTCCAAAAATCACCTCAAAATATCTACCCTGCAGCATCGTATTACCCACATACTTTTAGGTATCAAGAGAAATCACCCCAAATATGAAAGCCTAGGGTCCTCTGAACAGTTTGATGCCCAATATGTATAGGTGTACCCAAGCACGTGGCATACAGGGGCCCCAAAAGGAAGACCCCCATATAGCCTGTCATTTCAGGTACTGCAAAATCAACACATTTACATCGTTAGGGGGGGGGCAAAAGTAGAAAACAGTAAGTTCACCCCAGAAAACCATATATTTTCGGAAAGTACACATTCCAACGAATCCAAATTGGGTATGCATGTCTTTCTACGCCAAAGTACCAAGCCGCAAATCATTCCTAAATTTGGTGCTTTAGGTGATATTTCCAAAAATCACCTCAAAATATCTACCCTGCAGCATCGTATTACACACATACTTTTAGGTATCAAGACAAATCACCCCAAATATGAAAGCCTAGGGTCCTCTGAACAGTTTGATGCCTGATATGTATAGGTGTACCCAAGCACGTGGCATACAGGGGCCCCAAAAGGAAGACCCCCATATAGTCTGTCATTTCAGGTACTGCAAAATCAACACATTTACATCGTTTTGGGGGGGGGGCAAAAGTAGAAAACAGTAAGTTCACCCCAGAAAACCATATATTTTCGGAAAGTACACATTCCAACGAATCCAAATTGGGTATGCATGTCTTTCTACTACAAAGTACCAAGCCGCAAATCATTCCTAAATTTGGTGATTTTGGTGACATTTCCAAAAATCACCTCAAAATATCTACTCTGCAGCATCGTATTACCCACATACTTTTAGGTATCAAGAGAAATCACCCCAAATATGAAAGCCTAGGGTCCTCTGAACAGTTTGATGCCCAATATGTATAGGTGTACCCAAGCATGTGGCATATAGGGGCCCTAAAATGAAGACCCCCCCTTGTATGTTCTGTCATTTCAGGTACTGCAAAATCAACACATTTACATCGTTTTGGGGGGGGCAAAGGTAGAAAAAAGTAAGTTCACCCCAGAAAACCATATATTTTCGGAAAGTACACATTCCCACGAATCTAAATTGGGTATGCATGTCTTTCTACTACAAAGTACCTAGCCGCAAACCATTCCTAAATTTGGTGATTTTGGGGACATTTCCAAAAATGACTTCAAAATTTCGACCCTGCAGCATCGTATTACCCACATACTTTTAGGTATAAAGACAAATCACCCAAAATATGAAAGCCTGGGGTCCTCTGAACAGTTTGATGCCCAATATGTATAGGTGTACCCAAGCACATGGCGTATAGGGGCCCCAAAACGAAGACCCCCATATGGTCTGTCATTTCAGGTACTGCAAAATCAACACATTTACATTGTTTTGAGTGGGGCAAATGTAGAAAAAAAGTAAGTTCACCCCAGAAAACCATATATTTTCGGAAAGTACACATTCCCACAGATCTAAATTGGGTATGCATGTCTTTCTACGCCAAAGTACCAAGCCGCAAACCATTCCTAAATTTGGTGATTTTGGGGACATTTCCAAAAATGACTTCAAAATATCTACCCTGCAGCATCGTATTACCCACATACTTTTAGGTATCAAGAGAAATCACCCCAAATATGAAAGCCTAGGGTCCCCTGAACAGTTTGATGCCCAATATGTATAGGTGTACCCAAGCACGTGGCATACAGGGGCCCCAAAAGAAAGACCCCCATATGGTCTGTCATTTCAGGTACTGCAAAATCAACACATTTACATTGTTTTGAGGGGGGCAAATGTAGAAAAAAGTAAGTTCACCCCAGAAAACCATATATTTTCGGAAAGTACACATTCCCACGGATCTAAATTGGGTATGCATGTCTTTGTACTCCAAAGAACCAAGCCGCAAACCATTCCTAAATTTGGGGATTTTGGGGACATTTCCAAAAATTACTTCAAAATATCTACCCTGCAGCATCGTATTACCCACATACTTTTAGGTATCAAGAGAAATCACCCCAAATATGAAAGCCTAGGGTCCCCTGAACAGTTTGATGCCCAATATGTATAGGTGTACCCAAGCACGTGGCATACAGGGGCCCCAAAAGAAAGACCCCCATATGGTCTGTCATTTCAGGTACTGCAAAATCAACACATTTACATTGTTTTTGGGGGGGGGCAAAGGTAGAAAAAAGTAAGTTCACCCCATAAAACCATATATTTTCGGAAAGTACACATTCCTGCGAATCCAAATCGGGTATGGATGTCTTTGTACTCCAAAGTACCAAGCCGCAAACCATTTCTAAATTTGGTGATTTTGGGGACATTTCCAAAAATCACCTCAAAATTTTCACCCTCTAGCATCGTAGTTCCCACATACTTTTAGGTATCAAGAGAAATCACCCAAATATGAAAGCCTGGGGTCCTCTGAACAGTTTGATGCCCAATATGTATAGGTGTACCCAAGCACGTGGCATATAGGGCCCCAAAACAAAGACCCTCAAATGGTCTGTCATTTCAGGTACTGCAAAATCAACACATTTACATTGTTTTGGGGGGGGGCAAAGGTAGAAAAAAGTGCGTTCACCCCATAAAACCATATATTTTTGGAAAGTACACATTCCTGCGAATCCAAATTGGGTATGCATGTCTTTGTACTCCAAAGTACCAAGTCGCAAGCCTTTCCTAAATTTGGCGATAAAAGCAACTGTTTTTACATTTCTGAAAATCGCCTAAAAATATTGCAATTGGCCGCATTTATCTCACCCAATTTCTTACATACAATTGTAAAACACCATAAATATTGATGCCAAGGGTCTACTGAACAGTTTGATGCCCAATATGCATAGATATACCAAGGCAGCTGGCATGTGCGGACCCCAAATAAAAATAGTGAATATGAGTTTTCTCCGCTGCCGATTCGCCTTCTGTGAACATAGACCCTTGACTTCATATTATTTGCCTCAAGACCCTCCTAACAGCAATGACCCCCCAAAACCATACATTTTTGGAAAGTACACATTCTGCCGATTCCAACAAAGATAACGACGTCTTTCTACACGAAACTACCAAACTGCAAAGCTTTTCTAAACATATAGGTTTTTACAACATTTCTGAAAATCGCCTAAAAATGTTGCAGTTTGCCGCATTTATCACACACAATGTTTTACGTACAAAGAAAAATCTCTCTAAATATGGACGTCAGAGGTCTAATAAATAGTTTGATGCCCAATATGTATAGATTTACCAAAGTATGTGTTGTGTATGGACCCCAAATGAAAAACGTGCCTATGAATTTTCACGCTAGCCAACTAAGCTGCAGAAAAGAGAACCCTAACTGTACGTTATGTGCCGTAAGACCCCCAAACTGTAAAAATAACCCCAGAAACCCATATATTTTTGGAAAGCACATATTTTGGCGGATCAAACTAAGTAAAATCTATCTTTCTATACCAAAGCACCAAACAGCAAAACGATACTAAAGATACATAAGGAACAATAATGCAGGGATAAAATTGCAATAAAACCACAAAAATAGCGTAAATCAATGAAATAACAAAATAATTGTTCTGACAGCGTAATTAGTGGCCGAAATCGATTATCCAATAGTCACGCTGCCAAAATAACACGTTTTTAGGCAAAAAAAACAAAAGTTAACAGTATAATGAATTCGTAAAAAAAAAAAAAAACACCTGTTTGTGTATACATATTTGTGCACTAATAAAAGTTATCTGAGTGTGCAAATACATGTAAATAAGTGTAAATAAGTGTAAATAACTGTACAAAAGGGACCAAGTGTGCTAAAATTAAAAAAAAAATTTTTAAAAAATTCCAATCTTTACTAAAATGCATAAATGTACTGTAAGTATGTGTAGGTGCAGGTAAGTGTGTAAAAAAAAGTGCACTTACCGTTTTTGGAGCAGGAGAATCGCTGTCTTCTTTGGAGGAGTCCTGGCAGCGTGTCTGCAGAGTTGCTGCGCAGCAGGAAGTGCGTGGGCGGCTCTGCAGGCAGGAAGAAGGGTGAGTGTAGTAGCAGACGCTCCATGCGATGCGTCTGCTACTTTGAAGTCGGATCTGCGACAATCGAGTCGCAGATCCGACTTGACAGCCCCCCAGCCTCGTTGCCTAGGGGGCTGTCTTCTCTCCCCACTCTCTGCAGAGGCGGCAAAAGCCGCCGAAGCAGAGAGAGAGCTCAGCTGCCAAAGAACGTACAATGTACGTTCTTGGCAGCCTGAGCATTGGCCTGCCAGCACGTACGCCGTACGTGCTTGGCAGGCAAAGGGTTAAACTGTCAGAATCTTGCCCATCTATTTAACCCAGCAATATTTTCCCTCATACCTCCCATCATTTGAATTATTTAGACCATGTCCCATTCTGTCCTGACCATACCCAGTTACTGCTAGACACTCCCCAATTGACCCAAACCAATCCCACTTTCTAATGAAGCCCTGCCAAATCATGGGGGTTCCCAGTGTGTGGCTGTTCTGCAAATATCGGAACCATTAGGTGGTATGCTAAATGCTGAGGGCTGTGAGGCTCACATAGGATGAAGCACTGACATGAACAAAATCTCCACCCTATAAAAACTGGGCATTTCTTCCCTGTGATTAGGAATTCAGCAAAAGTGGGATTTTTGAAAAGAGCTCGATGCTATATGAAATAAATTTTGGCTTTTGAGGAGTTTTTTTTTATTTGCCAGCATTATCTGTTGTTAAAAGATCAAATTTGCTTCATATTTTACAGGGTTATATTGTGAATTCACCCCAAGTTTCCTCAAGTAATCCCCCAAATGTAATGTATACATTACGACCAAGCACCACATTAACACAGTACCAGGGTGTTCATCCTCTCAGTGTCACAGGTTTGTATTAAACTTTGTGTGACTAATGCATCTGTGTGATTGTAAATGTGAATTTAAACAAAAGTTCATGACAGTAGTCTGATACAAGTTACGAACAAAAGTGTAACTTCTTGCGGTGTTTCACTGATTTCATTTCTGTCTCCCTGAAGACTTTTTTTTATATGTATGGTAACAAAATTTTCAGAAGTCAATTTGGAAATTTTTATGTAATTTGCCTTACCAATATGGATTTTTGCTGCTTAGTTAGGATCACTTACAAGGTACTGTTTTATTGTAACAGATAAAAAGGAAACCATTTTTAGAAATTTGAATAATTTGCTTAAATTGGACCCTGTTGGAGATGGCCTTCTTGTAATTCAGAGCTGTCCGGTTAATGGGTTTTCATAAAATGAATCCCATACGTCTTACTTTCAGCTTTAATAGGAAGGAATTTAAATAAAAAAAAATGTCATGTGAACCATTTAGGAATTACAAACACGATTATACATAGACCTCCAGTTTTGGGTGCTCAGATAATTAGGTAAACCGACATATGCGTAATTAACATGATCATTGTTAAAAATCAATATCAATTGCCGTCAATGAAATGCATGCTGTTTTGGTTTATGATCAGGTGACTGACTTGGACATTGTAGAATATTCCACTTATTTGCCTTTGAAAGTTCCTGGGTTACTCTTACAGTATGTTTTGGGTCATTGTCCATCTGCACTGTGACGTTTTGCACTATTTGGTTGAATCTGAGCAGATAGCATAGACCTATGCACTTTAGAATAAGCCCTTTTTTCAGCAGTCATATCATCAACACTAGTGACCCAGATGCATGTGCAGCTATAAATGCCAAACTTCCTCCACCACGTTTCAAAGAGTTGTTTTTCATGGTTATCCAACCTTTTTACTGTTGTGGAGCTCACCAATGTGTTCCTTCTTTCTACAATGTACCAAATTGTTGCCACTTTTTAATGTTTCTGTAAATTCTGCTAAGGATTTGTTTTTTTTCTTTTTTACTGGTATTGACATCATTCTTATCTCCAGGCCTTTTACCTGATAAATTGTTGATGAAATAATGAGATAACTGCCCACATCTGGTCATGAAACAGTGTATCAAACTATCAAACAATTGTCCAATTACTTTTGGTCCCTTGAAATAGAGGGGACAGATGGGGAGGGGACAGATGATGTCATTCCTAAATTATTCACCCAGTTTGGCTGTAAATACCCTTAAAATCCATCCACCCATTCAGCCCACATTAATTATACAACTTCAGCTCAAATATTTCTTGGTGAAAGGCTAAAATGACAATGACTTGCGAGTATAATATGTAGTTGAAGTGTAGCCCAAAAAGTAAATCAATTAGTGCCGATAAAGTATTGCATGTGGTCAGGGCCAGGCTATTTTTTTATTCAGTTGTCAGACCAGCAGATCTCAAGATCTAACCTCCCTTACAACAACATTTGTCTTTCAATATCCTTTAGTTATGGATGGCTTTAATTGCCTATGGATTGCATCTATGGTCAGGGAAGCCTTTGTTTTAGACTCATATATGGGCCAATAGAAAAAAAGAGGCAGCATTGCAGTTCCAGGGGGCATGGCAAGCTAAGCATTCTCCATAAGAGGGGCAATGCACCTGGTTTCTTCATATCATACATGTATTCTTAATGTGTGTCTCTGTAGGGAGGGTCATCCTTATTATTCTTAAATTGTGTGCGGAAATAAGCAAAAAGTAATTAAAATGAGGTGCATAATTAATTTGAACTCGTGTTACAACTATTCTCTGTGGTTTCTAAAAATACTGTCTTGAATTGTTGCTTGGTTAATGCCATATCCATGTGTAAGATACATTTGCTAAGCACATCTGCTTGGAATAGGATTGAATTTAAATGACTCTAAATGTAATTATTTTGTTGCTTTTTTTATTGTCTCTTTTTGTGTGATAGACTCACGCTAACACATAATTTTATTTATTTATTTTTGACAGTGAATGCAGCTCCTTTAGTTCGGCCAGTACAGCCACTTAGCCAATCTCTCCCTGTATCAGTTCCCACAAGGACAGTTCCTGCAGCCGTACACAGACCTTTTCCTCAAATGGCAACTGTTGCAAAAAATCTAAACCTGGTAACAGAACCACAGCAGTGTTTAATACTAAATTCACAGAAAACTCATCAAGGAATTCAAACTCAAAGCTCTGGAGGTACAAATTGAACTCAAAACTTTTCTTTTTTTTTTTTTTTTTTTTTGGTTTATTGTTGGTGTTTTTGATTATTGATGCTTAGATTAGAAAAATGAAAGAAAGTTTTCCAAATACAGATGCATCAAGAACAATTGATAGCACATTAGAATGTAACAAAGTACACATTATGAATATAAACATGTTAAATACTTAAAAAGCTCCATAATCAAGATATATAGGCCATCAGTATGCTGAAGCACCAGTCAGGCTTGACATATATTGGTCACTGCAATCTCAAAATTGAAGCTTGAGATATGTTTTCTGTACAGTATAACCATACTATATATACATGTTTGCAGTCTTAGAAAGTACTGTGTTTAGTTTCATACTTCCAGTAACTCGTTTCTCAGCATGGCCCAAGCTAGTTACTTTATTTATGTAATTTTTAAACCATGAGGTTGTAGACTATAGATAAAACTTTGCAAAGAGAACACATGGTAGGAAATTTTCAGAAGTTATTATACAGAAGATCAATTTATGGTAGAAAACAAAACGTAGAAATCCACGTGCTGATGACATTTAATATCTTCGTTATAATATAATAGAAGAGCTATGAAGAGTGTTAAGGGAAGCTGCCAACTTCCTTTTAAGTTTTTCTATAGTATATACAAAATTATTTGCTGTAACATTGTATCGAGAACAACAGAGTGTAGTGGTGGTTGAGTAGTTTCTTGAGATCTTGAGAACGGTCAATGAATGGAAACGGTAATCTGAACCAGAGTTTCTACTGGATAACATTTATGAAAGTTAAAGTGCTTATATTTATAATGATACCTTTTTTTAATATTTATTAACTGTTATTATGCATATACGTTAGGCTCCACTAGTGAATGTACTTTTTTTTTTTACTAGTTTACCTTTTTGCAGGGGATTATCTCTATGGTTTCTTTTAGAGCAGGTAGAGAAACATCAGCCTTCTGTGCCAATTTAAAAGAAAAATATCAGAATAAGTTTTTCAAGAGACTACTTTTAAATGTGTTGCTCAGGAATAATTACTTGTACTACATCAGTAAAATATCCTTGTGAGTACCAGTCTGAGAAATAATGGTTAATTATTGCACTACAAAACAAGCAATACCTTTAGACAAATATTGTCATTGCTTACCGGTACATTTTTTTTTCAAATCCTAAGCACTATATTTTTTCTTTATATTTTAAGCAAGTATTGGGTGGAATGACAACACCGTATCAGAGAAACGCCCAGCTCCTATTGAGATTTCTGATGATTCACCAAAAAAAACAAAAAATGCAGAGAATGATTGTGACAGTAGATTGACTGATTTATCAACATCAGTGAAACCACCTACATTGTCACAGTCTTCCCCTACAAAAGGTAAAATAGCTTTTAGATAACTGCATGGATGTAGTCACTTTAATGTATATTCTTCTAAGGAAGAGTCTGTCTTACAAGAAGTATTATATTTTGTCTGTTGCTAGTAAATGCAGGGACCAGTTCTGGAACAACACCGAAACATGGGCCACCTTTTCCTCGAGCATGCCCAAAATGCAACATACATTTCAATCTCTTGGAACCTATGAGAAAGCATATGAAGGTAAAAAGTCTGTTTGTTAGCCCTGTGTATCTACAGACACCATTTTAGGTTGTTGAAAATGGAGTAGTTAATACTGGAAGGAGGTTCAATAAATAACCTTGAATAAATGATATAAAGCATGAAAGGATCCATTTATATTTGCATCTGCAATATCCAATACCCTATATTTCTATTTATATTGAATTGGAAGACACAACTAAATATTGTAGGTCAGTGGTAGTCTGAAAACGTTTGTCTGCAATATACCATTATACAAACCAATTTTTCCATGTGGTTTGATAATTATCTGGCATACAGTAGGGGTCATTTTTAAACACTGGGCAAATTTGCACTTGGGTAGTAACCCATGGCAGCCAATCAGACGATTGCTTTCATTGTTCAACATGATGCTGGATGAAAAAAGCTCATGACTGATTGGTTGCTATGGGTTACTGCCCATGTGCAAATTTGCTCAGTGTTTTTAAATGAGCCCCACTTTGTTTGTATAATTAAACAATAATTGCAATATGCAATGATTTGTCTAATCAAAATGGCATGTCATTTAAACTGGGCATTAAACCAAAGTAGGCTTAATCATCAAATGTTTTATTTGTGCAATTTGCAAAAATAATTCATTGGACAGAACATTTTTTTCCCCCAGTTGACAGTCAGTGGTTTTTCCATTCATTTATGCATTCCTTTTTCTTCCCACACTTGTAATTATTCCTGTATATTTTCTCTTCCATGCTCTACTTTCCTCATCTCATACCGTTTTTGTACTGTTCTACCTTATACTTATTTACTTGGGAAATTTTTTCTTTATCTGTCATGGTTTATAGCTATTTGCAAGTGCTTATACTTTTGGTGTATTCAGGCCCAAAATTTTTTTTTAAACCCTGAAGTTCCTAAATACTGACACTTGCTTATTTCATTGTGGTTTTTCTTCTATTGCTATCTAACTGGGAATCTCAGGGAAAATGTACGTCCTAGCTCTGTGTTACTGTGTGTGGGTTCCGGCGTTTTCCCTTTCTTTATTTATGCAGCACAGGCAAGTGCTTCATTACCATATAGGGGTTTATAATAAATTAAAAAGCAAGTCGATATATATATATATATATATATATATATATATATAAAGCCAAAATAAATTTTGATGTACTTGGTACTTACCTCCCTTTCTTCCTCTTCTTTTTCTTTCTAGTTTTGCTGTCCTGACAAAGTGGACCACTTTTTTAGTGGATTGGCAAACATTGAAGCAATGAATACACCAGGAATGATCGAGGATGCAGAAAAAGGAAAGCTGATCATGTTAGTTAGTGATTTCTATTATGGAAGGTATGAAGGAGACCTTGACTTGACCCAGCAGGAGCAGAAGACACACACTTTCAAATGTTATAGCTGTCACAAAGTTCTTAAGAACAACATAAGGTATTTTGATTCTACCAACATAAAAGTTGTCAGACCTGCATGTGTAACTGTTGGTATGATGTGGACAGTGATAGATCATTTGCAATTGGTCTTTGTATGTGTGCATTTGAATTGAATTAACATTTTATTAAGCAGTGGGGAAGGTACATTGATGCTAACTTTTTTGAGGGGACTCTACAGAGGAACAGAGCAGAACTGAGCTGGTGATATGCTCTCCACCTGAAGTAGGGTAGCTACCTGTCTAGGATTGTACCTGGTTTTCAACATTCAGTAAACCAGACGAAAATTATCTGGATTGTATCTGACAGTCGCAATAACTCCACCCCTGATAGAATCATGCAGCTCAAAATGCCATCACGTTGCCACCCGTATAATAATGTTGATGGTGCTTCATCATCTTGCATGTCCCCTTTTACAAAAGTAAATTAAAGGTACATAAACTTTATTAGTACATAAAACGATGGCCTAATGCGTTTCGTGCCTATTAGGGGACTTGCTCGTAGGCTGTGTTTTTTTTTAGTAAAGATGTAAAATCTTAGGGTTTTCATAACCATTGAATTGATATTTATATAGAAATCCACTATACAGATACATTTGTATATATTCACAATACAGCAATAATATGTGGCATAAATTGTCTTTTTGAGAGAGCTGAACATATTGTGCTGAACATATTATTTGCCTATTGTTTTAATTAAAAGGGTTGTTCATCTTTAAATCATCTTTTAGTATGATGTATAGAGTGATACTCTGAGACAAGTTGAAATTGGTTTTCATTTTTTACTATTTGTTGTTTTTGAGTTTTTCTGCTTTTTATTCAGCAACTCTCCAGTTTTCAGTTTCAGCAAATTGATTGCTAGGGTCCAAGTTACCCTAGCAACCATGCATTGATATGAATAAGAGATTCAAATCAAAGTTTCTTAGAATTGACCATTCTATAACCTACATTTTTTACTGAATTAGCAGTCCACTGAGAAGCTCTCTGTATAATGAGCTGCTTCTGCAAAGGCTGCAGTTGGGAAAAGTAAGGGGTTTGTTTATACTGAGAGCTTTTCAGTGGACTGTTGTTGTATTTTTAAATGTTGGCCATAAGGATGGGAAGTATAATGTGACTTCTAGTTCAAGATATAACAAACAATAAATATTTCATACATTTTGCAAACCAGCAAAGTTTTAAAATGCAAAAAACAGCTGCAAGTAGAAGATATGCTAGTTTTTAAGAAATGTTTGTACTATTATTGGTTTATATGTGGGTTTTCTTCATATAAAGGTCAGTGAATTTCATAATAATTATTGAAGTGTATAATTATGGAGTAAATGAATGTGCATCTTTAACAATTGTGTTAAATTTGACACCAGAGAGAGAAAAAAGTCACTGGCACACAAGACTCCTTTTTGTGGGGCAAGCCCTTGCCTTTTATTAGTGTGGAAGTGCAACATTTCGGGTCATGCCCTTTTATCATACATAGTAAGGACAGTAGTGCAGAAAGTATGTAACAAATGTCTAATTAACAAAATTACCAGAAGTGATGCAAGTAATTTAACCGAAATCATGTAGAAAATTAAGATTTCACTGGAGAGCTTGTTTTTAGTGAAACAGTGAAGACGTTTATTCAAGATGCATATTAAGCACTACATGTTTCGGACCTCTAGGGTCCTTCTTCTGGTGCAGTTACCCTAGAAGGACCCTAGAGGTCCGAAACATGTAGTGCTTAATATGCATCTTGAATAAACGTCTTCACTGTTTCACTAAAAACAAGCTCTCCAGTGAAATCTTCATTTTCTACATGATATCGCTTTTCTGGACGTGGCAAACCCAGATCACTGTTTGATTGAGCCAGCACGGACTAATAAGGTTTGTGGCAACAAGTCTCTTGCTGTTTTGGATAATTTAACCGAAACCCACCTACAGAAAAAAATTCATTCAAAGTCCAATGAAAATGTACTTGACGAAAAGCGAACAAAAGTCCAATGTAGCAAAGGAAATGTTACAAATATCCAAGTGTTAAACAGTACAACAATAAAGTCCGTGACAGGTTAATACAATGTAGCCTAAAGAAAAAAGGTGTAAATGGAGTGCAAATTGACAAACATTGAAACATCGAAAAGATACATTAAATATTCAAAATTACAAGATAACAAAAGACAATCTCTAACCCTACAGGATTAGGGAAGGGAATAGGAGAAATTAACAAAAGGGGGAAAAATAAGATATCCCGATATTGTAATTTACATAAACCAAGACATGTTGTATCCTTCATTAAGTCCCCTAGGAACCTTAGACTGAAGTAACCAAATTCAGAAACATTCTCTTTGAAGGCACAAACGTTTTTTGTCCTAGCCCTGCTAGACTATCACTTTTTCCAAAATCTGCCAACAAAGTTGTACCACCCAATGGCCTTCTGTGAATAAATGTCTAGCTAACATTGTTTCTCTCTTTGATTTTCCTATATCTTTATCTTAATTTATCGAGGGGTTTAGTGGTGTTGGAGGCGGATGGTAATTACGTATTACATATGAATGACAATGTCATTCTTTGAGAAGCAGGAAGAGACAAACACATAGCAGTCCGGAGAAAAGTTATATAGTTGCCAGGAGTCAGAACTATCTTTTGAATCTAATACAGCTTTCTTTATATATTTAATTGTTTTTGCCTCTTTCCTTTAACAAACACAGGGGAGCAAGGAAAGAAAAACTGTTTATGCAACTGCTGTTGTATTTTTTATTAGGTTTATGAACCACATGAAGCACCATTTGGAGCTTGAGAAGCAGAGCAGCGAAAGTTGGGAAAACCACACCACCTGCCACCACTGCTATCGGCAGTTTCCCACACCTTTCCAGCTGCAGTGCCACATCGAAAGCTCACATACTCTCTATGAATCATCAAGTAAGATGTTTCGTGGATTAACGATAAATAGATTGCTGTTTCTATTATATATACACACACATATATTATCATCAAATTTATTTTCATAGTGGTATAAATCCAGAACTTATGTTTGTATAAAACATATATTGCAAAAGAGAAAATAAATCTGCAGAGCTGCGCCGTGGAGTGTGATTTTCCCTTATTTTTGGATCCTAACCTGTCATTTCTCAGATACTGATCTTGGGGGAGCATGCCCTGTGGAAGCTGATTTAGGACATAGATTCAACTGTGCATGCTCCTGCAATATTCTTTGAACTCTGCACAGCTCTGCAGATTTATGGCAGGTCAGCACACAGGGAACTTTTCAATAGAATAGATGGGGAAGGGGGGGGGGCTGGGGTTTAGTTCTCCTTTAATGAACAAAATGTATAAGTTAATGTTACCTTTGCTACACACTATTATAAGTTACGTTTCTCTTGAAAACTCATTTGTGAGTTCTCTAAATAAAGAAAAGTTTTTAGTTGATTAGTCTACATGGTACTTGAAATGTATATCTCACATTGTAAAATATTTTTCTCACTTTTTTATAGCTATTTGCAAGATATGTGAGCTTTCCTTTGAATCAGAACAGATATTGCTGCAACATATGAAAGACAACCACAAGCCTGGTGAAATGCCCTATGTTTGTCAGGTAAGGGCTTTAGTCAATGGTTTTGTGTGCGTAAAACATTTTATATAATAAATAAAAATGTTATGATCACTATATTTGTACAAGTCGTAACAATCAAAGTTCAGCATGGCCCTAATAACTGTAATAATACTAATGGCCATAAATACTGTCATCGTCTGTAAAAGGTTTTAAGCTGAAAATCATAAATACTTATTTCTAAAGCACCCATGTAATAGGCAGGACTGTACAAAAGGGGAATGTATCTATCAAGCTTGTAAATTGCATTTAAATATTTGTCAATATCTAAAAGTAAAAGGATTAAAGTAGGCAGAAATGTTAAATCACTGATGGTGCCCCCAGCCCCAGTATTGTATATACCACGGGCTGGTGCTCCTGTTAGAAGAAAATTGCACAGGCCCATGGTTCTTCTAAGCAACCACAAAACAATCCTCTTATGCTGTGCCTTTCTTTGCTACCCGGGTCCTACACATGACTAGTAAAGTTAAAAGACCAGCTTTTTTTCATCAGGGTTCAGGGGGTTATCATCTTGTAACTTTGTTAAACATCTTTGCAAGAACAAGACCACGCACATGCTCAGTGTGGTCTGGGTGCTGTTGGGAGGTTAGGCTTAGGGATCGTCATACATTATCAAAACAGCACAAGTCAAATAATATCTGCCATTGAAGTGGATACAGCAAGACTGATTATAATCAGAATATGCAGACTGCACTGGATCTGCGGACATGGCCACCGACTGCCCTACAGGGAAACAAACAAACAAAGCTGCTTGAGTTCTAGGAAGTAAAGTGGGGGGGGGGGCTTCCGTCTGCCATTTGAAAGTATGATCGTTTCCCTTCAGAGCAGTTAGAGACTGTCACGTTTTCTATCCGCAGCAGTCAGAGCAAGTAAAATGAAGGGAGAATTTCACTGCATACAGTCAGGTTTCTTATAAAACAGTACACATTTTTTAAATTCAAGTATATTGGAGGTAGGTTTATTTTTCATTAAAGAAAGTAAAAAAGGGATTTTAATTTTTTCCCTTTACATTCCCTTTAAAGTGGACCCGTCACCCAAAAAAAATATTTCAAATCCTATTTTATCATGTTAGTCAAGCAAAATTAATTTTAATTACACTGTATAAATTATTTGAATCTTGTTTCCTTCAGTCTGGGAATTCATAATTATAGCAAGCAGGCAGGAGCCATTTTGTGGACACTGTTATTAAGACAAGCCTTGTATCATCTCAGAATCTTGTTTGTGCACCAGAATGTGGGACCTGATGTCCATCCCAATGTCCTGGTTACACAATTAAATGGTTAAGAGAACTGGGGGAATGTGGGGAGAGCAGTGACACCTAGAAAGTGCCTAATGGAAAGTGAAAGTAATTGCTTGACCCGCCTCTATGCCTAGGCATAGAGGAGGGGCAGGCAATATTTGATTGACAGCTGATATTTTTAAATGAGTTTACAACAGCTATGAACGCTTTAATAAAAAAAAGAAATTGGATTTCATATTTAATTTGAAAAGGACTTTTATTATACAGATTTTTATGTCTGGGTGACGGGTCCACTTTAAGTAGGGCAAAATGTAATCTGATTTGCAAATACTAATATAATTCTCCTGTATTTTTTGTACTTTTTCAAAACCCATTAAGAATTCATGAGTGTTTATTTTTTAGGTCTGCAATTACAGATCATCTGCTTTTGCAGAGGTTGACAGCCATTTCAGGTGTGCTCATGAAAATACCAAAAGCTTGCTTTGCCCATTTTGCCTCAAAGTTATTAAGTCTGGAACACCATATATGCAACACTACATGAAACATCAGGTAAATCATTTTTTAGTGCAATACCGTACCATAGGCTTTGGCATAGTAAGGAGGATTATTTGTATATTCTTTATGTATTACAAAATTTAGACTTGACTTAGGCAACTGTGGAGTGATGTTTTTACAATTTTTAATATACTTTTTCCCATATTCAATATAGAACAAAGGAGTATATCGATGTGCAAAATGCAGACTTCAGTTTCTGACTTGTAAAGAAAAAATTAATCATAAAACTCAGCATCACAGGACCTTTCGAAAACCAAGGCAATTAGAGGGCCTTCCTCCTGGTACAAAGGTAATTTGCCTTAAATTTTCAAAATTAAAAAAAACCTACTTACAGTTACCATAATTAATTATATGTTTTTTTAATGACTCCACATCATCTGCTTGTAATAGCAAATGAGGCTGTGTAATGAATTGCACTAATTAAGAGGAAACCTTGGGTAGTTGTAGGGTAGGTAAGCAGGAGAGGCAACATGTCCCCATACTGTGGGTTGAGCTGTTATAAAATTATTGGTTTTAAGGTAACCTGTAAGGTGTTTTTACCTTTCATCTACCTTGTGCTGCCAGGTTATTTAGGGCATGGTAAATCAATTTAGAGACATTCACTGATGGCAGGTTGTATACTGTATGTCAGAAAATTAGTGGGTAGCACCATCCATTGGTAGAGATATACATACAAATTAGTGTTGTGCAGGGTCACATGGTATATGTAATAGAAAAAAAGAAGAAAGTATGTTCCACAGCATTGCACCTTCCCACTATTTCCGTCTGGAATCTGTAATGAGAATAAAACGTAACTTTTACTTATGACCATCTAAAAATTATATATACTAAAAATATGTACATTAAAAGAAAGGTTAGGAGAAGAAGCTGTGTAGACACAAAGGCAACAGCTTATAAACGGGATGTGAGAGGTGAGATTGTAGTTTGAGTTCAAATCACAGTAATTACTGTTGCCAAACAGCATTCTCAACTACAGCTGATGCTGGTGAAACTTAGTATTCGAGCGGAGCTGGTGGTGTATAAGGTTGTATTAACGCACTAAAAGTAGCCCAAGCATGCTTGCCGTTCAGCATTAACACCCCAACCCACACCTCTCACTTAAAATGCCTGTAGTAGAGCCCCATAATTTCAGAAAATCATTATGCACTTCGGGCTCAGCCCGTGCTAAGTTTTATCCTCATTACAGTGGGATTCCAGATGGAAATAGTGGGAAGGTGCAATGCTATGGGACATACTTTTTTCTAGGTTATATACTCTACATGTCGGAGATCATTCAATTAAACACTTTGTCACAAGAAATTTGTCACTCAGGATTTGGGGGTCCGGATCCGGATTGCCGCATGTAAAGTGTTTTACATGCAGTAATCCCAATGTTGGTTAAGGGGAAATATTTTTAGTCAATTTTTCCACTCACAGTAAATCTGCGTTATCACAGGTGACAGATCTCCTTGTGTGCCATGCCCTTAGATGTGTGTTTTCTAATTCATTGTCCCTAAATCATAGGCTTATGATTTACAAGTTCAGTGTTTAGGATTTTAAATATGTTTAGGTGCAGGTCAAACTTCATTGTTGATTCACAAAAAACAATGTACATGTGCATATTTAACAATCGATTGCCGATTTGCCGATCAACTGTTCTGTTGCTTCAGGTTACAATTAGAGCATCAGTTGGATCCATCATGAATAGTGTTCCTTCTCCTACCAATACTGTTTGCACAAGTCCTCCATCTACTGCTTTTCAGGCATCTCAAAAAGTTACAGATGCTAAAATTACTCAAGACCTTTTAGTAAAATCAAATGAGCAAAACACTAAAACAAAGGTATCATCTCCAACTCCTAAGAAGAAGCCAGTAAGCACAACTACCACAAAACGAATTAAGATGATCAATACAGCATTGCAAAATCTAAGGTGAGTTCTTGAACGATGCATAGACCCTAACACAATGACAGAGTTACAGGTAAGGTATATGTTGATTGCATAAATTTATATAATGTAACTGGTGTGAACATGAATATGTCACAAAAAGCTTGTGTTTGGAACTATCATTTTGCTTAAAAAAAACAACATAACGTTTATTTTAGTTATGTAAAAAAGAACTTGTGTGTAAAACCACTTTTATTAAATGTACTTGCATCACTTCCGTGTAGTTACCTGCTGTTCCAATTTGAGCACAGCTGCACTTATTATTGCAAAGTAACCCTATATCTACCACCACCTCCTGAGCAGACAGCAGCTTCAGGAATCCCTTCTCTCCCAGCAGCAATAGGTGTCACATGCACAAGGAATATACTTCCACATAATGTCGTCATTCTGTGACTAGATGCGCATGCAGTTGCGCTCATTTTGGGGAATTGGTCATGATTGCAGTAGGCTCAGCTCCGTTGCTCCAAGCGCATTGCCCCCTTGCGACCACAATGACACTGGAATTCTGGGGGGAAAACTACATTGTGGGGAAAAAAATTGTTCCCTGGATTTTTGGACATAAATGAGCCCCAGTGGCTATATGATAAACTTCAATTACAACTCTTTTTATTCCTTGATATACCTGATTTTTTACTACTTGAAATAGTTTTATTAAATTTATGTTACTCTACATATTACATACAAAAATTATACAGATGTTTGTTAGGAGATTGCATATATTATATTTATATTTTGCTGCAGTAAATTATGTTCAGAAGTGTCCTAAAACCTTAGAATTCACAATTTCCAAGTGTCATGATTTTGTTGGTGTCTGTTTAATTATTATATTACACTGTGTACCTTGCATATAATTCACTGTTTTTCCTTGCTGCCTGACTTCTTTCCAGCAAAAAAAAAAAAAAAAAAAAACAGTTATTGTAATGTTGCCGAGTTAATAAAAAATAGAAATTGGATTTCATCTTTAATGTGAAAAGGATTTTTATTATACAGTTTTTTGTGTCTGGGTGACAGGTCCACTTTAAGCAGTGGAAACAGCAGTGAATTTTGTCCTGTAAGACCAGTAACCTGCCTTTTGGAAGAGTAAATGGGTGTCTGGATCCATTACCTCTCACTGTATATAATGTATTTGGGGGGGGCAGCTAAAGATTCCACTGCCTCTCACTGTATTTAATATGTTTGGGATGTCCGAACCCTCTGCCTTTCACTGTAAAATGTATTTAGGATGCAGGGATATTGTTCTGGGAAGTCATTGTACTATTATTTACAAATGTATGGCCTTGAGTGTACAACCTGATTCTAACAATGCACAACTAATGGCTGCCCATGCTGCCTCTATTGATGTAATTTGAAAATGCCTTACACAGAAAGTAGAGACTGTCTGAAAATGCACATTAGAGAATTTTAATAAGCACATGTACTAGCAGTGTTTTAGACTGGGGTTCTTTTCAGTTATTGCTGCCCAAGGTAGGCACTCATTACTGAAAGCAAAGGTTGACACATACAAATATGTCATATCAGATTATTTCTTCAATAAATAAACTAACAAGCATTATATTTTGTCTCATTTGACAATTCACATAGTATAAAGGAGGCCACAAACATCCGCAGTACTGTGCTGCAACTTTTTATTCCAAATTCCACAACATGTTTCGAGTCAACAAGGACCCCACTTGAAAAAGGGTCCTTGTCGACTCGAAACATTTTGTGGAATTTGGAATAAAAAGTTGCAGCACAGTACTGCGGATGTTTGTGGCCTCCTTCGTACTATGTGAATTGTCAAATATTTGGCCTTTATGGTGTGACCGAACTAAGAAGGTGAGCCCACTAGATAAGAAGTTAAGGGACGTGCTGGGAAAACTGCATAATTTTGTGTCATTTGTTTAACTAGGTTCTCATTATTTGGCTTTCAGAAAAAACATCACTTAAATACTGCAGAATTCTTTGAAATTCAAAAAAAGGTTCACTAACTTCAAAATACCACTATATGTACGTTGCTGCATTTCTGGCAATTCCCCTTTTTACTCTTTAAGTCTAGACATCTCCCTGTGGACTATTCAGTTCCTGTTATTATAAGAGTCTTTAGGATGTTGCACACTTAAAGAATATGATGAACTCAATTACATTTTTAGTCTAGAGTAGATAAAAGCTGTCCAACTGTATGGACACACTGCTGTGCTCCTTGCTTCCTGGGGCCTGGCGTGTTTATTACTGTCATGCAATTCTGACCTGTATCGCTAATACAAATCCTTATAATTTTGTTACAAATTCTGGAGCTGTGTGGATTGGCTGAGTTGCATTTTTAAATATCACATTTTTAAATGATCTGGCTTCAGCCTGCTTTCTGGCAACCACACAATAGTTCTGAAATTCAGATCAAATACAGAGGATAATCTGCAAGGAAAAAACACTCCCCGTGGGAGAAAAGTGTCAATGTGATAATAAATTGACCCTTAAAATAAAATGTAAGAAATTATGCAAATCAAAAAGACCAGTTACAGTTTTGCTTTAATAACTATTGTCGAAAAGATATTAGAGTAAATAACTTCTGTAATGTGATCTTTTTGTTATACCCTCTAACCTTTACTGCTACATGATTCTTATTTAAGCTTTTGACAATGCCTAAATACATTTTGACAACGTGGGTGGAAAAAAATGTACATTGTAATATGATGTTGAACGTAATGTATCAAATGCCAATAATGCTACAAAGAATGTGGTTTTAGTTTATCAATACCTTTTATGTTTTCCATTTCCAGGTCAGTGGCTGGGTACTATAAATGTATTGAGTGCCAGCTAGAGGTAAAAGATTTTGAGGGTCATTTTCACACATATGTGCACTGCAGCAAATGCAAATTCAGTACGAGTTGCAATAAAGCCTATATGAATCACATGCTTAGGTAAGTGGTTACATTCTATTTCTGTGAATTGTTTTGCATGTGTAGTTGTCATAGGATTATGACTGTTGTGATAATTGTGTGGCTAAATAACTTCACTGCACAAGTGTGTAAAGTGCTGGTTGTAATTTTATATACGCTTGTTAAGGTCATTCCCGTTCCTGCAATTTGCCACTTCTGATCATTGACATTGGTGGCACTTCCTGTTTCAGTGGGATAAAACTTTCTCGCAAATTGGCATTTCTTTTTATTTTCCAAGAAAAAGTTGTCACTCTTTAAATGTTTAAATGTAAAATATATTTAAATCGGTATTATAAAGTGAACTAACTTCTGTTTTTTATTTTTGAAGCTTCCATGGCAGAGGTTCCAGCAAACGGGCTAAGGCTTCAAAAAAAGCTCTAAAAGACAAAAGGTAATTTACAGGTGAAAATAAAAATAT
The DNA here is from genome assembly GCA_038501925.1 of Xenopus petersii. Taxonomy (NCBI): domain Eukaryota; kingdom Metazoa; phylum Chordata; class Amphibia; order Anura; family Pipidae; genus Xenopus; species Xenopus petersii. The sequence continues at coordinate 103,336,467 of CM076676.1, forward strand.
TATGGAGATAATATAGACAATGTGATTATATCTGTGAACAGTTTGGAATATTGTGTAAATATATGTAATATTGGGTAAACATGATTTGATTTTGCCGCACCCCTACTCATTGGTACCACTTGCCACCCCAAGCCACTACTAGAAAATCATGTAAACATTAAATAAACCCAATAGGCTGGTGTTGCTTCCAATAAGGATTAATTATATCTTAGTTTGGATCAAGTACAAGGTATTGTTTTATTATTACAGAGAGAAATGAAAATAAGTTTTAAAACTTTGGATTATTTGTGTAAAATAGAGTCCTCCCCCTACACCTTATTGATGCTGTCTTAGATGAGACAGAAGTGGTACATGCCCTGTGCCTCCACATTTCCCCCTGAATTCACCCTAGGCATGTGCCTTGTCTGCCTACCCCTAGTTCTGGTGCTGGCTGGGACATTTTCCACTGCATATATTAATATTTCCAGAAACCGGCATCTACAGAATCTTAGTTTTGCAGGTGTGTGTTTTTTTACCCTAATCACTTCTGTTAATAAGCATCCTTTAAATGACATACTCTAGAAAACCTGAGGAATGTAATAAAGATCCTGTTGCTTCAACCACACTTTTTTGCATGTATACATAATAATTTTTGTGTGTGTTGTGACTTCATATCATTGTGAGTTGTGATTGATAAATGGTACTCCAAGTTAGTAAAAGTGTAGCACAGAAAACCAGTTTAACTACAAGGAGTCTTAAAAGCTGCATTCATGAAACTGGAATAATGATTTTAAAATGATGATTTATGTTCCACTTTTACTTTACTCCACCTTTGTTACTTACCCTCCTAGAATTGACTCATAGAAGTAACTATATGACCAACTTTAGAAAACGTGGCTATAGCATTACAACTGTAATTAATCTCACAGTAAGTGCTGGCAATAGACAGCTGTGTGAAGAAAAGTGTTTTTTTTATTTTCTTAAAGCAGAAGGGAAGCTATGGATGCATTTTATTGCCAATAGATAAGCTGCAGTAGTGCAAGCTAGAATTCTATATTTCTTCTGTAGAATTTGTAACCATACATGAGTAAAAAGCTGTAGAAGCTCTCTGTTTGTTTAGGATAGGAGCTGCAGTATTAGCTTGGTGTGACATCACTTCCTGCTTGAGTCTCTCCCTGCTCACTTATAGCTCTGGGCACGGATTACAGCAGAAAAGGGAGGGGAGCAAACTGAGCATGCTCTTGCCCGGGGCATGGACGTTTAAGCTGAAGGCAGGAAGTCTGATACAGACGCCCATGTGTACACAATAGAAGGAAAGAAATGCCTTGTTTCTTTTGACAGAGGACTCAGAGCAGCATTACTTTGAGGGTTTACTGGTATATTTAGGTGGACCTTTCTTAAATGGTTACTTTGTTTTAACTTTTCCTTCTCCTTTAATGGTTATGTTCCTTAAACCAGCAACAACCTGAATAATCCTAATGTATGAATGCCATTAGTTAAATTCTAATGTATTTACGATTTGTTTCTCCAGAAGAATTACTCTGGTGTGCCTAAATTGTGATTTCCTGACTGATGTGTCTGGTTTAGATGACATGGCCAAACATCTGAGTGAAAGCCACAATCATTCTTGTCAAGTTGTCTTAGAGAATGGTATGTAGAGAAATAATTTCTGTTTTAATGTGTTTTTCTAATCATCCATCATTGTTCATTTACGACTTGGTATTGTACTTTTTTTTTTTTTTTTTTTAAGTAAATTCATATTTTTTTCTTTTGATCTCAGTTTCCATATTTTCCTCAACTCTTGAAGGAGACATGGCTAAGTAAGTTAGATTTTTACTTGCTGCCCTTAAATATTAACCATAGCTATTGTAGTCTGGCTTATTGTTAATGGATACCCAGTAGTGTGTAGTATATTATTTCCTTTAAAGGACATGTAAAGCCTACATTTTTTGTATATAAGTTGGTCATATCGTCCCTGCCCAGGCCACACTATTTGTACTGCATATACCCCCTCCATTTTGTCATCACATTTTCCTAAAACAAGTAGCAGCTTTCACCCGGCAACCATTTTCCCTCTGACACATAATGAGTAACATTGAGACATGTATGTTGTAAAGTTCATGCAATGCAGAATGCAGGTTTACACAGGCACAACGCACTGTAATGGTTAAGCTGAGCTCAAGACAGGTGGTTAGGAGGAAAAAAATAGGATCAGACAGCTAGAGTTTCTATGGGAACCAGTAATGCTATCTCTTCATTGGCTGTTAGACTGGAGGGTGTGTTTAGTAATATGAGCTGAGAAGAACTGAGCACGATAATAAGCCAACAGCCAAAGTGAATTCCTGATGGAGGGGGCAGAGTGAGTTAGAGGAGGACAAGGAATTCTAAGTGATTATGCGGATGCTGCAGTCTTACTGTTAACTTTTCAACAACCAGAGTGGCAGGTATCTAAGAATTTCAAAGAGGCTGTTCACTGATTACATTTTTGTGGGGTGGGGGATTTACATGTCCTTTAAGTAAATAATTGATTTGCGTAAATAACTTGCTATAAGAGCTGCACTGTGCACGAAAAAGTAGAACTGGAATCTCTCATCTGCTAAAATGGACATGCTGATGCAAACTTAATAAGCTGTACAGCGGTATGTATTTTAAAACATTTCCCTAGGTTAAAAATTCATTTAACTTTGCCTTTTAATTTGCTTACATGAGCATTGTGCCTGTATCCTCATACTTTGTTTTAGTACGTCATTTTTTATTGCATTTTTTTTTTGGTTCTGTAAAGGAAAAAAATAATTTTAAATCACTTTAAAATTAAATATTTTTTAACTTGTGCATGATTATATGCAATGCATATGATTTTATTGCAGGGGGAGGGTGATTGTATCACATATGCATGACACCAGTGCACAAGCTACAAATTTGTTTCTATTTTCTACAGACTATAATGCATCTTTCTTTCCCTGAGCAGTTGACTCTTTTATGCAGCAAATAATGAGAAAACACCAGCGCAATGGCACTTGTGGCGCTTCGATTTCCGAAGTCGCCTCACGAGGAAACTTTGGGCGACTTCGGAAATCGAAGCCCAGGCAATTTTTCATTTTAAGCAGGCAGAAGGTAGGGGGGAGGCAGTTTGGGGAGATTGTTGCCCCGAAGAAGAGGCGATTAGTCACCAGGTGACTAAATCTCCCCGAATCTGCTCGTGAAAAATGAAGTGAAACATTACTGGTGATGTTGCTTATAGCAACCAATCAGATCTTTGCTTTAAGGGTTTGCTGTGGGCTACATTTCCAGTAAATTATTTACTCCGCTTTTTACACAGCATGATAAATAGGGGATTGCTGGTTTGTTTTTATCTTGTTTGTAGGAACAGGAAGTAGAATGCAACTTTACTTTATTTTAAGATGTTGCCATGTTTCATGTAAGAAATCACAAAAACCATAGATGTTCTTAATATGCTCAGCACAAGTTCTGTTCATTGAACTAATGTTGAAAAATGGTTAATTGACCTTTAACATATTTCAATGTTTTGTGTTTATCTGCAGGCCACATATCAATAGCCTTATGCATCACTATCTCTCCTATAACACTGTTTATTCTTTATTCTTTACACCCTTCATTCTCATTGTAGAAATGTAGGGGAGCTACTCCAGTTCATTAAAGTTAATAACCTTAATACAGTCCCAGAAGAGAGACAATTACAGGGCTCTTTTTTCATTCAGTCTTCCTTTTTTTAAAGGAAAATGTAAAATCTGTAAAATTAAAATGATTATAAAATACATTTAGCAGAGTGAACCCAATATGTTTAAATATCTTAGGAGAATAATGTAATGAATCATTTCATCCATGATTAATAACCGCTTCAGTCGGGGTACAGTAGCAGAATACTACTGCCGATAACTATGTACTTTAATGCTGCCTCGACAAATTACACTTGATATAATTATTTATTTTTTTAAAAACAGACCTCTTTTAAAGTTTAGATAAATGTTACATTTGATGACTATACAAGGCATTATGGAAATCAGGCGATTTTGCTATCTTTAGCAACATTTGTTGTTTTGTTTTTTTCTTAACTGGGAAAATCAATGAATTGGATGTTGAGATAAGCAGTATAATTAACAACCATTGTCGACGCATGTAAATAATTAATACGAATTCAAGGAATTAAATTGGTAGATTGTTTTCTTCCTAATTGAGGGAATGCGAAAATGGTTTTCAGGGTTATTCCTTATCTAGATTATTTTCTCGTCCCTCACCTTTTTTTTTTAGAAGTAGAGTGTATTCATTTGATAACTATAACAGTGAGGTAGTCTTTTATGAGAAAAGGGTATTTATGTACGGTTGTGTCGATTTGCTACCAGCACTAAGGCTTTTTTATTCAAAAAGAGTGTGTTTTTGTGACCTAACATGTGTTTGTTTGTGTGCACCATGAATTCTAGGATCCTGAGGGGCGGCCCTTATTTTTTAAAAAGGCAATTTTCTATTTAGGATTGCCCAATGGCACATGCTTTAAAAAGTATATTATTATGAAAATGGTTTATTTACATGAAGCAGGGTTTGTTATGAAATCCTATGATCCCAGGGGGTGGCCCTTATTTTTTTTAAATGGCAATTTTTTTATTTATGATTACCCAATGGCACATACTACAAAAAGTGTATTATTATGAAAATGGGTTATTTACATGAAGCAGGGTTTTACATAATGTTTACATAATGTTTTATATTTTGTAGAGACCTTGGCATCCCAAAGTTCCAAGCAACTGAATTCAGTGTTATTATATAACAAAATTATTGTAGAACACACAATCGGTCCCTAGCACGTGGAGCTTCAAAATGTGTTCCTGTCTATTCCTGGAGGGTTAAGCTATATATATATATATATATATTTATATATATATATATATATATATATATATATATATATATATATATATATATATATATTTATTTATTTATTTATTTTTTATTTTTTTTTTACACTGATAAATTGAGGAACCATTTATTATTTTTCCAAGGAAGAGTTCTTTTTATTTTTAGAAGTAGCAGCTGAACCTGGATGGCCAACTTACTGTACTTAATAAAATATATTTAAAGGAAAACTATACCCCTCAAACAACGTAGGTCTCTTTAAAAATATACTGCATAAAACAACTCATATGTTAAACCCTGCTTTATGTAAATAAACCATTTTCATAATAATATACTTTTTTAGTAGTATGTGCCATTGGGTAATCAGAAATAGATAATTGCCATTTTTAAAGATAAGGGCCGCCCCCTGGGATCGTACAATTCACATTGAACACAAACCATACACGTTAGGTCACATGAGCCAATTAACAGACAGAGCTGTGTCTTTTGCTTCCACACTTCTTCCTGTTACAGTTAGAGTTGTAGTATTTCTGGTCAGGTGATCTCTGAGACAGCACAGACACCATCACAAAATGGTGGTTCAAGGCAAAAGATGTAAAAGGGCAAGATTTACTTAAATAGATTTTCCAGTTTGATAAGATTCTTTAATATGTCACTTAATTTTATATAAACTATCTGTTGTTCAAGTATTCATTTTGGGGGTATAGTTTTCCTTTAACATTTTTATTTTCTTCATGTGCACTTTAAATTCATTTATATAATTATTTCCATTCAAGTGATTTTCAACTCAAAGTATTTGCTATTTGGTCACAGAAAAGCTCAGTGGTTATTGGACATGGTATTTATTAGTCTGCTGCTATTCAGCGGAACCAATCACTGACCAGCCGTGCAGCATGTTTTAAGTGTCAAGCTGATTTTGTCGTGTGCTCCCTTTTAAACCTACCACCTACAAATCCATATAGCAGTAATTAATGAAGAAGTGCATTGAGTAGCCAAATAGATACCAATGCAGTCTTTAGTGTGCTGGTTCTACCTTGATGTGAATGTAATTCTAATGTAAAAGAAAGTCATGCCCCTGTAGCATCTGGTATGGCAGTGATCCCCAACCATTGACTTGTGAGTAACATGTTGCTCTCCAACCCCTTGGATGTTGCTCCCTGTGGCCTCAAAGCCGGAGCTTATTTTTGAATTCCTGACTTGGAGGCAGTTTTAGTTAAAAACAAAAAACAAGGTGTACTGCCAAACAGAGCCTTCAATAGTCTGCCAGTCTATATAGGGGCTGTCAGATATCCAATCACAACCCTAATTTGGCACCCCCTGGAACTTTTTTTAATGCTGGTGTAGCTCCCAAACACTTATATTTGAATATTGCTCGAGGGTAAGAAAGGTTGGGGACCCTGTTGTATGGTGATTATACCACTATAGAAGAGCGGTGGATACTAAAATGCAAACTCTTGGTCAGCCAGCCTGAGACAGTGGCATTGTTAAAGGAACCAAAACACATAGATATTTGTGATTGTTGTGGTTATTTTTAAGGGGATCTTCAAAGAAATAATTGTAAAAATCCAAATCTGGGTACTGGTAAGAGAGCTAATTGGTCCTGTAAATGCTTCCATGGTCTTGGTTTTTGCTTGTCTTCTATTAGCCTGGTGTCTTTTTGCACCATCATTAAAATTCTAGTAGGTTACAAAGACATATGGCTCCATTGTGCTTTTTTTGTGTGAAACAATAGATCACTTTATGGTTCAACTTTATCACAGTCATTTTCAGTTGAAGAGCAGAGTTCAGATTTGAAGTGTTTACTGTGCATGCCATCAGTGTGTTTTCTAGTCTGACTGCTGGGGAGGTGCAGTTATGCCCACACAAAGATCACTTCACACATCCTCACATTTTCCGTCAAATTTACCAAAAGTAAAAATGGGCATACTACAGATTGGTTTGTAGGTTATAATCCGATCCTTGGCGTTCAGAAACCTTCGTGATCACTTTTTGTAATAATCCAGCATTCTAATTCCAGATCTTCTTTTCTAGATCAAGAAATGAATCTTCAGTAGGAGAGAGGCTAAAGTATTGCAAGGTAACAAATGCCTATAAGAATTAGATTCACTACTTGTATAAATTGAGCTTGTTAGTAAGTATGTTATGGAATTTGTCTGAAGACCAAATTCTTCCCAGAAATCTGATTCACCAAACATTCAGATTACTGTCTGTAGTGATTCCTTGTAAAGTAGTGATGTGCGGGCCGGCCCAGACGGACGGGGCTCGGGCTGACCTTGCACTCTTTTTCGTGGGTGCGGGTTGAGCTCTTCTCCTGCTCTCCCCGCCCGCCACCGTCAAATGCTGGCTTCCGACTTCCGGGTTTGTCTTTTATAGACGCGGCGCCTGCTCACTCCGCTCGTTTTGTGATGTCATCGGCGGGGGGCACCAGTTGGACAGCCCTGCATTAGTCAATACATTTCTCTGTGTTTGTATACACTGTGTGAAATGCATAGAAGTTGTGCTCTGATGAACTAAACTTAAACATAAGCTGTCTGCTGCATGGTAGACCTGTAAAATCTGAAATCATTAGACTGGTAATCACTGTTTCTGTGTTTCAGATAATGCTATATGATACAAAGAAAATCCAAAGGTAAATATGCCCACATAATAACTCCTATTTCTTGTCATTTCAGCAGTAGCAGTAAAATAGTAAAGTTCTCGCTGTATTGTGATCCATACTCTCTACATAGTTGATCTAAATTTGAAATAAACATGTTTTTTTTCTCTAGACTTCCCCTCTGTCTAGTTTGTTTTGGCTTGTGAGCAAATCTTGCATGTATATAGAAGGCTTGCCAATTTCTGATTTAGTTTCTTACAGAAAAGTGGTCGAGCATGGGATTAGGGCATGAGCAAATTGCTAACATTTCTACTTTCATTGCTCAACCTTCCTGCTTAAAGGAGACGGAAAGGCTTGCAGCACTTGGGGGTTCCAAATGTCAAGTGATTGTATTGACTTACCTGAAACCCCTGGCCGGTGCTCCTGTCAGCAGAAAACTGCACCGGCCTGGGGTTATACCAGTGAGTACCACGGAGCGATCCTCCTCCTTCTTCACGCAGCTGCACATGCACAGTAGAACAAAGAGCCAAACTTTAACCAAAAAGTCGGCTATTTTGTTCAACTGCGCATGCATTTGAAATTTGAAGACGAAAGTGAATCACTCCGTGGTGCTCATTGGTATAATCCCGGGACGGTGCAGTTTTCTGCTGATAGGAGCACCAGCCCGAGGTTTCAGTTAAGTAACTACAATCACTTTGGGGTGCCTAACATTTGGCACCCCCAAATGCTGCAAGTCTTTCCTTCTCCTTTAACAATATTAAAAACGTAGCCACCTGAAAATGATGTTGGGACTTCATGTACTTGAACAATACGTTCCAGTTTAAACAGTTACTTACTGTGTCTTTTTTAGCAAAGGGGAAAACAACACTGTCAAGACAATGGAAGAAAGTGGTACTTCTGAAAGTAGCAAGATGAGTGATGTTCATAGAGACTTCTCCTCACATGACAAACATGTTACACCTGTGGAGCCTGTGAAAGATTCTGATCAAACCACTCAGGATGCCTGTAATACTAACCCAATTATTGGTATAGCAGGAACCAACAGTGATCATAAAGATTTAATGAGTACTGTAGAAGGGGAAATCTCAAACAGAGATCTGACTTCAGAGACAGACCAGAACATAGACAGTACATATATCAGTGACACCTTGGATGAAAGCAAGGCATCCTTGGAAGATGTTACGCTGAACATAGAGAGTCAGAAGCCAAGCTTTGCAGGTGAGGAAAACAGTTTTGTGCAATTTTTGAGAGGAAGAGAGGAACCTGAATCCATATGTTCAGATGTTAGCGAGCAAAGCAGTGTTCACCTGGAACCCTTAACACCTTCGGAAATTCTAGAGCACGAGGCCACAGAGATACTGTCATCAAATTGAAGCACCTTGTGAGCAAACTGAAAGAAAATGCTGAAAGTACCCCAAATGTTTTTAAAAAAGACTCTTAAAAGAGGAAATGTAAGCTATTTTTGAAGCAGGGTGCTTTGGGATAGTGTCCTGGCAGTGCCACATAATGAATGTTTATGTTAAAAGTGTTTTGTTTTTTTTGTATGTGGAGTCAGCAAGGATTAATGAACTACTTTTCCTAATGACTGAAGAGAAGCAAGAGTATTGGAAGATTTCTGAGTAGAACCTGCGTTAATATCAGTGTTAAAATGTATAGTGCTAGGATGGGAAGGAATAACTTTTGTGAGGAGCTGCAAACCTGTTAGTATTATTTTAGAAATGAAGGGTTTGGTTTCTGTCTTTACACAATATCGAGCGACATACTGTACAATTTGGGACAAATGGAGCCTTGTCTATTTCAAGAGCATCTTGGAAGAAACATAAGAAAAGGCTATGTTATTCCAGAAATCTTATCTGCTTTCAATATCTATGCACCTCCGCACAGGTGTGATCCTGCCAGTCCAGTCTTATTTTAACACTTTCAGTGAAAGTGAACAATTATTGCATTATGGACATGTATATAAGTCTAAATATATATATGTGTGTGTGTGTGTTTGTATATACATACAGGAATTTCCTTTGATGGTTCACAAACCAATAGACTTTACTAAAACTCCGAAGTAGACTGCAGAACTTGGCACGCTATGCTTCCATCAGCCAAATGTTAAAGATGGAGACGTGGTTTGCAGAACAATGGAATCTCTTTAAAAAAAGGGATCTTTTTAGAACCACAACACAGATTGCACATCTAAACTACATTTTTTTTTTTTTTTTTTTTTTGCAACCTTGGTTAAGTCATCTGAATATTCAGGATGATTTTTATGGTCTGGCTTTGTATTTAACTTATAGACATAGGAATGCATTTTATAATAGTAGCTTGCTTTAATGTACTAACATCTGTGCTAAATATTAAACTACTAGTATGTAGTTTGAGGTCATGAACTTAGATTTGTTTAAATTGATGTTCTATTGTTTAAGAATAGGTTTATGCTGGAAATATTCCTTTTTAAGTAAATATTTGAAATAAAGTTCTGTGTTTTTGGATTTTTTTTTTAAATTGACTGGATATGAACAGTTATTAAAGGAAGGAAAGTACAGGTATGTTATTTGTTATCTGGAAAACCATTTTGCAGAAATCTCTGGAAAATTCATATTTTTTAAAATGATTTCCTTTTTCTCTGTAATAATAAAACCGTACCTTGTACTTGATCCCAACTAAGATATAATTAATCCTTATTGGTGGCCGCACAGTTTTATTGAGTTTATTATGTTGAAATGACTTAAAGAAAGACCTAAAAAAATGACTAAAAGAAAGACTGAAAAAATGACTAAAAGAAAGACCAAAAAAACCCCAGGTTCTGAGCATTCTGGATAACAGGTCCCATATCCCGTACTAAGAATATTTAATTTGTAAAACTACAGTTAACTCTGGATAATTAACAAAATTTCACTTAATTGTTTTGAGTTTAGATCAAAAACTAATTCAACTAAAATACTTAATTGATGTAAACACTTTATTTCCATTCTTTTTTTTTAGTAGTTTCTGAGATAAAAGCATTATCTGTGCACTTCCTGAATTTAGTTCACCCTAACATTGCTCATTCTCAGTTGAGCCAAAAACCTGGAATTTACTGAGAAAAAGACTAAACTGCGACTATATCAGAAACTATTATTTATAGAAACTGAATGTAAATTGCAAAAGTGCTTAAAAACACTCTGTTATTTCACATAAATTCATCTTTTTTTAGTTTTGATCCCCTTTAACTTACTATTTATGTAAAGTGAAACAAATTAGACATCTGTAAAACATTCTACACCTATAGTCAATGAAATATAGATAATAGGATGTTCACATTTTTCGTGAGAATATTACAAAAAGTGAGAAATATTTGCCATATGGAGAGATCACCCTTTGACAAAGGAAGCACAATCTTAATGAGTGCTAATGGCTGTCAGGCAAAAGTTTGGAAAATAGCATCACACTGCTAAACATTATAAATTCTGAATTCCAATGTAGACCACAAATAACATTATTTTTGAGGGGCTGTCACTGCTTTGCCCTGACTGCTATTGGCTGGTAATGCCCCTAATGACATCAGACCATTGATTCTGTGCTGCTGGTTGCGCTGGTTTTTCACAACTAAGTCTTAATAAAAATGTTCTTCAAAAAGACATCACCTGCTTCAGTAAGGGTACAGCAGCTTTAACCAGTTTATCTGTATGGTACAGGATTTCCTATATGATACAAAAAGGAGAAAACTGAAATTCACTAATTTGCTGCATAGGTTCCAATGTCACTGTATAATTGGTAACAAATGACACTTTATTAGCAGTAGCGTCTACTTTCTTAGTGTATCCATCAAAGACCTTCCATTCTACTTTCTCTAACTGACACTGGATATTCTCTGTCCTGCATGTGACTTTGTAACATCTCTGTACATCTCATCCAACATAATTCTTCATCCTGTACAATCCTTCTAACACGTGTATCTTGTCTCTGTGGAATAGAGCTTTTTACATGTTCTGGGTGATAACTGTCAAATCTAAGCAATGTTTTACGATCAGTTTTCTTTTTAAAGGTACCCGTCTGTAATGCCCCATTGTTATTCACAACCTGTACATCCAAAAATGTACTTTGGCTTTCTGGCTTGCCAAGTAAATTTTATATGGTGACTGCTTTGATTAATCTGCTTGAAGTGACAACTCTACTGCTGCCCCCCCTCCACAGGAGGAAGAACATGTTATTGATGTATCTTTACCAGGCAAAACCATTCCTGGTGAAGAAAACATTAGGATAGATATATTTGTCCTCAAACAAGCACATATAAGCACAACATTGGTCCCCTGAGTTGATAATAGAAGCAGTCCAAGAATTTGAAATAGTTGTCAAACCTCATCAAGCTATCTATATTTCCTGTATAACATGGAATTAACAAGAATTTGTTCCGTAGCCTCCATCAAATGGGACATAGACATAGAGGTTAGTCATCTTTGTTGCCTGGCTCCAGTATCCTTCATCTATGACCTGGCCTTAGAGACCAAAGGCTTTTCGATCTATATACAGGGACAAGGACAGTGCTCACAAGATTTTAAGAATTGACAAACAAAAATGTAAATGCAAACATACTCAACGTTTCTGTCTCACACAAACCTTTATCAATGTGTGTATGTCTCTGCTCAAGAGAGAGAGGGCTGCAGTTCAGCTGATAGAGTGGCGGAGTGATGTCTCCAATATTCTGGCATCAGTCTGTCCTCATCTGCCAATACCCCCTCTTTGCAGGGCATCAACAGGATAATGGGGCTCATTTGTCAGCAAATTTGCACATGGGCAATAACCCATAGAAACCAGTCAGTGATTGGCTTTTTTTTAGGCAGCTGCAAGAGGATGCCTATGATTAAGTGCTTGGCAAGCATGAAACGCGTTACTAATGAAACGTGGGGACTAATGTATTTTAACTTGTATAAACAAATGGGATTTTTTTAACTATAAATGCATGAGTAAATATTTTTGTAGCCGCAAGTAGAACCATGAATGCAGCAATATGATTGGTTGTTATGAGTTACTGCCCAGGGGCAAAACTACCCAATGATCCAAATGAGTTTAATGGAGCTGCAGTCCTTCCACACTTCCTTTCAGGTCTGATCCCCACAACCAGTCACACAATATCAATTTGACTTTTTGGCAGATCAGTCAGATAAACCCCAGTTTGTCCAGTGTATGTTCAAAATGGTCTATTGACATTAACATATTCGGTTGCAATGATTGTTTGTTACATAGTTAGATCAGGTTAAATAAAAGACAAAGTCCATCAAGTTGAACCCATCCAAATGAAAACCCAGCATCCAAACACACCCCCTCCCTACTTTGTTGTTTCTCATTGACTTGGAGTTCTCTCAAAATACTTCTGAGTATTCCTGAAACAAATTCAAATTTAAGAGAACAACCCCTAACTGTGCCCCTCTGAAACTCCTGCACTGAGGAATGCAGCTTGAATGTCTGCAGTCACATACAGAGAAACACTTTCCTCTCTCTTTTGTAAAATGGCATTTAGTATATAATAAAGTTTAAAACTTCTGTAATAACTTGTATGAGTCGAACCTTTTAGAAAATTCTGATATTAAACCAATTACCTGTCTAATGAAAGGCCCTGTGTATGTAGGCTGCTGTCTGCATTCCACTGCTATCAAGGAAGCACCCTCTGCCATTAGATACAGCATGAAGCAAACAAACACATATTAAAATGCTGTCTTTGAATCTTCTGTTCTCTAGCAGCAACTCCAAAGCACTAACTTCAATTTATATGCAGGTTTCATTGGGCAAAACTAACCAACCACGTTAAAGCTGCCATTGTTTTGTATATCCAGCAGATGAAAGCAGGGGTGAAAAACAGTTAAATGTAAAATGTTTCATCCTCCAGGAGTTTCATGTAATTGTTGGTGCCTTCTAGCTACAATAAAGCTAATGCATCTACTCGCATAAAATAGTGCCGTTTTTTTCTTTTTGTTGTTGTTGATGTTTATTTACTATTCTAATGGTTATTTCGAAGAGGCCAAGAATTGAAACGACATCCACATGGATAATAGCAACATAATGTGTTTGCTTTTCAATTTAATCTGTTTAATTCTATATCCAGCAACAAAACTAGTGCTTATGCTGTGCAGACTCTATTGAACTCCAAACAAGCATTAGCTACAATATCACATTCCACAGTGTTGTGTTTCAGCCTTTTTATGGATATGACATATTCGAATTTAATTAAATGACTGACGTATATACAGGGGAGCTAATCTACAAGTTGACTGCATGAGTGTTTTTTCTTTATCACTGAGATACATCTTGGATATCAAAAACAGAATGTTTGTAATGGTTTCCTGTGTACTCTGTCCCTACATTTCTGCCCAAAAGATCATTAAAAGGATACTTTGATGGGAAAAAATTTTTTTCAAAATGAATCAGTTAATAGTGCTGCTCCAGCAGAATTATGCACTGATATCCATTTCTCAAAAGAGCAAACAGATTTTTTTATATTCAATTTTGAAATCTGACATGGGGCTAGACATATTGTCAATTTCCCAGCTGCCCCAGGCAATTTGCATTTTAACCGGCGGAAGGCAGATCGGGGAGATTAGTCGTCATTGGCGTTCCTCTTCCCCACCCACTGTTTCTGAGTGGTGGGAGGAGGTGGGTTTTGTCATGAGAATGGAAGAATTACTGAGTTATGCACACGGTTCTCATGAATCATTTGTAACTACTTGGTCGCCCTGGATTGTCATGTTGGAGTCGGAATCCCTTCCTACCACCTATTCGGACTAGGAGCAATCCGTATGTCTTCCTATTAAACTTTAGGATTCTTTATGTGACCCTGCATTCTGTATGCATTCTGCTGCTGTGTAAGGCACCACTGGACAGCTGGATTTTTTCCTTTTTCCCCTTTTCTCTTTTCCTTTCTCATTTCCTTATTATTTCACTTTCTTCTTTTTGACTTCTTAGTTTTCTTTTCTCTTTAATCATTGAAAATATTACTACAAGAGGCTTTTACATGGCTAACTACTGTTCTCATTATTTTTGCATTGTTGACTACTGAAGTGTTTATTGGGTGGTGTATGGATAACCGCTACTGTGTTACTCTTTTCTCTGAATAATTTTTTATCTATACTACTTGGCAACATTGTGTTATTCGCCCACTTGATGTTTGACTATTGTGAGACTTGTATGATATCTCATTTTATCGTTGTGGACTTGTCCACCACTTCATGCTGGTCGTTTACTTGTGAAATGCTTTTTGTAATGAAAAATAAAGAATATATAAAAAAAAAAAAAAACTGGGTATATACTGTAGATAGACTGTGCAAAATAAAAAAAAAATCTAATATAATTACTGTAGTTAGCCAAAAATGTAATCTATAAAGACTGGAGTGACTGGATGTCTTGACATAACAGAACACTTCTTCCTGTTTTTCAGCTCTATAACTCTGATTTAAGGTGGCCAAACACATTTGTGATGTCACCAAAGGAGCTGATCTCTCCCCCGTTATGTCCATATTGATGAGGGCGATATCAGGCTGATCCGATCGAGGACCCTAGGGCCCAACGATCGGATCAGCGTGGAGGCAATACGGGCGGTCGAAATGCCAGACCACATCAATGAACAGATGCTGCCGCACTCCGACGGGATTTTTTACCCAGCCGACTTTGGCCCAGATATCGATCGGGGACGACCGTCGGATGGCCCCACACATGGGCTAATAAGCTGCTGACTGGTCTGTCGGCAGCTTTTCTCTGCCCATGTATGGGGGCCTTTAGTCAGCAACTTTAAGGTGGGCCACACGGGACATATAACTGATCAGTGAGTTTGCAATTGATCCTCAGCATTCAGCTCAGATTCACAAGCAACAGTAATGACCCATGTGCCCCCCCCCCTCAAGTCTCTGATTGGTTACTACATATTAATAGGTATATTAATATATATACTGTATATTTTAAATCATTTATTTTCGGTGGGGTCTGTATGAGCTCTTAGGCTATTCACAGAAATTGACCATTTATGTATATTGAAGAAAAAAATATTTTTGTTAACAACACTGATTTTCTATAGGAAAAAGTTTAATGTAAAGGTGTATAGAAATTCATGAATCACATTGACCATTTATCTGTTTATAAATTGGCCCTAAAGCTTAATGGGCAGATTATTGGCCAGTTCGACAAATAAATAAATTTGGTTTATTGAGAGTCGGCTGAAGCCAATATTGCCTGTACATGATTGTAACTCCAATTTCTCTACTATAGTACCTATTAAATACTGCGGCCAGAATTCTCAGTCAAGGCAGTATAGGCCCTCTTGGGTGAGAGGTACAATTGAGTACCAGTTTATACAAACATATACAATTAGAAAATGTATTTTAATTTTCTCTTTTTTGTTACTCAAAAGTATGCTACTTTTCTTAATATTGTACGTTTTCAATGCAAAAGTAAACCTTTTTTATATGTGATGACTGCCTTTAAGCCACTTTATTTGCTTTTACTTTTCCACCATTGGTACACACAGTTCCCAGATTCCATCCACTCATTATTCTCAGAGAATTTCAGGTCCATTCTTAATATGTGATACAGGTGGACTTGCACATTTTATGTCTGGCTGCACTTACACAAAGTCCAGTTCTCTGGCTGACTCAGGAGAACTACACTGTATATCATCATTTCACCTTTAAAACATTGAACATTAGAAGCTACATTTCATTGTTAGGTTCTTAATGAAACAGGTGCATAAAGTGCTTTCACAAGCAAGTACAAATATAAGCATGCCATTGTTATTCTTTTCTTACATATACCCTCGCATTAACCCCATCTTCCCTGAATTGCACCTTGCACATTCATTTTGCCTTTTATTTGACAACTTTTTTAATTTGCTCCTGCTTCTCTGTCTTCTCATTATACGCAAGTTCTGTAAGCCTCTACTAAAGTTCCATATGTTTCTAGGCACGTCAGGGGATTTTTAATGGAAGTTTCACAGTGAGACTGGGCCTCCATGTGCTGAAGATTTCTCCAGGCCTGGGACAACAGTACCCTTCTACCCCCTGATGGCAGCCCTGGGTTATATTACATTATTGGTTTTCCTCCAGGAAAAAAACTTTATTCTTACATTTTATAATTTTCCATTTAAAGTGCATAGGGGAATTAATTTTCACTTCTTCTTTTTTTGGTTTGATTAAATTATGAAAAGTGTTTAATATGAGGTTTAAATGGGACCCTTCACACAAAAAAAATGATTCAAAATCATATTTTATCACATTAGTCAAGCAAAATGAATGTTAATCACACAATATAAATTAATTGAATCCCAGTTTCCTTCAGTCTGGGAATTCATAATTAAAACAAGTACACTGGACACTGTTATTAAGGAAAGACTTACATCATCTCAGAATCTTGTTTGTGCACCAGAATGGGGGACGCAATGTCCATGCCCTGGCTACACAATTAAATGGTAAAGAGAACGGGGGAATGTGGGGAGAGCAGTGATATTTAGGAAGTGCTTAATGGAAAGTGAAAGTAATTGACTGCCCCACCTCTATGCGTAAGGGATAGAGGAGGGGCAGACAATATTTGATTTACAGCTGAGGTTTTTAAATGAGATTAAAACCACTATGAATGCTTTAATAAAAAATAGGAATTGGATTTCATGATTAATTTGAAAAGGACTTTTTATTATACAGATTTTTGTGTCTGGTGACAGGTCCACTTTAAGATGGTAAAAGTCACTGATGAGCACAAATGAACCAGCTTTGGAGGCTGAAATGCATAAGTATTTCTTTCTATTAGGAAAATTATCTCAACATTTCTTTCTAAAATGTTTCTTTTATTGTAATGTCAAATGATAAACTAATAAACCTAATATAATGACATGCAATGCAATGTAGGCTAGAGTTGTGTATAGGTCACAGCCATAATCATATGGAGCAGTAGAAATGCATTTTTTGGAGTGATGTATCATGCTACATCATGTGGCAGTTGGTCTGTTAAGTCTGTGGTTGGTGAATGATGAAAACACTCCCTGTCTGAATCTGTAATATCAACTGGCTGGTAGAGGAAAAATAATGACCTGGGACTTTTTTCATGGTTTGTCATAGGGTCCCTATTTCCACATAAAAGGGACCTTAATATTACAGCATACAAACTAATTCTTGACAATTCTGTGATCCCTACATTGTAGGAAATTTAGCTAAGGCCCTATTCTGTTGGAGAACAACAAGACCCCCCCACCCCCCATTGTACTGAGCAGGGTCCATACAAAACTGACTGTCCAGCACTGAACCCAGACCTCAGTCAACCCAGTTGAACATCAGTGAAGTGAATCACCAATTGCAAGCCCGGCCAGGGCTGATCCTATCATATGTGGGGCCCAATTGGGACCATGTTGGCGGGGCCCCTAGACAATGTGTTGCTGGCTACTGACACAGCAAGTATTTAGGAAAATAAGGGCATACAGGCACAAAATAGAAAGGAAAGGGGCAGACAAGGTAAGAGAGTGAGAGGGATGAAATAGGGGCACATAATAGGGGCACATAGGGTAAGAGAGAGAGGGAGGAAATAGGAGAGTGGACTGGGCCAATTAGTTTGGGGCAGGCTGGGCCGATTCAGCTTGGGAGCAGGCTTGGTTGGATTGGGGGCAGGCAGGGCCTGTCAAGGTTGGAGGAAAGCTGGGCCTATTAGAGTTGGGGGCAGGCTAGACCTATGGAGTTGGGGGATAGGCTGTCTTATCAGAGTTGAGGGTGGGCTGGACCTATGGATTTGGGGATGGGCTGGACTCTCAAAGTTGGGGGCAGGCCAGGCAGCATCATGTGCTGAGGGAAATATTATCTGTGGTGCGGGGCCCCCAGAGGTGCGGGGCCCAATTGGGCCAAATTGGTCCAATTGGCCTAAGGCCGGCCCTGAGCCCGGCCTGATCCTCCAGTATAAGTGCCCCAGCTCACTAATGTACTTGTGAATAAATAAATGCAAATCTCACCAACAGTGTTTCAACATCTAGGGGCAGTGTGAAATTAGAGCTCACTACAGCGCTCTTACCCCTGCTAACCAGCATTAAATCAAATAACTGAATCCATGGGTTATTATATTCTCCAAAGCACATTCATCTGAATTTAGAGAGATTCATTGCAAATTACAATGGTTACAACTGGAACATGAGCAAATGTACTCACTGTCTCCATACAGGGTTTGTGCATGCCTTGCTGCCAAGTGTGCTTATATAATGTTTACTTCATTGCCCCATATATTATGGCTGGAAACTGCTGCTGTTTATTAGTAAAAATATAACAGCCCAACTATGCTTCTGTTTAGATTATACTCCCACCACTAGGTTAACTCAATTAACATTTTTATTCAGACATTAACATACTTGAAAATACATCAGCCGTTATATTTTAATTAAAATATGTGTATATACATATGTTAAAGGGATACTGTCATGGGAAAAAAAAATTTTCAAAATGAATCAGTTAATAGTGCTGCTCCAGCAGAATTCTGCACTGAAATCCATTTCTCAAAAGAGCAAACAGATTTTTTTATATTCAATTTTGAAATCTGACATGGCGCTAGACATTTTGTCAATTTCCCAGCTGCCCCAAGTCATGTGACTTGTGCTCTGATAAACTTCAATCACTCTTTACTGCTGTACTGCAAGTTGGAGTGATATCACCCCCTCCCTTTTTCCCCCCAGCAGCCAAACAAAAGAACAATGGGAAGGTAACCAGATAACAGCCCCCTAACACAAGATAACAGCTGCCTGGTAGATCTAAGAACAACACTCAATAGTAAAAACCCATGTCCCACTGAGACACATTCAGTTACATTGAGAAAGAAAAACAGCAGCCTGCCAGAAAGCATTGCTCTCCTAAAGTGCAAGCACAAGTCACATGACTAGGGGCAGCTGGGAAATTGACACTATGTCTAGCCCCATGTCAGATTTTAAAATTGAATATAAAAAAATCTGTTTGCTCTTTTGAGAAATGAATCTCAGTGCAGAATTCTGCTGGAGCAGCACTATTAACTGATTAATTTTGAAAAAACATTTTTTTCCCATGACAGTATCCCTTTAAACTATTTTCAGATCTTCAGAAGGGGTGAATGTTTTTTCTTTTCACATAGCATATTATGCAATGGGTTCCCCCAAACAGTCACCCGGTATAGACCAATCATCTTTCTTCCTCCATAACTGTCAGTACAATTCAGTGTGATCTCTCTTTAGCTTTCTATACGCAAATAAATAGTGACCTATTAGCCTATTAATAACTGTGTAAGGAAGGGCAGGGCCTTCTACTGCAGTTCACTTGCCCCAGCCCTGTTTGAATATCTGAAGGCTCCGTAGCAGTCACTGTAGGACTCAGATATCTTGATTTTCTATGATGGCTGAAGGCCATTTTTTTTAAATTCTAACCAATTAGCATTTTCATGATTTCCTAATTGATTCAGTGAAGTATGTATTCTAACATGACAGCTCCTTATTTGCAAAATATAGCAATCCTTCTTTTATATTTTCTTTTTACTCCTTAAACAAAGACGCACTATTTTGTTTCCCAAGAACATCACTTTGAGAAAATAACTGTATTATTGAGAACACACAACTTCACCGTTCTGTCAAGCACAGAAAAAAAGAATTGCTTTCTGCTGCAGTACGGCAACCCTAAAATTATTATTCCTATTTTAAAAATGTTACAGCCAAGAAATCTGCTTGGATTGTATATATATTCTTAATTGCCAGGCAGCCGTTGGCAAATGAAAGAGTAGAGCTAACAAGACTAGATTCAGTGTTCCACTTTCAAAAGCCTTCTACAAGTAATTGTGGTGAATACTATAATCAAAAGGGGTTATGAGTGGCAGGAGGTTTGGTTTCTTGGCAAGATAGTGGCTTTAACTGATAATAAAGCAGATATGTCTTCAGGAAGCTGACGTTTATAACCAATACATGAATATACCATGGTGGAAAACTGGCTTTAAATAGTCTGTTTAGCAGTGCGCTCATGGAAATGTTGCTCGGGCATAAATATGTATGCAAAATGAAGCATAGAAACTGTTTTATTTACATGGCTGGTTCTGCTAATGTCTGTATGAAATATTTTGTTCAGTCTGAAATTGGACACTATAGGCTCAGTTGAATGAGACCTGGTAGGCTTGCTTAATATTGCATTGCCCGTGTGTAAGAAGAATGAGCTTGATCTAATCTGCAATGTTCCCTTTAATCTCAGCAATGTTACTGCAACTTGGAAACATCTGGCACAGCTATTTTTTTCCCTCTTTCCTGCACCTGCAAATGTAAGAACAAACATTAAAAAAACAGAAGGAAAGGAAGAAATTAAATCTTCTGCACTGCCCGAGGTAACAAAAAAAAAACCAAATAGGCTCAAGGGAGCAGTGTGACAAGTGCTGAGCGGTAAACAAGCGTGAGAGGGATTTCGTTCATAAGACTCAGTATATATGCATTCATTACATCAGGGGAGGCTCAAGTAATACATGTGTGTGCAGCCAGCGGGTGTGGAGATGCAATTCCCTCAGATTTGTAGTTCAACAACAGTAAGAAGGGCAAAGGTTGGCAATCCTTATGAACCTGATTCTCTTCTGGATCATTGAGCACTGCAGGCAACTGATATAGTATTTGGTTTTGCTCACGAGAGTCAACTCTTGGGAGTAGAAATCACTCAGCTGGGTGTATAGATTTTTGTTGTTTATTTATGTGGTGCTTCTGCAAGTCCTTTGTCACTTTCATTAAGGCAAAGCTTATCACTGTGGCGGGGGCGATGCTTTCTATGGCGACAAGAGAAGATGGAATTTGCTTCGTTCACCGTTGCTTGTCATCTCCGATAAAGATTTGTTACACGGGAAGTCAAATAAGTAATGTCTCCTAATAAAAGCTGTCTGCTGCATTCAGCCATGATCACCAGTATATTTCCCCCTTTGGTATAAACCAATTTAAAATTAGTTATTAAAGGAGTCACTTAGCAGCTCAGCTGCTGCACACTGACAAAAATCTTCTACCAACTCACAACTACTATTTGTCATCTGCGCTTTGCAGCCCAGAGTTTTTAACCATGTAGGAGCCTGGGGGGATAAATCTATTAATCAACCTTTATTTTGTCACCATAAAAAAAAATAGTTCAAACTTGAACAAGCCCCTAGTAGTTGTACGTCATCCAAGGTTCACATAAAGTTAAACAGTATGTACCAGTATAATCAAAATATTTTAACTTTTTCATCTATTAAGCCACTTTGGTCATATGTGTCCAATTGGCCTTCATTATTTTCTTTTTTACATTGGTTGAATTATTTCCCTCATTTCAAATGAGGGTCACTGACCCCATCTAAAAAAAACAGGTGCTCTGTAAGGCTATAAGTGTATTGTTATTGCTATTTTTTATTATTCTCTTTCTATTCAACCCTATACTATTAATATTCCAGTCTCTTATTCAAATCATGGCATGATTGCTAGGGTAATATGGGCCCTAGCAACCAAATTACAAACTGGAGAACTGCCCAATAAAAAGCTAATTTACTCAAAAACCACACATTATAAAAACTTAAACCAGTTGCAATATGTCTCAGAATATAACTCTCTACATCATACTAAAAGTTCATTTAAAGGTGAGCAATCCCTTTAACAACACTCATCTACTAGCAATGAATTAAAGGAGAACTAAACCCTAAAAATTAATATGGCTAAAAATTACATGTTTTATATAATTACTTTATTGCACCAGCCTACAGTTTCAGCTTCTCAATAGCAACAATCATCCATGACTTCAAACTTGTGACGGAGGTCACCATCTTGGAAAGTCTCTATGACACTTAAATGCTTAGTGGGCTCTGAGTAGCTGCTGAGAAGCTGAGCCTAAGCTCAGGTCTAAAGTCATCACAAATTATGAAGCAGAAAATGATGTTGCCTGTAATATAAACAGATGCTACAAGGCTGATTATTAAATACTTATGCTGGTTCACTGGTTTCTATGTTGCCATATAGTAATTTCTGTATTAATTACTAATCATCCTTATATTGTGACATTTATAGGCGTACTGTATATTGTGAGTGGGTCCCTAAGCTCAGTAAGTGACAGCAGCACAGAGCATGTGCAGTGAATCAGCAAAAAAGAAGATGGGGAGCTACTGGGGCATCTTTGAGGACACAGATCTTTACTGCTAAAAGGCTGTGGTTGTCTTGGGCTGGTGCAGAAGCCAAAAACATAATGTACAACATTTCTTGCTACTTCTTAGTTCTCCTTTAAGACCTTATCAGCAGTGCGGTTAATGGGACTTAAAAGATAACCTTCAAGTTAAATGCTGGTGTTCTTAAAACTGAGAATTAGGGCAGAGACACACGCTGTTATTTCAGGAGATTGGTCGCCCAGTGACCAATCGCTTCTTCTTCAGACGACTAATCTCCCTGAACTGCCTTTCCGCTGGCTAGAATGAAAATTGTTCACTCAAGTCATTTTGGCTTTCTGAAGTCGCCCGGAGTTTCCTCACGAGGCAACTTCGGGGCGACTTCGGAAAACTAAGTGATCCGAGTGGCATCCCGCCGGTGATTTACATTCTAGCCAGCGGGAAGGCAGTTCAGGGAGATTATTAGCCTGAAGAAGAAACTATTTGTCGCTGGGTGACTAATCTCCTGAAATAGCAGCGTGTGTCTCAGCCTGGGCGCAGACACTCGGAGCACTTTTTCAAAGTTTTCCCGAAGTCGTCCGAGGTTTCCATCGTGAGGCAATTACGGACGACTTTGGAAAACGAAGCGCTCTGAGTGCCTGCCCCCAGACAATTTTCATTTTTCATTTTAGCCGTCGGAAGGCAGATTGGGAAGATTAGTCGCCGCAAAGAAGAGGAGATTTGTCGCCTGGCGACTAAACTCCCTGAATCTTCCCGTGTGGCCAGACCCTAAAGCAAAGCAATTGTTCACCTCATAGTGCTCATCTAACCAGCACTTGCACCTTGTGGAATGCTGCATAAAGCACTGAGCATTGTATGGAGTGAGCAGTGTCAAGGCACACAAATTCTGCAATACAAGAAGAGTAGAGTAATGGCAGCTTGTGACCTTTTTTGCACTTTGCATACTACATTATGTATTGTAAATGATTCCTATTACCTTTTTATCCCTTGATGGATTGTGCATTAATTTGCAATGAGAATGTCTGTGGCTGTGTGCTTAATGTGTGACTAGTTCATGGCTGTGTAGTCCTTTGTTATGCCTTTCTGCAGGATACCTTGATCAGAAAATCCAGAATGTAACACATGGACTTTCCCTTTGAATACAATGCTGCCTGCTTTTTATTTTTTAAACTGCTCTCAATAGCAATTACATTTATAAATAGCTAAACAATTACTAAAAATATTTTCACCTATATACTCAACAGTTACTATAATTACAGGTATATTATATTTCATTATGCCATAATAACAAAATATATATTTATATTAGTGAAGTTATTGTGTACCCCCCACAATAATACTGCAATGAAGTTAAGGGCTGTCAATTAAGACTTGAGTGTTATTTAGTGTTATTTAGTTGATGCTTTTGTCTTGTATTTGTAAAATGACAATTGTTCCTCTTGTTTTCCATTTCTCCTGTGTATATATATATATATATATATATATATATATATATATATAGATATATATAGTGAATAAAGTACCCCCTTTTGTAAAATATAGGGATATTATAAGTTACCGAGGAGTTTCATGACCATATAAAAACACGAGGCCGAAGGCCGAGTGTTTTTATACAGGTCATGGAACTCCGAGGTAACTTATAATATCCTCATATTTTACAACTGGGGGTACTTTATTTATTATAATACACAAATTTTAGTGAGTCATGTGATAGAAATTACATCACTACTCACCGTTTATAACTGATGACATCACTACTCACCGTTTATAAGGATATAATTTACAGGATATTCATGGCTTTTGTGTATTATATATATATATATATATATATTGTTGCATTGATTATATGGGAGTGAAAGTTGGCACATGGTAAGAGTGCAAACATCCAGCATCTGCAATAAAGGAATTGTAAGACCTTAAAAAGTAAATGTGAAATTGCTCTTATGAACACTTTTGTCATTTAAAATATTAGCAGATGTTTAAAAGAAAAATCTTGTGATGTTACTTTGTTTAGAGCAGGGCTGATATCAGGGGGTCACTGGGGGGACAATCATCTGACGCCCGGTGGCTTCTATATGTTAAGGCCAGGCCCCCCTTGAGTCACCAAAGCTGCCACCAAAGTAGGAGCTGAAGCTGACGAAAGGAGCCAAGGAAAAAGAAAGGTAAGTTCCACTGAACACCAATAGTCTTTTTTTAAACTCCTGTGCAATATTTTTTTCTAACTTTATGGGGGGACCTTGGCCAAAAAATATTTAAAAAAACAACAAAGCTGTTGGGGGGGGCCTGACCACCAGTGTTTTTTTCTTTTAAACTTTTATGGGGGGGGGGCCTGGTCAAAGATGTTTTTTTAACTTGTTGGCGGGGCCTGGCCAGCAATTTTTTTTTACCTGGGGGGGGTGGTTCTTTTTAACTTGTAGGGGGGCCTGAAAATGTTGTCATACGGGGCCCCACAAATTCTGATTGCCACCCTGGTTTAGAGCTGACCAGAGTAATGTCGAATGGTCAAATGACACTTCTCTTTTGGCTTAATATCAGCAGAGTTAGGGTAGCAACGTTTTGTTGTCTGTCTGAAAACTGCCTGTCTTGATATCTAAATTAGGAAATTAGGAAATCAGAGATTGCCATGCCGTCAGGAGTAGGGATGTAGCGAACGTCGGAAAAAAAGTTCGCGAACATATTCGCGAACTTGCGCAAAAATGCGAGCGGTTCGCGAACCCCATAGACTTCAATGGGAAGGCGAACTTTAACATCTAAAAAAGACATTTCTGGCCAGAAAAATGATTTTAAAGTTGTTTAAAGGGTGCAACGACCTGGACAGTGGCATGCCAGAGGGGGATCAAGGGCAAAAATGTATCTGAAAAATCTGCCTGTGTGTGCTTGGAAGAGATAGTGTAGGGGGAGAGCTGTTAGTGATTTCAGGGACAGATGATAGTAAGTTTGCTGGCTAGTAATCTGCTTGATACTGCTCTGTATTGGAACAAAAAAATAAATAAAAGCAGTCCTTACAAGGACTACTGTTATTGCAGCAGTCAGCAGATGAGATCAGAAGCAGGACAGCTGCCCACTGCAGCTACATACAGAGCACTGCAGTAGAAGGTAGATTACTAGCCAGCAAAGCTACCTAAGCTTAAATGTCCCTCAAACCCCTGCAGACTTCTGTCCCTCCAATAACAGAGCAGTATCAAAACGATTACTAGCCAGCAAACTTTCAACTGTCCCTGAAATCACTAACAGGCAGCAGCTCTCTCCCTACACTATCTCTTCAGCACACACAGGCAGAGTGAAAAAACGCTGCAGGGCTTCGGTTTTTATAGGGAAGGGGAGTGGTCCAGGGGAGAGCTTCCTGATTGGCTGCCATGTACCTCCTGGTCTGGGGTGAGAGGGCAAAAAAAAGCGCCAACAATGGCGAACCCAAAATGGCGAACGTCACGCGACGTTCGCGAACTTCCGGCGAGCGCGAACACCCGATGTTCGCGCGAACAAGTTCGCCGGCGAACAGTTCGTGCCATCTCTAGTCAGGAGAGGATTTCCACCGAGGGTGCCCTGGGGCCAGCGTCATCCGTAGCCCCCTTCATTTCCCCCTCCATCGCATACTTTCATATTGAAGCACTAAGCGTCTAGCACTTAATGCTCCAGAATTGAGTCAATTACCCCTGTGGCTGGGCAGCATGCCACCCCTTAAGTTTTGCCACCCTAGGCCCGGGCCTTAGCGGCCTCTTAGCAAATCCGGGCCTGCCATAGCCCCACCCCCTTGATGTCAAGCCCTACCCCTGTAATCACACTCCTTCCCTCAGCCGGGATCAAAAGTTGGTTATCCTAATCAGTGTAGCATCACAAGACTTTCCTTTTCTCTGTAATTCAGTTTTCTGACTGTGTCCACTTTTCAAAAATGAAGAGGAGGTGAAACTGTTGTTTTTGTATGCAGTATAACTAATTATTTAATTACTCAAATTGAGTATACCCTGAGTCTTAATCTGGAATCTCAACCATAATGTGTCTTCTAACATTTTGACAAACCTCATGAGTAAAAAGAAATAGAGTGCCCAGA
Organism: Xenopus petersii; assembly: GCA_038501925.1. NCBI lineage: Eukaryota > Metazoa > Chordata > Amphibia > Anura > Pipidae > Xenopus > Xenopus petersii. The sequence continues at coordinate 103,363,043 of CM076676.1, forward strand.
CCAGCACAAAGGCCACTATAAAAAAATCAAAATTAAAGCATTTGTTCCATACACTTTTTCTCCACCCAAAAACCATTGTTTGCATCCTGAAAAAAATGTTTTTAAGGAACTTTCCAATGTCCATTAAGACAACTAGAAAATCATTAAATTAACCTAATAGGCTGGTTTTGCCTCCAATAAGAATTAATTATATCTTAGTTGGGATCAAGTATAAGCTACTGTTTTATTATGGCAGAGAAAAAGGAAATAATTTGTAAAAATTTGGATTTTCCGTTATTCAAAACTTTCTGGATAGTGGGTTTCAGGATAACAGATCCCATACCTATATACATATATATATATATATATATATATATATATATATATATATATATATATATATATATATATATTGTATATAATGTTTTCATAATATATTTGTGAAAAGCAGGAATATGTTGCACATTATAATACCTCAGAAATAAAATAGTTCTAAATAAAACTACTCACTAAATAAGAGCAGGTGAAAGATAACTATTTTCTTTGTGGCACATCACAATATAGATAGAGAGGGAAAGGTATTTGACAAACACAGTGCGTTCCCTCCTGGGTAAAGTGGCTGCAAGTCGAGTTAATCCACTCACCAGCTGGGTCCTCTCAATATCTTCCATATTGATCCAGGGGCATTGTTCTTTCTGCCGCTGCCCCTATTGTCAGGAAGCCACAGAGCATTTGGGAGGCTGTATAAGTGAATTTTATTACAATCAATCTTTTCCATTTTGCAGTTTGAAGTGCAGTAACTCACCAAGATATTTATATGTAATTTGTTATTTGCACTGTTCTGGCTACGCAGAGGCCTGTAAATGGAAGTTATAGAATATTGTGGCCTGCAAGATCTTCTGGTGATTATTAAACATTTACATGAGATGCTATAAAACATAATGAAGCCATAGCTTACCTGAAACCTAAACAGCTGACTGCTAGAAATGTATCTAACATACAATTATTTTTAATAGGTTTTACTTTATTTTTTTTTTCTGCAAGGTTTTATGTGAGTGCTCTTTGGAGAACACGTGTTTAAAAAATATGAGGGGGAGTGTAATCACTTGAAAGGTGGGGGAGAATGAATGGGTTAACTCCATGAGTGCCATGCATGCAACAGCAATCAACAATGGAAACAATAGGGCATGATATTTATCAAGTAGTGGAACTAAAATGCAGCACAGTTTGCAAGTGGGAAATTTCACTACTCTATAAATATAGGTATGGCACCTATTATCCAAAATGCTCGGTACCTGGGGTTTTCCGGATAAGAGGGTCTGTCTGTAATTCTGATCGTCATACAATAAGTCTGCTTAAAATTAATTTAAACATGAAATAAACCCAATAGGATTGTTTTCCCTCTAGTAACGATTAATTATATCTTAGTCGTGATCAAGTACAAGTACTGTTTCTTTATTCCAGAGAAAAGGAAATCAATTTTAAAAATTTTCATTATTTGATTAAAATGTAGTTTATAGGAGATGGTCTTCCTTATAAGAGCTTTCTGGATAACGTGTTTCCCAGATAACCCATATAGGATTTCTAGAGTATATTAAGGGTGCAAACAGAGCTAACTGTTTGATAAATATGTTGCGGTATGCATGTCTCTCAGAGTCAGGTAGCCTTTGGGGGCTCATCTATTGCAAAATACAATTCACAGCATGTCCATTTCAATTAAGCTAAAGGAAAGCTGGATAGGTCAAGCTGAATCTAAGCTTCCAGTTCTAGAAAATTCTTGAAGGCACACTTTTTAGTTGATATTGTGTTTATGCTTTGGATGGATGAATCCATTACGGGGGGATGAAGCAAAGCAAGAATTTAGAGAAACCGGATATAGATAACTTTATCCACACCCATAATATAACAGAATATCCAATTTTGCTCCTTGGCTCTCTCTTCCATTTGTGACTATGGCATAAAAAGAGCCCATATATATATATATGTGTGTATATATATATATATATATATATATATATATATATATATATATATATACACTATCCTAATTATGCTTCAGCCGCCAGCCCTACTATACCAATGCCACAGGCTAATATCCCCATTGATACAAGCACTACCTTTAGACTATTATACACAATTCTAGCCCCATCTTAAAACTAGTATCCCCATTTATGCCATTTCACCATAATGTACCTGCTATTTCTTCACTATGTCACATACAGTATGCTATATTTGACACCCTCTGCTACAGGTTTCATCTTGCCCTACTGTAACTGTTCTCACTTCCTACGTGCTATTATATAATTTACTACAGTCATTATTACATTTGACTATCCCCGCAAAATCCCACATTAACTGATGGCTTAGATCACGGGTGCCCAAAAGGTAGATCGGGATCTATCAGTGGACCTTTAGCTGGTGATCAGAAGATCTCATGACAAGCCAACAAACAGCTTGACTAAATTACCCTCCTATTTCATGCTTTTCATTCAGAATTTGTTTTATGTAGTCATGGAACTGGATGCTAATGGATGTAGATCATAATGGGGCAACATCACTAAAAGTGGACCCCGCATTAGTAAAGTATGGGCACACCTGGCTTAGATCTAATCAGATACAGCACTTTCTGAAACAATTTGATTTAGGCTAATTTCAGACTGGAAAACAGGGGCAGTCAAACAATGCTCTCTGCCTGTCCACCTTCCCCTTACCACTGCCTGCAGGTGCTGGACAAAACCTAGATCCCAGGCTTACAACACAATTCAGAAACATATCCAGAGCCGTTTTATAGGGCAGAGCTCATTAATACAGTGTAGACACCCCAGGCTCTGAATAAACCTCCTTTGCCTGTATCCATACTTAATAAATCCATGTTTTTTCCACCATTCATTGGATGGTTCCCTGCCTGGCGCTGGATCTCATAGTTCAGCAAATGTTATATATTTCATTCAGCCTGTATGGAACAGAAGAAGTATTTGCTGTTTCACTACTGAAAAACAATAAAACTCCAAATGTTAAAAAGTGTGAATAAATGGTAATATTGGATTGTACTAAAACAGGCATCTGATGTAATATAAATGTGTTGCTACAAAATCTACATGTATCCATAATCGCTATTTGGCACTGGCATTGAATATTTACAGTATATAGGATGTTTCTATTTGAAGGGATTGTGTTAATTTGGTAGAAAATAAGGTAGGTCTGACAAGAGAATCAAAAGCAGCACACATCACAGTAGGTGAAAGGAACAGTTTAAAATGCAAATCCAAGTTAAATTGCACATTGCACTGTAAAATGGCATTTTGCCCTACATTTTCCTAAGCCTTCTAAATTGCAAATAGTGAACCCAGGAATTCAATTTCATTCTGTGCTTTCAACATTTTCAAATAAATAAGAAAAAAATGCATTAACAAATCAGGCCAGTCAAGCAGCCATCTAAGAGACAAAAAGCAAAAAAACAAGCCATGAACTACATATAAGCCTCAATGATGTGATTCCCGTCCAAGTGGAATCACACACCTCATCTTAGTAACCTATGAGATTTCTCCAGCCTTCATATTCCCAGATGGGTGTTTTAAGGTTGACAGCTGTTAAAATTCTCAAAATGGAGCTTTGGATCCATATAACCGTCCACACAGACACCTGTAATGTGATTCATTTGTTTTCATTGCCTTTCCCCGTGCTCATTTAAAAGTAATTTGCATCTCTTGGCATATTGAAGTGTCAACTCGTTCAGTGCTGGAATAGTCTGTGCTCAATGTACTAAGCAGCAGCAAGGATGGAAAAAGAGAGAGTAGCCTGTAACAGAAGATCTTTACAGATGTGATGGGCAGATTAGCAAGTCAGGTCGGTCATTAAGTGATCGGGTTATACCTGTGCCATTACTTGATTTGCCTGTGCAACTGCCTGATCTTCCCCACTAGTTCATTGACATGTGCTACTGAGTGATTCACAAGTATCACCAATTTGCTTGTGTTATTGACTGATATGCCTACGCTGCTGGCTGATCCACCTATATGACTCACTGATTTGCCCTTGTTACGAACTGATCCACCTATACGACTCACTGATTTGCCCTTGTTACTAACTGATCCACCTATATGACTCACTGATTTGCCCTTGTTACTAACTGATCCACCTATACGACTCACTGATTTGCCCTTGTTACTAACTGATCCACCTATATGACTCACTGATTTGCCCTTGTTACGAACTGATCCACCTATACGACTCACTGATTTGCCCTTGTTACTAACTGATCCACCTATATGACTCACTGATTTGCCCTTGTTACTAACTGATCCACCTATATGACTCACTGATTTGCCCTTGGTACTAACTGATCCACCTATATGACTCACTGATTTGCCTGTGCTACTAAACGACCAAGCTCAATCACTTACTGATTTCCCTGTGTTGCTTGCGAATATTCACTTTAGATTAGAATAAACTAAACAGTCATTAGCACAGCCACTAGCACAGTTCCACATTAATACTTTCCACAATTTATCTTAATAACACACCTGGACAGTTAGGGTTCCCCAGGCAACTGGGCCACACAGCTACTCTTTTCAAGTAAGGGATTCTGTACCTTGCCAGACTTTCAGCACAGGGGTCAGCCTTGCGTTGGAGACTAAGTTCTATCTCACCTAGTCCTTCTCCACTAACTGGGTGAGGTACCATCAGGACACTAGTCCCTCCCTCTCTCCACATTGAAGCCTCAACTCTTCAACTATTTAACCCGCTGCTGACTCTCACCACCTGCAATAATCTTCAACAAATCTACCCTACTACTATCTAACCTCACTAATCCTTCTGGGTATTTCTCGGAGATGGTCTACCTCAGGCTGCTTGGCATCATGCACCATCCCCTTCTCATCGGCCAAAGAGGAAGCGATTCCCTGCGCTCTCTCTAATATAACTTCTCCTGGGGATTTTACAACCAAACAGTGCCACCTAGTGACAGGATTTACTTAACAATTTACGACTTTGACACCTTACACACAGATTGATATTCCTTTTTGTTGGCCATTTGACCTATGAGCTGAATGTTGTAAATATACCAGAGAACACCACAGCTTCAGTGTAATCCGCTTGAAAAAGGAACTAAAATGTTCTGAAAGCTTGCTATGATTATATTAGTTAGCCAATAAAGGTATCACTTTTATACCACTTTTGTTATTTTTTTTTATTTCAAAAGGGTTGCCCTGTAACAACTCTGCTAAAGGAAAAGCCCCAAATGAATTGTACATTCACTAGAAAGGAGGGAACACTGACTAGAATTATCAACAAAACAAAAACATGGATCACTCCAGCCCTCTTTTAAATGTAAATAAGTGAATAGTCAACGAAAATGTTAGATAGGTTGCAATTGTATTAATGGATCACAAGCCTGCCATCAGATTGGAATATCAGTCATGATCCTTGAGAATCTCTCTTCTGGTATGTGTCAGTTATTTGGATTTCCCTCATCTGTTCTCAGTAAAAATCCTCTCTTCCTTGCCTGTTTAAATGTAACATTATTTTTGAACAAACAGGATATTTAAAAGCCCTTTAATGTAAATAAACTGGCATTATATGCATTTATTTACATAGCACCACAAGTGCAGAGCTATACATAGCATAAACACAAACAGGGATACAGTTGCTATCAGTTACTCTAATGTCAAATTCATATGTGCTTGGAATTTCCTCTACACAGTTGGCCCCTGCCCTAAAGAGTTTACAGTCTGTGAGATGAGCTTTGAATATATGGCCAGGTGTATTTCCCACCCTGATGCTTGTCATATCTACAGCAGATATGCTGGGGCCAATACAGTATGTTTTTTAAATTAGCAGGCAAGCTATTGAAACATACAATAAACTGAATAGATACCATTTGGTACAACATATTATACATTCATTTATTGCCAGTCTATTTGCATTATAATTAATGGCAAAAAATTTGTGTATGCAACAGGATTCGATTTTTGCCTGAAGAAAACAAAACATAATATATATATATATATATATATATATATATATATCTATATATATACATATATATATATATATATATATATATATATATATATATATATATATATATCCAGAAGGTGTCTTGTAAAAATATAAATTACATATTATTTTGTGCCATAATTTCTCAGTGATTTAAACTGAAACTTCCAGCAGGTATGATAAGTTCTAGCTGAGCAAAGGCTGGATGGCAGCAGGTTGGGCATCACTTATACCTATAATATTTTTTCCTTAGACAGCATGACAGTCCGTCTCTATTGCCCTGGGTCCCCCTCTCTTCTCCCAAAGGCACCTATTTACATTCCATGAGCTTTTACATGGTGCTCTTCCATGCTGACTTCAGAGAGAAATTGCTGCAAATATGCTGCCCACACAAGTGCAGAGGCCACATTAATCATGTTAAACGTGTACAGAACACAGCTGACCAATGGTAAAAGCTTTCTGCAAAGTAAACACGAGAATTATTAAGACACAGTGTAGTGATTTTGGTTTTTAAGACAATTTGTGAATTAATGGGACACTTTCCCTTATCACCCTGCCTCCCATAAAGCTCCTAGCGATGAGCTAAATGCTGACAGTCAGCAGTTCCAGGGCATGATCTTAGGTCCTCAGCACAATGCTTAAAAGGCTCGTCCTCATAATGAATTACTTTTTTAATGATACTTCTGCAAACATATGGTAAGTGAAAATGTTGAATAAACAAGATAGTTTCTCTTAACTGATAGTTTCGATTAACTGTTTATTCTTTTTAGCCCACTTTTTTTTCTGAGCTCGTCAGAACGGCTATGCCAAATAAATCCAGATCCAATTAATCTGCTGATAAATATTTAATTTTATTGTCTTATTGGACTTTGCTTTTTGGTGAATCTGATTCTGCTGTGATAAACTCCTTTTCCTGAAGAATTAAAAAGTAAAATGTGTTTTAAGCCATGAGCAATCTGTAGAACATAATGTTCATGTGCTGTAATAAAGAGTAGTAAGCTTGATCATGTCATGAAAAATGGGTGTTAGAGGGCAAATGAAAGGTGAGGTAAAATCAATAAAATCAAGATAAGATGAGAGATTAATGGAGGAAACAGCAGTAGGGAAAAAAGAAAAAGGGGAAGAAGGCGACTAAGATGAGAATCAGAAATGTAGAAAAATGCGGATGACAAAAACAGAATATTAAAGGGAAGAAGAGTGGATGAAGAACAAATTTTCACCCAGGTTTGTGGTTTCTCGATGAGCCAAGGGTTTACCAGACCACATCTGTGTAAAGTACACATTCATCCTCAAGTGTAACACAAAATGATAACTTTTATGTTGCAGTTCCATAGGCCATAATGTAACCCTGTAGCTATAGCATGCTCAAGTAAGGAACAATGATTCTAATTCCTGGGAGTTTTAGTTTTGGTGGAGATGAACCTCAAGGTTTATTGTTTCTAGTGAAGTACTGAGCAGCTTAGTAATGACTGGCTGGCATGTGAATTGTAAATTCAATCACTATGAAGCCTGCAAGACAGATGAGAGAAGCTATTTCTTTTTTGGAGGAGCAATTATCAGCTGAGAAGTAGATATTCCAGAATCTGGAGGTCTAGAACACTGCATGTAAGTTGCCAAGACAAAAACTGCAAAATCATCCTCCAGCCCTCCAGCTGTTGTTATACTATAACTCAGACCAGTGAATCTGTAATACCCAACAGCTGCACATCATTGAAAATATAATGCGTTTATATGGAACATTAATCTTTAGCCATACCACCACTACCTGATCTTGATTATGCAATAATGCTCTGATGTTTATATGTGCTACAGTGCTAATTCTTGATATAATTCCTTGTCTAAAATGTGACCCAGGCCGTGTAAAACTAAGCCCATGGAGTACAGAATCCTGGCAGCGGCAGTAAAAACGACATAACCTCAAGGATGGCCTCACAATGACTTAAATAAGATGCACAGTGGAACATGCTTTGCACTGCTGCACATTTTCAGAAAGGTATTGCCCTAAAGTCAATGTTAAGTGATCTGTGGCAGGTGGGTAACAAGGAGTTGTGATGAAAATGACCCGTTTCCCTGTGCACCTACAGTAATTTTACACGGATATCTCCAAACAGCTGGGTAATCCCGGAATAAAGCAAAGGCAAACAAGTTTATCTCTTGGCTCTTAGACATCGAATAGCACAAGGGACTATGCAATAATTCAATGTTTAGAATTTTGTGAGCTGTAAAGCTATTTGATCTAAAGTAATACTTAGGAGAAGCAGATGGGCCAGCAATGCCTCAGCTTCCCAAAGCCCTTGATATGTTACTCTTCACTGAATTTGGAGCATTACAATCAATCATAATTGATGAACATGCATAGTTCATTGGTTTATCAGAAAAAATGCAACCAAATATTAGCTAGCTTAATGCAGACATGGTATATAGAACTGCTAGAAATTACTGAGTGTGAATATTTAGTTATGCTACACAGGGGAGGTCAAATACAAATGCAAAAGACAAATTGAGGCTGCTGTGTGTGTAAATAGATTGGCAGCTACATGATGGACATCCACTGATCATGTGTCCATAATGTGCTGGTGTTACCTTTAAATAGTGATTGACTGCACAACTTTATGTCTAACCCCCTTGGCGGCTATTGTTTGAGTGTTTTATGTGTGCAAAAAGGTATTGGAAAGAAGTCAAATGAAAAGAACATTGGGTACAGTTACGTATGTTGGTTTGTTTCCTAAAGCTAGATAGATTTCAGTAGCAGACAATTTAGGTTTTCTCCCCATTTAGAAAATTCTGCTCAGAACACCAAGTAGGGAAAATTGACTTGCTTGAATGAATTTGTGGTTTTATTGTTACTATACATAGACCACAATGCCCTAATCCCGTCTCCACAGTATTCTCTCTCTCTCTGCATTCTTCAAAATGTATATAAATATACATGAAAACACAAGGTATTCTGAAAGTGAGAGAACAACCATGAGAAAAATAACAGCATCCATATTATCTGTCCTTTTGGTAAATTTAGCAATGTATGCTCACTAATCTTTAATTTCCTATACAATTAGTCCCATATAATAATTTTTTTTTACTTTATATAAGTCCTGTGAGTGTGGATCTTCTTGCAGCAGTTATATAGTGAATAAAGTACCCCCTCTTGTAAAATATAAGGATATTATTAGTTACCAAGGAGTTTCATGACCATATAAAAACACGAGGCCAACGGCCAAGTGTTTTTATACAGGGCATGAAACTCCGAGGTTACTTTTAATATCCTCATATCTTGCAACAGGGGGTACTATTGATTATAATACACAAATTTCAGTGAGTCATGTGACAGAAATGACATCAGAACTCACCGGATATAATTTACAAGAAATTCAAAGCTTTTGTGTATTATATATATATAATGTTAGTGAAGATATGATGATAGCGCTGTCACTACCAAAGATAATGATTGGTACTGGGAGGGGATATGAATGTGAAGATTATACTATAAAATTGTCATTTGTATTTTTCTGCCTCACAAAGGCAAGGCTCTGGAAATAGTGCCTTACTTATAAATGTAAGATAGAATAAGGGTGCCCTCAACTGTTAATCATATAGAATTACATCTCTGGGCCATCACTGAGCTCTGAGCTATAATATTTGTCTCTTTCCTCCTAAACATGACTTTATCTCTTGAAATATTCTTTCATTCTAACATATGATGCTTCACAGTTTATCAGTTAATATCCAATACTCCAAGGCTGACATATTCATTGTGAGAAATTGTGTCCTGGTTGTGAAAGGGTCATCATCATCTGCCAACATCTGTTGTGACTGTGTGCACAAAATTATTTGCTTGGGCAATTGGCCAATGACTGACTCTTACAAATAGGTAACTGGCTTATGTGAATGCTTACATTGTACTTATCTGATTGACTGGGCCATAGACAGGCTGAATTTGTGTGTTTAATGTAAATTGCTTATCACATTAAAATGGGATGGGATGACCTAAAAGTAAATTCTTACACAAACATTCAGGTAAATTAGTATAATTATACACTACTGAGACATATACCAATAATCACTGGGGTTTGGAGGATGGAGAGATTGGAGTACAGGTGTTATAGCCAGTGAAAGAGCTCTGCTGCAGTGAGAAACATAGACTTACAAAATAACCGTTAGTTATTATGGGTAAATTAGTTAGTACTACTTATGGGTAAATCTGGTCCTGCCCATTAGGATTTTCAAACTTGCCTGAGTGATATTTGCCTGATTTTTGGCCTATTATTAATAAGACAGGCTGTTGGGTGGCCCCAATACTAGGGCCTTGGTCTGGAGGGGCAAATCAACAGCTTTTATTGGCCTCTGTGTGGTCAGCTTTATTCCAGCTTCCAAGAACTCTAGAGTTCTAGAAAAAAATTATCTTGAATTAAGAGTAGTTACTATACCTAAAACATTTACTATAAGAGGAATTTGTGGTACCAAATGGATATGGTTTGAACCTCAAGTCTACTGAATGCAAGAAAGCATGCCAAGATCAGCATTGCTTGGCAACTTGAGGATTTATCCCTGATACTGATACCATGAATTAGGGGAAAGAGGGATTCTGGAATCAAATAGTGGTCAAATAGTTTGATTATAGAAGACGAGTATACAACTGCTGCAGCTGAATTAGTCCTAATACCATACCATTAAGTTTAATTGCAACTGGAAATCACGGTAATGTAGTATTTGACCAAATGGACCAATAAAGACATCCCCATTCAGCAAATCAGATGATAATTGATAATCTGAAAGTTACTCTATTAATATTTATAGATTTTCAGACAGTTTGACTCTGTAGAAGGCAATATACAAACATGAATGTACCCATAACTGTATATATATATACATCATATATTGTCAACTTGAATAAAGTCTAAATGCTACTATGCCAAGCGACACATTAAGCACAATGCTTCTTATTCATTTATTTATATTTAGGGTTGTGAGATTAATGCTGTCAGGCAAAAGTAATTCAGAAGATTAATGTCCCTTCAATTTGCCCTGGATGTCTTATCTATAAATTGTTACCCTCTGTTATCTCTCTCATTGGGCAGTGTTTGTAAAATGTCTTTTCACTACTTCACATTGAATTATTTATCAGCCATGCAAAATGAAAAAGTTCCTTACTTAGCAGTGAGAATGAAATTTAAAAGTAATGCCATGCCACATGCACGATCATTTGGAGTATTTCAAAGACATGAAACAATTATTGCTAACTATGCTTTGTTGAATTTCTGCAGAGACACACAACATTAAACCAGGTGTACTCTATTATCAGTTCTCATCATCTTTGTATCCCTTTTTAGTGTAGTATTAAAAGAGGATGTATTGTAGATTGGAAGCTCTATTAAGCAAGGCCCTCTTTACCTCTTGTAACGGCTGTATTTTGTATGTAATTTGTATGTTATTGTTGTGTGTTGTTGTGCAGACATTAGGAATTTGTTTCTACTTTTTAAATATATGTTAATAATAACTTATTTTTTACAGGATGCAAGTTTTTTATGCAAAAATAGCCCTATTTATTAGGATATTTATATTTATTATGATATGTGTAAAAATCATATTGATTGACCCTTGCAAAGTGATTGTTATAATTAAAAACTAAGGATGCACTCTGAACTTAATCCGAATCCTAATTTGCATATGCATATTCATATGCAAATTAGGATCGGGAAGGGAAATCGCATAACTTTTTGTCACAAAACAAAGGAAGTAAAAAAAAATTCGGATTCGGTTCGGTATTTGGCTGAATCTTTTATGAAGGATTCAAGGATTCGGCCGATAGTGGATTTGGTGCATCCCTATAAAAGTAAAAACAAATGTATACAATGATGAGAGATCGTCATGATTCACTGTGTCCTTGTGAAGATTTTTATTGGGTACAAGGGGAAGGCGGAGTTCCACACCCTCAGCTGCTCATTGAACCCCCCTGAAGCCAGGCATTGGCCGGAGGGCTAGAATTATACAGTAGATCCATAGTTAAATCACTGGATGTGTGTATATGAGTTATATATCAGCATCTCTTTCCATACAGTGCAGCGTTCCCCCCACCCCCAAAAGAAAATGCAGTTTAATTGTGCCATATGAAGGCATTTTGGGTACTAAATTCTGTTCTGGATTATCAATAGCAACAACTGCATGAAAGTTGCATCAATGACAAAATTATCATTTTAAGAGTGTCTAGGAGAACAAGTGGCATTGTACTCAAATCTCACCACACCCTATCATACCATGTAAGTGACCCTGCCTACATGTTTGTGATTATCTGTTTCGTTTCTATTTAAATAATGACTATTCCATTATCACCCATGCTGCACTAGTCTTAGTCATGCATGTGTATAGATATTTATGTGAGAAGTGATATTACTGATTCGATAAATAAAAACAGTTTAAAAATATAATAACACGACCAAAGATAACCTCATTCTGCAAGACTGTGGTTTCCTGTTTTGTACAGGTATGGGACCTGTTATCCAGAATGCTTGGGACCGCTGTGGTTTTCCAGATAATGGATCTTTCTGTAATTTGTATCACCAGACCATAAGTCTATTAGAAAATCATTAAACATTGAATAAACTCAATAGGCTGGTTTGGTTTAGCTTGCAATATGAATTAATAATATCTTTAGTTTCGGTAAAGTACAAGTTACTGTTTTATCATAGAGAAAAAGGAAATCATTTTTAAACATTTGCATAAAATGCAGTTTAAGGGTGAAGTTGTTTCCGTAATTCGGAGCTTTCTGGATAATGGGTTTCCAGATAACTGATCCCATACCAGTATATTTTCTATGTATAACTGGCATGGTATAGTTGTGCATATAAAGAAAGAAGGCCGCTGCAGTTTCCTGCACTGTATATATCCATTTATAACTAATACAGTATCATGTGCAAGGAAAGGAAAATGTTGCACCCACATCTTCCATGGTAAAGTAGTGCAAGAATGAATCCACAATTTTAGAATCTGTCTGAATACCAAATCCAGCACAAAAAAGGTAAAATAAAATGTCACCTTCAGTTGTCCAGTGATCTATTGTGATATGTGATATTAAGGAGCCGATTCACTATGGGTCGAATATCGAGGGTTAATTAACCCTCGATATTCGACTAGGAATTAAAATCCTTCGACTTCGAATATCGAAGTCGAAGGATTTAGCGCAGATGGTTCGATCGAAGGATAATTCCTTCGATCGAACGATAAAATCCTTCGAATCGAACGATTCAAAGGATTTTAATCTAACGATCGAAGGAATATCCTTAGATCAAAAAAAGTTAGCCAAGCCTATGGGGACCTTCCCCATAGGCTAACATTGACTTCGGTAGCTTATAGATGGCAAACTAGGGGGTCGAAGTTTTTTTTAAAGAGACAGTACTTCGACTATCGAATGGTCAAATAGTCGAACGATTTTTACTTCGAATAGTTTGATTCGTAGTCGAAGGTCGAAGTAGCCCATTCGATAGTCGAAGTAGCCCAAAAAAAACTTCGAAATTGAAGTTTTTTACCTTTGGATCCTTCACTTGAAGTTAGTGAATCGGCCCCTAAGGGTCTGTATTCAGTATGACCAGGAACTCAGGATTCAGTTGAATTATGCAAAGAAAAAAGGCTGGTGTTTGGCCTAATCCAGTACCAAATCTTGAATTCGGTGCATCCCAAATGGAAGTGGAGGAGAGTATAGTACTGTACTTTTTTCTATATCTACCTATAAGTAAGTAATTTGAGTTAGGAAGGTTCTGCAATTTCCAGCACTTTATGTCTTCTTTGTATACCAACCATGTGTAGTAGTGCATGTAAAGGTAGGAAGGCACTGATATATCTTGCAGAACTTTGAAGTGGGTACAATAAACTGAGGACTTAGGGAGAAACCCCCTTGAATTCTCTGCCGTACACAGAAATATATGTGTGCCACAGTTGCATTATAAGTCACTACAACGTACATTCTGCATAGTTGTACTTAACACACCCTATATAATCTTCTGTTCAACAAGATGGATAGAAATGAAAAAAGTAGCACATTTACACAGATCTGCTCCTAAAGGCATCCATTAATATACATCAACAGTAGCAATTTAGTTTGATCATTTATTTGCAAGAATCATTAAGGTTGATTAGCATAATTGTTCCCTGTGGGCTTTTATGTCGCATAAGTGAAAAATGGCATTATCAGTATTGTAAAGATAAGTGTGTAATGCTCATGGTGCATGGAGATTCCTCTGCAGGTGCAGTCCAGCTGGAGGAAACTCAATTAAATGCTTTTCATTAATAGATGGGAGTAAAGTTATAGTAATTTTTTTCAGTATTTTAGATAAATATGTGCTTTCTAGCGCTAATAAGCCTATGCCTGTGCTATTACATTATATTCCCCAAGTCTTGCCAAATATGACATGTTCTGCTTCATTATCTAGCTTAGATCTTGGCACTGTCACAGGCAGCAATTAATTCTCACACAGAAAATTGGCAGATCTCCAGACTTGCTAGGAAACTTTCTAATCAATGCAGCCAAAAAATATATAGTTTTCTAAATAATGTGATCATTTCCTGTGAACTAAATTACATAGATGTTTTATCAGTAAATACTTAGTAACATCCCACTGACCCTCGGCATGCCAGCAACACACTTACATGAGCTTTATGCATCACTGGGTCAGACATGCCAACAATTTGCTGCTTTGTGTTAACTTCAAATGGGGCAGGAAAATAATCCAAATTATTTGCATATTGCCCCAGACAAAGTCATGTGGCATTATCAGGAAGGTACCATACAAACCCTAAAGTTGCCATGCCCAGAGAAGCAAGTAATTATGCATATTATGCCAGATGGGCCAGAAATATACATGGTACCCCATTACACAGTGCCAGAATCATAGTGCCATAACAACATGACAACACAAAAGCCACAGTACAGTGCAAGGAACTTTAGTCCATTTAATGATGACAGATTATAATCCACTAAAAATTATGCAAATTGCCTTCAAACAAGCCAATAAAAAAACATAATGAGATTCATGCATAGAACCACATGCATGCTAGTAATACCCCACAATTGGCTATATGCATAGCAGCACTGACAAGCCAGGAATACATTTTAGAGGGATTATTACATCAGAGAGGCATATACGACTAGATATATTATTAACCAGCTGTATGCATATAACCCTCTAAAAGAGGCAAGTGATTTTCACATTATCCCAGACAAATCAATATAACAGAACAATGGAATCTGAAAATGGAGAAAACCCCATTTTAACCAAAACCCAGAAACCAATCTCAAGACACTTATATATCTCTGGGTGCATTTCTTGGGTGGATTAAATGCTACAGATACTTGCAATGGTTATTATCTGTAGAAAGCAGGTATATACTTGCTTAAACTTGTAGAAGTGACTCCCAGGAGACCAGTAGGTCTGTGCCAAAGCATCTCTGACCTCTCCATTTTCCGCAAATATCTGTTTCCCTCCAGCAACACTGCAGCACCTCCACCAATTACCCCCATGCCTTTTGCCTCCCAAAATAATGGGGCTGTCCTGAGAAAAGTGGAAAAAAGTTAGTAGGTGTGTGTAAATAATCTAGTGATGTTTGCTGTACTAGATTATACAGTGCAAGAGCTGGTACCATGATACCATCTGGGGACTAAAGTGCACCATATATTATGCTATATGGTGTTATTACACAAATATGAGTATAGACAGTGGCTGATTATTAAAGCAGCACTGCAAAAGCACAGTAACCCGCAGCAAGCAATCACATTAGTTGTTTAAAAGGGTGGTTCCACTGCAGGGATATCATTCATATGTGAAAAAAAAGGTTGTTATATTTAGACAAACCCATAAATCCATATGCCTCATCCTCCCCTGCGGATAACACAGCACCCCAGCACATGAATAAACACCTTAGGGGCCCATAACAACAATTTTCAAATGCTAACAAACACCCATTACAAACCCCTACCAGGCTTATGTTCCATTGGCAGAGCAG
Organism: Xenopus petersii; assembly: GCA_038501925.1. Lineage (NCBI taxonomy): Eukaryota > Metazoa > Chordata > Amphibia > Anura > Pipidae > Xenopus > Xenopus petersii. The sequence continues at coordinate 103,379,009 of CM076676.1, forward strand.
GGCACACACAGACAGAGTATGGCACTCGCAGGGATCATAGGGAAGGTAGAATATGGCACACACAGGGAGCATAGGGCAAGCAGATTATGACACACACAGGGAACATAGGACAGACAGAGTAGGGCACACAAAGGCAGAGTAGGGCAGGCAGAGTATGGCGCACACACAAGGAACATAGGACAGGCAGAGTATGGTACACACATGGAGCATAGGGCAGGCAAAGTATGGCACACACAGGGAGCATAGGACAGGCAGAGTATGGCACACACAGGGAGCATAGGACAGGCAGAGTATGGCACACACAGGGAGCATAGGGCAGGCAGAGTTTGGCACACACAGGGAGCATAGGAAAGGCAGAACAGAGCAGGAGACAGGGAAACCTATCAGGACCACTCTAAGATGTGCTACATACAGTGACACAGTGCTGGTGCCCCATCAGCGTTTTGTATAATGTGTGAACAGGTGAACTATGTGGGCAGTTTCAGTCTGGGTCTGAGGTGTGAACAATACAGGGTTTTAGGGGTGTGAACAATAGAGGTGTTACAATTGTGAACAATGCAGGGGGGAATACATGTGTGAATATTGCAGGAGGTTATAGTTTTAATTCGAGATGTAAACAATGCAGGGTCCTGTTAATCTCTGTAGTCATACCTTTTAAAGCTTACATATAGCAAACAGACACAGCAGGCAGACAGGGCTGATCCTATCAAATGTGGGGCCCAATTGGGACCATGTTGGCGGGGCCCCTAGACAAAGTGTTGCTGGCTACTGACACAGCAAGTATTTAGGAAAATAAGGGCATACAGGCACAAAATAGAAAGGAAAGGGGCAGTGCGGGGCCCCCAGAGGTGCGGGGACCAATTGGGCCCAATTGGTCCAATTGGCCTAAGGCCGGCCCTGCAGGCAGACTTTCATTTGGAGGGCCACACAAGGGGGTCTGGCAAATGCCAGATGGGCTGCTGTCAGATGCCATAGACAGTCGGTATTTATTGGGCTGGTGGGGACTATTTGGGCCTCTGTTTACTTGAAATGCCAAGGCCTATTTTGACTCCCAGTCCAGACCTGTTGGAAGGGTTGTCTGGATCAAAACTGCCTGCCTGGTTTTCCAAATTAGGAAATCCTGACAAGACTAACCGCCTCCTACAACATACAGCCAGGAAGACCGGGCAGGGGGCGGGTCTCTTGACACTGGAGGCGGGAGGGGGACATCAAGGGACAGGGTTAATGCCAGTTCAGGGGTGTGCCTGTGATGTAGGGGGTGTTGCTATGACATGGTGATTGCCGATTGGTGCTATTCAATGAAAGACATCTCCGGATATCCTAATTTAGAAATCTGGACAGGCAGTTTTCACCCTGACAGCCCTCCGAAAACCAACAACCCTACACGTGACATCACTGCCTCATCCCTGTGATGTCAATGCCTGCCCTTCGCCCGCAGTTACAGATAATGAAAGATGGCGGATGCCTTGGTCAGAATGCACCGTAAATACTGACCTGATCCTGGCATGAAATGCTGGAGGCCTCACACTTCAGCTGAGATGCATATGCCATAGTGTCTAATGGAATGACTATATCTCATAAAATGGTGGGGTGCACATCCTCCATCTAATGCTGGAATTTCAACCATAAAAGGGTGTGGGTTTTTGTAAAATAGGCCTGGTATTTGGCAACGAATTAGTTGTGGCCAAAAATCATAACGTCCCTCTTTTTCATTTTCAAATATTGGTTTAGGCTCTTGTTCTCCAGGGTTCCTTGCTGTGTGCCTCAGGCTAATGCCGTTGGTGCAGTATATGTGTGTCTAGCACTGACATTTCCCTGGCGTCTACATTTATTTCTTGACACGACACTATATAATTCTTCACTCTATCTTACTGCGCCGCTTACTAACTCAGTATCACGCGCCTCAGTATCAAGTTTAAACGTGACACGAAAGAAAGGTTGCTTAGTGCGCAGTCTCCACAGCACTGATTTCTGTAGCCAATCGTAGGCCGCTTTACACACCGGGGCGGGACGGCGCGCTTTCTGTCTAGGAGACCGGGTGTCCTTAGTAACGCAACAAACAGGCGCAGAGGAGAAGGAGGGGGATAACGAGGGCACCGGGAAGCAATTCTGGCGTTTGGGGCACCTCGGCCTGATCTGCAGCTACAGCAATGATGGTAAATGAAAGACCAGCCATTGGGGTTTAATGTTACACTTTACGCCTAGTCACAAGCATGGTGGGAAGCAGAAAGTGCCCTAATTAGTGTGTGTGTATCCTGTGTGAGTCTTATTTGGTGTAATGTTTCATGGGGTGATATCATGAGGGAGGGTAGCAACAACAGTTTACAATAAACGTCCCCATATTTTCCCTATTGGTTTGGGGATTTTTTTCCTAAATACACATAATATAATCCGAGTCAGGCAGAGACGCCTGGGTGCCATTGGCGCTGTGATGTGGGTGGGCAGGTAGCTGTGTTAGTGTGTGAGAGTTGGGCGCATTGTGCTGGGCTGAGGCCCAAGGGGATGGATACACAGGTTACTTCCTGCTGACAGGAAACACAGGCGCCATGGTTACAGCAGATTTAATGGCACTCACCAGTGTATCTAACTGGCACAGAGATGTGACCTGCTGCCCATTAAATCTGTTACCAATAGACTGGCACAAGGATTACTTTATGGTGTTTTAACAGTGAGAGCACTGGTAATTATTGCCTGTATTTATAGTACATGAAAGTGATTACTGCCTCCACCAACATGTCGGCTCACTGTTCATCTCTGGACCTGCCACTGTGTGCATGGACATTTGATTCTCCCCGTGGTTACTTTTAGGCCGAAACACACACACACATATCAAAGGAATAATACACCCTCTATTGTAAAATCTAAGCATATTATATGTCACTGAAGAGTCCCATAAGAATATACAGGTCATGGATCTCTTATATCCTCATACAGGCCCGGACTGGCAATCTGTGGGTTCTGGCAAATAGGAATCCCAGCAGAGATTACTGCAAACAAACTTTTATTCAGAGAAATGGCAAAGACGACTTGTTTTGGGTACAATACCCTTTATCAAGTGATTGATAAAGGGTATTGTACCCGAAACATGTCGTGTTTGCCCCTACTCGGAATAAAAGTTTGTTTGCAGTAATCTCTGCTGGAATTCCTTTACCTTCAAATATATTTGGATCGCATGTAGCAGTTGCAGCACAGAGCAACCATTAAGGAATCGGAGATAAGTTTGTGTAAATAATTTGTACTGACCACCATACCCCTTCTCTACTTAGTACTGAACAGCAGTATCCCTGTAAAATGGAAAAGTTGTGTTAAAGGAGTAGTTCACAGTAAAGTGTATGGCCACCTTAAGGCTACAATTGTATTGTTAGTGTTCCTTTTTTTTTTTTAACTTCTCTTTCTATTCACCTTCATGTCTCTCATTCAAACCACTGCCTGCTTGTTAGGGTGACTTGAACCCTAGCAACCAGATTATACACAAATTAAATAACAAAGATCAATTGCAGATTGTCTCAGAGTATCCCTGTTTACATCATACTTAAAGTTTATTTAATGTGAACTACCCATTTAAGTATGATTATACCCTCATAGAATACCCCACAGTCTACACAGCTTTGTTTGTAACCAATGCAGTAAGTAGGACATGAATATGATGCTACTTCCATGTAAATAAAGGGGTTTATATATTTTAATTTTAGGTGTCCAGGAGAAGTGTTACTTACAGACAGAGGGAGAAGATGGTAGCAGAGGCACAGCGACAAGAATTCCTACGGGAGGACCGAATGAAACATTTAAACTATGAACAGCAAATGGCAGAAAGTTTAAAGAGTGAGGAACGCGTGGAAAAAAAACGCTTCCTACAACGGTTACAAAATGAAGAACATGAGAGGAGAATGGACGAGTCCATACAACAGGTAATTCATTAGTCTATTGCAGGCCATGGCTATTCTATTAGAGGTGTTACTTGCTTCTTAGACTGCTAGTATTAACTGACTCCAATGGAGAGCATTTCAGGTACTATAATAAGTCGCCGGCACAAAGTGGGTAATGCTGGCAGGGAAAACCCTTGCTAGTTTATTGCAGGATGCAACGTTTCGGGCTGTAACCAGTTCCGCCCCGAAACATTGCATCCCACAATAAACTAGCAAGGGTTTTCCCTGCCAGTATTACTTACATTGTGCCGGTGAAATTTCCCTTTATACTTAATTAGGGATGCACCGAATCCAGGATTCGGTTCGGGATTCGGCCAGGATTAGGCCTTTTTCAGCAGGATTCGGATTCGGCCGAATCCTTCTGCCCAGCCGAACCAAATCCGAAACCTAATTTGCATATGCAAATTAGGGGCGGGAGGGAAATTGCATGACTTTTTGTCAGAAAACAAGGAAGTAAAAAATGTTTTCCCCTTCCCACCCCTAATTTGCATATGCAAATTAGGGTTCGGTATTCGGCCGAATCTTTCACGAAGGATTCGTGAAATCCAAAAAAAGTGGATTCGGTGCATCCCTATACTTAATACAAGGTCGGTGATTCCTCTTGCACCGGGGATTTGCATTGATTGGACGCCCAGGGTGTGCGAGTGCAATCTGTTTTCTCCATTTTAAGAAGTTGCCTCTGTTCATTACTTCACATACTTTTTAAAATTTAGGCAAATGAAAGCAGGAGGTTAAAAGAGCGACAGCTGGAACAAGAAGAGAGAATGGCATTCGAACTGGCAAGGATACAACATGAAAAGCTAAAAGATGACAAGATAAGACAACAAATACGAGAAAACAGGTAGTTAATTACATGTAGTTTTCTCTTCTGATTATATAATCCATCTCTCTTGGACTATTATTGTATCTTTTGTGGAACGTTCTAACCATCTATTATGTAAAGGATGTAACTACCCCTAATGTGGACCAACTTGTTCCCAAGATAGTTGTCAAACATTACACATGGATAATTCAACCTGATTTTAGACTTACTAGCAAGCATATCAAGCAACACCATTGGTTGCAGTGGCCCAGACACGTTGGTTGCAGTGGCCCAGACACGTTGGTTGCAGTGGCCCAGGGAACCCGTCAACCAGACATAACCTTATAATTTTAAATGAAATTTTAATTTCAAATGAAACATGAAACCCAAATGAAACAAGACATCTATTGCATTTAAAAGCCAAGGCTGTAAACCATATTCCTTACCTGCCTCTATGCCATGTGTGAAGCGATTGCTTCTCATACTGAACTTCCCTGTTTAACTACACATTCCTGATGTCACCACTCTTTCCCCTCACTGGTGCACTCATGAGATGCAGGGATGATACAAATCTTCTTAAGGGAAATGCGGCTGTTTCCGGCCGTATGGAGGGGGGCGGGGCCCGGCTAACATCCAGTGTGCAAAACAAGCTATAAATATTGTTAACGATACAAAAAAAACTCTAAAGTGTCATCACAGTGCTAGTGCATCTTAGCCTATAGACTTCCTCCACATTTGAATTTCAATCATCCAATTAGTCAGTCCATGTTGCTTAAAACAGCTTCATTAAAACATTGTTCAAAGGTGCTATCAAAAGTGTAAAATACCGTATCACCAGTAGGTGTCTCAATCATGCCATTAAAAAAATGTATTCTCAAAAGTCCATGTACATTCCATCCTGTAAAATATAGATTACAAATATGTATACAATGTTAAAATGTTACACTTACAATATCCCAATAAAATTTGTAACACATCTTAATGCTTTGGACAATCTGTACTTAATTGTGAGCTTATACATTGTATCTATAACTTATTTACTATCTTTTTACAGATGGTAAGGAGTGATGTGAACTGCAGTGTGTTACACCCAAGGGTTTGAATGGACAGGTTGCATATATTTGCTTCTTAACATAAATGATACAAATAGTGAGGGTATTGTCTTTTCTAGCATAAAGTTCATCCTAAAAAAAGATAGTAAATAAGTTATAGATACAGTGTATAAGCTCACAATTAAATACAGATTGTCCAAAGCATTAAGATGTGTTACACATTTTATTGGGATATTGTAACATTTTAACATTGTATACATATTTGTAATCTATATTTTACAGGATGGAATGTACATGGTCTTTTGAGAATACATTTTTTTAATGGCATGATGGAGACACCTACTGGTGATACGGTATTTTACACTTTTGATAGCACCTTTGAACAATGTTTTAATGAAGCTGTTTTAAGCAACATGCACTGACTAATTGGATGATTGAAATTCAAATGTGGAGGAAGTCTATTGGCTAAGATGCACTTGCACTGTGATGTCACTTTAGAGTTTTTTTTGTATCGTTAACACTATTTATAGCTTGTTTTGCACATTGGATGTTATCCTTGATAAAGGTCCTAACAAGGACCGAAACGTTGGACACTGATATGTGTATCTAAATAAAATTTGGAGAATTTTAACAAAGGGAAGTGCTGGTCCTGGGATTGCTTTTTTTTATTGCCTCTTTGTTTTACTCAATTAGTAACTTTCTTTTTCTAAATTTTCTACTGTGATCATGCTGCGATGCTTCGTCATTTGTTCCCCAATTATAATTGTTTCTCCAACCATCTTTCTCCTAGCACTGAACTTCGTGAGCTGGAACAAAAGCTCAAAGCTGCATACCTCAACAGGGAGCGGGCAGCTCAGATTGCAGAAAAAGAACTTTTCAAATATGAACAGATGGTAAGGAGTGACGTGAACTGAATTTCAAATTTCATGCCATTATCACAAATTATGTTTCCCTCTGCAAAGGTATCAACTGTTCATTAAGAAGTATTGCCCAGTCTCCACTTTTTTTAAAGAGACTTTTTATTGGCTTTTAACAAAAATGAACCATGCAAAATAGGTTACTTTGATATTGCATTGGTTTGACCTTCAGTTTATAGAATGAGAAAAGTGGGTATTAAAGTTAGGTGCTAATATGTGATTGTAGCAGGATATTGAGTGTAAGGGGTGGTGCTTGCCTCACGTGTTTCAGCAGGTTATGAGGCAGGGAGTGGGATTACCTTGTCAGATTTGTCATCAGCTCCCCTGTTCTTATTTGCAAATGTTTTGCCTGATTTTTTCCCCCCTTTTCTTTACCCTCTGTTGTTGGCTGTTCAGTCTTGACTTTTTCCCTTTGGTTCTGAATTTAGTACAGGTATGGGACCCGTTATCCAGAATGCTCGGGACCTGGGGCTTTCTGGATAACGGATCTTTCTGTAATCTGTCATACCTTAAGTCTACTAGAAAATCATGTAAACATTAAATGAAGCCAATAGGACAGTTTTGCCTTTAATAATGATTAATCATATCTTAGTTGGGGTCAAGTACAAGGTACTGTTTTATTATTACAGAGAAAAAGAAATCATTTTCAAAAATGTAGATTATTTGGATAAAATGGAGTCTAAGAGATGGTCATTCAGTAATTCGGAACTTTCTGGATAACTGATCCCATACCTATAGTAGTTTGCTGGGAGTATTCCCAGGACCACAGCCTTGGCTCACCTAACTCTCACTTAGGTAGCCTGATGTATTCCCATTAGTGCTTCCTTTACTGGTAGCCAGGTCTGGACTGGGAGTAAAAATAGGCCCTGTCATTCCCAGTACTCAGAGGCCCAAACAGCCCCCACCAGCATGATAAATAGTGACTTTCTATGGCATCTTACAGCAGCCCTTCTGGCATTTGCCCTAACCCACAGATTGCCAGTCTGGGCCTGATGGTAGCTTTATATAAAGAGCATGGAGGGTCCCCAGGCCTTAATCGTTTCTCAGCCCTCCCAGCACTCTGTGTCCTGGCCATGAATTTTGGTTTATCTAGTTTATCTAGGCCAAGATCACTCCCAGTCCAGCCAGACTTTACAGTTTTTGGTGTTTCACAGGCTTTAGTATGTTTTCTTCAAGTCTGAGAGGTAACACGTCTGTGTGATTGGCCATGCAAGTGTATTCAGGGCAATACAAAGTACTGGCCATAATGTTGTGTTCTTACAGTGCAGTATAGCCAATACTACACATTTCAGGAATATTTTAAAATTAACTTTTAGTATGATGTAGAGAGACAACTTGCAATTGGTCTTCATTTTTCTATTTTATTTTTTTAATTATTTAGCTTTTTGTTCAGCAGCTCTCCAATTTGGAATTTCAGCAGATACCTGGTTTCTAGGGTACAATTTAAACTAGCAACCAGGCAGTGGTTTGAAAGAGAGAAAGGAATAAGTAATAACAATAAAATTGTAGCCTCACAGGGAATAGTTTTTTGGCTGCTGCAGTCAATGACCCTCATCTGAAATCTGTAACGAGTCAGAAGAGGAAGACAAATTTAAAAACTATTTTTAAAAAAATGAAGACCAATTGAAAAGTTGATAAGAATAGGCTATTCTATAACATACTAAAAGTTAAGCTGAAGGTGAACCGTCCCTTTAAAGGAGGGTTGTTGCCAGTAAATTATTAACATAAAGTTTATTTTTCACAAGTGTTTAATTTACCCAAACAGAAAGAAGACTTGGAAACTGTTCGTAAACTGCAGAAAGATCAAGAAAGATCTGCAGATGAAGAGATTGTCAAAGAAACCAAGCGCTATCAGCAGAAGCTGAATTACCAGAGAGAGCTGGAGAGGCAGTTGGAAGAAAAAGAAAAGACAAGACAGGAAGCTTACCAGGAATTCCTTAAAGAGAAGATCCTTATTGATAATATTGTAAGAAAGATCTATGAAGAAGACCAAATGTAAGTAAGAGTCTTTTCCCAGTACTCCCAGCATCGTGCTGTAGCTGGTAGCTGAGCCGCCTTGCGAGGAAACTTTGGTGACTTTGGAAAATGGAAGCACCGTATATGTTTTCCCATCAACGATTTACATTATTGCCGGTGGGAAAACAATTGCAGGAAATTAGTAGTAAAGATTTACCAATATTCTGGTGTGCCATTGCCCTTAAACAGACACTGACAATAGAATTTAAACCTTTTTAAATCTATCATAACACTGTCTTTGAATGCTATTTATAATATTGCCATAGAAGTATCTACCCGATGCTTTTACATTACCAATCATGTCCTCAATGTTCCTCTACTTGGAGGCTGCCATATTTGTGCAGCAGTAGTCCATTACCATTAGAAGCTCGAACAGCACGAACTCTGACAGGCTGATTAGAAGGGACAGTCAGGTTGGCAAACCAATCAGGTTAAGGAACTTCAAGTAACAATTATCACTATCAGAGAAAAACGGTCAACATGACCTATAGGTAGCATTTAGTTTACACTAATATTTAGAGCAGTAGTTCTTTTAATATCATTATCACTTTAAGAAGAGGATTGCAATAAAGACATAAGCAGTTACAATAGCACTGATAAAAATAATTATAACGGTATATCCTCAAAATTATTATTTATCTGATGTTGCTGAGCTCTGCAAATTTTTCAATTTAAGTTAGAAGAGAAGCAAAATGTGAAGGCAATTTAAAAACACAAACATAACATTTTAGACGCCTTTGAAGGTTATTTATAAATATGAGGTTCAACACACACTCGAAAAGGACCTGTAGCTTTCATAACTCATTCAAAGTTCTTTTGTGCTTGAATAAAAAGGGAAACACAGTTGAAGCTGGAGAAAATGAATGCCACGCGGAGATACATTGAAGAATTCAAAGATCAGCAGCAAACATGGAGACACATGGAACAGGCAAGAATGGAAGAGGAAAATAAGAAAATCCTGGCATTTGCCAACATGCAACAGAGGAGAGAGGAGGATCGTATGGCAGAAGTGCGAGAGCGGGAGCAGCAGAAGAAAGCTTTACAGGAGAAGGTACAGAAACATATATATGGGATTGTGATATGGGATTGTGAGGGGATAGTTGTGATGTGTATAGCTTAGTTGTACATCCCGTTAAATAAGCATGATGTTTAAACAAAGTAACGGCTACTAATATTTCTTCTATAACTATCTCCTGAGCCCCAATGACACAGACTACAAATGTATAATTGGTGCCATCCTCTAGTTTATTATGATACAGTTATACCATATGATTTCTAAACCTACTTATTTTTCTATACCAGCTTGCAGAACAGATCCAAAGAGAGCAACAGCAGCGAGATGAACTTGAGCAAATGCGTGAAGAGCTCTACCTGGAGGAGCAGGCTGAGGAGGCTAGGCAAAAGGATATTGTAAGTAACTGTTTGTAAACAAGTTTGTTGAAGGTGCATTTAGACTGGTTCAAGGTTTAGGGAAAAATACAATCAGTATTTTGGTATTTGTAATAGGGAATTTGATGCTTATTATTCAAGGTTTAGCTTGAGTGGTATAATAGAACTGTCTGGACTCCAGACTCAAAAAAATATCTACCACTTAATTGAGTAACTATATGTTACTGGGCCCACAGCAAATTAAAGTTAGGGACCTAAAACTTTGCTAAGTTTGCCAGTTCTGCCAATATATATTTAAATTGCTCATTAATTAATGGACCCTCTAACCTCCTGGATCCCCCAGGGTCTGCTTCCCTGTAGTTACAGCAATGCTGCCACTTGAAGTTTTTAGCTAATCCCAGTCTCCATGATTTAAAATACACCCCCCTCCTAAATGGAGATCTCTATATTGGGCTGGGCTACAATGAACTAGAAAATGTATTCATCTAACCCAACCTAAAGTGGCCTTTGTCTATGAGAATTTTCAGTGACTTCTTTTCTGTTACAAAAATCACTAAAAGGGTTCTTGCATGAGATAGATGCCATATCCTACAGAAGGGCCACAGAAGTACACTTTGTGTTAGGATGTCTTTGCATCAGGGTGTTGTAGAGCTTTAGGAATTCATGTGACCTTCACAGGCATTTGAGCTGGAACAAATTTTAAATCCATTCAGACAGAAGCACTTAAAGGAAAACTATACCCCCAAACAATGTAGGTCTCTATAAAAAGATATTGCATAAAACAGCTCATGTAAAATCCTGCTTCAGGTAAATAAACCATTTTCATAATAATATTGTTTTCTAGTAGTATGTGCCATTGGGTAATCATAAATAGAAAAAAAAAGTAAGGGCAGTCCCCTGGGATCGTAGGATTCACTGTGCACACATGGCATGGCAACAAACCATACTTGTTAGGTCACATGAGCCAATTAACAGACAGAGTTGTGTCTTTTGCTTCCACACTTCTTCCTGTTGTAGTTAGAGCTGCAGTATTCTTGGTCAGGTGATCTCTGAGGCAGCACAGAGACCATAACGAAATGGTGGCTCAAGGCAAGAGATGTAGAAGAGCATGAATTACTTAAATAAATATACCAATTTGGTAAGAATCTTTAATATGCCACTTAATGCTACTTTTAGGGTTCCAATAAATTTATATAGAACAATTAATTTCCCTTCTATATAACACAATGTTTGGGTATTTTTGTTAGGCAGAGATGGAGAAGAAAATCCGCCAGCGTCTGGAATTGCAGCAAACATTTGAAGAGCAAATGGCCTTTAAGCAAATTGTGCAGCAAGCTGCCAAAGAAGAGGAGGAAGCATTTGTACAAGCCATGCTAGCCAAGTTTGCAGAGGATGACCGAATTGAGCAGATGAATGCACAGAAGAGGAGGATGAAACAGCTTGAGCATAAGAGAGCAGTGGAGAAGCTTCTAGAGGAGAGGCGCGAGCAGTTTATTGCAGACAAAGTGAGCAGTTAATGGTTGAATAATGCACATTTCTCAGCCTTGATTCCATTTAATAATCATCATTTATTTATATAGCGCTGTCAAGATACGCAGTGCTTTAATGTTACCAATATGCAGAAGTTTGGGACAACAATTAGAATGTAAACCAGACACTTATTCTGTAACTACAGATCAGTTCAGTGTTAGCACGTTTACATGTTGACCCTCTTTATGGTGCACAGGCCATTTTTCCCACTGCTGTAGTCTATATGCCTCTCTCCTTTTACTAGCAAATGGAAAGTGCCCTGTCTGACGCACGAAACAGCGGCAAGAATACTGTCAGTATTATTTGTACATTTAATGGCACACTTTTCATTCAATAAGGAGCAAAGTCAGACATCGAGGTACATGGTCAGCTCCCTGGTACAAAAGTGCCAGTGATGTAGGTTTTCAGTGCCGTGTGTTTACTGGCAATATGCAGAGTCGCTAGATCAAAGTACTTAAGCACAGAAAGTCTTAACGTGATGGTGCTAGTTGTGAAAACTATATTCAGATTCAAACAGGTACCCGTATATCGCCCACAATGCTTTCCTTGTATGATAAAGGTGCTTTATTGTCCCTGAGAAAACCCAACACACTTAAAGGAATACAACCTACACATTTACTAGTAAGGATAAAAAGAACTGCATATGTTGTGCTGGGTATTTTGTGCTTGCATTTGGATTGTAGATATTAGGGGTACAACCCTGCACTTCTTACAGTGGCACTAATACTGGCTCAGTGAGAATTGTTTTAATGGGTTGTTTATCCTCAGGAGCGTGAACTTCGGGAGCGGCAAGATGAAGAAAGAAGAGAATCATTCCGTAGAGCAATTATCGAGGAGGAGAGGCAGAAAATCCTCAAACAACATGCTACTCAGTTGCTTGGGTATCTTCCAAAAGTAAGTCGTATAATCAATAGATAAGCAATAGATTTTCAAATGTTTTGATTTGTATCCTTGCACACACATGGAGAGTTGGCCGCACAGTGATTTGCACATTTGAAATCTAAAAGGATTCTGTCATGGAGGGAAAACATGGTTTTTTTTTTTTTTTTTGGTTTTTTTTTTACAAAAGGCATAGTAAATAGCGCTCCTACAGCAGAATCCTGAATTGAAATCCATTTTTTCAAAAGAGCAAGAAAGCTGGGCCAGTCAGTCCCTTTTGATCAGTTGATCACAGAAAGGAGCTGTGAACCTAGTATTGCAGGGGGTACATCTTGCCTTTTTATGGCCTGGTGGGACACCCTTCCTCACCCTCATTACCTTATGCATGAGGTAGGAGTGCCCAAGGCCATACCATTAATGACCCCCTGTAGGTTTTAGTCCAGTTTTCTCTAATATAATATTGGGACTCGCCATTACCCCATATTAATATGAAAACTGGCATGGGGTAATCCATATGTGGGGGATCAGAATTATACCAAACACGAGGGGTGTTTCATGTTCCAGTCATCCCTCCTAACTGATAGGTATATGCTAGCCCTGTTTGGTATCATTAGGAAGCATGTGACCTCCTCATAACCAATATGTGAGTTACATATGACGAGGAGATGTGGATCGTTTCCTATAATACATATATTTTCTCAAAACTGTCCCCCCCCCCTGCAGTTCCAGATTCACAGCTCCTTTTTTTTGATCACCAGATCATGCCTCACCTAGTGGTAGATAGGTAGCTTATCTGAAAATAGTTCCATTGCTAAGTATTTGCTCTTTCTGAAAGCACAGGATCAGGCACAATGCACTGAGACGGCTGCCTACACACCACTGTTACTACCAATACAAATTGAAATGGTAGAATGAGTGACTTGCAATGTACACAGTGTAATTTAGTAATAAAAACTATACCATAAAATCATGACAAAATCCCTTTAACCTGTCCCATTCTTATCTTTCAATGGCAACTGGCTAGCTTTCTAGCTTAACCACCTTGCTCGAAAGGCTTCAAAAGAATTGTGTTTGATTTTGTATGATTTTCAGTACATGTGTGGCAGGCTGACGATCAAACCTACATCCATGTACTGTGACTTTGTCAATTTGTGGACTGGCTCTGATTGAGAATCAAATCCAATGCTCCATATCTGCCAGTGTATGGTGCAGTGGTAGATTAGGAAGTGAAGCTCCTAACTTGGTCATTATAGTAACTAGGCACTTATTTTTCTTTCCAGATGAAACTTTATTACATTTAATGTGGCTGGCCAAATTGAATGGCAGGCAAATAACAGGTTTCTACTGGTCCTTTCAAATTTGTTTATGCTTGTACCCGCCCTCTTGACAATGAGAGGCCACAGCAGAAAACAAAAGCAGATGGCTGCTTTGGGATCATCTGTAAGGAACAAAGATGACTAGTATTATTAACCCATATTTATAAAGCTCCTACATATTCTGCGGTGCTATATAGTAGTTTGGTTTATACAGCCAGCATGCACGTTACATATAATATGTATGACAATGTTTTTTTTTTCCTTTTTGCTAATTCTAGGGAATATTTAAGAATGAAGCTGATCTTAATTTGTTTGATGAAGGATTTCGCCAGGATTTTCAGAAAAGAAGGGCCGACATATCATCAGATGACGGATGGGATTTACTTAATCATTAAGATGCATTAGAATGAATTAAACTCTAGATGACATAAGGGCTCATATAGAGAAGCAAGCAGGAAACACTAGATGCAAAAAAAAAAATTGTGATAGTGATTTTTCTTTTGAATTTCATTGTAATACAGGGAGTATGCAAAATAGTGTGCAAGCAATTTACCTATTCAAGGGTGAAATAACTGTCCCGGGGGGGGGGGGGACATTTACAAGCACAGGGCATATTGCAGTTGGGCAGTAACCCATGGGAACCAATCAGAAGTTTGCTTTCACTGGTCTAACAGCCTACCTGATCACTGTTTGCTATGGGTTACTGCCAAGATGCAAATTTGCCCAGCTTTTGTAAATGAGCCCTAATGTGTGCATGCATTATATCAATTGCATGTGTATGGGCAGCACCCTGTGTGTAGTTCATTACAGCAGGCTAAACAGGCCAGCATTGGCAATCAGCACAAGTACCTTTGTGAATAGAAGGAAACATAATTTGGAGCACAAATTTGCACATACTCTAATAAATGAGCCCTGATATGTACTATAAAATAGTTTTTTTTATTCTTGTTATTTTATGTAAATTAAGAAAATTATAAATAAAAGGTGTAGCAAGCATTATATCTATTTGCATTTTTTTTCAAAATAAATGTTACTTTTGCATAATGATTTTGAAGAATGGTTCATACAATTTTAGGACAATGACACACGTGGAGATTTGTAGCCGTGTTAAAAAAAAATCACTACTGTGGACGACAAATCTCAGGAAGATGTGTTGTCCGTGGTATAGTTTTTTTTAACGCAAGAAACAAATCTCCCCTTGTGTCAGTATGCTAAATCAGTATACATGATATCCTCATGCTGTGTGGATTTTATGTATCCCTTATGCACTTCTCATTTACTATGCAGCTTGGGTTGTTAATGTGTGTTTTTTTTGTTTTTAAACAAATCAGCTGATGACATGTTTCACACTAAAGATCAGGTACTACAAGGAGCTGGCTCCAAATAGATGACATTTTTACCATTTTGGCTAACCACATGATATGGAATTATTTTGAAGCTTGTTTTTAGCCAGAAACAAATAACTGCTGCAAAACTATGCAGATGTTGTCTCTTACTTCAGTAATAGTGTGTATAGTGGCAGCTTTTTCCATTAAAACAAATAATCATTTATAAGTGGCATGTATGATTGGCTTATATAATGTATAAGCACCCGTGGGCTGCCCCAATAAAGCTGCCACTCTAGGCATGGGCCCACTGGTGCTTATATACGAACACAGCACTGTGTATGATTAGTAATTAGAGTGCATAGGCTTGACAGCTCCCATAGATAATGCATCTAAATATATGGACCCATTGATTCATGGTTTAATGCTAAGTACAGGCAAGCACACAATGAGTGGAATTAAGACCACATATACTTGTATGAAATAGCAGAATAATTCTCTGAAAGACAAGGTTATTCTCATGCTCTCAGACAAGGAAAATCCACCATAATAAATATTTGTATTTGTTCCACACTGTAAACCTCATCAATTTGACATTGAGCTCTATTCTATTCCTGTTAACCTTCACACCACATTCTAACTCCAAAGCTTGTTCTTCCTGAGCTGTTGTGATTAGCAGTGCCCCCCCAGGCCATTTTTGCCAGATGCAACACCTAGCATTTTTACCCCACCACCCAGCTCCCCTCTGACACCCCAGGGCACCCAACAGATTAGATTTGTTCCTTCAGAAGCTGGTAAGACTGTGCCTTTTATTTGCAGAATCACAGTCTCAAAAGCTTCTGCAAAAACTGCTCCAAGTGGTGAGGGTTCACATAATGATTTTTCTAATTTTCACTGCTGGCTCCATTTTTCTCTGCCCGTCCCTTTATTTCTTTAAAGGAAAGATACACCTCTAAAATGAATATTTAAGCAACAGATAGTTTATATCATATTAAAGAATCTTACCAAACTGGAATATGTATTTAAGTAAATATTGTCCTTTTATATCTCTTGCCTTGAGCCACCATTTCGTGACTCTATCTGTGCTGCCTCAGAGATCACCTGACCAGAAAAACTACAACTCTAACTGTAACAGGAAGAAGTGTGGAAACAAAGGACAGAACTCTGTCTGTTAATTGGCTCATGTGACCTAACAAGTTTGGTTTGTGTTCACCGTGAATCCTAGGATCCCTTTGTTTTTTAAAATGGAAATTTTCTATTTACCCAATGGCACATACTACTAAAAAAGATATGAAAATGGTTTATTTACATGAAGCAGGGTTTTACATATGAGCTGTTTTATGCAATATCTTTTTAGAGAGACCTACATTAAGAAAGCAAAACTGGATAGTGGTATTACACGAGATTTAAAAAAAAAATCATGACTAATAGTCCATTTCAATTCTAAGAGAATTAATCCTCAACAGGATTAACTTGTTATTGGAAAGTAACTAAAAATGATTTAGCTAATACAAAACTTAAATAAATAATGACAGATATAAAAATAAACAAGTTCCAGTAGCTTCATGTTCTACTGCTTCTGCTGATCACGTTGAAGGAGTCAGATGTTTGGTTTAATCACCTCCGTAAGTAATGAACATGTACTGTATGTCTGCCCCTTTAACCAATTGAATCACAAGGAAGCCAGTTAATTCCCCCACTCCAACGCCTTCATAAACTCTTCTTCCGTGAAGGACAGCATCTTTGCAGACTCAATATGCATCTAAACAAAATAAACACACAATCAGCATTTGGTGTTGACAAGTAACTCAGAATCTTTAATTCCTAACCCTATAATATACAGAAAATGTAAATAATTGTATTCTGTTTAAATAATTCAATATTATGAGCATTCTGACAATTTTATATTGGTTCAACTATGAATTACTTAAAATATGAAGGAAGTTAGTTAGTTTATACAGGTCCTCCCTACCTGTCTGGCTTTGTCCATAGAGTAAGTAACTGGTGAGCACAGAAAAGGTGCTGCGTCAGACAAGTAGTAATTGTGTCAGAGCGTACTGCTTTCTGGCAGGCTGTTGTTTCTTCTACTCAATGTAACTGAATGTGTCTCAGTGGGACCTGGATTTTACTATTGACTGCTCTTCTTATACTGTATCTACCAGGGAGCTGTTATCTTGTGTTAAGGAGCTATCTGGTTACCTTCCCATTGTTCTGTTGTTGCTTGGGTTGAAAGGGAGGGGGTGATATGCCTTCATCTCGCAGTACAGCAGTAAATAGTGAGTAAAGTTTATCAGAGCACAAGTCACATGACTGGGGGGAACTGACAATATGTCTAGCCCTATGTCAGTTTGCAAAAATGAAATATAAAAAAATCTGTTTGCTCTTTTGAGAAACAGATTTCAGTGCCGTTTCTGCTGGAGCAGCATTATTAACTGGTGTTTTGGGGAAAAAAAAAAGAATCCCCATGACAGTATTCCTTTAATTGTATTTTATATATCAATGGGATTTTTCAATCAGCACTTAGGGTCATTTAGTTCACTGGTACTTTGGCCTATTCAGCAGCATTAAATGATCAGGATTACTAAGTGGCACTCTGCAGTAGATAAATGTCCCTGCAGTTGTCATCAAACTATTTCGATTATCTTTTAAAAAAAAGTCATATCTAGTACAGAAATACAGTATTCTTAGGTTTCCAAATCAGCAAATAACTCAAACTAGTATATTCAGCTGGGTAAGTTGTTCTCACTACTTCCAACTAAAATCTTTTAGTAGTAACCTTAAAGTAGTAGTCCTCAATCATTCTGTAGTTCTGGCAAGTTAAATCATCTCTTGCAGTGATACATGTTCAACAAAAGGAAAATAGATGCTGCAGATCAAGTGTCCCAGCAGTGGGTTATACCACAGAATTAAAAAAAAACAAAAACAAAAAACACTTTTGAACTTGGATATAAATAGATTTTTGTACTTACCGTTAAATCCTTTTCTCTTGTCCTACATTGGGGGACACAGGCACCATGGGGATGAAGATCCTGTTGCTTGGAGAAAGGACACTAAAAGGTTAAAGTGGCTCCTCCTCCTCCTGCTCTGGGCTTCATCCCCGCCTACCTCCTCAATCCTCAGTTTTCTGACCGAAGAAGAGATGACGAGCCCTACCAATTGCCCATGTGAAGAGAAGGAGCACCTCCCCAATGCAAGCTAAGCACGGTATGAACCACCTGCTGTTTGAACTTGTTGGTATTTGAACAATAAAAATGATATAAGATATTACCTGATCAACATTAACTTGAACTAATACAGGGAGGGAAGGCCTGTGTCCCCCAATGTAGGACAAGAGAAAAGGATTTAACGGTAAGTACAAAAATCTATTTTTCTCTTGCCTAGATTGGGGGACACAGGCACCATGGGGACGTCCCAAAGCTACCCATGAGGGCGGGACTTTTTACCCCTAGTATTCAGGGAATAACCACCTGCAACACTTTCCTGCCGAAGCTCGCTTCGGCTGAGGCGAATGTATGCACCTTGTAGAATTTGGAAAAGGTGTGTGTGGATGACCACACTGCAGCCCTAAAGACCTGTTCTGCTGAAGCCTGGAGGCGAACCACCCAAGAAGTGCTGAGTGAAGAAGTAGGATGAGCTGAACCCGGAAGGGTGTGGCCTTACCTTGTACCTCATAGGCCTTCAAGATTGTTGACCTAATCCATCTTGCATTGGTGGCCTTAGATGCCTTAAGGCTTTTCCGTGGTCCTTCTGGTAAGACAAAGAGGTTGTCTAGCTTCCTTCTACTCTTGGTAGCCCTGGTGTATGTTCTGAGAGAACGAACCACATCTACGTAAGTAACTGTTCCAAATTTGTCTTTTGTTCGGGACAAAATGAAGGAACCACCAGGTCCTGGTTAAGATGGAACGCCTTAGGAAGAAATCCAGGGTAGGTCTCAACACCGCCTTGTGGACGACAGGATAGAGTTGCTAGTTCTGAAACTAGTCTAGCCAAAGTGATGGCTAATAGAAAACTACCTTAAGAGTCAGCGGAGGTAATGGAATTTATCCAATGGCTCGAACGGTTGCTCCTGCAATACAGAAGGTACCATAGTGAGATCCCCGGGAGGGATTGTATGACGGTATGGAGGTATCATCCTCAATGCTCCCTGTAGGAAGGTCTTGATGTTGGGCAGCATTGCAAGCTGCTACTGAAAAAGGATAGATAAGGCTGATACCTGAACATTCAGAGAGCTGAGTGCCAGCCCTTATTTCTAAACCCTCCTGAAGGAATAACAATAGGCTACGTTCGTCCTAGGACTGTGGGTCTTTGGCTTTAGATTTACACCAGGATATGAATGTCCTCCATACCCTGTGGTAGATGCGTGCGGAGACGGGCTTTCTGGCCCTTAGAAGGTCGGTATGGCCTTTTTTGGAACTCCTGGCTAGGATTATGGCTTCAAGTGTCATGCCGTTAAAGCCAATCATGGTGAACTCGGGTGGAGGAGCAGTCCCTGAGATAACAGATCCATTCTGTCTGGAAGGTGGAAAGGTGCGTCCACTGATGAACTTATGAGCTCTTCGAACCAAGTGTGGTGCGGCCAGTAGGGTGCCACTAGAACTGTTTCTACCCTTCTTGATTACCCTTGGCAGAAGTGCCAGTGGTGGGAAGACATATGCTAGGTGAAACTGCCACGGAACCACCAGTGTTTCCAATGCTAGGGCCAGAGGGTCATTGCTTCTTGTGAAGAACCTCGTAAGCTTGTTGTTGTACCTGGATGCCATTAAGTCTACTTCCAGAGTGCCCCACCTTGCCAGAATCAGTTGAAAAAACCTCTGGGTGTAGGCTCCACTCTCCCTGATGTAAGGTCTCTCGGCTGAGAAAATCTGCTATCCAGTTGGCCACTCCAGGGATATGAACTGCGGAAATAGCTGGTACCGTGTTTTACACCCACAGAAGAATTTGCTGTGCCTCTGCGAGGGCAGCTTGACTCCTTGTGCCTCCTTGGTGGTTGATGTAAGCCAACGCTGTCACATTGCCTGACTGTATTCTTACAGGTAGATCTTGAAGTCTGCCTGACCATTGGAGCAATGACAGGTAGATTGCTCTTAATTCCAGGATGTTGATGGGGAGTAGTTCTTTCTGTGACCAACGTCCCTGTACGGTTAGGTCTCCCAATACTTCTCCCCAACCTTGTAGACTGGCATCTGTTGCGATGACTGTCCACTGGTGATTGGGGAAGGGTTTTCCTGACGGAAGTGTTGTTGGTCAAGGCCACCAAGTGATAGAGGTTCAAACTAGTTCTGATAGGGGAATCCTGCAGTTTAGGTTCGCTCAGTTCCTCCTCTGGTGTTGGAGTAAGGCTCTGGTGTGGAGCTGCTCATATGGAATCGGAGGATGACACTATAGTCCCTAGCACTCTCATGGCAACCTTAAGGGTACCTGATCCATTTTCTGCAGAGCTGACAGGAGCCCCCGCATTGAGGTGGTCTTGGATTGGGGAAGGAAGGCTCTTCCCAATGAAGAATTTAGATCAAGCCATAAATATTCTGTACTCTGAGAAGGTATGAATCGAGATTTTTGGAAGTTTATCTGCCAGCCTAACAGCATTAGTGTCTGGAGATGAGTTGTGGCCAGTGCCATGGAACGGGCCTTAACCAGTTGGTCGTCCAGGTATGGTATGACACTCACTCCCTGCAGTCGCAGGTCCTCTAGAGCCGCAGCCATGACCTTTGTGAATAGCCTTTGCGCGGAGGATAGTCTAAAGGGGAGTGCCAGGGATTGCCAATGATCTCCTGCCATTGAAAAGTGAAGGAACCAGTGGTGGTTGGGATGTATGGGGACATGCAGGTATGCATCTTTGATGTTGATCACCACCCTGAAATCCTCTATGTCCAGGGACATTAGGACTGACTGGATGGATTCCATCTTGAAGTGGTGCTTCTTTACATGGTCGTTTAGTGCCTTTAGGTCTAGCACCAGGTGAAAAGATCCATCCTTTTTGGGTACTGTAAACAGGTTTAAGTAGAAACCGAAGCCCCTTTTACCATTGAGGGACCGCCATTACTACCGCGGAGGCAGACCGGGCGTGTGGAACCCCTTGGCCCGCTGAGTGCCTGGGTTCTGTGGTAGGGAGCCTTGAGATGGAAAATCCCCTCGGAGGTAGCCGAGCAACTTCTATGAGATAGAAATGATCTGTAGGACCCAGGGGTCCAGTACTCTATGCTGTCACACCTCCTGAAAGTGACTTAAGCATCCGCCAAAGGGTTTAGCTTTCAGGGGTGGGCACCTCCTCATGCGGAGGCTGTTTTGTCCTGTGCGGGCTTAGGTGCTGCTCTGCTTCCTGACCAAGAAGTGCTCTGCCTTAACTGGAATCTGGGGCGGGTCGGAGCTTGTTGCTTTTCATGTTGGGACCTCTGGCTCTGATTTTGGCGAAAGGGACGGAAAAAATAAACAAATAAATAAATCGTTGCCTTTTGAAGGTAGGCCTCTTGGGTCTGTTTTGCAGAAGTAAAGTGCTCTTGCCTCCTGTAGCTTGAGAATTTACCTTCTCTGTTCAGCACCAAAAAGTTGTTTTCCGAGAATGGGAGACCAAGCAGAGACCACTTCAAGGTAAGATCTGTTGACCAGTTTTTTAGCCGAAGGAAACGTCTGGCTGCAATGGATTATGCCTAAGCCCTTGTGACGAGCTTAGCCGCGTCCAGGACTGCTACGCAAATTTATCTATATTTGTGTCTGCTATCGGAGCTAGAAAGAGGTCTGTGGAGGGGTCTTCTGAGCCATGAGTTGGGCCATCTGTTTCACCCGAACTTCCATTGACCTGGATACCCATGGGGTGGCAATAATAGGTAGGAGAGTTCCGCCTACTGCTGTAAAAATCGACTTGCAGAAACCCTCAAGACGTTTGTCGATAGGATCGTTAAAGGAAGCCGCATCGGCTACTGGAATGGGGGTGGTCTTTGACAATTTAGAGACCGGTGGGTCCACTGCTGGGGGTGAAGACCAAGGTCTGTAAAGTAAAAGGATAAGTTTGAGTAAAGCGATGGAAAATTGGACTCTATGGTCTGGCGTTTTCCATTGTGCTTTAACAATGTCACACAGCTTTTCATAGGCTGGAAAGACACAAGAAGACTTCTTTTGCCTCTTGAAAATGTTTTTGGTTGGCTCTGCTAAAGGTGGGGTGTGCCTGAATCAGGCTCTCGACCTCTCATTGTGATCTAGGGGGTATCCTGACCCTATTCATCTGCGGATAGGATCTGTCCCTCTTCCCAATGCCTCTTCCTGTTCATCAGGCAATACAGGTGGGGAAAGGGGAGGTCGCTTTGTGGCCGACTGCTGAGTGACCGGTCTGTGAGGCTGTGTAAATAGGTGCTGTAGGACCTTATCTAGAGTCTCTGGAATTCTGGCTAGGTTTTGTAGACCCGCTAGAGATAGAGCGCACACCAATTCAGAATCCAAGCTCGTTTGATTAGCCGTAGCTGTCGCAGAGCTGGCTGGTAGGGCTGTGTGGGGATTGTAATTGTGCAGTGACTGCTGCAGTCTTACAGGCTTCACATATTGGCTCAGCCAAAACACTAGCACATTTAGGTCTGCAAGTTGCCCATGCCAAACACTAAATTGCATTGGTGGTACATGCAGTTGCCTGCTTGGGAAGGGACTGGTCATCTGCCCTGCCCGTCATGGCTATACTATGTAGTGCCACCCAGTAAGTAAAGATATTGGGGAATATTAGGAGAGTCCAGAGGAGTGAACCAATTCTTCCTTAGAGTGCGATCTGTGAAGACAGAGGGAAGTAGTGAAAAACCCCACAGTAGGTCCCATAGAGAGAGGGAAGTGTTAATCCCCTAGAGAAAGAGTAAGGGAAGCATAACTACCTATTCACCAAGGTAGGAAGGAATGGTGCCTTGTTCTTCTCTGTGAGAGACAGTGAGGCTGGAAACGCTCAGTACTGGAGAGAGATGCGGATCCAAAATGGCCGCCAGAGAGGTTTCCCAGGCTTTGGTATAGTACCTTAGTAAGATGGCGCCCGTGAGGCGCGTGTGCAGCGACTCGTGCACAATGAAATAGATGCAGCGCCAGATGGTGGCACGAAAGGTCGCTGGGAATGGCACTGAGTTACCAATGCGGGGACTACTTTTAGTGCTGTTGTCCCATTATGATCTACATCTATAAAAGCATTGTTAGCATTCTGTTCCATAGAAAATATTACTTAATATTGATTCATGAGAAAATGTATATTGTTATGTTTAGCATCCATTTTTTTTTTTTTTTTTTTTTTTTGTAACCTTAACATAAATATCTGATAAAAAGCATGAAACAGGAGGGTGATTTAGACAAACTGTGTGTTGACAGTGTCTTGAGAACTACTGATCACCAGCTAAAGGTCTACTGGTAGATCCCAATCTACCTTTTGGATATCCCTAGCCTAGGGAAATCTTTGTCAGAGAATAGCAGTGAAAGTGAAACTAAATGCCTAGGAAAATCTGTGAGAGAATAGCAGTGAAAGTGAAACTAAATGCCTTTCTGCAGAGCTGACAGGCAGCATGTAATGGGGGGAGGGAGGAGGGAATTGACTTACCTCCTTGTGCCAGCCAGGAATGCTCAATAAAAGACATACCCTCTGTTGTGGCTACTGGTGCAGCCTCCGGAGAGCGGGAACCAGTGCCCAGGGTAGTGTGGGGGGGAGCTCCCCAGCCTGCAGCCTCCGTAGAGCGGGAAGGCTATAGAGCATCTTCAGATCAGAAGTCCTTGGCTGGAGGGGTTCTGGAAGAGAAACACTGACCCCTAGTAGTGGCATGATACTGAATAAATCTGTACCATTGCTCCCAGCCACGAAGTGTCCATCCTCCTTCTGAGGACACTAAAGAAAACTGAGGATTGAGGAGGTAGGCGGGGATGAAGCCCAGAGCAGGAGGAGGAGGAGCCACTTTAACCTTTTAGTGTCCTTTCTCCAAGCAACAGGATCTTCATCCCCATGGTGCCTGTGTCCCCCAATCTAGGCAAGAGAAATGAAGCCAACGCACTGAATACAGAACATTTTTAACTGCACCAAAAACAGACAGATGTATGAAATGAAGAAACCTAGATGACTGTATTTGCTTGAAGTGGAATTATCACTGTACAAATATTTGGTATATCTCTACAAGGGGATTCATATGTGGCAGTGACTTTCAGCAAATCATCAGCTTTTAACTTTTTATACCCTGCAAATTCAAATTTCAATTTATTATGTCTTACCACCTGAATAATACAGGGCTGCACTACTCTATGTTATCACAGTCAGAGGGTCCAACATATTTGGGACTATACTAGTGTTTAGAACTGATTGGACCAAACCTGCCAAAAGTCAAATCTCTTGTCATCTTTATGGTATCAAGGAAATTGCACATCCAAAGAATTCATTACGGAAATGGATATTTACCAAACATAGGATCCTATTACATATAGGGACAAATTCACTAAAGGACGAAGCGCCTAATGCTAGCGTAGCGCATTTTCGTTAATTCGCCAATTCACTAACGGACGCTGGCGTAAATTCGCTAGTGTTACTTTGCACCATTACGCCTGGCGAATTTGCGCAACGGACGTAACTACGCAAATTAACTGACGCCAGCATTTTTCTGAACGCTACCTTTTACGCCAGACTTCCTTCGCCACCTCAGACCAGGCGAAGTGCAATAGAATAGATAGGGATTGCTTCAAAAACAGTTAAAAAAATTTCTAAGTCCCAAAAAATGCTGGCGTTTTTTCTTTTTATATGGGTGATAGGCTGAAAAAGATAGAAATTTTTTTTGGGGCTCTCCTCCTTCCCCCCCTACATTTCCTAACTCATGGCACCTTAACTATACAGTGGGTACATGTGTAGGGCAAAATAAAAATTTTAATTGCTGTTTTGAAGGTTTCCCAGGCTTGTGTAGTGATGCTACATATACCTCCATTGTAACTTCAATTTTGCGCCGTATGCAAATTAAGCATCGCTAGCGTAACTTCGCTTTGCTTGGCAAATTAACGCTAGCGCAACTTCACAACCTTACGCTTCCCCTGAGCGCAACTATGGAATTTAATGAATTTGCGTAGCGCTGGTGAAAATACGCCTGGCGAAGTGCAGCGAAGCGGACGCTGGCGCAACTACGAATCTTAGTGAATTTGCCCCATAGTACTTACTAAGCAACTTACTTTGTGTTTAGAAGTGTAATTTTTCCATTTATTCCAAAACGTTACAGTGTTTTTGCTACATTTATTTTTATGTTTTTATAAATTGCACATCCATCTTGTTTTCATGGTATTCATCAGTTTCTTTCAAACAAGGATAAGAAAAAAAACAAGCCTGGCTAAATCACATCAAAAGCTGTGGAACCTGCTCCATAGGGGTATCTTTTTATCTAACTTATTGGCTTACCTTTTGTCTTTTTAAAATGTCTATTAATTTGAGCTGTTTCTTGAATCCAGCCATCAGCTCTGCTTTCTGCTTCTCCAGCTTCTGGTTTTCAAGTTTCAGTTCCTCAATCTTTTTCTTCTCTTGGTTGGCAGTATCCTGAGAAAAAGATGGAAATAAAAATAAAATAGTAAAGCCTCTCAACGGCCCAATGGTCAATTAGCCAGTTAATAGTGATTTACCCATCCTAATCAATGTTTGTAATTGTATTGCTACATTCATTCTACAGTAGCAGTCTTGTTGCTCACATCTGCAGAGGCAAAAACCAATAGACCTCTTGACAACTTGAGATGCTGCTCTGCTGTAATGGAAGTTTTACTCTTTGTTACAATTACACTGCAAGATTGTGGGTGTTGTGGAGTCATGAAAGAAGGGTATGAAAAGAGCCATATCTGTGCTATTTAAAACTACCCTGTACCCAATCAGACACAAGGTAGTGCAGTAAGTGGACCGATATGTTGCCTATGTAGCTAATAATGATGTGTGAAACCTGCGGATTTATCCTGCAGTGGGGCGGGTTCGGGTCGGCTCCTGCACAAAATCTTTGGGAAGAGCTATTCTGCTCTCCCTGCCCCGTAACCTAGCACTGCTGGATTCCGGCCCCTAAATTTATAGACTCGTGGCCGCCCCTTTTGTGACATCGCTGCAGGGCGGGTTTATAAATAGAGGAGGAACAGCAGGCAGATTGGGCGGGTGTCGGTGCGGGTTGATAATTTTTCGCACCAATAGTGGCTAAATTTATCCGGCAGTCATAAGATGCACCAAATCCTGTTTAAGTTACTAATCTGTGTAAATCTTTGCAGTTGTAATTATGCTGGCCTGGGAACTAATTTTGCATTGTGGATAATGACACAGCAGAACACAGTATGCAAAGAGCAATATAAGACCACTTTGCACATAAATTCTGCTTTTCCTGTTTTGCCCCAGATTTCTGTGTTGTATTTCAAAGGGCAAAGACCTTCAGCTCCCTCTCATGAATAAAGCACTGACTGCATTAGCCTGAAAATAGTTTAAGACTCTTAAATGACTTTGCTTGAGACCACTGTGTAATAGAATATACAATTCTTACAGGCTGTAAGAAAAAAAGAACATACCTTGTTACTCTGTTTCAGTTTATTAAGCTCCGTTTTATACTTTTCAGCCTCCTCGAGAGCCCTGTTCAAACGAACCTCGGTGGCGCTCTGACTAGATGCCGACTGCTTCTGTATTCGCTTGAAATTCTCCAGCTCCTGGATACAAGAGAGAAAGTGGCTCTAGATAACTGCAGCACGTAGAAAACCCCTAATCTTCAATAAAAGATACTCACTTTACATCACTGAAACAGATGCACTAATGAATAAGGGCAAATATTCTAGTGGTACTGCTGAAACTCCTTTAGGCACATTTGCTAACAATGGGCATATTTGCACCTGGGCAGTAACCTATAACAACAAATTACTAATATGCTTTGTCCAGTCACTTGCAAGAAGGATAATCATAGCAATAATGTGTCTGGCTTACATTAATGTCTAGGTACACATTTAACAGTAAACAAAAGTGGTCAGATAAAAATGGACCTTTTAGATAACACCTGTTTGAATCAATCAACTTGAGTTAAATAAAATGGGGCCCTCCTGTAGCCATACATACACCTTCATTTACCATCTGCAGAAGTATATATGTGGCTGAACCCAGTGTGACACCCTTATAGTGATTGCTTTCAAGCCCAGTAAAGATGGCCAAAGACAAACAGAGAATATCTTAGAAAACTAATTTTCATACGACATTCGGTGCGTGTGCTATGGGAAAAGGGCTGACCAATATCGGCAGAAGACTTGAATATCGGTCGGCTTGTCGATCGGCTGGACGGAAAATTTTGATCAGGTGCCTTTGAAGGGACCCAAACATTGGCCATTGTAAAGGTGGCCATAGACGTAACAATTGCCATCTTTGTTAGAAAAGATCTTTCCAAGAAAGATCGTTCTTTTGAGTACACACGTATACAGCTGAATTGTCAGATATACAGGTAGAAACAATAGAATTCCATCTGTATCTGATGATTCAGCACTAACAATGGCCGATGTTTGGGTGCCTTCAAAGGCACCCGATCAAAATTTTGCAGCCAGCCCGATCAACGAGCCGACCGTTATTCAAGTCTATCGATATCGGTCGGCTCCTTTCCCACCATACCTGCACCAAATATTGTACGAAAATTAGTTTTGTACGATATTATCTGTGAGTCTATGGCCACCTTTAGTGCTGAATCGTCAGATAGAGGTAGAATTCTATTCTTTCTACCTATGTATATCTGACGATTCAGCTCTACACGTATGTATTGAAACAAACAATCTTTTCCAAGAAAGATCATAATTGTAATGTCTATGGCCACCTTAATATCATGTAATGTCTTTCCTCCCTCTCACACTGAAGGACACTCACCATCCACTATGCTGGAATGTAGCTAGAGAAAGGAATGCTGGTAAATGGCATGAATGTACATAAACAAGTGTATAGTGGTAGAGTACTAAAGCAGATAACCAGGCAACAGCTCTCTGACACAAGATAAATGCTCCCTGGTAGATATGAGAAAAGCACTTATCAATAGTAAAATGCAAGTCCAGTTAACACCTTCAGTAACATTGAGTAGGAGAAACAATAGCCTGTCAGAAAGCAGTTCCATCATGAAGTGCTTGCTCTTTTTGAAAGCACATGACCAGGCAAAATGGCAACTAAAAAATACACTTGTTGGTTCAGGAATTCAATTTTATATGGTAGAGTGAATTATTTGCAGTGTAATTTAGAGATAAAAACTACATCATAAAAATCACAACTGAATCCCTTTAAAATGGTGTATCTTCTTGCCTAGACACGAGTAACTCTAGTGGGAAAGAAGTATTGCGGTGAATGGGCGAACATCTGTAAAATGGAGTAAAAAATGCTTGTGAGGCATGCCAGTATAGGTTTAATTTATTTTATTTGTTTAACAAGTAGCTGCTTGGGATATGGGGAATGATTTTATAACTTTTGGGTTTTAGTCTTCCTTCAAAATAACTGTAGTGCTAAGGACATAATAATGGTTAAACAGCAAAGCTATGGAAGCCAAAGGGGTTTTCTTTATAAATACAGAAACAAGAAGAAAGTGAGTGTTTCATATCTGTAGCAGGAGAATATATATAATATGCTATAAAGAACTGTGCAAGGGTTAACTGGACAACAGCTGAAAAGGAAGCAGCTTGTGAGACTTCGGTAAAGTGAAAGCTAATAAAGTTACTTGGTATCTTTTGGCTAAAGTTCAGGAACACAACTGGCTTTCATATTTATATTTTGGTTCCAGTCAGTCCAACTAACTGAAAAAAAGATTTCTGAAAAGGGTCTGGTGGTGCTGTAACCTGCTGCATATAGCAAAAAATCTATGACTTTTGCAAGACTGAATTAAACTGAAAACATCTTACTACACAGATGCATTTTTCTGATGCCTGAAATAGACACAATCCTTATATATTCAGTCTGTACCTTCTCTAAGGAAGTCAGCTGATGCTGTAAGGTATCACTTTTCTTATGAGCTTCTTCAGATAAAGCTTTATACTTCTCAGCCTGAGTCTGTTGTATGTTAGCAGATCTCTGTAATCGTGCACGATCCTCCTCGACCTCTTTTAGTCTTGATGTGAGATTGCGATTTTCATCATCCTATTATTGCAGACAAACACAAATATAAAATTACTTTTAAAGCTGCATACTTTCAGAGAGAAAGAAAGAGAGTGTGTGTTTGTGTTGGGCATAAGGGGGGACTGAACTGACAAAAAAATATGTTTTGGGGTGCCAACTCACAAGTATGTGTGGCTCAGCTGCACACATTGATAAATTGAAGTAAGTTAGTTTAAACATGAACTTATTTGCCACATCTAACTAAAACTGTAGCTGGTTTGAAGAGCTAGTTTTGCCTCTGTGTTTTAAATTGAGCTATTCTTCAATACTTGGTAAAATTTGTATTGTATTTTGCTTTTCATTATACGGGGACCTGTTATCCAGAATGCTTGGGACATGGGGTTTTCTGGATAAGGGATCTTTCAGTAATTTAGATCCATACCTTGTCTACTAAAAAATCATGTAAACATAAAATAAACCGAATAGGCTGGTTTTGCTTCCAATAAGGATTAATTATATCTTAGTTTGGATCAAGAACAATGTACTGTTTTAATACTACAGAGAAAATAGTTTTTAACAATTTGTAATTATTTGCTTATAATGGCGTTTATGGGAGATGGCCTTGCCGTAATTCAGAGCTTTCTGGGGAACGGGTTTCACGATAATGGATCCCATTCCTGTATTATCATATATGAACCACTCTACAGTAAGGTCAGGTCTTCTCACAGTTGCGTAGTAGAGTAGAGTGGAAAGCCAGACATTAAAGAAAAAGCCGGCTATTTCACTGTACTGCACATGCACCTGCCCCGCAAAATTTGAAAACCTATGAAGCAGGAAGAGGATCTCTCCATGGTGCTCACTAGAAAAACCCTGGGCCGTGCGGTTTTCTGCTGATAGGAGCACCGGCCTGGGGTGTCAGGCAAGTATAAAAGTCACTTGGGGGTGCCTAACTTTTGGCACCCCAATTGTTAAATGCTATTCCTTCTCTTTTAAGTGTTGGTTCTTTGAAACTCTCCTGCAGCAACTCCCCTCTCCCCAGCTGACAGGAATGTGAAAAAAAGCAGTTACCTTCTTATTGCATTCATGACTAATGGTATCCAGTTCCTCTTGCATGACTCGCAGTTTTGCTTTCAGAAATCTTATCTGTGCTTCTGTAAGGTTCAAGCACATATACATACAAATTAGTAGATTTACAATGAGACAAAACACATTAGAACATTTCCATATAGCAGTGTGAATGCCAGTAAAGTCTCAGTTTTGAAAAGTATTGGCTTCTGTTCCAAACACAGTTACTGTACTACTAGCAATCCACTGGAGCAAAGAAAATGAATAAAATATTATCGTATATAATGGAATATACGTAACAGATCTTCAAATTCACTTCAGACCTCTTTGTGCTATGTTATATTATCATGCAATATTTGATATGTATGTGCTGAAACCAGACAATGCTGATACACACCATATTTCTAAAGGTGCTCTTTTAGACTCCATATCCACAACCCTATATAAAGTGATACAACTGAAAGAGCAATGCAACCTACTGGATCCTCATTAACTGAAGCTTGCACCAGTAATACAGTGAGCAGAATGTTATGTTTAAAAACTTCCATTCACATCTGATCTTTAAGACTCTTCAGTACAGTATAAATCAGCAAACAGAATGACACATATCAGGGGGGGGGCCCAAGGTAAAGAAGTAAAAAGGACATTTCATACTAAAACAATTTACACCCTTAAGTTAATGCCTAATGAAGAAAGACCATGGAATACTTGTAGATAATAAGGCGGCCATAAACTGACTAAGATTCATAAGCATCCAACTGAACGGGCAACAACATACAAAAATGATTACATGCATTATAGCCTTCTAAAATTCTAATATTTGTGTCATTCACATTTTTGATGCCATAAATCTCATACAAGCTTCTTATAATTGAAAGAGTATGTTACCAAATAAATTTTTTTTAGCCAGTAATAGAAAACATGCATAAAACAAAGTCACAAAATTCATAACTTCATGTGGTTCCCCTGTGAATTAACAGATTTAATAAAAATTATTGAATTTCAGCAAATACACCCCTAATGATGGAGGCCCATTTGGTGGAGAATTTTTATGCATATTTTAATCTACCATATAGGCACCAGAGAGCCACCCCCTAAAGCTGCTGCCCTATGCAAGGGCCATCGAATGCCTATATAGAAATTATGCCCGTGACAATGAACCTTCAAAAATCATGGATAATCATACCTGCTCCAATGTCATTATTCATTCCTGGAATTATATCATCTTCAGGGTTCTCTGGTAGTTGCCCTTTTTCCAGATCACATTCAATCTTACTAATAGTTTTTGCGAGGGAGAAATCGGTTAAGTCAATTGGGATTGCAACGTTGTCAGCTGCTTTTGTGTCTGTAGTTCTTGTTCTAGCCATAGAAATAAAAGGTCACAATGAAGAAAAAAGAGACACGCACACACACAGATGCAGTACTAGTTAGGATACTTAATATTTAGCAAACTGTTCCTCTAGTTCCTGTATAAAGCCTTGGATATTACATATACTGTACACATCTAGTAGTAGACAGATGTGTGAAACCCATAGCAACCAATAAGATATTTGCTGTTAAACAGATGACCAGCTACTTGACCCTAATTGGGCCACAGACTGCCCAGATCCCATATGTAGTAAAATAAGTATTGCCGTCCTAAGTGGTGGAAAGTGCTTTTTTGATCACCAGCAACCACCGGTTTCTAATATTACAGGTACTGGAAGCCAGTAGGAAATTGTAGTCTTGAATGATAATAGATGCAAAGCACTGTATATCTATGCCAGCATACCTGAACAAAACAAAAGATGCATACTTACTCACGTACTTTACAATGGGCATTAATCCCATTAACTATTACATTTAAGAAAATTTATGGTAAAAACAAATTGTAATGTTACCTAGAAATTATGTTCTTCCCTTTATTTGCAGAAGGTGGTCTGCTCCGAGCTGATGATTTTGTATCAAGCTTGCTATGGTTCTGTAGTCAGGTAGGCACCAAAAATGCAAAAATACAAGTTTATTAATTATACACAAGTACCTTTCCATGGCCTTACGACTGCCCTTTAATAAAACGGTCTACTGCTTTCAGTGTATTTATGGTTTGTCTTATCATGAACTTAGATGCTGCTAAGGAATGCTCTATATGTTGTTGTGTCTGCCTATCTGTTTCAGGCAGTTACTGCTGGTTACAGGCATGCACTGCCCTGGAATACTTTGGTGAATTTCTGAGCTCTACGGTGCTGTTAAACTTGTTCTTTAATTTGCATTTTGCCTTCTTCTGTTGCTCCTCAGCTGTTCTCCCCCCCTGCACTACTCTATATTCTCCAGAATCATATGGATAAATGCACTTATACATTCATTTATTCATTAGTATCAAATAAGAAAGTTTACTTTATTTGCTGTAAGAGTTAAAAAACCATCATTATTACATTACCTTGACATGTGAGAGTGTTAAAGTTGGTACTTCTGGGGAAAGCAATTTTCTAGAATTCCAAAAGAAGCAGATTTGTAATAAATATTTTTAACTGCAATAGTTCAGATGACATTCCAGTGTGCCCTTGGATCAAATATAATTTAATGCTGTATAATTCATACTTTGTATAGGTTGTTATTTCTTTCATAATTCTACTGCATGTTATAGTAACAAACTGGCATTTTTACTTTAGTGTTATAAGCTTTATCATTTATTTAACAAACAATATAAACACAAATAATTTGCATATATTTAAAAACCCTCTTAGATTTCACAAAATTAACTTTTATTTTGCTTCATAGGAAGTAGCCTAGTTATTATGAAACAAAGTATTTAGGTCTTTCTTAGCTCCTTTCTTTTGTCATAGACTTTATCAGGTCACACACATGCAGCATTTCACCAATGTTATGTACCAAGGGAGAACCATGGCAGTCAATTCAAAATATACCTAGCTGTACACCTAACTACCTGAAACACATTAGAAATGTTCTGCTTATGCTGTTCAGCCTAAGCATCTTAGCTCTTTATATTGTTCTAACTTATTGTCCTCCTTACATATGGGTAACCCCACCATTCACCCCACCTTTGCCATAATAATGTATGTATATATATTTTTTTTCTCCAACACTTCCCATGAAAATCATCTTGTTAAATGTATGTTAAAAATACATAATTCCATACTTACAACAGGTTTTCATCATCATCTTCATCAAACAGCTGAACTTGTGTTAGTGCTGGCTTTGACAAAAGTTCTTGTTGTTCCCGCTGTATTTAGGGAAGAAATACGTTTAAGTTTAAAAAAAAAATATATATATATATAATGAAATAAGAGAAAACAATACTAAACTTAAATACCATATAGTTATTTTTGAGGGTAGTTCGGGAGTCTAAGCATTCACATGTGTATAATTAATGTATACCCATACAGATCATATCTCAGCTCCATAGAGACACAATAAAACAACCCAAGAGATTTATTAACGCCTGGAAACTATGCAGTTCAGAACAGAAGCCAATATTTAATGCCGCAAACAGATTAATCATCAGTCCTATAAAATCAGCCAATAGCAACCTGAGCTTGTGCAATGTCAATGTGGAAGGGGGGACACATACATGGTAGGGCAGAGTAAGTAGTGGGTTGGCTGCAGGTCTCTGTGCTCCAAATCAGAGCACAGAGAACTGGGGCAAGGTATGTATTGCTCCCTAAACTATTGATCCTGCCACCCAGTTCAAGCTGAAGAAAAAGTGCAACCTCTGGCAACTGCCCCTGGTTTTCTCAAAACAAAACTTACCACATGACAATAATATATGATATTTAATGGGGTTGTGTTTTGTTTGAGAAAGGAAAAAAATACATAGTAATATTAGTCTTCCCTATTTTACTTTACACATTTCAGGAACAAATATAGACATCATATCTTCATAATTGTGTCTCTATAAGATCTTACTGGCAGAACAGTTTACTTACCATCACCTCTTCTGCTTCACGGACTAATTCAGCTGTCTTTGCTTCTAGCTCTGCATTTAACCGTCTGCAGTTTAAGAAAAAATTGCATGTATTAAAGACCTGTCATATAACAATCTTGGGAGAACAAGCATTGTATGAAAATAAAGTATAGTCTCTGGCAAGAAATATAGAAGGACACCAATACAGTGTAACTGAAATGCTCTAAATCTCCACAATAAAGAGTGACAATCTTGAATCATCCATCATCACTCAAGAAGAAGCCATTTACAGTGAAACATGTCAGCAGTGATGTCAAAACACAAGGACAGAGACCCACACCAGGAGTATGCCCAGTTGGAACTTGGGAACTCTGTAAAGTTTTGGAAGATTGCAAACAGCAGGGATAGCTAATTGATTGAGGTTTTATTCACAAGGAGGCCAATTCCTTGGTAGCAAGGACTGGCTACAAGCTGCTGCTCTAAATACTTGGGAGTGAGCTGCAGCTGCATCAGAGAGAAATTCCCTGGGAATCTCCAAAGGACAGTGAGTAAGATTTTCATTTGCTTCATCAGATTTAACTTGCTTAAGTGGGGCTGTGGGTCCTTTGAGAAAGGACATTTTTCTTCAAAAGCTTTTACTATTTTGCTTTATTGCCACCTCATAAGCTATGAGCTTTGCTTTCATGTTTAAACTGCTGTGTTAAATTCAAACACATAGTTCAGTTGGAAACCCTGTGTACTGTCTCTTAACTATGTGAAAGGATCTGCTGCAACTTCCTAAAGAACGATTCCCCCACATTGGTTTATCTTGTCCTTCACTGATTGAAGGTGGTTTGTGGAACATATGCACTTTGGTGGTCATTTTAATCAATGACCTGCATTATATTATTATCTATTTACTATTATTTTTCATTTGCTGCACTTTGGAGCATTCCAGTGACTGCAGTTGGAATTTCAATTCTTTGAACAGCATGAACCAGAATTTAGTCATCGTCTTCTTGGCATAATCATTATAAATTCAACCTGTTTGCTGGTATAATTACTTAAATAGGGAAGCATTTTATTTTATAGTGTTACCAAGAAACTGATTCTATAATGGCACCAAAAATATTGTAGCCTTTGACCTTTCCACCAGATATGAGTATAGAATGACAGTTTTACCTTTATTTTGAATTCAGATTCAGAATGTGTACTTTCCAAAAATATATGGATTTTCTAGAAGTCAACATACTGGTTAAGAGACTTTACAACACATAAAACCTGGCCAGTGTGTTGTGTTTGTCGTGCTGGCCATAAAAATGTAAATGCATGTGTTAAATTTGTTGTCTCTTTATTCCTCAGTGTTGGGAAAACCTTTGCATTTTGGACACCAAACTTCAGTGGTGAGTAGTTCTGTCTTTGTACCCTAGATCCTGTGGTAGATAAGATGCTGCTTGATGCAAGCGATATTCAGAAAATTTGTAAAAAATGCTAACTTAAGCAAAAAGTTTTACAAATGTAGTAGAAAAAAATATGTATCCAATTTGCCAGTATGTGTGCTTTCCAAATATATATGATCTCCATGAGGTCTACTGTTGCTATGCATGAAATATAGGCAGTGTGTAGCCAAGACATCAGCCATGAACATTTGTATGCACAACATTCCCTTTAGGGTCTCTACAAGCCAAATATTTTGGGAATTATATGCATATTTGGCATGAAACTTCAAATGACCCCCAGGTATTTATATTTGTGATAATTTATCTTAGTACCTAAGAACAAGTGGGACACAAGATGAGGTAATTTCCAACTTTTTAGAGGCATTTAGTACCAGTCTTTCAAAACATGCATTTAACTTACTTATACTCTTCTTCTTTAGCTAACAGGCTGTCTTGGGTGGGTTTTTTGGGTGTCATAGGTAGCGACTGCCCATTAGCACATTTTGTTTTCTTTGCCTATTAAAAAAACATATTACCAAATTATCAAATTATCAAATTGCACAATTGATGTAATTGCATATTACATCAATTGCAAATATGAAGAATCACACACATATATTGTCTTATAAAGTTACAACATCTAACCTAAATTTTGTATTCACAGGTCTCGCTTTACCATAGCTAGTAAACACCCATGCATATCCAGTCTGCAGCATTCTAGTTAAAGGGGTGTTCACCTTTGAGTTAACTTTTAGAAGATGTAGATACTGATATTCTGAGACAATTGGTTTTCATTTTTTTATCATTTGTGGTTTTTGAGTTATTTAGCTTTTTATTCAGCAGCTCTCCAGTTTGTAAGTTCAGCAATCTGGTTGCTAAGGTCCAATTTACCATAGCAACCATATGCTGATTTGAATAAGAGACTGGAATCTGAATAGGAGAGGGCCTGAATAGAAAGGTGAGTAATAAATAGTAGCAATAACAATGAATGTGTAGCCTTATAGAGCATTTGTCTTTTAGTGACCCCCCATTTGAAAGCTGGAAAGTGTCAGAAGAAGAAGACAAATATTTCAAAAACTATAAAAAAAGAAATAATGAAGTCCAATTAACAAGTTGCTTAGAATTCTACAACATACTTTAATGTCAGTTTTAGAAACATATTTCTTAACAGTACACATTTCTCTGCCACCTTTATGATTTAAGGCCAGTAGCCCATGTTCTGCCACTACAATCTTCTTGAGCTAAGTTTCCTCTCTTTTGTCGACCCACAAATGGTCTGTAGAGAGGAAACATTATTTTGCCATTGACGTGTGCTGGGGGCAAGTAGCCATTGTTTGGCCACAGTATATAGGGAGTAGTACCATTCTGTCACCATAATGTACCGCTCTGCTGCTCAGCCACCACATTCAGTGAAGGGTCAGTGCAACTCTATATACTTTTGGCATTTAATTGTGCCAAATTAGTCAATTAGCAAATTGCAGTAACATCCGTTACTTTCTTTTTTTTTTTTAAATAAATATTAGAATGCATGGGTACATATATGACAGCAGGCCTGCTGCTGAATGGGAGCTGCTTCATCTCTAGTCAGAATTTCTTTCTGACATGCAGGGATATACAGAAGGGCTCATATGAGCTCCTAGTGGCTAATTGGAGCTGGTACTGGATGGGATTATCAAACAGTGGATTGATCTATTGGCAAACAATTTCAGCCCAGACCCCTTTGTAAAATCCACAGTTGAATGACAAGTAAATAACAATGACATTAAAATAATAGGAAATGAAAAAGATAACTAGTAAGTGGGGATGAAAAAAGGATAACTGGTAAGTGGGGGCTGAATTAAACAAACATCTTTAGTTGTCTTGTATATTCAATGACTTGCTTGGCTGACTCAGTGGATGGAATGGTAACCTCCTCTAGGTTCTGCTACTGGCTACCAGTTATTGTTTGGACCAAATGCCTAAAATCTTTGCTTTATATACTTTGTCATTTTCTTGTGAGTGTTAAAAATTATAACCTTGTTGCCTCAGTATGAAAGGAAGAGACACTAACAATAAATGATAAATAAACATTATTTACCAGCGAGCTGTCCATTTTTGACTGTTTTGATTTACTGTGGGGAAAAACACAAACAAACTTTTATTAAAATTATTCTGGTTTATAACAATTATTATAACTGCTGAGCAGACATTTCAAAAACTTCAACCACAACTCTTTCAAATATGGTTTAAAAAACATATTAATAAAACATATTTTATACATATATAAGCACAACAGAAGTTTGCATTCGCAGGTCTTACAAATGGAAAAAAAGGTGTTTATTTGGAAAAAAGAACTAACGTTTCGTCTAGCTCACCAGCCTTTCTCAAAGTGCATGTACAAACTAACAGCAACCATTTAAAGCCCCAGTGACGGGAAAAGAAAACCAGTGATGTCACTAAGCAGTGTTAGCAAATATAGAGACATACAAAATATGTGAAAAATCCCACAACCATAGTTAAAAACAGGGAAACAGCAATCAAGATCTCTATTGGTACATAGTTCTTAAGTACATCATATATCAAAATAACAATTTGAGGCAAGATAAGAGAATAAGATACAATGTTTCAAAAATACTCGCATGTGCTTGAACTGCGGAAATTAAAAAAAAGTATCTCTATGTGATTGAAACACGGATATTGATAAAAGTATCTATATACTGACATGAAACAAGTCTATCACAGTGTATGTTTAATACATCATTCTATTACCTTGGTAAAGGCTTTTGGAGATCTCTAATACAGTATCTAACAGTTGTGACGTAAGCATGATCGGTATATCCTCG
The DNA here is from genome assembly GCA_038501925.1 of Xenopus petersii. Lineage (NCBI taxonomy): Eukaryota > Metazoa > Chordata > Amphibia > Anura > Pipidae > Xenopus > Xenopus petersii. The sequence continues at coordinate 103,417,402 of CM076676.1, forward strand.
GCGGACCAATTGGGGACCCAACGTGTTCTAAGGCTGGCTAGTAAACTAGTAATTCTAGGGTGAAGATCGTGATCATTACCGTTTAATTGGACATGGTGTGAAAAATACCTTTGTACAGCTGTACGTTCAGGGCGCAATCTACGAAAACTGGGTGTTCGTCATATATGGGGAACGGGCTGTGCGCACTGGTACTGAGTTTGTGTTTTGCCCCTTCTCTCCCTTGTTACACACATCTGCACACACTCAGCTTTAACATCCCTCACTCCTGTTCCCTCAGACTCTCACAAACTATCACTTCCCTTGTACAGCCAGGAACATTTCCGGTCTGTGGCCCGTCCATCACCATGGAAACGAACATCAACACGCTGCAGTGCTACATGGCATGATCCAGAAATAAAGGAGCACCTGTACATTCCGTTATGCGCTCTTGTACACTGGCACCCACATACAGTCAGGGATCAAACTCAAACAAAACAATATATATTGTCGTGCCATTCCAGCCGGTGCGCCTCTCCAGTCCCAGGTATAAGAGAGAATGGTAGGTTAGCGAGTGACAGGGCATGGGGGTAGTTGTTGGAATGGTACTTACCAGCTGGACTTCCTGATCTTCTGTTGCAGTGCATTGGCCTCTGTGCTTTGCAGTCCCGGTGCAGAATTGGCAGACAATCCTGCTGGACGCTGTTTTCTCTGGTCTTGTTGCTGTTCTGCCATGATGACTGATAGTGAGGGCGGTCCTACTAAGCAAGGTAACCCGGGCTGTACCAATGTTTATGTGAGAGAGGCGGGAATGGGCGTGAAGAAGGTAAAACTTGAGAATGCGCAATGCACGCAAACTATCGCTTTCTTGCGACCCTCCTAGACAAAAGCACAGCACTATTTCACCCCGACAGCGTCAAGTAAAACCTAGTCTTACTGCAGCCGCAATGTATTCACTGGAGTGGAGACTGCACACAAACCGTGCACTAACACTCCCCTTAACAATGTCTCCTAGAGACAGAACTTGACTTGACAACATACACAGAGCTGGAGGCAGGGCCAGACTGCCATTCTGTCAGTACAGGCAAATGCCCAAGGGCCCCCTCTATTTTTTTGTTAAGTGGGCTGCTCCTGATCTATTGTCCGACAGTCAAATTAGGCTTATCTACTGCCCGAGCAAGTCCTGTACCTCTCAGCTCTGGGCTGGCAGGCTGCAAACAGCAGACATGATCAGTGGATTGCAGAGTGAGCACCACATTGCACTGTATGCCAGCCTGCCAGCCCAGAGCTGATTGTTAGTAGAGATACAGGAGACAGCGGGGCTACATAGGGGCAAGGCCAGATGTGGCGTTTTTATGTTGCGTTTTTAAAAAAGAACAGCCAGGCATAAATACGCATAAACTGCACTACCACTGAAATGAAAGGAAAAAGCAGTATGGCAATTCACATAGGGTGCTTGCAAGCTGAAATCCGCCACAGGACGCCAGTATTGGCATTTTTTAGCAGAAACGCCAATACGTTAAGAAACTACCAAATCAATACACTCTATGGGATCTGCACGTTTGAAACCACACTTTACGTAAATACGTAGCGTATTTTAAATATGGCGTCCAGATTCTCAATGAGAACAATGAGAAGTGCATGTTGGGAAAAGAATCCTACGTGCTGAAAAACGCATGTTGACAGTCGCATGTGGTTTCAGTGGTGTATTTACGCCTGGCTGTTCTTTTTTAAAAACACAACGTAAAAATGCTGCAAAAATGCCACGTCTGGCCTTGCCCTTAAGGTCTGTTTCACTGCTCCACACAGCCAGTACAAAGGGTGGGGGAAGGGGACTTGCTCGGGCTTCTCAACAGAATCTCAGTACTGGAAGCAGTGGAGGGAGGGGGGACAAGGGGGGTGCTGATGCAATATAACAATAAAGGCAATGCAATGATTTATTTCATTAAAGGAACAGTAACACCAAAAAATGTAAGTGTTTTAAAGTAATGAAAATATCATGTAGTGTTGCCCTGCACTGGTAAAACTGATCTGTTTGCTTCAGAAACACTACTATAGTTCATATAGACAAGCTGCTGTGGAGCAATGGCGGAAATTGAAAAACGGCTATATGGCACAGGTTAACAAATGGATAACAGATAACACCACTAGACAGACAGAGCTTATTTGCTATCTGCTGTTTAACCTGAGCCTTTTCTCCTTTAATTGGCTGCCCCCATTGCTACACAGCAGCTTATTTATATAAATAATAGTAGTGTTTCTTAAGCAAACACCGCAGTTTTACCAGTGCAGGGCAACACTGCATTATATTTTCATTACTTTAAAACATTTTTATTTTTTGACGTTACTGATCCTTTAAAAAAAAAAAAAAAGGGGCTAACAAATCAAAGAGCAGGGCATTTATATTTAGTTGAGTACACCAGCAGCCCCATCCCTTGTTTTTTTTCAAATGCAATACCACAGTTTGTAAATGGCTTTGAGTGATGTGGTAAAGGAGAGGAGAAATTAAAACAGACAATCTGTATGTGAAGTTTGTAAAAGTGCAGCAGGCAGAGAAACAGTCAGGATCCTTGCTTGTCACAGTCATTTGAAATTCCCACCCCTCAGGCACACAGGCTGGGTCCTGATAGGGGGGGTCTTCATGCTGGAGCTGCTCTATACTTGGCTAACAGACCAAAAGGCAGGATGGTACTTCCCTACTCTGCAGATTCACTTTCTCCTCCCCCCAACAATCCGTGCAGATGAATGCCGGATACAAATCCCCCATAACTTCTTCTGCCTTATCGTGTATATTACTTTATTTACTCTTCCCCAATATTGCCTTATCAAGGATCAAGGATTTGGCTGACTCTTCTCCGTTTTCCCACTGTAACACCATTTACCCTTTTCTTCCCTTAAATAGCCATTCTGATTTTTAACCTTCAAAAAAATAGGACTGCCACTATGCCATCCTGCTGTGAGTTCTGGGATATTATACACAGAATTGCCTTTGTGCCATCTTCCTATGAGTTCTGGCTATTAGTTCTGGGGTATTATACTCGGAATGGCTTTTGTGTTATCCTTCTATGCGTCCAATTATTTATTCAACGAGGCTGTATTTGTAAAATAAGATAGGAAAGCAGGAACTTTTGGTTTGGGTATGGATTTGGTGAGGTAGACGAGTAGGTGGATACAACTTTGAATAACAGCCTTTCATATGCCTTTATGTGGATTGGCCTCTTCATATTATACCCTTCTTTCTTCTTTAGGTGGAAACCACAAATGTGTTTTTTATGCAATGAGAAACGATTGTATGCAACAATATACATATAGTTGTTTGCATTTTTTATTTACGAAATAGTGTAGTTTGATTTGGAATAATGAGTTCAAATTATATACTTTTACAGTATATACTTAGATTAGAGTTTACCACAAAAAAACACCCAACCCACTGTTTATTTATTCCTGTGGGATTTTTTAGAAGTGCATTTATCAAATGGTGAACTCTTACTTTGACCCATTGATAAATACATTTCTGAAAATCCCATAGGAAAGAGTAGAAAGTGGGTGAGTTGGTTTTTCACTTGCATATTATAAGAAGTAATGTACCCCATACTGTAATGGTAAACTATTGAATCCCTGTCATATTTAAATTGGATGTTCAGCTTATAATAAATGGCCAATCAACAAAATGGTTAATAAGGACACACTAGATTTGTGTGGTGCCAGTAAAGAATATTTTACTGTACTATAATGTAATAATAATAGTTAATTAATAACTGTTATATTTTACATTAATTACAGTTAAGCAAGAAAGGCAGCTCTTTATGCACATCATTTTTGCAGTTTTTCCCCAATATATGTGTGGATGAGTATAAAACCATTGTGTGTTTACATGTTGGCTGCTTTGATTTTTTTGCCCGGGCTGCTTTTTACTCCCAGTCCGGCCCTGGCTGGAGGGCTGCCACACACACACAACTGACATACATACTAACAATAAGTGCACAAGCCAATGAGAGAGAAACAGATGAGGGATGTCTACTCACTGCAAACTGTGTGAAGTCTCACTGACACCAACAGTTTCTTCATACTGAATCTGACTCCTTTAGAGTGTAAGCTCTGCAAGCATGGCCCTCCGATCCATTATTATTCTGTAGCCCTTGTTTGTTAAATTATTGTAAGACCCCCTGTTTGTCATAGCTTAGCGTAAAGTGCTGCTTAACTTGCTGGCACTGTATAAATAGATAATGCTAATGAGGCAGGGGAAAGTACTGCTGTAGAACACAGCCCACAACCACATATAAACCAATGACAATCACTTGCTGTAACATGATTTGTCCATGATTTGTCCGTATGTTCTTAAAAACATGCTGCAACCATTTGTTTAACTGAACAGTTTTGCATGATACACAACTCATACTAACTCTGTCTAACTAATAATGTTGGAGTTGAATGTTGTGTTTCAGTGTCTACATTTGTATTTTGGCTATATATTCTGTATATGTCCATAGGGTAGTATGAGACTTTATCAAATTTGTCCGGGCAGTCTCTGCTCATAATCATCAGCTTGTAGAAAGGTTGTGCCCAAGTAAAGCGTTTGCTTTTTTTTCTGTTATAATAAAACAGTACATTTTACAAGAGGGTACGTAAGCTGCATAAATCCATTTTAGTGGCAAAACTAAAAATATTAGTATATTTGAATGTATAATTATTTCTTAGCAACCTTAAGGTATGGTGATCCAAATTACAGAAAAAAAGCTTTTCCAAAAAAAATCCATGACCCAAGCATTCCAGTTAATAGATCCCATAACTGTACCCACAATTCTGTTGGTGTATCAAATTTGGTAAAAAAATACAATAACATTGTGGTGATATTACCCTACGCAATAAAGTGCATCAATTAACAACTTACAACATTTGCTGAATTGATCACAAGATGTCAGTAGGGTATATTTTCCTGTGCCCAAAATTCTGTATGGGTAAAGACTCTTGGTAAATTGTTGCACATTACTACATAACTCCCAACTCTTGCTTAGGAGATGTAGGAGATCTTCAGGTCTGCAGCTAGGAGCTACAGATCATAAACAGACAAATACCCATCATTATAGACGCCCTATTTTGGACATGTATTTGCCTTATTCTTTTCCCACAGTGCACTTTTATTTTCCCAGCAATCAAGTGTCATTGCGGTCGCAAGGGGGCAATTCACTTGGCACAGTTTTACTTCTCTTACCACAGTTGTTCCCCAAAATTACGGAAAGGAACAGAGGGAGCCTTTGACCAAGGGACTTAAGAGTCTAGTTAACTGAGGAATTGAGAACAGTCACAAGCCTGATCAATCCCATCACAGAAGTATCGTGAGTACAGGGGTGACCCAAAACATTTGCGTGTTTTCTTGCTGGTAGTCCACAAGGGACCCTGTTTAGTGATGGAACTTATTTTTATGATTTATATTTTGTATACTGAAGCAATAATCCGTGCGTGTAAATAAACTGCCTTAATGTAAAGAAAGTGAGCTTACATATGGTGGAAGGTGCATGAAAAGGTTTTCCAGGGAGAGCAAAGGTTTGAAAATGTAAGCAACAGACACCATCTTAAAGTCAAGGTTGAAGGTTGGCCAACAACAGTGAAGCTGGGATAAGTGTGCCATGAATTTAAAATTGGCAAATAGCGAGAGTCCTTAATGGAGAGTGTGCCAGTTATAAAGCACGAATATGCTGTAGCCTCTCAAGGTGTTGGTGCCTCAAATGTAGCCAAAGCAAAACAGGTGAGGTTGGCAGCTGGAGGACAAGTTCTCCAAAAAATGCCTTGTTGGAGAAACCTGAAAGTGAATATACTTAAGATAAGATAAAAGACTTTGAGGTAGAAATCCTTGTCTGTAATGCTGAACCAGTTACTGTACCATTGGATTTTGGTGACCACTGTATTGGTGCAGTAGTTTTGAATAGGAATGCGGTTGAGAATTCAGCTGTTGATCTGGAAGAAGTGAGTACGGAATACTACAATAAGTGGTATATTTATTAACACTGGAGACAATGCCCAGAGCAGCTAATCATCTGTTGAACAGTCACCTACAAATTAGCAATCAAAAGCATCTGATTGGTTGCTATGGGCAACATCACTGGTGATGTTTGTCAATAAAAATGCCCCTATGTCTGTTGTTCAAATGCCTGACAAAAGTACTGCAAAGAAACAGGTTAGAGTCTGTTATTGTGATGTTTTGTTGTCTAACACAATTTTTCCTCTTGATTCAGGTCTGGATGCATTGCAAGGGAGAAGTATTGAACATGTGATGCCAATAATGATCATGCTGTGAGGGTCACTAAGTCCTGATATACCAACTGTAGGGATTACAAAAATGCATTTAGGTCCACTAAAGCATAGTGAGAAAAACAGCGAGGTAACAATGAGTAAAAATGGTCTTGCTCCAAATTCTACTCTGGTAAATGAGGAAATGTGTGTGGAACAGAACTCATATCAGAGAAATACTGAGACTGATGATAGCTAAATTCATCAGTGTTAGATTGGGGTAGTCCGGGCCCACTGGCCACATCAGGGGCCCGCACCCCCAGGCCCGCAACCACAGCCCCCTTCCTCACCCTCCCCTCCCAGCACATACCTACTAATTTCTTACTACGGCCTGGGAGGTCAGGGAGTCACTTAATTGGCCATTGAGATCAGGTCTGCGCCGGCGGGGCCCAGGAGGGCTGGGGCCAACCAGGTTTTTTCCTGGGGTCCCGCCAACCTAGACCAACCCTGAAGTTCATACAGCAAGAAAGCAATGGGATGGCTTATTGTCCTCACCCCTACAGACTGAAGCAGAGGGGGATATGTGGTTGAGTAACCAAAGAAATGTGTCAAAGGGTGAATTTTCCATCTCCATAGTGGGAGATTTAAGCTTCAAGGGAGATGTTGCTAAACAGAAAATGTTTTAATCTGTCTGGTCCTGAAAGCTTTAGTATTCTGGGAGGAACAAGCCAGACAATCCATTCCAGTTGCTCACCCCCACAGGGATCTCCAGTTTTACCATCATTTTCATGAAGAATAAAAAAGCAAAATATAAAATGTCACAGCTGGTGTTTGTTTAAAGGAGAACGAAAGCCCCAGGGCGCAAAACCCCTCCCCCCTCCCCTCCGTTGCCCCCCCTCCCTCCTCCCCCCTGGCCTACCCCTCCCCCTGGGCAAATGCCCCTAACTTGTTACTCACCCCTCTGCGCAGGTCCTGTCCATGGAGTTCGCAGTCGCCATCTTCTTCCACTCGCGTCTTCTTCCTGCTCTGACCGGCGTTTTCTGGCGCATGCGCAGTAGGAACAGTTACGGTACGGCTCTACTGCGCATGCGCCGAATGTCACGAAGTGAAATCGGAACACTTCGTGACATTCGGCGCATGCGCAGTAGAGCCGTACCGTAACTGTGAAATCGGAAAACTTCGTGACATTCGGCGCATGCGCAGTAGAGCCGTACCGTAACTGTTCCTACTGCGCATGCGCCAGAAAACGCCGGTCAGAGCAGGAAGAAGACGCGAGTGGCAGAAGATGGCGACTGCGAACTCCATGGACAGGACCTGCGCAGAGGGGTGAGTAACAAGTTAGGGGCATTTGCCCAGGGGGAGGGGTAGGCCAGGGGGGAGGAGGGAGGGGGGGCAACGGAGGGGGGGAGGGGTTTTGCGCCCTGGGGCTTTCGTTCTCCTTTAAAATCCCTTTTCCTTGGTGACAAAAAAAAACAGGTCACCATCTGGTATATGCAAGTCTCAAGGTTATATTCAGAATAGTCCCAATGTCTGTAACGTTGGCACACTGTAGATATTATGCTCTGGTTTGCATCTATAATACTACTGATTAAATTATTACTACCCCCTACACTTTGGAACAGCACACAGCAAGAGTCCTTTTGAGGAGGAGGGCCACAATCATGCAATCCAAAACATAAGCTTTGTCTGAATAGGGGGCTGTGACAATAAGGTTACCTGTCATTGCAAGTGGCACTGCAAGCCCTATGTGCCAAGATTGTTTACTGATATGCATTGCTTATGCTTTTTGTTTAGCCTATTGTCCATATGTGCTATATATTGTAAAGCCACTTTGTTCTCTAAGAAAATGAACACATTAAGTATTCTGACATTAACAACCTGTGGATCAAAATAATGTCTTGTTTTGATAAGGTTAGTGTTCTTCTCATGTTAACTTTCCTTAGAAAAATGGTCTTGGAAATATGTCTCCACCATGTGATTGCTTTTAGTATTGCTGCATGAATGCAGTTTCAAACAGGTCTTTTTAATCATATAATTCATAATAAAATTGTGTGCGATGGTACAAACCATTCCACTTAGGTAAAGCAGAATGGCACTGTTAAATACATTAATTTATGTTGTGGAAATGCAATGAACTTTGGCAAAAAGAAATTGTGGTTCCATTTATGACATGTGCTGCATATACATTTTCTAAATTTCCTATTTTCTTCGCTAATAAAAATAGTAAATGCTTTATACTACAGTGTCCCCCACAAAAATAATCATATAAACGATAAAACGCTTGTCCCATGTGTTTGATGACTACAGCAAAGTACAGAATTGCATAGGTTTAGGCACAGTACAGTACAGGTATGGAATCAGTTATCCAGACACCAGTTATCCAGAAAGCTCCAAATTACAGGAAGGCCGTCTCCCATAGAATCCATTTTATATAAATATTCCAAATGTTTAAAAATGATTCCCTTTTTCTCTGTAATAAGAGAACAGTACCTTGTACTTGATCCAAACTAAGATATAATTAATCTTTATTGGAGGCAAAACAAGTCCATTAGGTTTATTTAATGTTGAAATTATTTTCTAGTAGACTTAAGGTATGAAGATCCAAACTACAGAAAGATCCCTTATCTGGTCACGAGCATTATGAATAATAGGGCCCATACTTGTGATTCTTTCTTTGTTTTATATATTTTTACCGTCTTTCCTCAGTTCTACTTCTTTCCCACAACACACACACTGATCTCTAGGCAAGAAGAGTAGCTGCACGCTATCCAGTCTTGCTAAACAGCCCATGCAAGCAGTTTACTGGGGTATAAAGGTACCACTTATTCCGTAGCCCTGCAGCATGGGTTGGGATAGATTTTATAAGATTTGAGATGTGATAAAAAATACATTATCCTAATTAGAATCAGGTAGAAAGATGCTGTAAAGTGTAATTTAAAAGTGCACTATGCTAAAATGGTCTATGTATAATGTTCTTTACCAGCATTCCTTTCTATAGCTACATTCCAGCAGAGCCTTAAATCAGTTAAATATTGAAATAGTGATGAAAGGGACAAGTGAGCTTTTCCTTCAGAGATGTGAGCGGGAGTGAGGAGGGATATGAGGTCATATTCTATTTTTATACATGTGAAATATTAGCTGAGATAGGACCTTGGAAGTAACTCGACAGGACTTGCTAATAAGGGATGATGTCATGATGCCCATGATCTCTCTGCACTGCTCACAGCACATGTTAAGCATATCAATGACTTTCATACTTTTGCTATCTACAGAATAAATAAACTAGGTTTTTTATAGGTCCCCTAGAACTGGAATTGTAAGAGTAAATCCCATGTAAATGTAAAACTAGGAGTGTGGCTGAAATGTGCATTTTGATATAAACTGTAGCTGCTTACGTATGGGTTACTGGGTGGATGGCGAATGTCCTTCAGTGTGACAAGGAGGAAAGACATTACCTGATTACTTACTGGGCTTGAAAACACATCACTGTAAGGGTGTCACTCTGGTCCATCCTTGAACTTCAGGGCACTTACGAATGTAGAATTATGCATGTGATTTCTACCTGTTTGAGATTCCGCTAACAGTGTTGCTTTATTTTAGGCATTCTTGCTCTGAGTCACAAGGCTGTAGGGCACAATGTAACGGGAAAAAGCACGCTACAACCACACAAATGAATAAAGAGCTATATCCCTTTAAAGCAGGTATCCATAATCTGCAGCCTTAACTTTGGCAAGCAGTGCTAGTTGGACTTGAAGCAATATCTATAAGAGTACAAACACTAATTATCCCAGTTTACATACACTATATTCTCTAGAAAGATTCATCTACACTTGGTATTTATCAGTATGGGTGGCTGATGCCATGCGTAGGCAAACTAAATTGCAACTCATTCATAGGTAAATGTGAATATACACAGAGCTGACAAAAATGGCCAACAGTGCTTGTTTTTCAAAATTAAACTTCCCCACAACAGTGAGACTTCTCTCCTGGTCTAGTGTCCCCACTAGAAACACTAAACCTCAGTGCAGTTTTTGGACCCAAATTGCAATGTTTTCTATTCCTGTTACATTGTTTTTACCCAGAATTACTTATTTGCAGACGCACTCTTAGTTGCATGCACAGGACGCACCAATATTGACTCAAATTAGTACACATTTTAGCAACTCGCTCACAAGTGATGAACAGAATTTCCCCATGGAATGGCATCACTTCCTGCCTGCAGGACCCTAATTATTGACCCTAATAATTCAAGATCAAAAGTTAGGAAACTACCTTAATTCTATTTATAGATTTTCATGACCATGCAATGATAAATGTATTTATAATAGAATTGCAATGACCAACACTTTAATATGAGGCATCTTTAAAAACCCTGTCCCTGATGTAAGCTTTATCTTTCCTGTGCCAATAAGTCTCCAGCATAATTGTGTGACTTTGCTCTGTGATCTTTTAAGTGATGTTATTTATTGAATAAGGAATAAGCATACAAAGCATTAATTGCACAGAATTAAATCAATATAGTTATGACTTTTTCCTTTTGTTGTGTAGTAGTCAAAACATCCTACATCCCTGGGTCTCCCCTTTCTGGGATTGGGCCACTTCTGGGATGTAAGCAGTCAATAGAAATTGTGGTGTCCTTATCTGCATCCTGAAGCTTAATGAAAAGCTGTATTAGTTTCTATTGCAGCTCACTATCTACAGCCTCCTCCGGTATGTCCCTGTTCCATATGTTGTAATTGAAGCTGTGGTCCTCAAGTAAGGGTCTTAGGGCTTGGATCTGAGTTGTCCTGTGAGCATCTGGGAGAGATCACCCTTTTGAGGTAGTGCTGCAATCAAGCTCATATGGAGAGTTGAGCTTTGTTCAGTAAGGAAAAAAGCCAAAGTTTTCTGCCATCTTACAAATTGTTCATTTGATTATGTTTGTTGTTAACCTTCAAAGAACTTGGTTAATTTTTTAGGTTTCTTGAACTGCAGTTTTGGAATCTTTAAAGAGATTGGTCCCTTATTCAGTTTCCCTAATTTTGTAAAAGGGTCTCCAGTTATGTTGGTTTTTCAGTGAAGTGCCCAACCAGTACTTTGCAAAAAATATGTTGATTGGGGAAAGGTATTGGTACTGGCCTCCTCCACCACCAGCTATACAACCAGTACTTGCCATTCATCTAAATGTACCACAGACATGTGCTATATAGCTGCAAGTAAGAAAAAGTCTCACTATTTTTTTTTTTTTTTTTTTTTTAAATAAGTTTGGCTAAACTGTGAGCCTGTAGCATGTGCTGACACAAGGTTGATTACAGCTGCACATCACAGTTAACTTACTGTTTAGAGGCTTCTTCCTGTTCTTCAACCTTGTTACTGATGCCTCCAGTGGCTCTACAATACAGCAGATCCCCATGGTCACTGGGGGGACCCAAAAAAGACCAACTAGATATAAGCGTAGTCAGGCAGGCAAGGGTCAAACCGGGAGATCAATCAGAAGGGATTTAACAGAAGAGGTAGTCGGTATTCAGGCAAGGGTCAGGATCCAGAGGTCAGAGTAGTCAAAAGCCATGCAGGGGGTCACAACAGGAATCAAAAACAGGTTCAGACAGACAGCTTAAAGCTCAGAAGCACCAGGAACAAAATCCTATAACGTCCCTGCCGTCCCCCCACTAGACCACCAGGGTATGTTTTTGTTACAATATTCAAATATTACTGAGCTCAAGAATTGCTACTTTAAACATACAAGAATGCATTGTTTTGCAAGGTCCCAGACACACAGCTTTTACCCTTCTTTATATTGTTACACACAATATCCAGTAAATCAATTTGCCCAGAATTGCAGCAAAGAGCCCTCCATGTATCCAAAAAGCAAAATATGCACAATGACCCAAAAATTGTATAATCAGTGACTATCCCCAGTAGTGCAATAAAGACCAGTTATACAGATTTGGAGTCAGACCAGAATTTGCTTAAACCAGTCTGCTTCAATATTGGACAGATGGGAAGCCCTCAATTACTGGTAGGAATTGCTTAAGAAATCTCTTTATGTGGCACATTACAGTTGATAAGAATAGGGTATATCATTGAAGCTTATGAGGACTGTGAACTGTAAACCTGATGGATTTTTGTATTTACGTATATTTTATTGTTGTTTTGGTATATTATGGGGCCGATTCACGAAATTCGGGTGAAGGGTTCGAATAAAAAAAAATTCGAATTTCGAAGTATTTTTTGGCTACTTCGACCATCGAATTGGTTAAATTCGATCGAATTCGATCGAATTAGAACGATTAGAAGTAAAAATCGTTCGACTATTCGACCATTCGATAGTCGAAGTACTGTCCCTTTAAAAAAAAATTCGACCCCCTACTTCGGCAGCTAAAAGCTACCGAACTACCGAAGTCAATGTTAGCCTATGGGGAAGGTCCCCATAGGCTTGCCTGTGATTTTTTGATCGAAGGATTTTCCTTTGATCGTTGGATTAAAATCCTTCGAATCGTTCGATTCGAAGGATTTAATCGTTCGATCGAACGAAAAATCCTTCGATCGATCGATCGCAGGATATGCGCAAAATCGTTCGACTTCGATATTCGAAGTCGAACAATTTTAGTTCCCAGTCGAATATCGAGGGTTAATTAACCCTCGATATTCGACCCTTCGTGAATCGGCCCCTTAGTGTATGATTTATTGTTGTATTTTATAATAATTGTACAGCCCTGCTACACAAGTAGTGCTATAGAAAAAAATTATACATGTAATGTACAAAATATAGTGATGATGCAAAGGTTTATTTACTTCCAGAAAACAGTGATTTTCCTTCTTGTTATGCTTGTGGATTATGAAATAATGAAGAAAAGTAAGCTTGAAAAATTTGTTTGGTGCAAATAAAGTGAATTAATATGATAGAAGAGGATTTTAAATGGTTTTCCTTAAATTAGAATAAATATTCTCTGAATATGTTGTTTCAAATTATTATTATTATTATTATATTATTATTATAGAGAGACATGGCTTGGCTATGCACAAAGAAAACAGGGACTGTCAGTTTGTAATTTAATTACTAGAATAATTTGAATCAGGGGTCTCAAAGTGGCCTATACTTTTGGGAAGTAAACAAGATGCTTTATTGTTACCAGGCATAAAAGCAGCATTTAAACAATCTGCTTAGTGTATGAATTACCTCTCCCAAGGCAAACCTCTCTTAACAATAAATACTTAATCCCTTATTAGGCTGCACTAATCTTACAAATCTGAAACTGCTTGTTCACCAAGTGCAATAGAGGTAGAAAAGAATCACATCTAAATACACCAAAATTACCACTACAAATCATTCACAAGATATTTTCTGAAGATAGGAATAAAATGATTGTACACATATTGATAATAATGCTTTTTGGAAAGCTTTATAGTCATGGCCGAATTTGTGAGAAGGCCGAAGGACCTGGCCTAGGGCAGCATGTTTTTAGAGTGGAGCACTAGAACTTGATACACCTGGGATTTTTACAGTCATTTGAATCTCCCATGTCCAGTCTGCTGAGGGTGTCTGTAGGAACAAGTACTTAAATTACACATATGCATGAGTTAGTGATGTGAGGGTCAACTAAAAGTCAACCTGACCTAACCTACCTGACCCGCCCCACTCTGATGACACGTAAGGGGCACATCGGTGCAAGGATATAAAAAGCACTGACTGGAGGCATGGTAATGTTCAGCCTGAACCTGCAGCCCGTGAAGATTGTGTGGAAGATCGAATCCGCCCAACAGTGGGAATCATGCCAGCCGGCACATCTCTATCGTGAGTTGCATAGGGAGCAGAGGAGCCAACTGTAAGGGCCCGAAGGCGCAGTTGGAGTGCGGACCAAGGAGGAGGCAGGTAACAAACCAAAGTTCGTGGTAACAGAAGGATGAGACAAGAGAATAGTCGAAGTCCAGGCAAAAGTTCAATCCAGGCAGCGAAGGGTCAATCCGAAATAACAGGCAAGGTTGGTACACAGGAATCAATCAATAATAAACACACCCAGGAATACACGAAGTAAGACCTATACTTGGGCAATGTCTGTAGTGTCCAGAAGGCTTTTTTATAGGCCAGGTTTGGCGCCAAAGTTTGGGCGCAATGGCGTCATGACGCTGACGCTGGCGTTCTGACGCCGGCGCCTATTCTGACGCTGGCGACCATTCCGTCGCCGGCGACCAATCGGCAGGCGGGCAGTGCTGCTACCAGCAGGATCTACATGGTGGGGCCAGGAGTCGCCATCTTGGACGCCGTTGCCATCTTGGACGCCGTCGCCATCTTGGGTAGAAACCTCTATTTCCATTACACCAACCGGCACTAGTGAGAGCATGATGTGTGCATGCATTGGAGGCATAGAAGGCAGCCAGCCTGCATCATTTGGAAATCCAGCACTGCTGATGCTTTTATTCTGGTGTTTTCTTTTCCCCTTCCTTGCTCCCTAGTGTGCTTGGGGTACCATTGTAAGTGGCACCTTCCCTACCCTTGAGCCAATTAGTCTGCTAAATGCTATTTTTGCTGTCCTTACAGAGATGAAGAGAATCTGCTATCAATGATGTGCGGGTCAACAAAAGCACCCAACTAGGGTTGCCACCTTTTCTGGAAAAAAATACCGGCCTTCCTATATATTTATCTTATTTCCCTATTAATAGCATTGGGATCAACCATAATTTTTACCGGCCAGGCCAGTAAAATACCGACCAGGTGGCAACCCTACACCCAACCCTAACCTGTCCTTTCACCACCTGCACCCGATTCTAACCTGGTACATCTCCATATTTATAGACTTGCTTTGCCATCACAGAAGGGGAGGGGCACACAGGTGAGACACAAGTTTATAAATAGTGCTGATTGGAAGCGGAAGCAAAGCATTATAAGGTTGAGGCCAGGGTGGGCACATGGTAAAGTTCAGCCTAAACCCGCGTGCCAAAATTGTGAGGAAGATGACCCGAACCTGCCTGACCCGCAGGTAAACCCACAGGTTTTGTACCAGCCCACGCATCACTACCTGCTACCTAAAGAATTGCATGCAGGCATCAAGTGAAACCATCCCCACTACAAAAAGATTAGGCACATATCAGACACAATGGAATCAAACACATTGCCACCTCACAGCTGCAATTGCACTGGAATTTTGGTAAAGAAACACTATTGTGCGTAAAAAAAAACATGGTGATTTGTTCCAGAAATTCCACATTGCCAGTTGCATTTGTGCTCATAAATGAGCCTGTATGTGCTAGTTATGCATTATATTCTATCTGTAGTGGTACAGTTGTGTGATTTAAAGCACAAAACTGTGGGTTGCCAGTCTCATGAAAGTTACTTTGAGAACTCAGACCTATGAGATGTGTAAGCCCTTCCTTTATATATAAAAGATTGTAGCTGAGACATCAGCTACTAATTCCAAATCAGATTGGTGAGCTGCTTGTCTTTCTTTCTCTGTCTTACTGTATGTCAAGAAGGAGAAAGGAACCTTATTGTTGCATTTTTAATGTTTCTAATCCTATTACAACAGATTTTAAAAGAACTGGAAACCACACCTTGTCACATCCCATCCCAGCTATGAAGGGAGTAAATAATGAACTCTCCAGAATAAAATATTAAAAAGTTCACTTCTTTGTCATTCATAAAATATCCAGGATGTGCCCCAATGCAAGAACCAATTGATACAGCATCTTACCTATGTTCTGTCCTGCTTTCCAGGAGAAAAAAAATAAAGATGGATTGGGCTATAAAACATTCAACAGTGTATTTTTCTGCCCTATGTGTACAGTGACTGGCAGATGCCATTCATGTCAGCTCAGCCCCAACTGTTGTTTCCCCTGGAGTTTCTCTTGCAATTAAATATTGTTTACATTTTCCAACAATAATTTTTTTTAAGTTGATTATTTTTACCTTATTTACTAGCTCAAACTGTTATGGCAGATATAAGATGGTAGAAAAACAGTATAAAATATGAGAAATATTTTTGCAGTTTACATTATTTATTTTTTTACTTTCAGAGCTATTTAAGATTTTATCGACTGCCAATATAATGAATTTTGTAACAACAGCCCGTCTGCTGGTCAGAGCTATACAGTACATTCAGAATAAACCAAAGAAGTGTTCTGATGTTTCTCTGCTCAGAAACTTTAATAGAGCAACATCACTTTTTCTTCTAAAGGTACATCTGTCTGACTGTACAGTTATAGGAGCTGACCAGCAGGTGGCACTGTTTTTACAAAATTCATTATATTGGCAGTTAATAAAAACTTAAATAGCTCTGAAACTGAAAAAGTACATTAATTAATTGCAAAAGTGCTAAGAAAAAGTAAAGGTTTACTGATCCTTTAAATAACTTTTATAACTGTCAGATACATTGATCTTTTCTCTTTTACAGTCACCTTGCTCTGTATTTAGTCCCACTCTAAAATCCATTATTAATAAACACAAGTGCAATGTTGCCCTCTTTCAGTGTCATTCTGAATATGTACTTTAGTGAGACCTTAGGCTCAATGGTAGTAGCCAATAGGACTAGACCTAGTAGCAGGGAGCAAACAGAGATAAGGCAGCTGAGCTATGTGGGGGAAAATGTTTTACTTTCCAGAGCCACTAGAGCAAATTAATTTCAGGAGACAAAGCCTGCTGATACCTCTTACATAAATATATTTACCATGGTGCCCCTCACATACCAGGAGCATGCAGTTATACCTTAGGAAAATTGGCGTTTCAAAATTTCTTGTGGCCAGTAAAGTCCATTTTTTTAATTTTTTGACCCAAGGGCCACTTGAAGTGACAAACAAAATTCTGGTGCTCAGCAAAAGCTTTAGTTGAAGAATGAAGACTGCAATAGCCCTGGCCACTCTCCATGGTAATGAAAAATCAATATGCATTTTCATTCTTATTTAAGTCATTTTATTTATAGTTTATCATATGAGAGGTCATCTACTTATCCCCTGGACATAAGTGCAAGTACACTAAGGGGCACAGGAGCTAAGTACTCATCTACAGAACATTTGAGCCCAGGGGTATGCTGTTCTCTGAGGGAACATTTGCATGTGCAAATGATGTGCAATTTGCCTGCCTCTCTTGAAAGGAGCTAGGCCGTAAGGTGGCCATACACGGGCCAAAAAAAGCTTCCCGAGTCGGCAGCTTATAGGCCAGTTTATGGGGCCCTCCGATGGACTTCCTCGATCGATATCTGGCCCAAAGTCAGCCAGATGTCGATCAGACAGGACTAAAAATCCAGTCAGACTGCGGCCACATCTGTATATTGATGCAGGCCCCACGATCCGACTGCCCGTTACCCATCGTTATGATCTGAACACTGGGCCCTAGGGCCAACGATCGGCTCAGCCCGATATCGCCCACCTCAAGGTGGGTATATCAGGGAGAGATCCGCTCGTTTGTAGACATCGCCAGTGTATGGCCACCTTTAGGCAGCATTCCTTTAAAGGCACATTCCTCGGGTCTCTGTGCTCCAAAACAGAACACAGAGTCCTGTGGATATTTGCTAATTGACCACTTCAAAGAAAACCAAAAAAAAGATATGGCTTTAAATACTGTATTTTATATACTGAACTCACTGTGCTACCCAGGTGGCAGCCCTATAGCAGAATTGCTTCATACCTTCAAAATGGTCTATGGCAGCTCCCACATTTTCTAATACTGTTATAGGCTATTTCTGATAACCAAAGATATTGCTCATGCTCAGTGGGCACTTTACTGCTGCTGAAAAGCTATAAGTAGGAGTAATCAAAAAGCATCAGGACATTAGCAGAAGCTTACTTTCCATATGTCATAGAAGCTGCAGGTACAGGGCTGATTATTAATCAACTGTGCCAGCATATAATGTGAATCTGAATGTTACTAATTAGACTTGTATTGAGTTACACGCCAGTAGCCTCTGTGTTATGTCTGTTGTTGCACAGATACTTCATTTAACATTTGTATAAATGCACTTGGAACAGCTTTACTTTGTTCTAGAGCTAGTGAGTTGGTTCCTGTACTTCTTTCTGCTTGTGTCTTTTTAAGTTCGACCTCAGCCTTATCCTGGCTTTCTTTGCTTACTGCCTGCCTTTTGTCTGTTCTACCATAATTGATTCTTTGCTGTCTTGACCTACTGTCTGTTTACTGACACTACATGAACAATTCTTCATATTTACATTTTTTTGTGGGTTTTAAAAAGATTTAGCTTTATTATTTAGCAGCTCCCCAGTTTGGAATTTCAGCAGATATCTGGTTGCTAGGGTCCAATTTACCTTTAGCAACAGGCAGTGGTTTGAGGCTGGGAGAATATTTTAGAAGTTGAAGCAAAAGAGAAGTAATTAAAAGTAACAATAACAATAAATTTGTAGCATCAAAGACCAATAGTTTTTGCTCAGTCCCCTGATTTGAATGGTGTAAAGAGGCAGAAGACAAATACAAAAAAAACTTTATAAGCATTGAGCTCCACCTTTCTCTTCTCCTATGGATCACATCTTTTGTGCAGTAAAAATACCTGATATCAGTTCTGATTCAGGTCAATCAAAGCACAAGATCGTTACATGGATCTAATATAATAAGGGTGCAATAATAGTTTTTTAAACTGATACAGTTGGTGAATTGATGCACTATCTTGCTCTGTGATTGGACTGAACTATAGATAGTGGCAAAATATTTATTAAATTATATGGCAATTGTATAAATGGAACTTTATTTTATGATAGGTTTTTAAAAGCTATTTTAAACAGCAAAATAGCTATCTTAATTGATGTGCAAATTTGTAGTTCCCATATATAATGTGTGCTTGTGTAGAACTTAGATGAAGAATGTGTTATTGGATGCTAGACAGTACTTTTGAAAAGTCACACGCATTAAAAATCCTTTGGTTTTAGGGTGAGGTTGTGAATTTTATATTTAACACATAAAATGGAATAAGAAAATCACTGAGCATTTTGGGGGTGTCAGAGATAATTTCAGTTGCAGAAGCATTTATGATCATTTTCCTACTAAGGTTGACAGTCTTTTATAGAAATGTGTTTTTTTTAATTCAGTGAGCTCCTTTGATAGTTATATTGTGCAGAAGACATGCTGTATAATAAAGCTGTTTATATGCATGCATAGTCCACAGGACCTGTCTTTCTTTTGACATAATGTTTTTACTCTATAGCCCATTGGCTGGAAGATTATTATATTGGCTGTCCATTATATTATGCACTCATTTACTGCATGACAATAGCTCACAGGCACCCGCTTGCATTATGATGCGAAGCATACCATTGGCTAGCTGTTGGGGCTATGAATACAGCACTCCTCCTGCTACTATGCCCCGTTAGCAATGTTGGCAGCCATTCAAGAGTCAGGAAAGTGCAAACGCCCTGTCCCCCCCCCCAAGCCTCCTCCCTTTATTCTATGTGGCAACCCGCCCTGTACACTCTTAACGTCCTGCCCTGATATCTGCTTGTCTCTAAAGAACAAGTGAGTTGCTGACTGGAGCTGATTTGATCATTTTACTGATGCACATTTTATTTATCTAACATACAGTTTCAGTTCTGCATGTAATTACAACTCTGTGCTGCTTAGCTTCTTGACAGCAAAAAAATCAAAGTGCAACAAAGGGGTTAATATTCACTGCAGTGACTTTCATAAGGAGACTATGTTGAGTCTGAATAAATGAATTCCACACGGGATCTGTGCATAATATTTTCTCTATATTTCATTGTCTTCCCTGCAACCCATTTAAGGTCAAAGAAGAAATAATGGCATTCTCAGTCCCTGGTCCTTCCTTTCTGCAAGGATTTAACCAGTGTTCCTCTAATTGGCAAGGATTTAAGTGCTGTTGCTGGAAAGAAGAGCAGCGCTATCCCAATATCCTAAATTCTCTGTTATTCAGTGATGGGATAAGGGCTGACTCAAGATAATGTTCATCTCTCTCTTAACCTTGTTAGATATTACTAGTACTGATGTATTACTGGGACCCTGGTAACAGCTTTATTAAAAATACAGACAGATTTTCTGGAACCATTTCTGTCCTTTTTCGGGGGGTCAAATAATAAACAGGACAGAGAGATTGTGCTAAACTCTTAAACCCTTCCTCTATTAAGGCATTATCACTTGGACTATAACCTAGAGTGACCTTACCAGTTGTGTTTCAGTCTGTATAATGCTGCGTTGGTAGCTGGGTAGAGAATAAGCTTACTTTAGAGAAAACAACCAATCACAGGCTACAAACAGGAGAAAAACAATGTGTCACGCTGTATCTGTGTAGAAATAGGAGGCAATTCTGATCGTAATACATGCAATAGGTTAAATAAATCTCTGAATCCTTTCCTAGTGGATGATGACAAGCTTGCTTTTGTTATAAACAAATGTGATTGTGTTATAAATAACTCAACAACAAGCGCTTGGGAACTGGAACAATAAAATAAGAACAAATGCCTGTAAGAGGATATTTATCAAATATGAGATGTGTAATATGAAAACTAAGCAGCTGAGCCCACGGAAGAAAAGAGTGACTATATGTAGAAGCACAGGCCTCTTTTCTGTACAAAGATTCTGTACACCTTCCAACTGTTGAATTACATCTCCCAGTGTCTCCTAACGTTTAGTTTATGTTTTATGCACTACAAATATATTCTTGCAGCAGACACTAGGATTCAAAAGAAGTTGGCTCTGAGAGTAGCGGAGAAGACGATCAGAAATGTAGAGTGAGACAAGTGAAGAATTGTAGTGAGGAGCAGAGGAGTGAAGGGCTTTAAAATATTGATTTGCATCTGAAATCATACTTTGCTCACTGCACATGCAATCTTAATTGCCCTAAGGCCAATTTGAGCCCCTACCACGTGCATTGTGTCGGCTCCAGCACAAACACACTCAGTGGTTTTTGATGCAAAATGCAAAGTCTCACATTTCTTCATCAAAATCAGCCGAGAGTGTTCGCGCTTGAGCCAACACAGTGGTTCCAGACTCAAATAGAAGAGGGTGGCTACTGCCCGTGTTAGGGGCTGAAATGGGGCTGCATATTTCTGTTCAGTGTGGCACTAGTCTTAATATGTTTTTTCACTGTTATGTTTTTCTGTTATAGATGTGTTAGCTGCAAGATGTTGTTCCCAATTGAATGTCTATAAATTATGACATAAGCAATGTTTTCAATTTTGTACGGCATGAAGACTTTTTTCTTTACTATTTTGTATTTTGTCTTTTCTGTACCAGTATGCAATACACAATGGAAAAAAACAAAATATTTGCATATTACTGGGTATAACAGTTGTCTCTCAGTGATAGTCTGATTACAGCAACTTTTCTATCTGCATAACAAAGGTTCTTAAATGTTAAATCTCATCAGCACAATAAAGAAAAATTGTGAGCATTAGTCCCATTGTCTTGGATTACCACCAGTCTTTCCTCAGGCGTAATTTTTTAATCTGGGGATTTTAGGCAATTATGATTATTTGGTACAGAATTGGTGGGATAATCACTCTTTGCATTACTCCAGTTGCTATTGTGTGGTAGTTTTATCAGACTTTCACTCTCACAATCGTGGACCAGCACCTGGGGCAACGGAGAGATCAGAAACACAATATGGTGTAATATGTTCCAATTAGGTTCTGGCCCACCAGAAAACCGTACACTGTGGGCCCACTTTCCATACTATTATTCCTCCTCTCCTCACTTAACCTCTTTATTCTCTTAGTCTTTTATAGCTACTTACTATACTCTATCTTTCCATTATTAAATCTCTTTTTTCCTAAAAAGAAATTGGGAATGATCATGAAATAGGCCAAATTGTTAGAAGCAGGAGGGCCCACTGACACCTGGGCCCACCGGGAGTTTTCCTGGTATCCCGGTGGGCCAGTCCGACACTAATAGCTCCTATTTGTGCGATTATTATGGTGAACAGTTACTTTCCCCTTTAAATCCGACAATACCGCTTCACTCCAGAAGCCTTCACCAATTTAGCAGAAGTGCCTACTTACAAGACCCAATCTGGGTGTAGCGCATATATTATTTCCCGGTGTAGATCCTCCTCATAATGTACCTTTTGGCTCCAAAAAGGGAACATAAAAATTCCATAGTATAATTCTATTTATTAAAAAGTTTTCTTTAAAAAAGTTTTGCACTCCCATTTACAATGAAGTTTTGATTGCATATAATGACAGGTCCCTATGAAGGTGTGGCGTCCGGAGTCGGGAGACTGATGGTTCTTCCGGCAAGTTGAATTATCCTCCGTTCTCCTCCTGGCCCTCCCCGCTGCTCGTGATGACGTCATTCTCCTGAATCCGGACACCACACCTGCATAAGGACCTGTGATTATATGCGATCCTTATGCAGTTGTGGCGTCCGGAATCGGGAGAATGACGTGATCACGAGCTGCGTATTGTGATTGTGATTTTCTATATATAGTGGGGAGACTGTGGAAGGATCAGCAGGAAGAGATAAACCTAAAGGACAAAGTAACCTTTATTTTTTTCCCCTATTTTATAGTTTTATCAGACTTACCTACACCTTACTGAATACAAGCCTCTTTTTGTGATTGCAGCTTCAGGATCTTAAATAGTTATTATAACCAATAGCCAGAACCTTTAAACACCGTTTCAGCATCCTCTGGGGAAAGCGATAAAACAAGGAATGTTGGCAAGATGATCACATTTCCAATTCTCTATGTTCATATCACTTATATTAGTCACCACTGTACATACAACATTAAAAGGAACATCATGTTTGAGTAAATTATATTTATTGATAGAGATAAATGGTTCCTTATGAACACAGCTGCAAGTGTGGGCATGCTACTTTGTACTCAAATCCATGCATTAAAGGTACTTACTTCCAAACATATCCTTGCACTTCCATATGGTTACACTAAGGGCCTGCCTCTTTTACTGAATGGCCCTTGTCGGCTGTTAAAGTACATATACACTGTGGAACTGATTTATTCATTTTTTGGTATTTGCGGTTTGTCCCAATATAGGTAAATTGTAGCAAAATTCCAGATTGTGTTCTTCTTGAAAATTAACACCAAATGTGCAATTAAACAGATTTGCATGGTGACAAAGTGGTGTTTTGGGGCATTTAAAGAGATTCTTTCATGATTTTTATGGTGTAGTTTTATCTCTAAATTACATTACAAATAATTCACTCTCCTCACACACATTCCACTTATTTGACTATATTCTCCAGCTTCTCCTATTCCTCCTCTCAGACCTCTTCCTGCTCACCCTCAAACTCATATTATTGTTTTACCATCCTTCCTCCTATATGAGTCATTAACACACACCATAACATTTGGGATTTCCAGAACTGGTAGCGGATTTAAATCTATGGATCCCTATATACTGACAGCAATGTTTTTGTAAATGCAATAACACCAAATGTGCAATGATACAGATTTGCATGGTGTTCTGGGCATTTAAAGTGGACCTGTCACCCAGACACAAAAATCTGTATAATAAAAATGATTTTAAAATTAAACATGAAACCCAATTTCTATTTTTTATCAAAGCATTCATAGCTGTTGTAAGCTCATTTAAAAATCTCAGCTGTCAATCAAATATTGTCTGCCCCTCCTCTATGCCCTGGGCATAGAGGCGGGGCAGACTATTACTTTCACTTTCCATTCAGAACTTCCTAGATGTCACTGCTCTCCCCACATCCCTCGGTTCTCTTCACCACTTTTTTAAAATATTTTTATTTATGAAATTTTGTCTTACAGCAGAATAATTGCAGAATGTAAACAAGCATAGAAACGTTACAGTGTACAGAGCTCAAATGATATATCATAGTTGTGTGGGCAATATAGTCAACAATTAGAACCACATTGCAAGACTGGGGGTGCCCCAGTTGTAAAAATAGTAGTTCCACATTGCCAATAGGACTATCATTCAATCTGGTGCTCTTTGAGAGCCAGGGGTACCCATAGCTTGCCAAAGTATGTGCCAAAGTACAGTAAGAACTAGGGGAGCTAACACAGAGTCCGTATTCTAGGAGACTGTAAATGGGAATCTTGTAACAACCAACACATAAGTAGTCCCCAGACAAAAATGCCGTTAGACAGATTAGTTTTGTGTACATAAACAATAACTCAAAAATCCAGAATAAAGTGTTAAACTAAGCAGGAAAATAACAATACAAATAAAAAACAAAGAATAAAGAGTGGTCAATCATACATGAGGTACTGTCAGTGGGTGCCACATCTGGTACTTGACCCATTAAGACATCTCTTAATGGTGAGGGATAGAGGAGGGACCTGAGGCATTATGTCTAACGCAGGTTAGGTGGGAGGGACCCACTAAATCTATATAACAGCCATGGTTGCCAAATTTTCGAGGTCCTTTGGGAATTCTCGGAAGCTAGACCAGTTAGCCTTTCGTTCATGTAAATCCAGTCTATTTTATTCTTAAACTGAGAAAAGTTAATAGCAGGAGATTTCCAAGCTTTGGCAATAGATTGTCTAGCAGCCAAGAATATGTGGTTTAGTAGTTTGACCTGACGACTTTCGGGCAGGTCCACCAGATGTGGGCCATAGTCCCCGGGGAGGAACAGCCCTGGAAGCATTGGTCGTTAGAGCTATGATGGATTTTAGCTAGTCTAGCAGGGGTCAAGTACCATCTGAAAAGCACCTTGTATCCGGCTTCCTTTGTAATAGTATTAAGGGAATTATGATTCAAATTATCCCAGGCTTTCAACCAATCTTCCTCTGGTATGGTGACACCTAGTTCCGTTTGCCATGCTTTGATATATGTCAGGTCAAGCAGATTAACCGGGGACACCATATTTCGGTATAACAGTGAAATAGTGTGCGGGGTTATGGTATTATTGGTGCACCAACGCTCAAAATAGGTCTGGCTAGCTGAATCGGGAACTCTCAGGCTGCAAGCCTCCCGAGCCCAGTGTAGTAATTGGGTTGCCCTAAAATGTTCCACGTCAGGAAGGTTGTAATGTTCCTTCAGGCTGGAAAGAGTTAGGGGGCCCCTAACCGTAAGCAAGTTACCCAACCTTGTCAAGTTGTTGGAAAACCACCAGGCAAAGGAGTGAACGTGGAGGCCTGGAGAGAATGTTGGGTTGCCTGCAATTGGAGCCACTGGAGTATGTGGCGAGGTTAGGCGGTATAATTTGGCATTTTGGTCCCATAGGGAAAGCATAAAGCCCAGGCTAGGGCTCATGGTCCGAGGTTGGGGCTGACCACAATAACCCTTCAGCTGAATATGGAAGTGAAAGAGTGTTCTCGAGTTCCACCCACAATGGGGGAGAACAGTGAAGATGTAATAATGGTATTTGAGCTAGCTGGGCAGCTATGAAATATTTGCTCAAATTAGGAAGGCCCAGACCCCCATCCTGAGGCCTCTTTTCCAATGTTGCCCTATTAACCCTTGGAGGTTTAGACTGCCAGATAAAAGAGAGGACATGCCGGTTCTCTTCACCATTTAATTGTGTAACCAGGGCATGGGAAAGGACATCAGGTCCCACATTCTGGTGCACAAACAAGATTCTGAGCTGATGCAAGGCTTGCCTTAAAGGAGAAGGAAACCCAGTCGGCACAAAAAACCCTCCCCCCCCTCCCGTATGTTGCCCACCCTCCCTCCTCCCCCCTGGCCTACCTGTCCCGCTGGGCAAATGCCCCTAACTTGTTACTTACCCTTCTGCGCAGGTCCAGTCCACGGAGTTCACAGGCAACATCTTCTTCCATGCGATCTTCTTCCTGCTTTGACCGGCGTTTTGGCGCATGCGCAGTAGGAGCATTTCACCGGTACGGATCTACTGCGCATGCGCCAAAAGTCACGAAGTTTTCCGATTTCACTTCGTGACTTTTGGCACATGCGCAGTAGATCGTACCGACAAAATGCTCCTACTGCGCATGCGCCGGTCAAAGCAGGAAGAAGATCGCGTGGAAGAAGATGGCGTCGGTGAACTCCGTAGACTGGACCTGCACAGAAGGGTAAGTAACAAGTTAGGGGTATTTGCCCAGCAGGACGGGTAGGCCAGGGGGGAGGAGGGAGGGTGGGCAACACGTGAGGGGGGAGGGTTTTTGCTCCAACTAGGTTTCCTTCTCCTTTAATAACAGTCATCACAAAATGGCTCTGTAATGGTTGGCACCCTAAAGTCAGAGCAGATGTCAAGCACCTGGTCTTGGCTCGTGCTTCCGCCTGTAACAGCCGCCTTTGGCCTCGGGAGGAGCCCTCAGCTACTCAGATGCCGCCAGGTCTTATAACGAGAGGTGCAAGGCGAAAGGTTCTGACCAGGCAAAAGGGGCACAACGGTCTTTGGGCAGAAGGTTGTAGTACAAGGCGTTAGGCAATAGCGTAGTCAGATCAGGCCGGGTCGGGGCAGGCAGAGAATAAACGTAGTCAGGCAGGCAAGGGTCAAACCAGGAAGTTAATCAGAGGGTTTAAGCAGAAGTGGTAGTCGGTATTCAGGCAAGAGTCAGGATCCAGAGATGCTAACAGATTAGCACAAGCTCAGATAGCTCCAGGAACAAACTCCTATAACGGGCAATGATAGAATAACTGAGCTACCTTATATACTCATTTGAATTTCGCACCAACGCGCCCTACGGGGCGCCCTAAGTAGCCGCAATGGTGGCTGAAGAGGAGCGGCATGGCGGGCGTCCCCGCCGCACCACTGGACCACCAGGTACAGTACAGGCTCCTGCTTGCTTACTATAATTATGAATTCCCAGACTGAAGGAAACAAGATTCAAATAATTGATATAGTGTAATTAAAGTTAATTTTGCTTGACTAATGTGATAAAATAGGATCTTCAATATTTTTTTGGGGTGACGGGCCCCCTTTAAAGGGAGTCTGTAGTGATTTTTATGGTGTAGTTTTATCTCTAAATTACATTGTTTACATTAAAAATAATTACCTTAACCATTTAAAATTTTATTCCTGTACCAATTTTTTTTTACAAATGTAATTTTTGAGCTGTAATATTGGTGTGCATGCAGCCATCTCAGGTCATTTTGCCTGATCCTGTACTTTCAGAAAGAGCCAGCACTTCACAATGGAACTGCTTTCAGATAATGTTACTGAAGGAGTTGGTTGTTTTACTATTGAGTGCTATTTTCATATCTATCAGGGAGCTGTTATCTTGTGTCAGGGAGCTGTTATCTGGTTACCTTTCCATTGTTCTGTTGATAGGCTGCTGCCGGGGGAAGGGTGACATCACTCCAACTTGCAGTGTAGCAGTAAAGTGACTGTTTGGGTTTTCATTTGGAGGGGTTGAACTTGATGGACTTTGTCTTTTTTCAACCCAATTTAACTATGTAACTATGACTGACGTTTATTAGAGGACAAGTCACATGCCAGAGGGCACCTGGGAAACTAACAACATGTCTATCCCCTTGTCAGATTTCAATATTTCTTTTGAAAAACTGATTTCATTGTTGGATTCTGCTGGAGACATCCCCTGAGATATTAAGATAGAAGGTTTACCCAACTGCTGTGAAAAATAAAGTTATTTTGTTCATATCAGTAATAATGCTAATGATGAGAATAATATATAACATTTCTTTCACAAAATCAGAAAATACAAAGTTATTGTCACTGCCCACTATATTTCCAAATAAAGGTCTGGTTGCCAATAGAGCTGGGAAGGATTTTTTTTACATTTTGTTGGTGGCAGCTTTAGGTATTTGCTTTGCTTAGCTCTGCTTATAGGAGCTTTGCTTATACCAGTATAGGATCAGTTATTTAGAAACCCATTCTACAAAAAGCTCTGAATTGCAGGTACATGGGGGGGGGGGGAAAGATCTGCTCATTTGACGACCTTGCCAAATGAGCAGACCTTAAAGTGCATGGCCACCTTAAAGCAGTTTCCTAAACTGCAGGGCTGGTCCTCCTAGCAGTAGTAAGGGTGTACTTTGTAAATAATACCAATTTGCTGTCCCACATTCACCTGAAAGACCAACTAAAAGGTCAATTGGGGTCAGCACCAATTTGTCCCTATTCAATAAAACACACATTTTACATTTTTCAGAGACCCCCCAAAAAATGTATATTGCTAGAGAATGTTAAATTAGGTAATATAAAAATGTAATGTAGATTTGGTGTGGACAAAAAAATTGTTTTTTTTTTGTTTCATCCTTACAAAACTGGACCAAAATGATTATAATATTAGGGGTTGGCTACCTGTAACTGTTCTAAACTAAGGGGGAACAAAGGTGGGGAGGGGAATTCAGGGTTTGCTTAAACTAAAAAAACTGGTTTGAAGTGAGAAACTATAAAAAACAAGCAGAAAAGTCATTACTAAAGCAAGAACAGTAAATGACAGTAAGGGAAAATGATATGCAACAGATGAGAAAAAAAGAGGAAAATAATAAGCAATGAAGACTCCTTACACTGTTAGCCCAAGGGCAGACCCTGTAATAACCCTGTGAATACATCAAACTATTCATGGCCGTTAACAATGAAACCCATCCCTATATCTCATCTCTATCTGAAAATACATTTCATGCTCCCTATGCTCTGCCCAAACTCCAAGCCATGCACTTTGGATCCTTCGCAGGCACATTTAGAACAGATCAACCAAGCATGATATTAAAATTCATCGATCTTTATTCACCGTTCTTTTAAAATCACAAAGTAAATTGTGGGACAGGGAGAAAGCAATACTTTCCATATGCTCTGCTCCGGACCTTTGTCTGTCTTCTTCTCTCTTCACCTTCCCTGCTGAAACACATTTCTCCAGCTTCTATCAGACTCTCCTCTTTCTTCCAAATGCTCCCTAAAGACCCACTTGTTTAAAGGAGCATATTTAAAGGGATTCTGTCATGATTTTTATGGTGTTGTTTTTGTTTCTAAATTACAATGTTTACACTGCAAATAATTCACTCTATGAGAAGGTAAGTAGGGACCTCCATTCTGGGATGGCAGTGGATGTGATTTACTTAAGGTGGCCATACACGGATAGATCCGCTCGTTTGGCGATGTCGCCAAACGAGCGGATCTCCCTCCTATATGCCCACCTTGAGGTGGGCAATATAGGGCAGATCCGATCGTGGGCCCTAGGGCCCAACGATCGGATCCTACCATTCACAAACGGCCGGTCGGATGGCGGGACCGCATCAACGAACAGATGCGGCTGCGATCCGATGGGGTTTTTAAACCCATCCGATCGAGATCTGGCCGACTTTCGGCCAGATCTCGATCGGGGAAGCCCGTCGGGGCCCCCATACACGGGCCAATAAGCTGCCGACACAGTCTGTCGGCAGCTTTTATCGGCCCGTGTATGGCCACCTTTAGACGTTGCTAAAGCACTTGATACAGTACCACACAGGAGGTTACTGGTTAAATTAAGGAATGTTGGCCTAGCAGGGCTCTGTACTAGGTCCCTTGCTTTTAAACTTGTTTATTAATGACCTGGAGGTGTGCATTAAAAGTACTGTTTCTATTTTTGCAGATGATACTAAATTGTGCAGAACTAAAGTTTCCCTGCAGGATGCTGCCACTTTGCAGAGTGATCTGTCTAAACTGGAAAACTGGGCAGCAAACTGGAAAATGAGGTTCAATGATGATAAATGCAAGGTTATGCACTTTGACAAAAAGAATATAAATGCAAGTTATATACTAAATGGCAGTGAGTTGGGAGTTTCCTTAAATGAGAAGGATCTTGGGGTTTTTGTAGATAACAAGTTGTCTAATTTCGGGCAGTGTCATTCTGTGGCATTAACTCAAGGGATGAAAACATAATAATTATGTCTCTTTATAGGTCCCTGGTAAGGCCTCATCTGGAGTATGCAGTGCAGTTTTGGACTCCAGTCCTTAAGAGGGATATAAATGAGCTGGAGAGAGTGCAGAGACGTGCAACTAAACTCGTTATAGGGATGGAAGACTTAAATTATGAGGGTAGACTGTCAAGGTTGGGGTTGTTTTCTCTGGAAAAAAGGCGCTTGCGAGGGGATATGATTACACTTCATAAGTACATTAGAGGATATTATAGACAAATAGCAGGGGACCTTTTTACCCATAAAGAGGATCACTGCACCAGAGGCCATCCCTTTAGACTAGAAGAAAAGAACTTTCATTTGAAGCAACGTAGGTGCTTCTTTACATTGAGGACAGTGAGGTTGTGGAATGCACTGCCGGGTGATGTTGTGATGGCTGATTCTGTTAATGCCTTTAAGAGGCTTGGATGATTTCTTGGATAGACATATCAAAGGCTATTGTGATACTAAATTCTATAGTTAGTATAGTTATGGGTATATCAGGAGCGCCCGATAGTGCTCCGCTCCTCTATGGCACCCCATCCAAGATGGTGGCGCCCATGACCCACGTGGTCCGATGCTGGTGCGATGATGTCACACACCCGCCACGAATTTCAAATAATTAAGGACTTCCAGGTCACGGGTTCGATGCCCGATTGTAGGATTTCCTGTTTGGTTCCTGGGTGCTTCTATAATTCATATTTATTGATTCGAACTTCCTGACCCTGCCTGAACTTGGATTCCGCTACTTTACTACCTGCCTACTGAACTTTTGCCTGGAATTGACGTAGATTACTCCTGTTCCCTTCTGATACCGCGGACTTGATCTTTAACCCCCAAGCTTCCTCCTTGGTCCCGACTACTCCCCGCTGGGAGCCGATAGGCCTCCTGACGTTACAATCGGGACATGGACCCCACTGAGGAAGCTATGCCTGATGTCAGACAAGCGCTACGGGGATTGGAGTCCCGTATGGAAGATTATGAAGCTAGTACTTGATACTCTCCCATATGCCTCCAGTGTCTCCAGTTGCTGGTAATCCTCCTGTGGCCGTTGTTCCTCCTGCAGCAGTCTCGTCAGCTGGCGAGCCGCGCATCCCTCCTCCACCTCGCTATAATGGGTATCCTCAAGCTTGCAGAGGTTTCGCTACGCAATGCCAGATCCAATTCGAGTTTCAACCCTCGCAGTACTCCAGTGAACGTGCCAAGGTGGGGTATGTGATGTCTCGTCTAGAGGGCAAACTGCTCAAGTGGGCAACATCTCTCTTGGAGAAAAATTCTCCATTGACCTTTGATGCCAAAGCGTTCCTCCAGGCATTCTGAACAGTGTTTGATGCCGTGGGTCAGGTCGCTAATGCCTCTGTCCACAGGGTGTCCCTCGCTGCTGCAGAGCTGCAAACCTTGCCCACTGTGTACAAAGATTTTGCGGACGTCTTCTGCAAGAATTCTGCTGAGACTCTCCCTCCTCATTGCTCCTACAATTGTCCTGTGGAACTTCTACCTGGTACCATGCCCCCCAGGGGACATACCTACCCCTAGTCTCCTGCCGAGACTTCAGTAATGAAGAAGTATATCCGAGATAACCTCTAGCGAGGATTCATTAGAACCACCTCTTCTCCTGCCCGGGCGGGATTCTTCTTAGTGGAAAAGAAGGATGGCGTTCTGTGCCCCTGCATTGACTACAGGGGTCTCAACAAAAACACGGTAGAGAACCGATATCCGCTCCCTCTCATCCCTGAGCTCTTTAATTTAGAGGGGCGAAAATCTTTACTAAGTTGGATCTCCGTGGAGCGTACAACTTAATTTGCATCCAAGAAGGGGATGAATGGAAGACAGCATTCAACACCAGAGATAGGCATTATGAGAACCTGGTAATGCCCTTCGGCCTTTGCAAGGCCCCGCCGTCTTCCAAGAATTTGTGAATGACATCTTCAGAGATTGTTTGAGGCAAAACTTCCTTTTTGCCAAGTTGGAGAAGTGTGTCTTCGAGGTTCCCAAGATTCCATTCCTGGGGTACATTATATCTCATGAGGGGATTCGAGATAGATCCTTCCAAGGTCACGGCAATCCAAGAAGGCCTCTCCCCACAAGTAGCAAGGCCATCCAAAGATTTGTCGGTTTTGCTAACTACCGACAATTTATCATGGGGTTCTCCTCCCGTATTGCTCCTGTCCTGGCTCTCATCCGGAAGGGAGGAAAACCTAATGCATGGCCTCCTCATGCTCTGGAGGCCTTCCAGTCCTTAAAAGATTTGTTTGCTTCGGCTCCTGTCCTTCGACATCCTGACCTTTTGCAACCTGAATTGAAGTAGATGCATCCGAAGTGGGGGCTGGTGCCATCCTTTCTCAGAGGCAAGTCGCTGATGGGAAACTGCACCCTTGTGCTTATTTCTCTATAAAGTTCTCCCCAGCAGAGCAAAATTACAACATGGGGAATCGTGAGCTTCTGGCAGTAAAACTTGCACTCGAGGAGTGGCGTCATTTCCTGGAGGGAGCCCCTCACCCTGCCACCATTTACACCGATCACAAAATCTGGAGTTCATCCAGACTCTCAAGAGATTGAATCCCTGTCAGGCTCGTTGGGCACTCTACTTCACTCGATTTCATTTTGTCCTTACATATCGTTCTGGCTCCAGAAACCGTAAGGCGGATGCCCTATCCAGAAGTATTCTCCCTGAGAGGCGCACCAGTGTAGACCATGAGCCAATTTTTTCTCCTACAAAGATCATCGCTTCCCTATTCCCACAGCTGGCCAGCCAGATCCTATCTGTCCAGTCATCTGCTCCTGCTGATACCCCCATTGGTATGAGTTACGTGCCACCCGAACTCCGCATACCCATTCTTCAGCAAAGCTACTGTTCCAAGCAAACTGGACATCCAGGTACACAAAAGACCTTTGAGCTTGTCAGTCGACTCCTCTGGTGGCCTTCCCTATGGAAGGATGTGAAAGACTTTGTGGCGGCTTTTACCATCTGTGCCTCATCTAATCCCAGTCACTCTCTACCTAGCAGGCTGTTATAGCCTCTACCCATTCCTTCTCGTCCTTGGACTCCTTTGGCTATGGACTTCATTGTAGAATTACCACCTTCCAAGGGGAACACAGTGATTTTGGTGGTTATTGACCACTTCAGCAAGATGGCGCACTTTATCCCTTTTCGCAAACTTCCCTCTGCCATTGAACTCTTTCAGTTGTTCATTCAATTTATTTTCTGTCTTCATGGCTTCCCGCCAGAGATTGTATCAGACAGAGGTTCCCAGTTTGTGTCCAAGTTCTGGCGCTCATTGTGTAAAGACTTGGGTATCGCTCTTCAATTCTTCTCTGCCTATCACCCTCAATCCGATGGGGCAGCTAAAAGAGTAAACCAAGCGCTGGAACAGTTCCTGAGAAGTCATGTATCCCTCTACCAGGATGATTGGTCCGATTTACTTCCCTGGGCGGAATTTGCTCACAAAAAAGCTTGCCATGGATCCATGGGTAGATCGCCTTTCGAGACCGATCTGTGAAGTCTGTTTGGACTTATTCTCAGCGCCTCATTTAAACAAGGAATTGTGTAGCTGTGGCAGTAATATTTGGGCACATGATTAGTGAAATGATCGTCTATAGTGCTGCCTATGTGCTGAAGGTGTTAGCAATAGACGAGTACTGGCACATAGCGATGCGCCACTCTCACATATGTCTTTACTGTACTGGCACGTCAGTGCGTCTATTGCACCTTCAGCCCTATAGAAGTATATGAAAGTGGTACGCAGTGGCGTAACTACCGGGGGAGCAGGGGGTGCGATTGGGCCAGGGCCCGCACCCCCTCAGGGCCCCCCGGCAGCTCACGCGCCACTTATTCCGGCCAGTTCCAGGTGTACGGAGGGGGGCGGGGGCCCGGCTGCGCGTCCTGCGCCAGGGCCCGCCCCCCTCTAGTTACGTTGCTGGTGGTACGTCACTATGTGCCATTACATGTCTATTGCTAACACTTTCAGCACACAGGCAGCAGTATAGACCAAGTGGCAGATCATTTCAGTAATGTGCCCAAATAAAACTGCTATGGCTACGCGATTCCTGATTGTACTGTACTGGCGGGCCACATTATTATTCATTTCATGATGGAGGCTGAGGGCCGTTGTAAATTTGAATACGGGCCACACTTTGGACATGCCTGCCTTAGGGTTTCACTTGTCAAATACCGCTGTTACATTTCTCCTGACTGAATTACATTTGTCAGCTATTTCACATCTTACCATTAGGTGTCAGTCTATACATGGGTTGCTAATATTATTTTAGATTTCATGATATTAGCAGTTCCTTTACTGCTTAGATCATTAAATGTAACCCGAGCACCCCCTGTTGTTAAGGCTGAGTGAAGGGAAAAAGCTCATTTACTTGAAGCAATAGGTGTCTCTTTTTTTTTTTTGAAAATATTTTATTTGATTTTCATGTTAAACAAGTAATAACAGTATGACAGCAAATATTATGCAGATGAAGAAAGACATGTTGTAATCGATACAATGGCATAGTGTTATTAAAAGCTAAATACCATTTAAAGAGACTGACAACAACTAACTGAAATTAACTAAAATTAACTAAGCCAGTGGATGGACACATATTGAAAGAATAGGTGTCTCTTGATACTTGTTTTGAAACAGGCCCAGTAGCTGACCAAAGCCAAATTGGTCAAGCAGGCCATCATTTTGGCCCCCCATTGGCCAACAGGTTTCCGACTCGGCCTACAGTGGCAGCAGTTACAGATTTTTAAAATGAAATAGGCCATAAATTAGTTGACCAAGTTGGAAACACCTGATGGGAATATGGTGCTATACTGGATAGCAAATAGATTGTATAAAGCAGGAGAGTTATTTATTTTGCCACCAAAATAGGTTTGGTTACTGTCCAGGATATTTATTTTCACTTCAGCTGAAACAGAAACCCTGGGTTATTTTCAGAAGTGAGGTCCCAGTGAGTCTTTGGAGTGTTCATATTTTATGTTTGACCAGAGGTATAACAATAGAGACTACAGATCCATTGCCTGATGGGTGACCCAGGCCTGTTGCATAGTTTCATGTGTGCAAAACAGTTACCTTTTTGCAAAATCAATCAATCGGACGTCGGCAGTTGTTGACTGTGATTAGCTTTATGGTAAATCATTTATTTTACATTTGGTATTATATAACTCCTGAAAGTATTCTCTGCTAAATTTTCAGTGCAATTTAAAAATATATAAATATATATATAACATAATATAACATATTTATTAGTATAGGTACAGCAGGAGATTAATAATTCATAATGAACATGTTAGATATAAAACCAAATATGAATACCCATGATTATCTGCCTAATGAGAGCTTAGTAGTGATAATAATAACTGAGAATAACTAAAGTGTATTATATTTATTCACTAAAACCACAGTTAGAAAGTGATGGTATCTTCAAAGGAATATAATATTAAATGCATCGCTTTATGTTTTTTACAAAGGGAAGTATCCACACTCTCTCTCTGTGATGAGCTGTGCAATTTGAATACTTCTTTTTCATAGATATATCAAAATACCAGTCTTCCAAAATGGTTTCTTTTAGGGTAAGGCCACACTGGGCGTTTTGGGGAGATTTGGTCGCCTGGCAACTAATCGCCTCGTCTTTGCGGTGACCAATCTCCCCAAAAAAATTCTGCTCTAACCTGTTGCATGATGCTTTTCATTTATGATATTATTTCTGAGGTAATGCAGGCCTTATAATGCCATTGTAATGGGCTAGTTTAGCTGGGAAACTAACAAACAAGTAAGAATTCACACACATGTTCAACAAACCGCTAAAGCCCCTACTTAGTTGTGGATATAAAAATATATACAACAATTAGCAGAGGCTCCATGGATGCATTTATTTATTAGGAGGTACGAGTGGAAACATAGTTACATAGGGTTGAAAAAAGACAAAGTCCATCAAGTTCAACCCCTCCAAATGAAAACCCAGCATCCATACACACACCCCTCCCTACTTTCCCATAAATTCTATATACCCATACCTATACTAACTATAGAGTTTAGTATCACAATAGCCTTTGATATTATGTCTATCCAAAAAATCATCCAAGCCATTCTTAAAGGCATTAACTGAATCAGCCATCACAACATCAACCGGCAGTGCATTCCGCAACCTCACTGTCCTGACTGGGAAGAACCCCCTACGTTGCTTCAAATGAAAGTTCTTTTCTTTTAGTCTAAATGGGTGGCCTCTGGTACGGTGATCCACTTTATGGTTAAAAAGGTCCCCTGCTATTTGTATATAATGTCCTCTAATGTACTTGTAAAATGTAATCATGTCCCCTCGCAAGCGCCCTTTTTCCAGAGAAAACAACCCCAACCTTGACAGTCTACCCTCATAATTTAAGTCTTCCATCCCTCTAACGAGTTTAGTTGCACATCTCTGCACTCTCTCCAGCTCATTTATATCCCTCTTAAGGACTGGAGTCCAAAACTGCACTGCATACTCCAGATGAGGCCTTACCAGGGACCTATAAAGAGACATAATTATTATGTTTTCATCCCTTGAGTTAATGCCACAGAATGACACTGCCCAGAATTAGACAACTTGTTATCTACAAAAACCCCAAGATCCTTCTCATTTAAGTAAACTCCCAACACACTGCCATTTAGTATATAACTTGCATTTATATTCTTTTTGCCAAAGTGCATAACCTTGCATTTATCAACATTGAACCTCATTTTCCAGTTTGCAGCCCAGTTTTCCAGTTTAGACAGATCACTCTGCAAAGTGGCAGCATCCTGCATGGAACCTATAGTTCTGCACAATTTAGTATCATCTGCAAAAATAGAAACAGTACTTTTAATGCCCACCTCCAGGTCATTAATAAACAAGTTAAAAAGCAAGGGACCTAGTACAGAGCCCTGCGGTACTCCACTAACGACACCGGTCCAATTAGAAAATGTTCCATTTACTACCACTCTTTCTAGTCTATCTTTTAGCCAGTTCTCTATCCAGGTACAAATACTATGTTCCAGGCCAACATTCCAGTAACCTTTTGTGTGGCACTGTATCAAATGCTTTAGCAAAGTCTAAGTAAATTACATCCACTGCCATCCCAGAATCGAGGTCCCTGCTTACCTTCTCATAAAAATAAATTAAAGGGATACTGTCATGGGAAAAAAACATTTTTCAAAATGAATCAGTTAATAGTGCTGCTCCAGCAGAATTCTGCAGTGGAATCCATTTCTCAAAAGAGCAAACAGATTTTTTTATATTCAATTTTGAAATCTGACATGGGGCTAGACATATTGTCAATGTCCCAGCTGCCCCAAGTCATGTGATCTATTACGCATAAAACCATGCTGGCACAAACTCATAGTATTGTGATTTGCTATGAAGTCAGTATCTTATCCTTTATTAAACCTTCAAAATCTTTCCTACCACTGACTTCAGACTAACTGGCCTATAGTTTTGAGGCTGAGAACGGGATCCTTTTTTGAATAGAGGCACCACATTAGCAATTCGCCAGTTTCTCTGCACTATGCCAGATCTCAATGAATCCTGAATCCTGAAAAAAGTAAAGAGGTTTGGCAATCACAGAGCTAAGCTCGCTAAGTACCCTGGGATAAATACAATCTAGCCCAGGACCTTTGTTATGTTCTAGTCTTTTTTGAATTTCCTCATGTGTGAACCATGCATCATTTTTTGTATTACTAGAATTGGGACTATGAAGAAGGAAACCTTCATTAACTGGTTCCTTATTTGTGTAGACAGACAATATGAGTTGAGAATCTGCGCTTTAATTTTGTTTTCATCAACCAGCTGACCCCCCTCTGATAGTAAGGGTCCCACCCCTTCCTGCTTCATTTTTTTTTACTATTAACATATTTAAAAAATAATTTTGGATTTTTTTTACCTCTTGCTGCAATATCCTTTTCCACATACATTTTAGATTGCCTTATAGCTTCTTTGCATGATTTATTGGCCTCTTTGTACCTTATAAATGATTCGGCTGTACCAGCTAACTGGAAAGCTTTAAAAGCATGTCTTTTCTTACCCACCTCAACACCAACGCTTCTATTGAACCAAAAAGATTTTGCTTTGCAACGACGTTCCTTGCTTACAAGTGGAATATACTGACAAGTATATTTATTTTATAGTTTATTTATATCGTTTATTTATTTTAAAGACTTCCCATTTTTGTTCTGAGTTTAACCCTGTGAAAAGCATTTCCCACTTAATATGTTGCAGAGATGCCCTTATACTGTCAAAGTTTGCACGTCTGAAATTTAGTGTTTTAGTTACTCCTGTATAGAATTGCTTCTGCAACAGAATCTCAAAGGAGACCATGTTATGATCACTATTTCCTAAATGCCCCTCACCCACACAAATGTTAGAGATGAGTTCAGTATTATTAGTTATTACAAGGTCCAAAAGAGAGTTATTCCTAGTATGTTCTTGAACGAGCTGGAATAAAAAGTTGTCATTCAGCATATTTACAAACCTACTAGCTTTTTCTGTCTTGGCAACCCCATTACCCCAGTCAATGTCTGGATAATTTAAGTCACGCATAGCAACAACTTGACCCAGCTGTGAAGCCGCTTGTATCTGCAAGAGTAGCTGGGCTTCATACTCGACACTCATACGAGGAGATTTATAGCATACACCAATGATAATTCTTTTTATAAACTTTTGCCCAGTCAAAATCTCTACCCATTATATGTTAAGTTAGCATTTTTCTGTTTTCCTTGTAACAAGGGACCCCCTTAGCTGGTAAACTGTATGCCCCCCTCACTCCTCCCCCATGACCCCTTACTAATCCCACTGCCCAGTATACCCTAGCTTCCCCATAATTCTTTATCTCACCCACCCCCCCTTGCCTAGTTTAAACACTCCTCCAACCTTTTAGCCATTCTTTCCCCTAGCACCGTGGACCCCCTTCCATTGAGGTACAAACCGTCACCACTGTATAGGTTGTACCCCAAGGAAAAATCAGTCTAGTGCTCTAGGAACCCAAACCCTTTCATACACCAAGACTTGAGCCACGCATTTAGCTCCCTAAACTCCCGCTGTTTTCCTAAACTTGCACTTGGCACTGGCAAAATTTCAGAAAATATGACATTGGAAGACCTTTCCTTGATCTTAGAGCCTAGATCCCTGAAATCTCTGACCTCTTTAAGGTCTTCCATCTACCATTTATTTTGTCATTAGTACCGATATGCACTAAGACAGCTGGGTCATGCCCAGCTCCAATTTGTCTATCCGATCAACCACATGCCGAACCCTGGCACCAGGTAGACAGCAAACTGTTCGGTTGCAGCGATCCGGACGACAGATTACCCTATCCACTTTCCTAATAATTGAGTCCCCTACAACCACAATCTGCTTCGGCCTGTCTCTGCTCTCCTCCCCACCACTACTGGGAGAAACTGGTCTCCCGGGTGTTAGAGAGATCAGCCCAATCTAGAATTGCCAATCCAGAATTCATACTCCCATCATCATCACACAATCTGGCAAATTTGTTGCGATGTATAAACTCTGGATCAGCCTCCATTTTCCTTTTGCCCACCTTAGATTTTCTAACTGTCACCCAGCTAGCTGCCTCAACATCCTGCTGCTGTTCTGTTCCCCCCAAACTATCTGACCCCGCTAGGTCCTGCTCAGTGAGCAAGAGACTGCTTTCAAGATTGTCAATCGACCACAGTGTTGCAATTTGTTGCTCTAGTGCTCTAACTCGAGCCTCCAAAGTGGCAATTTGCTCACAACCACCACAGAGGTAAGCATTTTGGACCTCTTGTTCCAAATCTGCATACATATGACAAATTGTGCACTGAGTCAGACCTTCAATCTTGCTAGCACTCATTATGCCAGTTACAGATCAAAACAGGAATAAAAAAAATAAATAAATTAGGGTTTAGAACAAACTTTTGACATAGTTTGAACCTCCTTTAGTTTGAAACTCCTGTGTTTGTAACTCCACTTACAGATACTCCACTTACAGATCCCCCACTTACAGATAGGGTTGCCACCTTTTGCTAAATTTTTTTACTGGCTGGTGGGGGCGGGAAGAGGGAGGGAAAAAAAAGCTAAGTTTACAGGGGATTGGGGGCGGGCTGAGGGGTCTTTTTAAGGGTATTACAAATTTACCGGCAACTACATTGCCGGTAAATTTGTAATACCGGCCCCGGCCTTGGCAGTTGTTTTATTGGCTAGGCTGGTAAAATACCAGCCGGGTGGTAACACTACTTACAGATTCCCCACTTAAAGAGCAAACACTTATGAGCAGCTAAACACTAGAACAAGCTCCACTGGAGTCCCAGGGGTTCTATTTATACAGTCTGTTCAGGTGCAACTAATCAAACCCCACCCCCTAAAACTGAGGGAAAACTAACTGCAAAGTAAAACAGGTTGTGACAAACTTGCTGTAAGCACACTAGCACACCAAACTTTGCTATTTAGCACCCAAGACAGAAAAAAAACTATAAAAAATAAAACCACAGTAGTTAAATATAAAACCTTAATATAAAATAGCAGTTAATAACAAGTACGTATCCTTTTCAGTTGATTTGTTTGCTTTTAGTTGCTTTTTTTCCAGTCAGCAGCCTGTTTCAAACAGTCATCTATGTTTCCATCATCTTTAATGATGTTAGGAGTATTTAAAACACTTCACACTACCTAAGTTTACATAAAAAAGCTGCTGTGTAGTCATAGGGGCAGCCATTCATGCAGAAAAAGGAGACAATGCACAGGTTAAATAACAGATATCAGATAAGCCCTGTAGCATACAGTGGGATTCTACACCGCTTATCTGTTATGTACTGTGTATCCTGTGCCTGAATGGCTGCCCCCATGGCTACAAAGCAGCGTGTTTATATTAACTATATTAGTTTTTCTGAGGCAAACACACCGATTTTACCAGTACATAATGTTGTCATTCCTTTAAAACACTTTCACTTACTTTTAGGTGTTATTGTTCCTTTAACACCAGTTTGTTCACTTTAACTCACATCTGCTCACACTCTTGATGGATGCACCAGACATTTGCATGCACCCGGCTCAGACCTAGTTCCTTTTTTTTAAAATTTAAATATGAAGGCATAGAATTTGATAAGACAAATAAACAAATACAACAAAGAATTGTGGTTACTGCCATTTATCACAATATAATATGGGCTAAGTGTGGCATCAGAGTGGGAAAGGGGAGAATAGGTGGGATTTCTCCTATGAGGTTGACTAATGGGTTGTGTTAGGTTCTCTGTACTTGATTTAATGGGAGATTAGCCGTGTGACAGGCTTGTGTGACAAGTAGGGAATCCAAACTTTATGGAAAGTTTTCTGTGAGTCGTTTTTCAAGCTGGTTAGCTTCTCTAAGACAAAGACAGTGTCTTTGATTTGACTAGTTGAAAATCTAGAATAGGGTATTTTAGACTATCTATCCACATTATTAACTCTGTACACATATTTTTAGCATAAATTGCATTGCGCTTTACACATTTGAAATGAACATCCACTTCTGAATGGCCTTGCTCTGGTATTATGGCTTGTTGTGGTAGAAAACAGCACCACTGATATAAAAATAAATGGAGGCAACATTCTCCCTGGTAACTCATATTCAGTCAACCAGACAGGAAGCAAGTTGCAGGTAGACCACACCGGATAACTCCCCTTGGAGGCCTTATGTTCAGGTCCTGGGCCCATCTGTAAGCTCAAGAAGCTCATCCTCTTCAGCCGATGGTAAGTCTCTACCTCCCTCATTTCTCTCTGTTCAGTAGGTTCATTCTTACAGACAGGTTGAAATACACACACAT
Organism: Xenopus petersii; assembly: GCA_038501925.1. Classification (NCBI taxonomy): domain Eukaryota; kingdom Metazoa; phylum Chordata; class Amphibia; order Anura; family Pipidae; genus Xenopus; species Xenopus petersii. The sequence goes on from CM076676.1 coordinate 103,459,032, forward strand.
TTAATTGGTCCTGATGCAGGCACTTATGATTTTGTGCAATCCCACTCTGACCTCCACTTAGTATACTACTGAAATGTTCTGGTGTGGGTATTCTACCACCGCATGTGGTTTGGGCTCCCAATACAGTAATATTTTTGAATCCCTCTGGATTTTGGGGTTACGTAGAAGAACTCAACACCCAGCATGCAGGGGTATAGGATCAACCACCCTCTCCTGTAATACTAAATCCTGGGTCACCTGAAGCAGTTTAGCCAATATCCATACCCATTGTTTGGAACTGTGTTTAGTGGGAGCACCTGTAACCAGCAGTATGAATCAAGGGGTAGCTGCACCTGTCTCCCAAACATCAAAAAGAAAATGGTGTAGACAGTGGTAGTATGGATCATGTTATTGTAAGCCTATAATATATCTGGCAGGCTTTCTGACCACCTCTCAAGATATTCTTCCCTCAGAGTCCTCAGTCTGATTAAAAACTCCATTGCCCTGGGTATTGAGTATGGAGTGGTGCAAGAGTTCCACAACTCTTGAAACGTACATTCATGTAGCCAAGTGTGACTCAAAGCTTGGCCCTTGATCTTGAAGGAATTGCTGAGTGCAACCATATGGCCTTATCACTTGAGTCCACATCAGTTGAATGGTCATTTTGTTGCTTGCTCCTTGGTGGGGACCACTATTAAAAACTTAGAGAAATGGATGAGTAACAGGTATACTGGTACCCAGCTGGGGACCTCTGAATTGCCCTTATCTACCAACTCAAAAGGGTCTCTGGTGCATAGCCACATCAGCCCGGTTCTACCTGGTTGGGCAGTGACGTAACTATAGATGAAGCAGACCCTGTGGTTGTGGGGGGAAATAGCAACAGACCAGTTGCCCTGTTTTGACCACCATAAGGTGCCCCTGGATTCATGCATTATACGACAATCTTCAGTCAAACGAGCAGTGATGACCACTAGCTGCCAGGTCATCAGCTGCTCTCTTTCCCACTCACTTCAGCAGTATAGTAGACCATCTTGTTTGGAGATCGAGCACCTATTGCAGTGCTGGGTCATCCCATTGCACCCCGTGCACTCCTCGAGAGTATATATTTCATTAAGCTGTTCTCCAACTACAGCCATCTGAGTGACTGGGACCCCTTACCCTTCCTGCACCTTCATTTTCAGTGGGAGGTGCAGGCCCCATCCCATTCAAATTCATGATTCACAAGGATACCCAGCTTTCTTATACCTACCCCCACAATTTAAAGGCAACGGTCATAGTAGTTACCTCTGAGCCAGTATGTAATAAACAACAGGCCATTTGTTCCCCCCCCGGTTCTGTAGTCATAAAGTTTGGTCACCACCCAGTCCCTCTTTATGTTCCCGAGAGCACACTTTAGCTTCCCCCACGGTTGGCCTCCTAACCTTCTAGCTTAATGGTAAGTCCTCTGTGTTAGGCTCCCTCTTATAGTTAGGGCATGTGTGGGCCATGTTTCCCAGCATTCCACAATGCCAGCAGCAAGGGGACTCACCACCTTACCTGTGCCAACCTCTTCCCATAAGATTTGTTCACCCTTTGGAAGCTAGCAACCCCCTCTTTTATGGTAGGCAGAGATTCTAACAGTTCTTTCATCATCCCCTAAGGAACCAAGGGGAACCTTCTGCAGTTACCTCAGTCACAGGGACAGACACAGCTGTAAGTGGCATTGACTCTTTCACACTCACGTCAACCTCTGAATATCTGGAACTTATTCTTCAACATCACACGTAGTCTTGTGTTGTGGTGACCTGTCAAAAACTGGTCACAAAGCAGGCTGTAGTACCGCCTAATAAAAAACCCAGTTGCATCCATGGAGCCTCTGCTAGTTGTATATATTTTTCGATCCACAACTAACTTCAATTTTGAAATAGGTTTATATAACATCCTCTAGAGTTATACTCTTTTTAGAAGAGCTATAGCTCCAGAAGAAGGAAAGTCTGTTTGCACTTGGGGGTGCCAAATTTTAGGCACCCCCAAGTGATTTTATTGACTTACCTGAAATTCCTGGCCAGTGCTACTATCAGCAGAAAACTGCACAGGCCCAGGGTTTTTCTAGCGAGCACCAAGGAGAGGTCTTCTTCCATCTTCTTCTTTCCTCATATTTCCCCTGGGCAAGCTCATGTACAGTAGAATGAAATAGTCATTGTTTTAGTTAAAGTACAGCTTTTTGTTCTACTGCGCATGCGCAATAGCAGGAATAGGATCTCTCCGTGGTGCTCACTGGTATAACCCCGGCCAGTGTAGTTTTCTGCCGATAGGAGCACTGGCCCGAGGTTTCAGGTAAGTCAATAAAAACCTAACATTTTGCACCCCCAACCCCAAGAGCAAACAGCCTTTCATTCTCCTTTAAAGGTTCATGAATCTAAATATGCCCTCTGTATCTCCTTATAGTTTCACTAAGTGAAATTGCGTCAGTCCTGCCTCTTCTACTAAATCATTGGCAAGTGTGACGCTGAGAATCCTTGGAGCTGAGGTCACACTGACCATGGCAGAAATCCCAGGCTTCCCACAACAGGTTGTGTCAATTGGTACAGCACACGTGCTCCGAAAGAAACACATGCGAATACAATTTTAACTCCATGGACCAGAGGTGACACAATTCAGACTCTGAAAAAATTAGCCGTAACTTGCACCCTATTTGTAAACATTTGCAATTGCATCAGAGTATTGGGCAAAATTGTGGCAGGTGGTACACCCTACAAGACTATAATTATTGAAGTATCACTGAAGAGCAGTGCTGTGTAGATAGTAGCATAGGCTGTCCCGGATTTGTCGAAAGGCCACCTAGGCCCGGGCGGCAGGATTTTAGGGGGGCTACAATAATTTTTTAAATTTCCTGTGCACCAATCCCAAAATTTGCACGAATAAAGGGGAGGGGACAGGGGTGACGAACGGCAGTGGGCCTAGGGCCCACTATGTAAATCTGGCCCTGAGCATAGGGCAGTGTTATCACTTATTCAGGAAAATGTGGTTTGGCCCAGACTTTGCCCCTGATCATGTCAGAAACTTCAGCAACCTGTTCCATGAGCCTTCCAGGTCTGCATGCCAATCGGACTCCAATATATATATATATTTTTGTATTTCTAAGGTAAAAGGTTATTTTAAAATTGCAAATACTGCTCTTAGGTCATCTACTAAAGGGTTGCAGAACTAGAGGAAATGGACTCAGGAATACAAAATGTAGGGGGTCACTGGTTGATAAGCAGGTTTGTGTGACTCTTGAAGAGATGTTTGTGGCCCGCAGCTTAGCAAAGGCCTCTTTTAATGATTTATCTATTAATATAGAAGTATAAAACTGCTTGGCTGCCTCTGGCCTACATCTCCCTGCAGGCTTGTATAGCCTGTGAGACTAAGGTTGGAGATTGCTAGCGCTGTGTGTATGTGTGTGTATTTGGGTTGTCAGGCTGTGTACGTCTCGGCTGTGTGGAGTTGTTGTTGTCAGGAAGAGTGCGCCTGCGCGGTCCGTGTGCAGCCTCCGCTCCTCTTCAGTGAGCGCCGTGTGGGCTGCTCACGGCTGCAGTGGGTCCAGGTGTTCGCTAGTCGCGGGGCACCGTCGGGAAGAAATACAGTTGCCGTTTTAGTTTAATGATCCTCGACAGCGGAGTCGTCTGAAGTTACCGACACCACAAATTTACCCTTGGGTTTCTCTCCTCCCAGCGAGCTTACCATGCACCTCACCCTATTCCACGCGTCTTCACCGTTTTAGCTGCCCGCACCCCACCTGTGCCCCAGACGAGCTCTCCTTCGTCATGTCCCTCCAGCAGGGGAAGGCGACTTACTCGAGGTCGGGGTAAAGGCCTAGTTTGCAGTGCTCCTTCCGTCCTCCTGCTTCCCACCCCTCCCCACCTTCTCTCTCTCTCTCTCACACACACACACACACACACACACCGAGCTCAGCATCAGAAATCATGGAAGAGGAACAGCAGCAGCAACAACAACAAGCCCAGAAAATGCAAGGCACAGAGCAGCCTGCCCAGCTCCCTCCCTCTGCACCAGGGGCTCTGCCAGCCTTAGTGACAGGACTACAAGGCACAGAGGCCAATGCACTGCAACACAAGATCAAGAACTCCATCTGGTAAGTCCCATGCCAACAACTACCCCCATGCCATGTCACTCACTTATAGGGTTGCCACCCTTTGCGGGGAAAAAATACCGGCCTTCCTATATTAAATACATTGAGGTCAACCATCATTTTTACCGACCAGGCCTGTAAAATACCTGCCAGGTGGCAACCCTACTCTTTATCACCTATACACGTTTTTTGTAAAAAAAAATACCGGCCTTCCTATATATTTAGATTATGTTCCCTATAAATAACATTGGGGTCAAGTTTCATTTGTACAGGTCAGGCAGTAAACTAGTGGCCAGATGGCAACCCTACCTATACATGGGAGAGACGCACTACCTGGCACCTTCCATGGTGAGATTGGCTCTAGTAACAGGGTTGGGCTATATCCCTGAGTGTACACATGGCAAAATGTTGCCCCACAAACATAGCACATGTCTGAATACAAGGGGATGTTTGTGCATGTGTGTCAAGTGCTCACCAACAAGCAAGCAGTGTTGCAGTCATATTTGAGCTTATATCAGTGTTTTTAGACAATATGTGCATAAGTAGGCTTAAGCACATGTCTTCCCCAAAGACAAATTATGAGCCCTAAAACAAAAATAACCCTTTTCTAGGAAATAAGAAAAATTCCAGCCTTCCTTTGTATTTATCTTTCTCCCTATTAATAACACTGCCATCAAGCATCACATTTACTGCCTAGGCCGCTAAATTACTGCCCAGGTGGAAACCTAACATTCCATATGTACATTATGTCTGTCTGTCATCCCATATATCAACATATTGCAGATTATTGTTCACCCTGCAAATGATATAAACAAAAAATAATAAAACTCTAATAGTGTGTACTTAACCTTGTTTGTGTCCAGTCTTTAGCCTCCAGCTGTTACTGAATTGCAACCCTCAACACTGGGAGCTATAGCCCAGTAACAGCTGGAGGGCTACAGGTTGGGCATCCCTTCATTTTAGGCATTTGAGAAACTAGAACATTTGCATAGTATACATGTAGGATGTATTTTATTTGTATTGAGAATTAGGCAGTGTTCTTTGATCTTTCCATCTGAAGGAAGAATACTTTGCCTCTTTATCTCCGTCCTCTGCAGTATTAAACAGGATTAAATGCAATGCTGCAGATCATATTGCTGTTTTCTGATGTATCCTAGAAAAACATTAGAGAACGTTTTTATCCATTTGTATCCTTGCTACTGGAACATGCAGATGATGGGAATGCATGAAATATTTTTCATTCAGCGGGTTGTTTTTTTTTTATTCCAAGAATAACAAAGGTGGTCAGATGCAGTCTCGTGCTGAATGGCTGGCTGATATTTTTTTCTTGTATCAGGTCACTAGACTGATGCTGTGTGGGAGTGTCTTAGGCTGCTAGATAAAAATCACACCTGCTTAGGTTTTATATTAGCACTGTATGTGTGTGTGTGGATCCATGTATACAAATATATATTTTTATAAAATGAATGCAGTGCACTACATGTAATTTTAATAGATTCCAGTCACAAAAACAAACAAATCCCTCTATAGAAAACATTGCCGTGTAGTATTTTTGCAGCGGTTCTATTGATAGCTTTTTACTCTCATCTGCACTGTGCTGTAAAAAGCAGCAGCAGCAGAAGCTGTTTACATCCACTAACAGTTGGTATCATGTCAAAATTCCTGGCAAAATGGCTACTGAGTGAAAACCTTGTTTGTTAAAGCTCATCTTTACGTGCACATGGCCATCAATGTTGTACACTTGTACATCATATACTCTGTCTAAAGGACATTTTGCTCCCTTTTGGATATGAACACTATATGTGTGTGTGTGTATATTTTAAACGTTTTAGTTTTTAAGACCTGGATCATTTTTGCTTTTGTGGTTTCATTGTTGTCATTAATATTTTTTTTTTTTTTCATTTTACAGAACTGATTGTAGATTGTGGGGAAAATGTTTTCTAGAAAAAGACAAGATCATCATAGCAAATGTGTGGCTTTGGTGGGTTTGTGCATTTGGAATAGCCAGTGTTGTTGGACAAGTTGCTAATAATAATAATAATGTTTGCATGTATTAGCAGGCTGTAAAACTATTTGGCTGATTTTCTCGATTTGCAGCTTTGACATTGCAAGGCCTTTCGGCTCTCCGCTTGTTAAAACAACTCTTGCAAGATTAGTAGCAGTGGGTGGACTTGATCCTATAACCTTTTCATCCCAAGTCCAATGCTCTTAATCCGGTCTCTCATGCACCCTTTAAATAATTTATACATAGAATTAGGTTTAACTGTACAATTTTGTTTTCGCCCATCATATCATTAAGCAGAAAGCCTGCAGATAGTTTTGTTTTTTTTGTCTGCTTCTGGGTTGACTCGCCATGAATAAACAACAGTACTTTTAATAGCATCAGAAGGTGGTTTCAGGTGGTGACATACTGGCATTCTCAAGGTCATATGAGGTGCACTACATGGAAAACATATGTTCTGTAGAACTGCTGTGTTTAATTTGCACATTGTGCCGATTGTAAACATTAACATGGCAGTTTTGCTAGTCTCTCATATTTTCCAAATAAAAACATTTTGGTTTTTGCATACTGCTGGAGACACATTGCTAGGAGTTAGAGGGTCACATTTTAAAGAAAAATAGAGACAGTGTTTGGTTGCCTTCAGGTTTCCCGCAAAACTTATATTTGTGACGTAGGCCTCACTTTTATATTCAGTATAGCTCACTTTAGAAACAAACATGTTTTTCTAAACACAATTAGAATTATTGTTCCTGCTAAAATGAGTTTGTTGTAGAGCAATACTATATAATATAGTACACAAGATCCATGTAAGATAAATAATTGTAAATGCTGCTTAGTGTTGGCCCATGACATGTGCAATATATAAAATAAGGTACCCCTACTTAAAATATTTACAAGTTGCCTCAGAGATCAATGACTTGTTTTGAAAGCATTCAGCCTGCTGCCTTGTTCTTTTCTATATTTTGCTTCAACTTGATTATAATTAAGCATTTTTAAATCCTTGGTGATAAGTCTTTTGTTTTTTTGTAGTGTTTCAATGATTTTTATTTTCCTTAAATCATTTTGCTCCACTTTACGTAAAGACCCCTTACCAATGGAAAAATCCAGCGCCAACCATTCTGGATAATAGATTCTCCTATTTGTGTTCATTAGTTAACTGTTCCAGTTTAGTTTGTGTTCTCAGGAGGTGCAATGATATTGCTGTTTAGATCCTTCTTGGTGGCCTAGAATGCAGGCTGGATGTGACCCTCCATAGCATATTTTTAATATCTTGGATAACCTATAACATTGAATAAGGTTTCCAGCACTGCTCTAAATTACATAACTTGGGGAATAAATTAAATCGGGGACTTGATGTCAGCCTTGCATACATTATATTCACCTGTTCAAGCAAGCTCACTTTTAGGGTAATGCCACATGCAGCATTAACCCCTTTCTTTAGTGCAATAACCCATTGACATTTTTGTGTGCATTTACATAGGATAACACAGATTTTAAAATCATCCCTTTGTACATAACCTTAGGCTGAGGGAAATTAAGGACAGTGGCACGCAAGACTATTTCAGTGTCCCACTGCCTTTTAAGTAGTTCAAACGCAGGACAACACATCCAAAATAGCTCTTTATTGCCTTCTGTGCCAATATTAATATGCTACCTAAATCTAGTCCCTTAGAAACCAATGTTAAAACACATTGTAAGTGAACAACAAATAGCAGCTATTGATCCTGCTGTGTGGCACGTTATAATAAAAATAACTTTTCCACGATTAATTTGTATCTGCTATAGTTGTTACTGTTACAGTTATCTGATCTGGTATCCAGAACAAAGATATCTAGGAAGGTTATTAGACTTAATTGTTTGGTATAAAGACTGGGTAAATAGATCGGTACAAAATAAAACATTTTTTTCAATATTGTTAGTAAGCCAAAAATGTAGTGTATAAAGACTGGAGTGACTGGATGTCTAACATAATAGCAAGTACTACTTCCTGCTTCCTGCTCTTTTGGTTTCCACTGATTGATTACCAGGCAGTAACCCGTTTTTATATTTACACTGAACTTTTTGGGTATGGTACAGGTATATGATCCATTATCTAAAACACAGTTATTCAGAAAATTCCTTTTTATGGGAAGGCCATCTTCCATAGACTGCATTTTAAGCAAATAATTCACTTTTTAAATGATTTCCTTTTTCTCTGTAATCATACAGCCCTTTTCCCAAAAAATCTGTGACACAGTGTAAAATGTAAGCAAATAAATAAATAACCTAAACCATATATTTTAATGCAAATAGTATAATATAAATAATTCTATATGTTGTTTTTATAATATTTGCAATTAAACATATGGTGTGCAAATCCGCTCATTCTCTTTTATTTAAACATTTTCTATAGTAACTTAAGGCATTGCTGCTTAGCTTGTCCCAATTTTTGCAATAGATCCTTTCCACCTTAGCATTTCTAATGATATTCAGTATTGGGAAGTATGCTCAAGGCACTCTGAAAGAGTATTTCATAAATAAAAGTTGTCAGTGTGCTATAGCCCTTATTGCCAACCTGCCCAATGAAGCAGTAAACAAAACTGAATACATCTAAAATGGAATGATCTTTGTAAAGCCTTTTATAAGAAATGTATATTTGTTCATAAAAAATTGCATTGGGATACTATGATAACCAAGGAAAAGGCCATGCCTCTTCAAGGGTACCTATTGGTTTACTTGTTATGTGGGTTATAATAGAGCCTTCAATCCAGTTGGGGTAAACATACAGATTTGGTGAGAAAATGCTTCTAGTAAATGCTGTACCTCAGGAGCTCCTTGTGCAGGTTACATGCACATAGTGAGCAAGCTATGACGCTCCTTAGACACAGCATTTTTGTAAGATCTGGATTTGTCTGAATCAAAACTATTCTGCAAATTCAAACCATTATGGGGTTTTAATGCTTTGGACAATTGAATACAACAGGTTTTTTTTTCCATAGTGCAATTTTTTTCTTTTTCTCAACTTTGTGTATGCAGATATGTGTTTGAGTTTAGTATTCAATTTCAGCTTTTATGGAGGATTGGAAAAATGTTGTGTATTATGCATTTCTAGAACTTGCTGTACATTCGCCACTTAATTTCAATTACACAAATGAAAAGGGGCAGTAACAGTATATAAGCTCTCACATGATGTGGGCTCACCTACATATGATGACCTGTTGATCTGCAAGGCGATTGGAACCCATTAAATAATTTAAAGGGGGTGTTCACCTTCTGCAAAATCCTATCAGGGTGGTGGGATTTTGCAAAAGAAAAACTAACCATTACAATCAATTAAAAAAAATCCACTACCCAAATGCAGAGATTAGCATATGGATATAAGCAGAGCCCTCCCTTCTGTTATACGCATCAGCCAACTGGATCGGAGGAAAGATGTATCGCACTGTATTGTAGGTTAAACTGGCTGTGCATGGGTAGATGAAATAATTTGTTGAGATTGTTAAACAAATCCTGTCCCTTTTTTTTTTTTTTTTTTTTTTTTTATTACCCAGTGGATATGCAAAATTGGGTTAATCTAATCAATTCGTGTGCTGTCCAGTGATCAGATCAAATGAGGGGACAGTACAGACTACATCCATAGCCTCATGTAGCCCATATCCATTTAGATTTCTCATCAGCTACTGATCGGGAAGGCCATCATCTTCATCTCATTTTTGGAACAGGAGACTTCAGACTTGATGAAAAGTGTCTGAAAAGGGTCCGCAACCAATATCATCAGTCAACTATCAATGCGTATGAAAAGTCTTCTTGGAAACCCATAAACTCAACAGCTACCTTGAAATGTCTGAATTTTGTTGATTGCATTAACCTGTTGACACAACAGTTCAGACATTCAAAGTAGGCTGTTGAACTCATGGGTTTTCAGTAGTCTTTTCATATATAGTAATAGTTACCTTATGAAAGAATAATCATGTAAGACCTTTTAGAACTCTGCCAGTGATGCCCTCAGGCCTCTTAAATTGGACCTGTCACCCAGACACACAAATCTGTATCTGTTTCAAATTAAACATGAAATCCAATTTCTATTTTTTATTAAAGCATTTATAGCTGTTGTAAGCTCATTTAAAAATATCAACTGTCAATCAAATATTGTCTGCCCCTCCTCTTTCCCCTGGGCATAGAGTCGGGGCAGTCAATTACTTTCACTTTCCATTCAGCACTTACTAGATGTCACTGCTCTCCACATATTCCCCCATTCTCTTTACCATTTAATTGTGTAGCCAGGGCATGGGGATGGACATTGCGTCCCCCATTCTGGTGCACAAACAAGATTCTGAGATGATGCAAGTCTTGCCTTAATAACAGTGTAGACAAAATGGCTGCTGCCTGTTTGCTATAATTTTGAAATCCCAGACTGAAGGAAGCAAGATTCAAATAATTTATATAGTGTAATTAAAGTTCATTTTGCTTGACTAATGTGATAAAATAGGATTTTGAATAATTGTTTGGGTGGTGTCCCCTTTAATGGTAGGTAGATGCAAAATATTTCAATGCCATGCCTTCAAGCCCTTCAAGAGACACAGACATGTAGCAAGAAGCCCTATATGGACCAGAACAAGCTGGTCATTTCATTGACTCCCTAACTTCAGGTAGTGGGACATTGGTAGTGGACTGTATACCAAGTTGTTTTTATAATTGGTAGTATAGTGCACTATGTAAGAATCATGACCACTGTACAATACATGTGCTGCATTTGTCTAATAGAAACTCAAGGATAGTGTTACAAAATATGTTACAATTAGATGTGAAGAAGAAGCTGGGCGGAGCGTCCATATTGCTCGCTAAAGCTGGGGCTCTGGGGCTGATGCGCCCAGACCACATTCACTATTTGGTGAGTCATTTACAATTTATTCTGGAGCACCCTGTTTCTCACAATTAGTATTTTATCTTCTAATAGGATTTTTCAGGATCCATTATCAGTGGGATTTATAATAATATTTTTTCAGACCATAATCCATTTAGATTTTGCTGAATGGAGTCTCCTACAAATATAATTCATAGCCACAAGGATACACATCCTTTGTGACTATTGGAAATATTTTACTTGCTCACGGCAGCAGATATAGCAGCCAATGGCATAGAGAATCTTCAAACCACAAACAAGCCCCGGCTTGTCCTCTCACTGTACAGAAAAATATAAATATAATATAAATATAGGATGTAATGTAGGCCTCTATTGGAACAATGAGTTATTCATGTTTAATTTAATTTATTGTGCTTTATTCCTAATTGCAATTTTACAAATGCTATGTAGATTATGTTGATGTAATTTTATTTAACAAAACAAACGAGCAAATTGCTTAAATCCAATCCTAAAAACAGTGTCTAATTGGTGATTAATTTGAAGACTGCTTTCCTCCCTTCAATAGTGAAAAACCTCTATCAGGGAATTGGATATATTGGTTGACTTTGGTAGTAGTGGTCGATTTCCCTATGTCATCTTGTAATTTATCTTATTGAGAGAGCCGAGCTAGTACTGTACATTAAAGGTCGTGGCAGACAAGCAGATTCGGGGAGATTAATCGCACAACGACAAATCTTCTCTTCGGGCGACTAATTTCCCCCAAATCCCATCCCGCCACCAAGACTTCGGTTTTCCAAAGTTGCTCAAACTATCCTGGTGAGGCAACTTCAGAAAACAAAGCGATTTGAGTGCCATCCCACTGGCGATTTACATTCTTGCGAGCGGGAAGGCTTTTCAGCAAGATTAGTCGCCTGAAGAAGACTAATCTCCCCCAATCTGCACATCTGCCACCACCCTTAAGTGCTATGATAAGATATGTGCAGAGGCATCCATAAGTACTGAATCTCCTTCTACTTAAGAAGTTGCAGGCAAAATCTCATAGTATGAAAAGAACAGTCCCTCATTGCAGATGCACAGACTTCAACTGAGATTTTTCTTGCATAAACTGCTGTGGCTATTTAAGCCCCACTATTTGTTTGCTTGTGAAAATCAACTCCCAGTCTGAAGTTGGGAATATGGGCCAGCACTGTGATAGATTTTGTCCATGTAATTTTGGTAATTAAGTAATATTTCACATAAGTTCAAAGCAGGCTGTATGATGCAGAACAGTTTTTAAGTAGTCTTTGGAGCTATTGCACCACAGTTGAAAACCCATCCGACCAATCACTGGATTGAACTTGGTTGTTGGTTGTCAGTTCACCCAGAACTGTATAGGCCTGAGTAGCAGCAGAATTCATTAGTCCAATTAATGTAACTTGTTTATCCTTATATATGGGCAAGTTGAGCTAATATTTGATAGATTGGACACTTATCGAGTATGAGTATGACCTTATGTGACTACACTGCCTAGCATAAGTTTCCATTCAGACTGAGAGGAAGCCTGCTACCCATTTCCTATTTCACCCATTAACGGAAAACATTTTTAGGTATCTAAAAAAATGTATATAACATAACACAGCTCATTTGTAAAACCATGCTTCTTCTAAAGAAAACATTTTCATAAAAATATACTGTTTTAGTAGTATGTACCATTGAGTAATCCTAAATAGAAATTGCCAATTTAAGTACTAAGGGTCGCCCCCCCGGGATCATACAACTCACGGCGCATGCAATCAAACTAACGGCACACTTACATATTAGGTCACATGAGCCAATTAACTGAAAAAGTTCTGTTTTGTACCCCCATACTTCTTCCTCTTACAGTTAGTCTCATTATTTCTGGTCAGTGGATCTATGAGAAAGACCATCACAATGTGATGTAAAAGGGCAATATTTACTGATATATATTCCAGTTTGGTAAGATTCTTTAATAGGCCACTTAATATGATATAAACTATCTGTTGGTTAAGTATTAATTCTTGGTGTATAGTTTTCCTTTAATGTTGTAGCTGGGAATTAAAGCTATATAGTGGCAGGTATCCTATCCCGCTTTCCTAGTTTTGTCCTGATTTCAAATTAGGTAACTACTCTACAGACTAATCTTACAACATTATATTGGTAACAAACTTAATGTTTGGCTGTGTATTATTTTAAGTGGGTTGTTCATAGTATGATGTAGAGCAGTGATCCCCAACCAGTAGATCGTGAGCAACATGTTGCTCTTTGACCCCTTGGATGTTGCTCCCAGTGGCCTCCAAGCAGATGCTTCTTTTTAGAATTCCTGGCTTAAAGGCAAGGTTTAGTTGCATAAAAAGCATGTATACTGCCTAACAGAGCCTCCTGTTTGCTGCAAGTCCACATAGGTGCTACCAATACCCAATCATAGGCCTTATTTGGAATCTACAGGAACTTTTTGCATGCTTGTGTTGGTCTCCAACATTATTTTATACTTGAGTGTGGCTCATGGGTAAAAAAGGTTGGGGACCTCTGCTGTAGAGAGTGATAATCTGAGTCACTTTGCAACTGCTTTTCATTTTTTATTACTTGTGGTTTTTAAGTTATTTAGATTTTTATTCAGCACCTCTACAGTTTGCACTTTCAGCAGTCTGGAGATTCCGAATTACTCTAGCAACTATGAATTGATTTGTATAAGAGACTGGAAAATGAAAAGGAGAGGGCCTGAATAGAAAGATGAGTAATAAACAGTAGCAATAACAATAAATGTGCAGCCTTACAGACCATTTGTTTTTCGATGGGGTCAATGACCCCCATTTTAAAGCTGGAAAGATTCAGAAGAAGAAGGCAAAGACAATTAAAACTAAACAATTAAAAAACTATTAAAAAAATAAATAATGAAGACCAATTGAAAATTTGCTTAGAATTGGCCATTCTATAACGAACTAAATGTTTAACTTAAAGATGAATCATCCCTTTAAGTTCTTTTTAGTCCTGAGCAGTGCTAGATTTTAATGTAAATTAATAAAACTTAGGGAGTGACCTGGTTGTACTTTTATAATATACTTGTAAAGAATAATCATGTCACCTCACAAGCACCATTTTCCTGGGTCCTGAGAAAACAACCAAAATCCTCATAGCCTTTCTTTATAGTTTAATTTTACCATTTCTTTTACTGGTTTGGTTGCATATTTCTGCAGTCTCTCCGAGGTCATTTACATCCATAAAGAGGTTACTTGTCTTTAAGGTAACTTTAAGTATGTTATCATACCTCCCAACATTTTGGAAATAAAAAGAGGGACAAAAAGTTGCCGAGCGTAGCAAGACAATTTTTTGACCACAACCATTTTTGTGACCACACCCTCTAATTACCATGTTCATTTTACAAAATTTGGCAGGTTATGAAAGTTTGAACATATTTCTGTGGTTTTTTTTCAGTTATTAGTTTTGCTAATGAATTGCCCTTTAAGCTGTAAGTCTAAAGCTGGCCATAGATGAAAAGATTTTTATAAGATCCAATCGTTATCGTGAGACCACGATTATCTCAAAATGATCGTTTAAATGTATGATGTGTCCATCAACTAAAAAGACCATTTCAGGCGACATTGCCAGCAAAACTGAAGAGTAGCTGCCTGCTTGGCACTGCAAACATAGATAGATTTCACTGGGACTGATAAAGATTTTTAGACCGGGCCGATCAATTTTCTGACAGATGTCGGGCGAAAAATCGTAAGATGTACGATCGTTCCAATCTCACTAACCGCACGATAATTTGATGGATTGTTCGGACTGCGCTGAAATCGGTCGTTCACCAATGAAGAATCGTTGCGTCTATGGGGACCTTAACTTTTCTCAAGGGACCTGTTATCTTATATTGTTACAATTACTTATCTCTAAATTGTTACAAAAGTATCTTATCTGAAGCTGTGGCTGTTCTGGGCTCTCTGACAAAAGCCGATTAAGTTAGAAACTTTGTTTCTTTTTCTGGCTGTTTAGTGCAGACAAAACATGACTTTCCAGTACAAATAAGGGACTTTGGGTTGAGCTGTCAAAAGAGGGACTGCTCCTCGAAAATGGGTCAGTTGGGAGATATGTGTTCTAGAATTCTAAACAACTTTTCAACTGGCCTTTTCAAATTATTTGCCTTCTTCTTTTGACTCTTTTCAGGTTTCAAAAAACAAATGCTCTGTAAAGCTACAGATTCATTGTTATAGATACTTTTGATTACTCCTATTTCGATTCAGGCCTTCGCTTATTCATATTCCAGCCTTTTATTTAAATGCATGGTTGCTAGGGTAATTTGGACCATGGTCACCAGATTGTTAATACTGCAAAATTGAGAGCTGCTAAATAAAAAAAACTAAAAACTAAAAAAAAACAAATAAAAAAAAAAAAGAAAACCAGTTGCAAATGATCTCAGATATTACGCTCAATATCATACTAAAAGTTAATTTGAATGTGAACAGCCCTTTTAGGGCTCGGGCCCAACCATAAAGAGGCAGATTTATTTTAACCCACAAGTCATTGACCTTTTTATGATTACTTTATTGCATTATTGCCTTTTTATGCAAGAGATTACTTTATTGCTGTCTTTTCCACAAAAATTCTCCTTATTTCTCTTATTGCTCATACAGCTCATAGCTACTTCAGATAGTGTTGCGCACATGGGAAAATGCAGTCAATCCTATGACTTTTTTTAAGGCCTTTATTTTTTTTTGGATTTTATTTTTGCATTTTAAACTTAAACAAAAAGAAAAATAAAGCAGAGAAGGATTAGAGTACTTGTAGAGTGTATAACCATCTATGTTAGAGTCTGCAGGGGCATCCTTCAGTGTAAGTCACCGGCCCCAGACAGCCTCAAACGTTTCTGGCAGCCTCCGTCCAGATCAGTGATCCCCAACCAGTAGCTCGTGAGCAACACGTTGCTCTCCAACCCCTTGTATGTTGCTCTCAGGGTCCTCAAAGAAGGTGCTTATTTTTGAATTTCAAGCTTGAAATGAAGTTTCAATTGCATAAAAACTAATTATAGTCCCAAGCAGAGCCTCTTGTAGGCTGCCAGTCCACATAGGGTTACCAAATAGCCAATCATAGCCCTTATTTGGCACCCCAAGGGACTTTTTCATGCTTTTGTTGCTCCCCAACATTTGGATGTGGCTCACGGGTTAAAAAGGTTGGGGACCCCTGGTCCAGATCTTCCGGGTCTTCGGTAAGCTGAAGCGGAGACCGGCAAAGCGGTACATGCGCAGTTGAAGCAAGTTTGCTACAACTGCGCATGTGCTGAAATGGACGTAAATTGCCGAAGCGCCAAAAGAAGAAGACATGAAGACCTGGAAGATGGCTGCAGTGAACTCTGATGCTGTGACTCTGTTCCGAGGGGTAAATAAAACGTTAGGGACATTTCCCCCGGATGGGGGAGTTTGGTAAAGGGTTTGTTTCTCCTTTAAACCTGAGTACAAAGAAGCTAATTTGCTCGTGTGTGTGTATGTACACAAATCAAGTGACAAAACTCAAGCATAGATGGAATTGCAAAATTAAGTGTTTTAAAGTAGCAAACTTATAATGCAGTATTGCCTTGCACTGGTAAAACTGCTGAGTTTGCTTCAGAAACACTACTATTGTTTATATAAATAAGCTGCTGTGTAGCAATGAGGGCAGCCATTCAAAAGAGAAAAAGCTCAGGTTACACAGCAGATAATGGTGTTATCTTTTATCCACTATTTAACCTGTGCCATATAGCCTTTGTTCAGTTTTAACCATTGCTATACAGCAGCTTGTACTATACTATAGTAGTGTTTCTGAAACAAACAGATCAGTTTTACCAGTGTAATGCAACAGTACATGATGTTTTTATTACTTTAAAACACTTGAATTTTTTGGTGTTACTGTAGGTCCTGTCTCTAATAAAGGGGTTGCTCACCTTCAAACAATTAGTTTTCAGATAGATCACCAGAAATAACAACTTTTTCCAAATGACTTTCTATTTTCTATGTGTGACCGTTTTTCTAATATTGAAGTGTAAAGTGTAATTTTTAACATTCAGAAGCAGTTCTGTGAGGATGGAGGGTCACCAACCCTGTAAACTGTTCTAAATGAATACATTTAGGGGCAGATTTATCACAGGTCAAGGTGAATTTTAGAATGAAAAATTTTTGGATCTCCAGCTCAGCTCCCTGTACTTCGACTAGGGAATAGTCCAAATTCAATTCGTCAATTGGTGGACTTTGAAAAATCAAAGTTTTTCCATCGTTTCAAATTTGATCGACTACAGACCTATCCGATCGAAAATGGACCTTATCGACCAAACAGAACTTCGACTTAATTTCGGCTGGTCTTTTTGAATTCGAATTTTGACGTTTTTTTCAATTCGAAATTCAACCCTTGATAAATATGCCACTAAGTTGATACATTTGTTATCTTTGTCCCTGCTGAGCAGAATCCGTTGATTTAATTACAGGCAGCTGTTAGAATTGATACAATAGTTGCTAATACTCCAGAGATGCTGCTGAGAAATGTATGAACTAAATGTAGCAGAATTGTAACAGTTTAGAATCTGCACATGAATTACTGAGCTGCCAGACTGAAACACCAGACACACGAACATTCAACTTTAAACTTAGATTTTTGGAAAAACAGTAAAAAAATAAATAATGGAAAGGAATTGAAAAAAGTTTATTTTTGGAGAACAATCTAAAAACAACTGAACTCATAACTTCTAGTACGACATAGGCAATGGTATTTTGAGACAATTTGCAACTGGTTTTCATTTTTTCAGTTATTAAGTTGCTAAAATTACAACTGGAGAGCTACTGAACAAAAAGCTGTCTGGTTGCTAGCTTATTTACCTTAGCAACCAGGCAGTGGTTTAGATGAAAGACTGAAATATGAATAGGAGAGGGCCTAATTAGAAATATAAGGAATAAAAAGTAACAATAATAGTAAAATCATAAGCTCACAGAGAAATAGTTTTTTTTTTGTTTTTTTTTTTTAGCTGCTGGAGTTGGTGACCCTGATTTGAAGGCTGGAAATATGTAGAAGAGGAAAGCAATTCAAAAAACTAGAACAAAGACCATTGCAAAGTTGCTAGGAATAGGCCATGCTATAACATAATAAAAGTTAGCCTTAAACGGATACTGTCATGGGAAAAAAAAAATTTCAAAATTAATCAGTTAAAGGAAAACTATATCCCCAAAATGAATACTTAAGCAACAGATAGTTTATATCAAATTGAATGACATATTAAAAAATCTTACCAAACTGGAATATATATTTACATAAATATTGCCCTTTACATCTCTTGCCTTGAACCACCATTTCGTGACTCTATCTGTGCTGCCTCAGAGATCACCTGACCAGAAATACTACAACACTAACTAACAGGAAGAAGTGAGGAAGCAAAAGGCAGAACTCTGTCTGTTAATTGGCTCATGTGACCTTACATGTGGTTTGTATGTGTGCACAGTGAATCTTACGATCTCAGGGGGCGGCCCTTATTTTTTAAAATGGCAATTTTCTATTTATGATTACCCAATGGCACATACTACTAAAAAAACTATATTATTATGATAATGGTTCATTTACATGAAGCAGGGTTTTACACATGAGCTGTTTTACTCAGTATCTTTTTATAGAGACCTACATTGTTTGGGGGGTATAGTTTTCCTTTAATAGTGCTGCTCCAGCAGAATTCTGCACTGAAATCCATTTCTCAAAAGAGCAAACTGATTTTTTTATATTCAATTTTGAAATCTGACATGGGGCTGGACATTTTGTCAATTTCCCAGCTGCCCCAAGTCATGTGACTTGTGCTCTGATAAACTTCAGTCGCTCTTTACTGCTGTACTGCAAGTTGGAGTGATCTCACCCCCTCCTTTCCCCCCTCCAGCAGCCAAACAAAAGAACAATGGGAAGGTAACCAGATAACAGCTCTCTAACACAAGATAACAACTGCCTGGTAGATATAAGAACAGCACTCAATAGTAAAAACCCATGTCCCACTGAGACACATTCAGTTACATTGAGAAGGAAAAACAGCAGCCTGCCATAAAGCATTTCTCTCCTAAAGTGCAGGCACAAGTCACATGACTTGGGGCAGCTGGGAAATTGACAAAATGTCTAGCCCCATGTCAGATTTCAAAATTGAATATAAAAAAAAATCTGTTTGCTCTTTTGAGAAATGGATTTCAGTGCAGAATTCTGTTGGAGCAGCACTATTAACTGATTCATTTTGGAATTTTTTTTCCCCATGACAGTATCCCTTTAAAGTTGAGTCAACCCTTTAAAAGTTTTCATCAGTTTATATATTTCCTAATTTCTTAGATTTTTTGTTTTAAATTACTTTTGACAACCATGATTTTGAAGTATTCTGGGCTGCAGTTGGGACTATTAAAGGGGTTGTTCACAACACGTTTTTCAGTTCAGTTGATTTCACCAGAAATAGACATTTCCAGTTACATTTCGGTTTCAATTTGTGACAATTTTCCTAATTTTTAAGTGTAAAGTTTAATTTTTCTAAAGCCACTCTGGGAGAGGAGTTGCAGACCCTGAAACTGTTCTAAATTGATGCATTTAGTTGATACATTTGTTATCTTTGAGCAGAATCCCTTAGTTTCATTAAAGGCAGCTGTTAGAATTGATACAATAGTTGCTAAATATTTCAAAGGTGCTGCTGAGAAATACATCAACTGAATGTATCATCTATTGTTGCAAATTGTATACGTTCAGAATCTGCACCGTGGTTACTAAGCTGCCAGAGGGAATGAAACACCAGAGACTGGAACTTTAGTTAGTAAGTTGGGCTCATTTATAAACTTTGCAGAGAGCAGATTGGTTTGCACAGTCAATATATTTGTCCTGCACGTGGTTACATTTATAAAGCTGAATAAGTGTGCAAATAGAATTGCGAAAACATTTTTCACACTGCGAATGTCTATAAGAGCTTTTTATAAATGGCAAATTGCGAATTTAGGTCACTGTCAATACTATCTTCATGCACAATAGTCTTGCACTGTGGGCACACTCACGCATACACCTGTCTCATTTGCAAGGCATTTGCGGAAAAAAAATTTCAATGCGAATTTGCAAAAACTGGAAAGACGGGCACAGCAATGCAATATTTTAGTGTTCAGGAAAAAATACAAGCATTTGCGAATAAATATTCACTGTGCGAACTCTATAAATGACCCCGAGTGACTTTAAGGGGGACCACATGGTACATATCTGTTCAGTGAATTTGCAATTGATCCTCCGCATTCAGCTCAGATACAAAAGCAACAGTTGTGACCCATGTTTCTCCTTCCTCAATTCACTGATTCATTACCCTAGTAGCCTTCAGTGGTAACCAAGAGAACTGAAAAGCAGGAAGTAGTGTTCTGGCCATTATGTTACACATCCAGTCACCCCAGCCTTTATACATTATATTTTTGGCTAATTATATTGGAAACATTTTTGCACATCCTATTTATTTAACAAGTTTTTATTTTTACGCATAACAATTCCTTTAAGCCTCTTAACTTTCTGAAATGTTCCCTGTAAATATCTGGTTATTATCCAGAGTCCCTTTAGTTGTGGGGTTCATTTTAAGTAGTATCCGATTTGTCTCTCTTTTCTGTTTGGCAGGGCTGTGTCTGCCCTTGTGTTGTAAACCTGTTAAGTCTTTCCTGGAGGATCTGAGTTGCTGCTTTGTTTATGAGGTGTGCATCATTGGTTGTAGTGTAGTGCCTGTATGATGGTGTGTCTAGTTTAGTCTGGGAGGAAACCGTCATACATACGATACAAAGAGTTGGTGTGTTCAATATTTGGTGGTATGTAGGTGGTTGTGTCTGGGAAGTGAATGTGGTTGTCAGAGCAGGTTAGCTTAAAGGGGTTGTTCACCTTCCAACACTTTGTTCAGTTGTTTTCAGATAGTTCACCAGAAATAATGTATTTTTTCAATTACTCTTTCTTTTCTATTTTTGACCATTTTGCCATTAGAGTTACATTTTCACCTTCTTAGGTCTTTCTAAAGCAGCTGTGGGGGGGGGTTCTGACTCTGTAAACTGATCTAAATTGATAAATCTAGAGGTCTTTTTATCATGCTGCGCTGCTTACGGCAACTAATGAGCAATTCAATTTCAATAATTCGAAAACAAAAGCAAATATCTAATTGGTTGCTACGAGCAACATCACTGGTAATGTTTCACTTTTTACACCGCATGATAAACCCTTAGTTCAGGGGTCCCTAATCTTTTTTTTATTTGTGAGCCACATTAAAATGTAAAAAAGAGTAGGAGAGCAACACAAGCATGAAAATAGTTCTAAGGATGTCAAATAAGAGCTCTTATTGGCTATTTGATAGCCTCTATGAGAACTGGTAGCCTACAGCAGGCTGTTTGGCAGTAGATCTAGTTTTTGTACAACCAAGCCCGGAATTCAAAAATAAGAACCTACTGTGAAGTCACTGGGAGCAAAATCCAAGAGGTAGTTGAGCAACTTGTTGCTCAAGAGCCACTGGTTCAGGATCTCTGCCTTAGTTGATACATTTCTTATCTTTTGTCATGCTGAACAGAATACCTGGGTTCCATTATGAGGCAGCTGTTAGAATTGATATAATAGTAGCTAATAGTCCAGAATTGCAATATTCAATGCTGCTGAGAAATGTATCAGCTTAGTTTCAAATTGTAACTCCGAATCTGCGCCTGGAGTTATTGAGCTGCCAGACTGAAACACCAGAGACAGAACATTAGACTTTAAACTTAAATTTTGGAAAAACTGTAAAAAATAAAAGTTGGAAAGCAAACTAACAAAGTCTATATTTCCGGTGACTTATCTGAAAACAACTGAACTGAAAACGTGTTTGGAAGGCAAACAACCCCTTTAAAGCTGATGGTAATATTAAATAGTTAGTGGAACCGATTGAATTTTTACATAAAATCTGCCCATATCATGAAGATGTCTCGACATAGGAGGAGTACGCTCGGGGGTTGGTAGTACAGGAGGAGTGGAAATCCTGGGCTACTTTAGTTATACACTCTTTACTTATACTAATAACATCTTAGTGAAAAGGTATCATAATTAAAATGGCATATAACCCCTTTAAACAGTACCCTGGGACTGCAGCATTGGGATACATTGTCATGAACAGAATTTAACAAAAAAATTGCATGGAATAATAGTATTTTGTTCAAAACAATAGATATAGAGCTATAGGAAGTGGTAAACTTCCCTAACTTCCTTTCCTAAGATGGTTAAAAATGCATGGCTGCGGGTGACAAATCTCCCCCAATAAATTAAACTTTCAGTAATAAAACCTTCTTTGAGAATACCTGGTGGGAAGCCTGTCGCCTCCTTCTCTGCAACGCTTGGCGTGAATTTCAAACATAAAAGGCACCATAAATAAAATAATTAAAACACATTCCTGTTGCATTTTTGAATATGTACACCTTCCAAAATTCACTTCCCTGCGTGTGTCTTTTTGCACTGTGTTGGGTTAACATTAGGAAATCTGCTTCTTTCTGTGTTTGTGCTTTATTTCAACTGGATTCCGGCTGTTTCTGGTTATTGCAGGACTGCTCTAGTAACTTTAGGCGGATGCCGAGCTGCTAGTTTGTTAGCCTATAAAATTATAAAAGTTAAGAGGCAGTCATTTCATATTTGCCAGAAAATTGCATTTTACCCAAAAGTTCTGTAGTTAATGCATGAATTTAATACAGTTTGGGGTCTGTTATTAGGAAATCTCAGAAGTAGTATTTTAATTTTTTTATTTCCTTTTTCTCTGTAATAACTGTTGGGATCAAGTACCTTTGTCCCATACCTGTACTATAGAAACAGTTTTTTTTAGTCATCAGACATTGTATTTTTTATTTTTCTTAATATCAGCACTGTTTTGTTTACAAATAAGCTTACTGTCATCTAAACAGATTTTTAAAGCAAGCAGTCTTTGTCAGTGAGTTGCTTGGCCTACATAGGCATTAAAAGCCAGTTCATAATCCACCCCAAGCCATTCCCCAAATTTGCTTTAGAATCCCTTAATTTTTAATAAAATCATAAAATCTTCTTTACTAATTGCTATAGCAGTAGCTGCAAATGCAGAGCTTATGGAGTGCATGCCTATGTGCAAATATGTCCATGCACAACTCCACATTGTTCCTGCATAAAAGTGTAAAAGCCACACATTTTGGCACTGTAGAGCTAAAGTTTGTGTATATATATTTGTATAATAATCTCAAAAATAGACATCAACAACACAGAGGCATACCTACCTTTCTATCTTAAAGTTGTGTAGTAGATGATTCATTTTGTAGGAGGACAATAATCATAAACATGCTTTAAAGCTGTGACAGGTCAAGAGCAGGGAGTTCTGATTTACATGGATATTCCTATACAGTCACCAGAATAAATTTGTCTGTTTAACATACTTGGGAACATTTGCAAAAAAAAAAAATGCAAAGCATAATGTAACATATCTTTGAGTGCTGGAATATTTCTCAAATTTGGCAAACCCTTTTAATTTAAAATCAAGAGAAAGTGGCAGTCAAAAGGGGTGGTTCAAGCAATTTTTCAATTGGTCTTTATTATTTATTTGTTATAGTTTATTTATTTGCCTTTTTCTTCTGACTCTTTCCAGCTTTCAAATGAAGGTCACTGACCCCATCTAAAAATGCTCTGTAAGGCTACAAATGTGTTTTTATTCCTAATATTTATTCATCTTGTTTCCATTGAGGCCTCTCCAATTCATATTCCAGCCTCTTATTCAAATCAATGCATGGTTGCTATTGTAATTTGGACACTAGAAACCAGATTGCTGAAATGCAAACTGGAGAGCTTCTGAATAAAGGGCTAAATAACTCAAAAACCACAAATAATAAAACATGAAACCCCATTGCAAATTGTCTCCAAATATCACTCTCTACATCATACTAGAAGTAATGGGTGAACAACCCTTTTACGTCAACTGGTAGTTATACAAAATATTTAGACATATTGATCATTAGTAAAGCTAAGTTTTGTTGATATATATGTAATTATGTTTTTTAAATGTTTCTTTTGAATAAATGATGAAATAATTAACAATTTCTGTATGTGTGCAAATATATTTTTCTATATCTTTTTATCTTTTTCCACCAATGTACAGCATACGTCACAAGAAATGCAACAATGCATTAATGCAATACGACTATATATCTGACACAAATCTGGTTAGTAGTATAGTGCCTTCATTTTGTGAATTGAACAGCAGAATTTCCATCTTGAAAATGGAAATTTTGGTTTTTAAAGTTACCAGAAGCTTTTAGTCACATCTAGTAACCTGTGGACACACCCAAATCTATTTTATTTTTTTGCTTGTTGGATCTAAACCTAAAGAAAGACAAATTATTAAAATGGTGCTCACATTATATTTATCAAAATATACTGGCCCAGGTTTTTTTTCTGTTTAATCCCATCTATTCCCCCTGCCCTTTTTAAATTTGTTATACCATATGTTATTGTACCTCCCATCACCATAAGCCCAATGGTATTATTTCCAACACACTTCCTATAAAAATTTGTGCACAAATCTACACCAACACACAAACATCTCAGCTTGTTGCAAGGGTGCCGTAGCAACTAGAAACTTCTGATTCTCAAGTGTGCTCATTGCAGAAGAGTGGGCGATGTTTGAATAAAAGAAATCAGAACATGTAGCACTGATAAGGCACACTATGGCCTCACTTTATCATTATATTTTGTCTTTGGCAGTGTAGCTACAATCAATGGAAGCCATTGCTATCACGCAAACCTGAATTTGAATATATTAAAAGTTTTAAGGGTTATATATGCTCTTGTGAAAATGCTACTGTTTTCATTCAATGTAAAGCATCAGCAGGGTTTAACATGCTTTCTTAGGGCAATACACAGGGAAAGATTTGCTGCCCACAGTTGAATCCTGCACTGAGCAATTTGTGCAGATTGAATCCCAACGAACATTATTATTGCCACATGTAAAAAGGGGTTAAAGGGGGTTGTTCACCTTCCAACACTTTTTCAGTTTAGTTGGTTTCAGATCACCAGAAATAAAGACTTTTGAATTTACTTTCTATGTGTGAAATATTGAAGAGTAAGTCTAATTTTTCAGCTTTGTAAACCTGCCCTGGGATGACTCTCTAAACTGTTCTAAATTGAAACATTTCTTTTAACTTTGTCCCTGCTGAGCAGAATTCCTGAGCTTCATTAAAGGCAGCTGTTAATAGTTGCTAAGGGCTCTTACACACGAGCGTTTTTACCTGCGCTCCCCTGCGTTCCGTTTTTCGGCGTTCAGCTGCAGGGGAGCGCAGGAATAGACGCATTTCATTTTTTCAAATGGGGCTGTACTCACACAGGCGCATGTAGGCGCCGAACGCAGGTTGAGACGCAACATGCTGCATTTTTCCTGCCTTCGGCGCCTACATGCGCCTGTGTGAGTACAGCCCCATTTGAAAAAATGAAATGCGTCTATTCCTGTGCTACCCTGCGGCTGAACGCCGAAAGACGGAACGCAGGGGAGCGCAGGTAAAAACGCTCGTGTGTAAGAGCCCTAATACTTCAGAGATGCTGTTGAGAAATGTATCAACAAAATACTGAAAAACAGCACAGAATCTGCACCTGAATTACTGAGCTGCCACACTGAAACACAGGGATGTAACACTTTACATTTAGATTTTGGAAAAACAGTAAAAAAATAAAAAATGGAAAGCAATTGAATAAAGTATTCCTGGAGAACCTCCCAAGGTGCCTGCAATTATCAGTGTAAACGGTAAACCAGTCAATGTCTGTTTTTTATTTATTTATTTCCCTTTCACTTGAATAGGAAACCAGAGCTATTGCTATAGCTATTGTAGGGGAGTAGTGCTGTAGTTTTTCTGGATGACCTACCATTACTGATATTGTCAGACGTTTGCGGTTCAAGTTATTGGTGCTTCTACGCTATCTGAAATATGCTGATTTATGAAATGCTTTGTGTGCCATCACCCTTTCATACTATATAGCCGCTAAGGTGTCAGGGGTATTTTGAGTGTCTGGCTTGTTGATACAGTGGCTTACAATGAGAAAATACATCGACATGACGATAATGATTTTTAAAACATGCATCTGAACAGTCTTGGCTGTGAACTGCCAGAGCAAAATTGAACTTACTGTATAGCCGCAAAGGTGACTAAAGCATTTAGAACATTGCTGCATGTTGCCATGATCAAAACCTCTAATGTGCCTGTAGCCATAAGAACTGTAAGGCTAGTTTGGCCCCTTAGTAGGCATTTCTAACTATAGCACAATAAATATCATTGTAGAAAGAAGCTTTTAGTAGGTTCAATGCTAATGTGTAATACAGACTTGCAAAGCAAGCTCAAGCCTTTATGCGTGCAGCTTTTCTAAGCAGTATTATTTTGATTTGTTGTGTGGTACATACTGTGTGCCTCAGAATGGTTCCTGCCCGAAGAGTTCTCTAGATATCTTACTGCCTCCTTGTCTGTCCTAAATATGGCTTTAACTAACAATACCCAAATGTATTCATGTCTATTTTCCCCCACCCCAAAAGTTTGCACTCCTTATGTTATGGTTCTTATACTTGGCCATCAGCTGTATGAGCTAGGCTGTGAATCATACTTCTTAGTCTGCCCAGAAGACACCAGCTCTCCTTACTAAAGCACAAACTAAAGAAGGAACTCCTAATGTATTGTGACATCAACCTGTGCAGCTCAGTCAGGAATACACACATATTTGCTTTGGTTCTCTCAGGCGCCTGCGACTGACTGCACATAACCCAGAATCCATATAATTCCTGCACTTACTTGGAAAAGCTTTGTAGTAATTTGACGAATGTGAGTCAGAGCCCTGTTAATATAGAGTAGAATGGTGTAAATGTTAATATCTACTAGTGTATGTATATGCGGTTCATACAGAATAATGGCCTCACCTAATATAAGAGCATTTTTATCTGTTAATAAATTCTGTAGTCATGAGGCCATAGTCTCAGGGACTTATGTTTTTATTTATTTTGCTTTATTACATTGAGCTTTATGCTAGACATATTTAAACTGGCTTAATTCCTTTCCTTGCTATGTTTTCTTGTCTTAAAGGAGAACAAAATGTTATGGCCCTCCCCCAAGGATCGCAATGACTAACCTGAAACCCCAGGCTGGTGCTCCTGGTAGCAGAAAACTGCACCGGCCCAGGGCACACGCAAACAAGCAATCCTCTTCATTCCTTCTCTCTTCAGGTGGCCACTCAAGCATAGTATAGTTAAAAGTCGGGCATTAACAAAAAATGCTTGATCATATATTTATGGATGAAAATTATCCAAAGTTACATGTGTGTAAAGTTATTTGTAAATTAATTTGCACTGAAAGTAGCTTGTTTTTGATATTCTCTCTTATTAGATTTCAGACTAGAGAAACAATGTATCATAAATCAGCTCTTTTCTATCCCTGCATAACATGCAGGGCATTGTCAGAATTGGAGCCTTAGCTGGAGGAGAGCTCCTGGTATCCAGAAAGCTCTACATTACAAGAAGGCCATCTCCAATAGAGTTCATTTTAAGCAAATATTAATTTCTTATTTTGTTTTTTATTATTTCCATTTTCCCTTTCTTGTACTTGGCGGAAACTAAGCTCTATAAATCCACATTGGTGGCCTGATAATAGATTCTATACCTGTAATGTTTTCTTATAATTTGGTTATGTTGCCTAATTACTATTTAATTGAACTTTTTGTTTAAATTGGTGGATTATGATCCAACTTTAGTGGCGGTCTGTATTTTCATTGCCTGCAAGTTAGTAGTTGCTGGTGATAAATATATTATGAAATTGACTTCTTGCCTAAAAATTAGGAGAAAAATCATGATGTTATTAGGCTCATTGAATCAGCCTTGAAATTCAGTTTCAATAAAAATTGCACTTCATTTTTAATGGTTTGAGTGAACCAATTGAAAATCAATTCTAGGGCTTGGGTCCCTAGATTCATGCAAATAATGCACTTGGTGTTGTAAAGTTGGATTTTAGTAAACATATCACCAACAAAATGACATTAAAGGTGTCCTCAACCCAAAAACTATTATTTTTATTGAAATTAACAATAATGTTTTCAAAACATTTTCAATGGTTTTAAATGTAATTGCTACTGAAAGCAGTGTCTGTTTACATTGTCTGCACTCCTAGATTTAAGTCCTGAAGCAAGCCAGCTGAATAAAAGACCTAGAGGAGACCTGACTGCTTTTACATTGTCATATCGAGAGAACATAAAGGGATAAAAAAACATCCTTCAGGTCAGAATCTGACCTATTACAGGATAATGAGACAAAGCTGCTTTTTTTGCAAACACAGATAAATGTTTCAGATGGAAGCTAAGCTTCTATCTAGGCAAGCCTATCTCATACAATCAGGAAACTAAGATTTTTTAGAGTTTTTTTAGTATAAATATAGCGCTTATGTTAAATGAATGATGAATCTGTCATAAACATAGACTGTATAAACTCTTCAGGAAAGAGACTTCCTTCCTACTGTGTCTCTTACTTATTTATTGCATTTATTATAATATTTGTCCTCCCTGTGTGTACTTTTGTATACTGTGAGATATATACACTTACTTACATGCATACATATTAAGTTGTGGCCCCTGACACCCCATTACAAAAAAAAACATTTAGACTTAGAGCGTTGGCTCTGCTGCTCTCAGCCTTCATTTTTTCTGCAGGCTGAGAGAAGCGGATCTGCTTCAAGATTCTGCCTTTTTCAGCAGGATTTGGATTTGGCCAGGTACAAGTGCCTGGCCAATCCGAATTCAAAAAAATCCTGTGACTTTTCGTCACACAAACAAGGAATCTTCTTAACCGCACATGCTTACATATGCAAATAAGGGTTTGGTTTGGTATTCGGACAAATCTTTCACAAAGGATTCAGGACTTGGCCAAATCATAATATAGTCGATTCAGTACATCCCTAGTAAAACTGCACTGACAAGTACCGCTTCCACCTCCGTTTCGCAACACAAAGCGGATCCGATCAGGCTGAAATTCTGCATTTTTGTCAGATCTCCACTTGGCTGTGCTTCATGTAGCAGAGTGGAGGCAGAAGATGCGCTACTTTCAGCCTGCAAAAAAACACTGTGTGCCCTCAGCCTTTAGAAGGCTCTACAGTTTACACCAATCATAATAATTCAGGCTCAAGCTGAATCAAAATAAGAGTCTTAGGGCCAAATTCACTAAGATTCGTAGTTGCACCAGGCGTAACTTCGCCACACTTCGCCATGCGTAGTTTCGCCAGCGCTTCGCAAATTCACTAAAATCCGAAGTTGCGCTCAGGGGTAGCGTAAGGTTGCGAAGTTGCACTAGTGTTGATTCGCTAAGCGAAGCGAAGTTACGCTAGCGATGGTAATTTGCATACGGCGCCAAATTCAAATTTCAATGAAGCAATACGTATCAGCGCTACAAATGCCTAGAAAACCTTCAAAACATCAAATAAAAATTTTATTTTGCCCTACACATGTGCCCACTGTATAGGTAAGTTGCCATGAGTCAGGAAATGTAGGGGGGAAGGAGGGGAGCCCCAAAAAAATTTGCGATCTTTTTCAGCCTATCACCCATAATTTAGAAAACACACCAGTGTTTTTTGGGACTTAGAAAAAATTTTGACTTTTTTTGAAGCAATCCCTATCTACTCTATTGCGCTTCGCCTGGTCTGAGGTGGCGAAGGAAGTCTAGCGTAAAAGGTAGCGTTCAGTACACTGCGCGCGTTAGTGAATTTGCTTAGTTACATCCGTAGCGATAATTCGCCAGGCGTAAGGGTGCGAAGTAACACTAGCGAATCTACGCCAGCGTTCGTTAGTGAATTTGCGCAGTAACGAAAATGCCAAACGCTAGCGCTTCGGCACTTAGTGAATTTGCCCCTTAGCCTCTTTTTACAGTGATAATGATTATGACTCAATAGTGGTCTTGTCTTATTATTGAACAGGTTTGGATTTGGTCCATATTTCCACAAACGGGTTGTTCTTGTATACTCTGATCCAAATCCATGCTTACACGCTCCCCCTTCATACTTAAATGGACACGCCATGGGTGTCCACCTCTCCCATATCTTTTTTTAATTGTCAATTGGAGAAACTCACTGCCACCATAGGTAATGGTGGTCTGGGACAGTTATTTTCGTCTGATTTAATTATTGTTTAGTAGATCGATTTATGTGTTTACGGTTGTTGTTTTGCTACATGAATTACTTTCTCTTGAGCTTCAGTTCATAGATACATGCCTTGACACTTTCCTGTAGAATTTGCTGGTACAATACACAAGTCGTAGTTCCATCAACAATGGCAGGCTGTCATGTTCCAGAGACAGCAAAGCAGGCCCAAACCATGATACTGCCACAACATGTATCATTTAACTCAAAAAACTATATTTTGATCTCATCTGTTCATACAACATTCCTCCAGTAGCCTTCTGACTACACATGGTCTTTAAGCAAACTGTAGTTGGGTATTAATGTTCTTTTTGAATAGTAGTGGCCATGCACACCATTGTTGTCTGTATTCTCCTGATGGTGAATCAATGAACATTAACATTCACCAGTGCAAGTCAGGCCTTTAGTTCCTTAGACCTAAGACTGGGTTTTTTTGTGATCATCTGGAGCAGGGCTGTCCAACTGGCGGCCCCCCCTTCTGTGGCCTCCCACCTACCTGTTGTGTTTGCTTACCATATGTTTTAAAATGTATCACTACAGAGATTAACTGGCCCCTGCATTGTTTAAACCTCAAATTCACACTGTAATCCCCTGTATTGTTCACACCTGTGATGCCCCTGCATTGGTCACGCTTGTGACACCTCTATTGTTCACATCCCTGTACTGTTCACACCTGAGACCCAGACTGAAACTGCCAACATTGTTTACCGGTTCACACCTAATTCAAAATGCTAATGGAGCACCAGCACTGTGTCACTGTATGTAGTACATATTAGAATAGGTTTCCCTGTCTCCTGCTCTGTTCTGCCTTCCCTCCCTGTGTGTGCCATTCTCTTCTTGCCCAGTGCTGCTTGTGTGTATCATTCCCTGCTTGCCCAGTGCTGCCTGTGTGTGCCATTCTCTGCTTGCCCAGTGCTGCTTGTGTGTGCCATTCTCTGCTTGCCCAGTGCTGCTTGTGTGTGCCATTCTCTGCTTGCCCAGTGCTGCTTGTGTGTGCCATTCTCTGCTTGCCCAGTGCTGCTTGTGTGTGCCATTCTCTGCTTGCCCTACGCTACCTGTGGAATGTAAGTCTGTTAGGGGTTTGTTAGCATTTAGAAATTGTTGTTAAGGGCCCCTAAGGTGTTTAATCATGTGTTGGGGGGTTGTTTTATTATCCACAGGGGAAGATGAGGAATATGGATTTAAGGGTATGTTTTAACATGACTTAAATTTTTCACATATGAGTGATGAGGGATTTCCCTGCAGTGAGCACCAACCATTTGTTTTTTTTGGTGTGCTACCACCGTTAATGTGGATATGATCTTAAAAAAGTTCTTGTGGTTTACAGTGGGTGTGGTTTAAAAGGGGGAGTGGCCAACACTTCTTCTTCTGACTTCTATTATCGGCCCTCCACCACATAGGCCAGTAAAAATTTGGCCCTCTGTACCACAGAAGTTGGACAGCACTGATCTGGAGTATTACTCTTGGTGTGATCTTTGTTGGTCAACCAATATTGTGGAGGGAAACAGGGATGTTGACTTGCCTGTATTTGTATGCAGTTTGTTTGGCAGTGGACTAGTGGAGTCCAAACTCTTTTGAAATAGTTTTGTACCCCTAAATATTTTTTTTTACATTATGTAGTTTTCATACCAATCACATTTCGGGTAGTGCATCAACCTGCATTAAATAAAACACCAACATGGATATATTTATTGTTTAAATGTAGATGTAGGCCATTTAAACTAAATATATGTTGTTGATTATCTCAGCTGCACACTGAACGCTTTAATTAATTCCTTAAGGGCCTGAAAAAGAAATTAATATTAACGCTTGTTCATTTCTTTTTTCCCTAACAGTAAATCCATACAATCAAAAGTGGACTGCATATTGGTGAGTAGTGAATACTCTGTTAAAGTTTACTGATGTTGACTCAATGGGAGATTAAATGTCAAATGTTTAAATTCAGCTATATTTGACTAAGAATTTTAGTTTCTTAAAAACCACTAAAATTAGGAAATAAAAGTACAGACAAAAAACATGTTAACCTTTGGATGAAGAAGGAGAGTGTGGTTTTTGTGGCCAATTCCCTTTCTCCCCTTTACCCATTGGTGGCACTCACCAACCAGGACTGTGTATAGAAGTCAGGGCCAGAACAGCTACAACTTTTGAATGTTCCTTTTTGGCATCAGTGACGCACAGCTGTGCTTTTCTTCCTTATTTCTTCCTTATTTTTATCTGATTTAAGTACTGGGAACAGTGCCATTTAGGGAGTGTGGCTGGTGTGATTTGGAAGGGAAGGTGGGATGTCTTAACAGGGGTTCTATGATGTATAAAGTGCTTTCCCTTTTTATTGTGTTTAGGTTTGACTTTTTCTTTTGTATGTTCAGAATATTAACTACTGTATATGCTCCTTCTGGGCTAATGTATTCTGCTGTTACCTGAAAATGTTTGACAGTGATTTACTGTTTTCCTTTTTCCTAAAATAAAAGAACCCTGAAAGCATTTATACTCATTGTCTGCACTTTTGAAAATGCTGCACTCAAATAAAAGGATATTTATTTAAAAGTATCTGTTTTATTTAGAGAGTCTAAAGGTTCTACAAAGCTCATTCAATACAATAGCATTTGGTAGGGCTTTGTTTATAGAACAGATGAAAGATGGCTGAACACAGCAAGCTAGCAACAAATAGGCTGCAATGCCTGGCATCACCACAGGTAAAACACACAGATTAAAGGTTATGTATTGTAATGTCACAATATGTCCAAGCCTTTGTAAATAGGAAGATGTTTGATGAAGTGGTATATAATACATATATGAATTGTATGGCTTTCTGTCTGAACCAC
The DNA here is from genome assembly GCA_038501925.1 of Xenopus petersii. Taxonomy (NCBI): domain Eukaryota; kingdom Metazoa; phylum Chordata; class Amphibia; order Anura; family Pipidae; genus Xenopus; species Xenopus petersii. The sequence continues at coordinate 103,491,937 of CM076676.1, forward strand.
TTCCAGAAGCTCAACTTGCAAGATTAACAGAGCATCCTGGGCTGCCAGTAGCCACTGTTTGTTACTGTGCTTTCTCACCTTCTGCTTTGATGAGAGCCTGATCTAAAACTGTAACTATCTCATATTTGAAACTAAGCAGGTGCTTCATATGAGTGATGGACTAACTGCTAGACTGAAAAAATAGCCAGATGGCACTTATATAGAATACTAGTGTGCACAATCCAAGCCCAGAGCAGCATATACATATAATGTAAGTTTATGGTCCTGACAGTTTTACTACTTGCTTCTTAAAAGACATGTTTTTATGCATGCAGAAACCCATTATTCAGAAAGTTCTGGATTACAGAAAGGCCATCTTCCATAGAGTTCATTTTAAACAAATAATTCTAATGTTTAGAAAGGATTTCCTTTTTTTTTTTCTGTAATCGTAAAACATTACAGGTTTAAAGTAGACTTATTAGCTGAGTCTATACTCCAATGTGCTCCAAAGGCCCTTTGCTTCTCTACATAGGGTGAGTTTTTCCAGTGAACAATACAAATGTTTTTTTCACGTAAAGACATGCAATGCCAGACTTAACTGGAGGGCATTTTTTGCATCGTCCGTGTACTTAATTTAGTGTTTCCACAGACAAGAGAAGTAAAGGCAAAAAATAATTTTTGTAAAAGTGCTGCACCTTATGTTTTTTGCACAAACAAAAAATCCACTTCAGCAGTGGAGATCTGTGCACACAGAATGATTAGGATACTTATCTATAACTTTGAATTGAGCCTACACCTTTATGGTTTATTTGCAGGCCTGCTGCCTTGCCACAGTGCTCTGTTCATTCTCTGCAACACCTCCACTCCCATTTGCACATGAATAACCATCATTCATGGCAGTTCAGGTAGACCTGTGCGTATAAAAGCATGTCTTTATGAAGTTCATGTGTTACTGGTTGTCCTAGAGAAGCATACTCAACTGTGGTAAATTCAGTTTTTTTAATTTGTATGTGATTCTGTACAAGTATATGCAAACCAAAGTGTTACATTGCAGCATTTTACTAGTTTTTTTAACTATAAAATTGTTTCTTTATATATATGTTTATTTTCAATTTAGAAATTATACATTCCTTGTTTGTATGTTAGCATTTCAAAATGAGTGGGTGCTGCTGCTATAGCACCCATTGTAGCAATAACAAAAAACAATGTAAAATGGTTCATACTCTTATTACTTTATGTAGTTGTTCTGTAATATTCCTACACACTCCTAAAAAGTCTCCACTGTAGGAATTGTTCAGTGTAAAAATAAAAGCTGGTTAAATAGGCTGTGCAAAATAAAAAATATTTCTAATATGGTTAGTTAGGCAAAAATGTAATGTATAAAGGCTGGGCCAGTTAAACATCAGCTGGGTGGCAACCCTTGTTAACACTGAATATTGTCCCATTAAAAGGGGAAAAATAAATAATTTTTTAATCGAATTAGACAAAACTTGAATAGAGTTTTTTTTCTTCTCCAAATGTCAGAAAGGCTTCTGACATCTTTAAATTGGTCACTGGATCTCTCCCGTTGACTTATACTTGAATTCAGCAGGTTTTAGGTGGTAGTCAAAGTCAAATTCTTAAGGGGCCAGAGTTTGATAAATCTCGAAAATCAAGTTTTAATAAAATTCAAATCGAGTTTGGATAATTCACTAGTTGAATTTGACAATTGAGACCATAAAAAAATTTGAAAATTGAAATTTCAATTGTACCCTTACATCTGCACTGTGTTTTGCTGTGTTAAATAGGTGGATAACTTCCTTATACATTTCAGCAACCTAAATTTTTTAAATACTGCATAAACATCTCTTTCCTCTTATTGACATATATAAACAATGAGAGTTCCTAATGAGTTATTTTTGTCCGCTCTGGCAGTCAAACATGATAATTTCATGTTCTGCCCTTTTCTTTGGCTTCTCTGCAGTATTTCATTTTTCTCAATTAATGTTTATGTGCTGGCCAAGTAGTACTGAATTTATCAATTCAAAAAGAATTTAGACTCTTAGGGCTAAACTACATGGGAGATTTTAATTGGTTTTTATCAGATTTTGCCATGCAACAGCACAATATTTTGTTGGATCCTACAGAATCTGATCCCATAGCTGTAATGTAAAGTTGGGTAAGATTTAGTCAGATGGTGTGTTTTGTTCATGCATATACATCTGACATTTAATGTATCTCAATGAGGAAAAATACCTGTCAAACTCCATCAGATTTTATCTCTTCAAGTGAAGACGCAGTATTAACAACCGACAGGTGTCGGGTCGGGATTCTATCTGAATCCCTAAACTTACTGGTATATGTTTTCATTCTCTTTTAATTAGTTCTGTGAGCATCTGCCCAAATGATTGCAATGAGAAGTCAGAGCAAATAGATGCTTGACAGTCAAAAACTGTAAAACCCAGGTCTGGCAGAAAAATACAGGAGCTGCATATGCGGAAGATTGTGAGTGGTTACAGACAACCCAAAGATCACCTCCAAAAACCTGCATAAACATCTTGCTGCAGATGGTGTATATGTACATTGTTCTACAATTCAGCACAATTTGCACAAAGAATGTCTGTATGGCAGAGTGATGAGAAAGAAGCCCTTTCTGTACTCACGCCACAAACAGAGTTGCTTGTTGTATGCAAAAGCTCATTTAGACAAGCCACAGTCATTTGGGAACAAAGTGCTTTAGACTGATGAGACAAACATTTAGTTAGTTGGTCATAACAAAATTCGCTTTACATGGTGGAAGAAGAACACCTACTGTCAAATTTGGTGGAGGTTCCATCATGCTATGGGGCTAGTTCAGGGACTGGGGCCCTTGTTAAAGGCAATGGTTGGATGAATTCAACCCAATATCCACAAATTCTAGGATAATGTTCAAGCATCAGGCACAAAGTTACGCAGGGGTTGCATATTCCAACAAGACAATGACCCTAAACACACTTTGAAACCTACAAAGGCATTTATGCAGAGGGAGAAGTACAATATTCTGGAATGGCCGTCACAGTCCCCTGACTTAAATATCACCGAAAATCTATGGGATGATTTGAAGCAGACTGTCCATGCTCAGCAGCCATCAAATTTAACTGAACTGGAGAGATTGTGTATGGACGAATGGTCAAAAATTCCACCATCCAGAATCCAGACACTCATCAAAGGCTATAGGAGGTATCTGGAGGCTGTTACATTTGCAAAAGGAGGCTCAGATGTAAAATCTCTGTTGGGGTGCCCAAATTTATGCACCTGTCTAATTTTGTTATGATACATATTGCACATTTTCTGTTAATCCAATAAACTTTATGTCACTGCTGAAATACTACTGTTTCCATAAGGCATGTTATATATTAAAAGCAAGTTGAAAGCTCAGCAAATGATAAACAAAACTACAAAGAATTAAGAGTGGTTCCCAAACTTTGTCATATTACTGTATATTAAAACGACTGTCCAATTCCTGTTTAAGTGTGCAGCGAGGTGTTAATGAGATCAAATATTAAATTAGTTAAAAAGTTGGGGAGGGATGACACTTAGCCCATTCTTTGTTTGTTTGTTTGTTTGTTTGTTTGGTAATGAAAGTGCTTTAACACTGTTATTTAATCTTTGTTGGCTTTGTATTTTGAGCATAGAGTTTATCATGGTGTATGTGTCTATCTTGAAACATTTCTAATTTCCCTGTTTTTTTGCTTTCCTTTATCTATCCTAATCTCAGTCTAGACGGAGATTAAGTTGTTTTTCATATATTCAGGATTACCTTCCTAGATTATAAACCTACGTTTTATAATTCCTCAGTGACTCAAAGATGCAGTGTGATGAGTCTAATTGAGAGTGCCAAAAGCCAAAGTCTTAAAGGAACAGTTACACCAAAAAATTAGTGTTTTAAAGAAATAAAAATATAATTTAGTGTTGCCCTGCATTGATCTGTTTGCTTGAGAAACACTACTATAGTTCATATAAACAAGCTGCTGTGTAGCAATGGCGGAAATTGAAAAAAGGCTATATGGTACAGGATAAATAATGGATAACAGATAACATTGTTTTACAGATCTTATCTGCTGTGTAACTTGAGCCTTTTTTTCTTTGAATAGCTGCCCCTATTGCTACACAGCAACTTTTTTATATAAACAATAGTAGTGTTTCTGAAGCAAACACAGCAGTTATACTCAGGGTCAGGCTGGGGGGCCCGGGGCCCACCAGGACTGCTGTCCAGGGGCCCCCCTCTGGCCTCCGCGCTCTTTCTGTGATGCGAAGGCGGTGGACGTGCCCAGGCCATTGGATGTTGCTCCCAGTGGCCTCAAATCAGGTGCTTATTCTTGAATTTCAGGCTTGAAGGGAAGCATACAAACCATGTGTGTTGTGAAAAAGAGGCTCCTGTAGGCTGCTAGACAACATAAAGGCTACCAATAGCCAACCACAGCCCATATATGTCACCCCAAGGAACTTTTTGCTGACTGAGGTGTTGTTTTTTGTTTGTTGTTTCTGACTGTGTTTTGAATGGAACAATCTAAAATTTGAAAAGTGTATACCTAATGAATAAAATAAATATTGCCACAGCAGCCTTGTAAAATGGTGGATACAGCTTTTCTCAAAATATCCAGAAAGCCTTTAATTCTGTTTTGCATGCAACATTTAAAGAGACCCAATATGTTGTTTTGTGTAAATGTAACATTGTTTACAGAATAAAACATGCATATCGGAAAAGCAGAGTTGCAGGTTATATAAAATGTGGATTTGAGAAGCAAATAGTCTGTGTAGGCAGGAATGCTTTGTCTGCCTTTCATGCAAAAATTAAATAACCTATTCATTAGATTTGGACAACTTGATATTAGCTTTTGCCAAATGCCTAAACAAACAGCCGTTTTGTACATTTGTGCCAAGTATCTTGTGCTGGTTAGGCCTTGTGTTCTTAAAAGGAAAATCTCACACTTGGTTAGGAACACAGTAAATGATGCAAATTATAGATCACAAACAAGATGCACACACAAGTCTAGCTTAATAATATTTGAATCTGTAGATACCATTCTTTTTAGTAATCAACTAAAGCCAAGGAAGTTGGTATCCAAATAAAGTACAATCTGTGTACAGACTGTGTGTGTGTAGATATATAGTTCACTGCTAAAAGATCTGCACTCACAGGTCTTATAACTAAAAATATACTTTTTATTGCAACAACCTAACGTTTCTGCCTACCCCAAGGCCTTTCTCAAATAAATATATATACCAAGCAGTACAATTAGTAGGTTGTGGCAATTAAAACATGGCTAGGGAAATATATTATGTTAGAACAGCTTAAACAATGTTGGTGCTTGAGGGTAAGGGCTCTGGCAGATCAGATTAGTCACCCACAATAAATCACCTCTTCTGCAGGAGAAAAATGTCCTGCAAATGATTTTCCACTGACCATAAAGGAAATCGCTGATGGTAAAACAATTTCTGAAGTTGCCTCACAAGGAAACTTCTGGCCAGATTGGAAAAACTAAGCACCGCATATGTTTTACCACTGGCAATTTACTTTATAGCCAGTGGGAAAGCATTTGCAGGAGATGAGTCGCCCACTGAAGAGATTTATCATGTGCGACTAATCTCCTTGTGGGACACTAGCCTAATGTGATGAAAGTTAAAAAAAAAATGAACTTAGAAAAACAATACATGGATTTACATTTTTGCTTCAGTTCATTTAAGACATTTCACTTCTCAGATGTGAGGAGTCTTTTATGGCATCTTAGGGCATTGGCATTTTTTAAATCAAATGTAAATTAGCACAGTTATAAATAGTTTGTGTATATTATATGCCTTAAAGAGTCTATTAAAATGCTACAACACTTTTTGAGATACTATTTTTTTTCTTTTAATAGCAAGAAGTTGAGAAGTTTACAGACCTTGAGAAACTCTTCCTCTACCTCAAACTGCCTTCTGGTCCTAGCAATGTCGAGAAAAGGTACATTCTTTTATGTGTGTTTTTCCTTTACCTGGAATAGGATATGAAGAAGCATGAACATTACATCTCGTGCAATACATAAAATTGTTAAAAAAAACATTGATCGTTCATATTTAAAAAGATATTACTGCTGCATTCAGGGAGCATAGTGTTTTGTTTTATCATGTCCCACTACCCTTTGTAAGCTGAATATAGTTGTGGCATTTCATGATCAGTCTGACATGTACACATAACAAGTCCTTTAACAGCAAGAAATGAAAATTCTCTGAATGTATTTACACAAAATGCTCACTAAGGCTAAATTTAAAAAAACAAACTAATATATAATGAATTCTTATTGGGTTTTTTTTTTTGTACTAATAAAACAGTACCTTGTATTTGATCCAAACTAAGATATCCCAACAAGCCCTTTTGGTTTATTTAGGGGCGTGTTTACTAACATTGGAGATAAATATCCAGAGAGATTTCTGGAGATGTTGCCCATGGCAACCAATCAGCAATTAGATTTAAAGAGCCTTCTATAAGTTAGAAAACAAAAGCAAAGATCTGATTGGTTGCTATGGGCAACATCTCCAGAAATTTCTCCAGATATTTATCTCCAATGTTAGTAAACATGCCCCTATATGTTAAAATTATGTTTTGGTAGATAAAGTATTAAGTTTCAAATTACAGAAATATCCATTATCCAGAAAGCCCCAGGTTCTGAGCATTCTGGATAACAGGTCTCCTATATCTTTTGTGCCTATATCTTTGCCAAAACATGCTCAAATGAACTGCTAATTTGTTTTTGTTTTTTTTTTGTTTTTTAAATAAATGCAATCTCACTAACATTTTCACTGTCTCCTTTAAAGATTAAATTTCCCCCAAAATCTTGTGGACTGTGCACGTGCCTTAAAATAAAGACAGGGGAGACACTCTGCGTTAGATTAAGTTTAAATACCCATACTCTTGCCCTGGTATTTGGGTTTTGGCAAAAGAAGGGAAGCTTTAGGGAAAGAAGCAGAGAGGCAACTTCAGCCAACTTGAAAAGTTGAAGCAATGTATATGATTTACCACCAGCAATTCAATTTATCACAGTTTGGAAAGGGTTTAGAGGAGATTAGTCACTTGTGATGTATCTCCTCTTGTGTGTGAGACCAATATCTTCGTCTGCCATTGCCCTTAAAGGACCAGTAACACCAATTTTTTTTAATACTTATTCCCCCCCAAAATAGCTATAATGATAGGTAAAGCTCACTTCCCCTTGGCTTTTTTCAAATCTTCAGCTTGAATTTGACATGCAAAGTGCCCCATAGGAGAAAGGCAAAAAAGGCGACGGCAGCGTGAATTCCTGGTGCTGAACCAGAAGTCAGTTTCTTATCGATAACCTAAAGCACCAAAGATTTTTTTTCAGTTTCTGCAGCTTAAATTTGTTTCTATTCCTTCAGACAGTTGATAATGTAATGATGTGAGCATATATTTAAGATGCAGACACGGCAAAAAAGCTTGGGTGCTTTAGGTTATCGGTAGGAGGCTGACTTCTGCTTCTGGAAGCAGAATTAGCATTTTCACCTTTCTCCTATGGGGCACTTTGAAAGTCAAATTCAAGCTGAAGATTTGAAAAAATACAAGGAGAAGTAAGCCTTACCTATTGTAGTTGTTTTGGGGGGAATTAAGCATTACAAAAAGTTGGTGTCACTGTTCATTTAAGTGACTGAGCCATCATGGTGGCCTTGCACAGCATATCCAAAGAACTGCAATCTCCTAATCTTTTTATTCAGATTGAAGAGCTCTTCAACATATTGTTAATATGCTGTTAAAGTTTTAGTTCACCTTTAAGTTGAAATGTAGTATGTTATATAATAAGTTATATATTGTCCTATTCTTAGCAAATTTTTATTTGGTCTTCATTTTTTATAGTTTTTATTTCATTATTTGCCTTCCTATTTTACCTCTTTCCAGCTTTGATATGGGGGACATGCAAGGCATTTTGATCTATGGGGCTATAATTTTATTGTTTTTAGTATTTATTACTTCTCTTTCGATTCAGGACCTCCCCTATTCATCTTCCAGACTCAAACCACTACCAAGCTAAATAATTAAAGAACTATAAAAAATGAAGACCCATTTCAAATGGTCTTAGAAGATCACTGTCTACATCATGCTAAAGAATAATTTAAAGGTTATTTGTAATAACAAACCTTTTTGTGCAAAGGCTAAGGTGATACATACCTATTTACAACTAGAGATCTGTTTGACTCATTCAGTTTTTATGTAATAGCTGAATAAATGATACAATGTATTCCTTTATGTACTAATATCAATAAAATAGTCAATCAAATATTGTCTTTTTTGGGTTAAATATTTTACTTTGCAGTGATCAGAACTCTTTGTCATCAAGTCGGGCTCAGCAAACACATGCATTCTCCTGGATTCGGAATACTTTGGAGGAGCATCCAGAGACTTCACTGCCAAAGCAGGAGGTTTATGATGAATATAAGTAAGTACTGTGCTATTTATTAGGTGCCTAAAAACAGACAATTGACAGCATAATTTTTTTCTTGCAGCGGAAACTTATCTTTTAGGCTATGGTCACATGTAGCTCACAATCACACAACTGTTTATGTGCCGGCTGAGAAATAGCCAATCTGCTTGCCATCACTTGCTCCTGTGTTTGCATTAGCAGCCAATACGTTGGCCTGTGTGCAGACACACAAAGTGAATTTCGACACAGAAAAGCATGAATATGCATATATAAGCAACAACATCTGCTCTATGTATCTGCACACAGGCCTACACAGCACCTGTTAAGCAGACACTGGAGCAAACAAGCTTCTGTTTCAAACACAGGCCAAGAAATAGCTATATATGATCGTAGCCTTAGTCCAGATAATATGTTGTACCACAGTCTTGTAAAAGCTTTATCTTCCTGTTTATGAAATAAAACCATTGTATGCTCCAATGGCTACATAGCAGCTTTTTTATATAAACTTTAGTAGTGTGTGTCAATCAAACACACAAGCTTTTTTTAGTGTTACTGGTCCTTTGTCCTATCCAACTCTCCCTCTACATTAAAGGGTTGTTTCACCTTCAAACAACTAGTTGGTTTCAGATAGATCACCAGAAATAACGACTTTTTCCAATGACTTTGTATTTTTTATGTGTGACTGTTTTTCTAATATTGAAGTGTAAAGTGTCCTTTTTCACCTACTGAAGCAGCTCTGGGATGGGGGGGTCGCTGACCCTGTAAACTGTTTTAAATGGATACATTTAGTTTATACATTTGTTATCTTTGTCCCTGCTGAGCAGACTCCCTGGGTTTCATTACAGGCAGCTGTTGAAATTGATACAATAGTTGCTAATACTCCAGGGATGCTGCTGAGAAATGTATCAACTAAATGTTGCAGAATTGAAACTGTTTAGAATCTGCACCTGATTTACTGAGCTGCCAGACTGAAACACCAGAGACAGGAACATTCAACTTTTGAAAAAACAGTAAAAAATAAATAATGGAAAATAATTGAAGAATTATTTCTGGGGAACAATCTAAAAACAAATGAATTGAAAAAAGTGTTTGAAAGGTAAACAACCCCTTATATACCTCGAATGAACTCACGACTCAAATGGTTTCTTATTTAAGAAAAAAAACTTGAATAGAAAATAACTCGAATCAGAGTTCGGGATTAACACTTAAAAAACTTGAATTGATTGAGTTTTTGGCAAAAAAAACCCTCAAATCACTGAAATTGATTGAGTTTTCAGGCAAAACTATCAGAAAAATTTGTTGTTTTTTTTTTTTTTACCAGAAAAATATTTTTTTTACCAAAAAAAAAAAAAAAAACCTAAAAAAAATTAGTTTTCATGGAAAACACAACTCAATCCTTAATAAATCTGCCCCTAACTGTTGTGTGAAGAACTATGTCTAGTTCTGGCAATAGTTGTGGCTAGAGACTAATCACTGCGATTCAAATTGGCTTCAGTGGGAAATGAACTGTGGCTGTTCCTATTGTGTCACTACTACTTTTGCTGGGAATTGTAGCAGTGATGAAAGCAATTATTGTGCCATTGTAGCAAGTATTGAAAGAAATACATTTAGGGGCAGATGTACTAAATTCGAGTGAATTTGAGTGAATAATTCGAATTAAAAAAAATTAGAATTTCGAATGATTTTTGGGCTACTTCGACCATCGAATTGGCTTATTCGACAGTCGAATTCGAACGATCGAACGATTCGAACAAAATCGAATAGTCGAATTGTTCGACTGTTCGACCATTCGATAGTCGAAGAAATGTCTCTAAAAAAAATATTCGACCCCCCTAGTTCGGTAGATAAAACCTACCGAATTGCTATAAAAGCCTATGGGAGAGTCCCATAGGCTTTTTTTCCAAGTTTGTGATCGAATGAAAATCCTTCGATCGAACGTTCGATCGAAAATAAAATCCTTCGATCGAACGCCTATTAGACTATCGAATATTCGCCAATTCGAATATTCGATAGAACGTTAAGTCGATCGAATTGGCTATTCGATTTTATTCCATTTTATTCCCTAGTCGAATTTCGAATTTTTTTACAATTCGAAATTCGACCCTTGATAAATCTGCCCCTTAATGTTGTATATCAGCATGGAGTGTGAGTGAGCTGAAATTGTCTTATGTATCAGTATTTACTCAATGTCCAAGTATTGAGACAAATAGTATTTACATTTGTTATTTCCTATCATTATTTTAATTGGATAAGTATATAAGACAGTAGAAGAGCTTTATAGAGTAATTGTGTTGCCACTTTTTTCACAACCAACAAAACAAATTAAACGGAGGTTCATATTAGATTTCATTGTCTGAGATGAAGGATTTAGTTCAGGATGAGTGTAATCCAGAAGATTGTGTACAAGAGTCTGACCCTCGGTCTGAGAATGGGTCTAAGATTATAGAGATGAGTAAAGCATTCTTTTTGGATCAAATCCCTAGGTACATTATCAACAAGGGGACTCAATGAGTATTGTTCCTTTAACTGCTTTTTGAATAAACGTTAAATATTTATATGTGGAAGGATTGATATCTTCTTAATAAGTTACATCACAACCCTGGCTTACTTCTGATTTGTTTTGATCATTAATATTTTTTTATATGCTACACATATTGATATAATTAAAGGTTGTGATATCATTTTATGGGCGGGATTGTGTGGGTTTTGAATTTTGTAACTTTATTGTTGAATTGTCTATGCTAATGCATCTTGAAAAATATATATTAGATAGAAATATGTAGAATCGTGTGTATCTTACAGAGAACAGATCTGGAGTAAATATGCTGCAGTTTCCAACATATGCCTTGACAAACATGTTGAACAAGATAAATATTGACAGCGGAATCGATACTCCTTACTTTCAAACAGATGAAGGGTCTGCTCCCTTATCATTCTTTAGAGATTGTTAACTTCAGTTTCATGTGACCACATGATTCTCCATTCTTTTCTATGAAGTTTGTAACAAATATACACCCTTTAACAGCAGTTCATAAACATTGCATTTCTGGTTTGCTAATAACCATTTGCAATTCAGGTGTAACATTTTCAGTGACGTTCTTTGTAGAATATTGCTTTGTACATTGTTTTTGTATGTGGAGATGCTTCTTGACCATATGTTATAACACATATGTGTTCCCTTCTTGTCTTTCAGGAGCTATTGTGACAATCTTGGCTATCATCCACTAAGTGCTGCAGACTTTGGAAAGATTATGAAAAATGTCTTTCCAAACATGAAGGCACGTCGCCTGGGCACAAGAGGAAAATCGAAATATCCTTTACTTCAAGTGTGTCCAAGTTTGTACTAGTTCCCCGAAAACATCTGTTTGTTTTAATCATCTTGCATCTACATGTAGAAAGAAAATATGATCCACAGCTGCTGCCATTCCAAAAAAATGTTTTCTGTAACAAAATGTGAATAAAATAGGTTAAACACATTTTCATAGGTATTCAGTAGCTCACGTTGGCCATATATTACACCACCAAAATAAAGTGTAGTTATTTTTGTATCATGTCTTGTCATGATTAAATATTGGATTGTATTTAACATAATGGTCATTATAAATTTTGGTACACAAGTTTTGTCAGCATGCCTGCAATGTGCTGAGTATAGGGCATTAAATACAGACTTGAGGAGACTTGGAGTCAGTGCTGCACTTGTGTTGTATGTAATTCACAAAAAACCTATCCCTGAAATCGGACTTGCAGCTCCATAGCAAACAAAAACAGATGAAGAAAAATAAGCAAGCAAGTCATTTGGTGGACACTTATCTCTATATATTGATATGTAGGGTAGGATTTGGACAGAGACAACTTTTTTTTCTAATTTTGGTTCTGTACATTATCACAATGAATTTTAAATGAAACAACTCAGATGCAGTTGAACTGCAGAATTTCAGCTTTAATTCAGTTGGGTTGAACAAAAAGATTGCATAAAAATGTGAGGAACTAAAGCCTTTTTTAACACAATCACTTAATTTCAGGGGCTCAATAGTAATTGAACAAATTAAAAAACTGAAAATAAAATGTTCATTTCTAATATTGGTTGAAACCCCTTTGCTGGCAATGACAGTCTGAAGTTTTAAAACTCACGGTCATCACTAGATTCTGGGTTTCCTCCTATTTAATGCTCTGCCAGGCCTTTATTGCTGCGGCTTTCAGTTGCTGTTTGTTTGTGGGCCTTTCTGTCTGAAGTTTAGTCTTCAACAAGTGAAATGCTGCTCAATTGGGTTCAAATCAGGTGTCTGACTTGGCCATTCAAGAATATTCTACTTCTTTGCTTTAATAAACTCCTGGGTTGCTTGGCTGTATGTTTTGGGTCATTGTCCATCTGTATTATGAAATGCCTCCCAATCAATTTGACTGTATTTAGCTAGATTTGAGCAGACTGTGTTTCCTACCATTCCTCTTCTCAGTTATCCCTACAGTATATCAAAACATTTTTGAACAACCAAGTCTGCTGCCTCGAAACTATTCACTCTTACCTCCTCTTATGATCTAATACAATGGGCCATAGCCACCAGGACAGTAACACACTGTGGAACTGATCTATCAACAGTCCATGAATGTTAGCGAATGGTAAAGATAGATACTGTTTTTACACAATTAATGTGTGTGTAATGAGAAATAATCGTCAATCCTTTCTACCTGCATGATTTACACATTCGGGAGCAAGGAATTTAGACAGTTAATAGTGTGTTTCTACCTCTATTAGCACTCTATAAAACAGAATGCTTTTACATTCTGACACATTGAAACAGGTATCCGCTTTCATAAATCAACTCACTAAATAAGTCAGTTCATTAAAAAACGGTACCATTAGTGAGTAAAATTTTGCTAAATGAGGAATAATCCTTCAGGATAGTCTGAAATTTGATAAATTATGCCCTTGTTTTAATTCCCCTTTTCTATTTCCAACTTCTTAAACTTAAAGGCTAATTGTTCTACTATGTTCCCTCTTCACTCCTTATTAGATCAACCACAATCGGCTGCTTTCCATCCTTACCACTCTACAAAAAGGACCTTCAGAAAATTAGCTAATGTTTTTTTTTTTTACCATTAAATCAAAATCACCTCTATTTGATCTATATCAACCTTTATCAATCTACTTGATCAACCTTTTCAAAGCAGAACTGACACCAGTGTAACAGAGATAAGAGTCTTATAAGAGATGAACAAAGATGAGTGTCCAATTAGTCGACTATACGTCGCTGCCTGCAATAGTCCCATTACTAAACTCTGAGTGGGACTTTTGACATTATTGTGTGCAATACCCCATATTAGACTTGCTATATTGATTACTGATGTCATTTTATACTTTGAGATTGCCTATTATCTTACCTAATACTAAAGGAATCATGCTGATGACAGAAAAAGGGTAAAGTGGTTGCTGCACTTGGCAATGTGGCAGTCACCTGTCATTAGAACGCAAAACCAATTTTGTTACATCACAGGCTTTTTCTCTAAGTCTGCTTGGGGGACACAGGGACCATGGGTATAGCTGGTACATCCAGGAGGGCAGGACACAACAGTAGAACAAAAAAACTAGCCCCTCCCCTACTGGCTATACCCCCAGCAGGCGGAGCTTAATCCAGTTTTTGTTGTGTCCTCAGGAGGATAGGACATTGAAATCTACTCTGTTTATTATTTTTTCTTCTCTGTCAGTTATTGACACTAGGGGATGCCCAGGACCTCTACACTGTGTTAGAGTAATCCCATAGGCATCCCCCAACGTGGGACCTGTCTCCGGGGTCCCTGGTTATCCAAGACCACCCAGTCTCACTCCAGTCTCCCTTCCCACAGGCGAAGACGGACTGGCCGGAAGACAGAGGAGAGCGCCAAGGGACACGGTAGGTATATTACCTGTGTTTCCCTTCTCTCCGCCATTATCCACCTCTCTGTCTCTGAGAGCGCTCACTGAGGCACTGTGCTGCGCAGGCTGCCTTCCCTGGTCCTACACTGACACAGCGTGCTTGTCACTACTTGCATACAAGCGCTGGGGGAGTACCTCTACCTGCAGTTACGCTGGAAAGTTAGGCAGCATTAAGTGTTGCGGCCACGGTTGGGAGACACAGACTTGAGGGAAAGAGCCTAACGTAGAGGCTGGATGCGTCGCTGGGCGCCATTTTCCTAAAATCTCGCGCTATTAGGCGCGTTCCAAGTCACGGCCGCCATTTTGTTTTTTGCACTGAAGTTTATCACGGGCGCATATAAGAGCCTCCTCAGTCGGAAACAGAGCCGTACCCTTAGCGGTCTGCTTTTCCTCCAGTCAGGGCAAGTAGTAGTGACCCTGCGTTTGCAAATTTTTCAGTAGAAACGCTGAGTTTCAGCTCCAGGTTTTTTTGCCTCACAAGATACCTGTACTATATACCCTCAGCAGACACAGCTTAGGACAGCTTTCTGCTCTCAGCTACCATGTCAGAGGGAACTAGTGAGGGGCTTTTTTCCAGGGGGGCACCCACTGCCCAAGTAAGATACCTAGCCTGTGCCAGGTGCCGCAAACGTTTAACCTCTGGGCATAAGGACCCATTATGTGCCAAGTGCAAGCCAATTGAGGTTGCACCTGAACCCCCAGAACCTGCTCCTCCTCTGGTGGACCAGGTCTGTCAGGAGGAATCCCCAGCGACAAGCAGGGAGCCTCAAAGACCCTCCACGCCAGAGTGGGCATCACAATTGGCATCCGGAATACCAAGATTAGCACAATCCTTAGACAAGCTTCTCTCTCGCCTTGACAATCCTAAGGCAAAGGCATCTAAACGTAGAGCTCCTTCTCCATCTGATGAGGAGAGTATTTCTCCCCCTGGACATCTTTCACCACTCCTACCAGATTCCGGTGATGAGTTTGATCGCTCAGATGGAGAACTTTCATCTGATTCAGACAAAGAGGGTGATGGCTCACACAGACATTCTTCAGAATCGGTGGACACCCTAATTGCCTCAGTACTCGAGACTCTTCATCTAGAACCGGAAGTCTCATCTGACACTACTAAGAGTTTGTTCAAACGTAATAACAAATCTTCACCTGTTTTCCCTTCTCACTCACAGCTTGACCAAATCATTCAACAAGAGTGGGATGTTCCAGAGAAGCGTTTTCAAACCAATCGCAAGTTCCAAAAACTCTATCCATTCCCAAAAGATCTCACAGAAAAGTGGTCAATGCCACCTTCAGTTGATCCACCAGTATCTCGGCTTTCCAGGAACACTGCTCTCCCTGTTCCCGATTCCTCTTCTTTCAGGGATTCAATGGATAAAAAACTAGAAAGTCTTTTAAGATCCGCATTCTCAGCTTCTGGAACCGCCTTACGTCCTGTTCTAGCTATGGCATGGGTGAGCAGAGCGGTGCAGTCCTGGTCAGAATCCCTTTTGACTGCTATTAGTGACGGGACTCCTCGTCATGAACTTTCTCAACTAGCTTCCCAGATCAAGGAAGCAAATGACTACATGTGTGAGGCTTCACTTGATGCTACTCAGGTCATCAGTAGATCATCGGCACTTTCTGTTGCAGCTCGCAGGTCTCTGTGGATGAAACTATGGTCTGCGGACCTGTCCTCCAAGAAATCTCTAACATCCATTCCCTTCAAGGGCAAACTTCTCTTCGGGCCCGATCTGGACAAGATTATTAGTCAGGCAACAGGGGGCAAGAGCACATTACTACCTCAACCTAAGGCACGCCCCTCCTTTCGCAGGGGTAAGTTTTTTCGTGGCTCCCAAACAAAACACTCGAGATCCTCACCACCAAGACAGTCCTTCACCAATCGAGGACGTTTTAGCGGAAAACAGAGATCTTCTTGGCAGAACAGAAAGCAGGTTTCCAAGACTGGAGACAAAACTCCCTCGGCATGACGGAGACCTCACACCGGCAGTCTCAAGGGCAATAGGGGGCAGGCTCGGTCTTTTTGCCGAAGTCTGGGCCACAATCATTCAAGATTCCTGGATTCAAGAGGTGGTAAATCGTGGATATCATCTAGAATTCGCCTCAAACCCCCCTCATCGGTTCTTTATGTCCAGACTGCCACAGAACTCAACAAAGAGGTCAGCTTTCCTAGGCGCCATCTCCAACCTTCTCCTTTCCGAGGTAATCATACCTGTACCAGCCGGAGAACGGTTCAAGGGACATTACTCAAACCTGTTTGTAGTTCCCAAGAAGGACGGGTCAGTACGACCCATTCTGGATCTCAAGAATCTAAACAAATTCATTCGGAAACGAAAGTTCAAAATGGAGTCGCTCAGATCAGTCATTGCAGCAATGACCCCAGGGCAGTTCATGATCTCTCTAGACATAAGGGACGCCTACCTTCATGTTCCCATTTTCCCTCCACATCAGAAATTCTTGAGATTTGCTTTCCAGAATCACCACTACCAGTTTACAAGTCTCCCCTTCGGGCTAATGTCTGCTCCGAGGGTCTTCACCAAGATTATGGCAGCATCGACAGCAGTGATTCGCAATATGGGAGTTTCCATCACTCCCTATCTGGACGATTTGCTTATCAAAGCACCCTCCTTCATAGAAGCTCAGAGATCTCTTCAGATATCCATGGACACACTTCAGAGACTGGGCTGGATCCTAAATTTGGAGAAGTCTTCGCTAACGCCCAGCCAATCTATGATATTCCTCGGCATGCAGTTCAATACGAAAGTGCAGAGGATATACCTCCCTCAGGAGAAGATCAAGCAGATCCAAGATCTAGTAAAGCTACTCCTGCAAAAACATCTACACTCAGTAAGGTTCTGTATGAGGGTGTTGGGAGTCATGGTGTCCACCATAGAGGCTGTACCGTTTGCACAATTCCACCTGCGGGAGCTCCAGTGGAACATCCTGAGGTTTTGGAAGAGGAAGTCCCTCTTTCAGGAGATCAGACTCTCACGAAAAACAAGAACATCTCTGTTTTGGTGGTTGAACAGCACACATCTGTCTCTAGGCAAACCAATGGGGGAACCACATTGGCGTATCCTCACAACGGATGCGAGCCTGTTCGGTTGGGGAGCAGTCTTCGAGGGCCTCTCGGCTCAGGGCCAGTGGAGTCCACGGGAGAAGAGACTGCAAATCAATCTTCTCGAGATCCGAGCAATCCGTCTAGGACTACTTCACTGGCAACAGATGCTACAGGGTCAAGCTGTCAAGATACAGTCCGACAATGCCACAGCGGTGGCATACATCAACCACCAGGGGGGCACAAGAAGCAGAGGAGCACTAGACGAAATCAGGCTCATCTTCAATTGGGCCGAATCTCATCAAGTTCACCTGTCAGCAATTTACATTCCAGGGCTACTAAACTGGGAAGCGGACTATCTAAGCCGTCAATCCTTAGATCCGGGGGAGTGGTCATTAAAAGACGAAGTCTTCCACGAGATAACACAGATGTGGGGCACTCCAGAGGTGGATCTCCTGGCGACCAGACACAATCGCAAGGTGCCAATGTTCATGGCTCGATGCAGGGATCCACTATCATTAGCAGCAGACGCTCTAACGACAAGGTGGCACTTCCGTCTGGTTTACGCCTTCCCACCCTTCCCCCTCATACCCAGGATCCTCAGGAAGCTTCAACAAGAACAGACCACTCTCATCCTAATCGCACCAAGGTGGCCCCGAAGATCCTGGTTCACAGACCTTCTCAATCTGTCCGTGACAGACCCCTGGACTCTACCTCTACTTCCGGACCTACTAACTCAGGGTCCCATTCGACACCCAAATCCAAAGAATCTAAATTTGACGGCGTGGCTCTTGAGATCAAGATTTTAACTCAGAAGGGGTTCTCCAAGGCTGTAGCACACACCATGTACGCTGCCAGAAAGCCAGTCTCAGCGAGGGCCTATCATAGAGTTTGGTCTACTTACCAACAGTGGTGCATACGACACAAGACGCAGTTCAAGCGTTTTTCCATTACAAATATCCTAGAGTTCCTTCAAGAAGGGCTATCCATGGGACTATCCTTAGGTTCTCTGAAGTCTCAGATCTCAGCTCTATCCATTCTTTTTCAAGAACGACTCGCTCTTTTGCCTGATGTCAAGACGTTTATGCAAGGAGTAGCACATATAGCTCCCCCTGTACGAGCACCGGCTCCCCAATGGGACCTCACGTTAGTTCTACGTGCTCTTCAGGAGCCTCCTTTCGAACCCCTAGGTTCGATACCACTATCCTGGCTTACCTGGAAAACAGTTTTTCTGCTGGCTATCTCATCGGCAAGACGTGTTTCAGAGCTCAGTGCATTGTCATGTAAACCGCCTTTCCTCATTTTCCACCATGATAGAGCGGTTCTCCGCACAATTCCATCCTTTTTACCAAAAGTGGTCTCGGATTTTCACTTGAACCAAGAAATCACCATACCAACCTTCTGTCCGGCACCGTCTAATCCTAAGGAGAAAGCTCTACACTCTCTGGACCCCGTGAGAGCTCTAAAGTTCTACTTGCACAGGGTTCAAGACATTCGCAAAGCGGACTCCTTACTAGTCATTCCTTCTGGTCCCCACCAAGGGGGAGCAGCCAAAAAATCAAACATTTCTCTTTGGATCAAACAGACTATCCAGAGAGCCTACATAGCAAGAGGTAAAACTCCTCCAGATAGAATCACTGCTCATTCCACTAGAGGGATGAGCACGTCCTGGGCGTTCAGAAACCAAGCATCAGCGGAACAGCTGTGCAAGGCAGCTACGTGGACCTCTGTCCACTCTTTCTCAAAATTCTACCATTTCGATACTTTTGCGGTCCCTGACACCCGCTTTGGCAGAAAGGTGCTTCAGGCCGCAGTGGCATCTTCCATTTAGGCCTCACTCTCCCTCCCGGAGTTTTTTAGGGGACTGCTTTGGTATGTCCCCATGGTCCCTGTGTCCCCCAAGCAGACTTAGAGAAAAGGAGATTTTGTGTACTCACCGTTAAATCCTTTTCTCTTCAGTAGCTTGGGGGACACAGGGCTTCCCTCCCTGGACTGAGGCCTTCATTTTTCCGTCTGACATATTACGGTGATTGTTAACCGATTTTAGGTTTAGTTATTAATTTCCTGTTGACTTTGGAACAAACTGGATTAAGCTCCGCCTGCTGGGGGTATAGCCAGTAGGGGAGGGGCTAGTTTTTTTGTTCTACTGTTGTGTCCTGCCCTCCTGGATGTACCAGCTATACCCATGGTCCCTGTGTCCCCCAAGCTACTGAAGAGAAAAGGATTTAACGGTGAGTACACAAAATCTCCTTTTTTCAAGGCCATTCATTCACGTGTCAAGGATTCCTTAACTAATCTACGTATTGCTATAGTGGACTTCGTAAGAAAGCTTTTGTACATATGCCGTCACTTCCCAACCTTGACTTTAACACGTCTGGAGATGGGGTAAGTTTTGGTTTTTGAGTCAGACCTTCCTTCTTAATTAGATGTAATATATGTCCATCACTGATGATGTATTTGTAAAGGTTTGTGACAAGTTTAGATATTAATTTCCAGTTTATTTTCCCTAGTTCAGATCAGTATCAGTTTGAGATTATTTTGATTGATAAATCGAAAAACCTGGATAAATCTTGAATTCGAATGTATTCTTTTTGTCCTTGAGAACCATAGCTAAAACTAGATTTTTTTTTTACATTTGTCCCATAATATTTACATCCAAAGGTTGAAGCTGTATTTTCAACCTTTGTACTTACACTTGGTTGCTCAAAATGGAAAATTGTATTAGCAGGTGTGTTTGGTGGAGTCCAAAATATTTATATTAGAACAAAAACTCTTAGCAATAATATAGTTTTGTTTGTAATCTGTAATGTGTATATTTTTATATGTATCATATTGTTTTCTTTCCCTTTGCAATTATCTAGTCACACACATCCATATTATTATTCAATTCAATGATTTACCTGTGTTTTTCAGCTGGACGGAATAGAAGTATCCACACTGTTGCAAAGTGCTGATGAAGAAGTTGTGTCTGCTGCTTGTCGCCTTGTGTGTGAGTGGGCTCAGAAGGTTTTAAGTCAGCCATTTGATTCTGTCTTGGATTTAGCACGTTTTCTCGTTAAAAGCCACTATATTGGCACTAAGTCGATGGCAGCACTCACTGTAATGGCGGGTGATTCAGCAGGTAAACTGAAAATGTAGGCTTTTCTTGATCTTCATCCTAAAACAGAAGTTGTTCACAGTTGAAACAAAAGTGAAATTGAAAGACAAGTTGCCATTTTCTTGCCTTTAGGTTACAGAATTAACTAATTCTAATTAGTTAATGATGTTTTATAGATTTAACACATCAAATATACCTTAAAAACAATGCAACTTTTTTTCCTGGGCCTCTGAAATGTTCCCCCAGTAGCTCCACATTGTAGTTTTTGTTGATTCAGAGCACATGCTCTGAGCTGCTTTCAGTTGCCAGAGTTTAGGGACTGACTCACGTTACAGTTCAGACACCAGAATTTAATAATCAGACCTGTAGAATAAGCTTCTATAACAGATGAACCTCATTTACTACTTGATGATATCTGATGACCCTAAGCTTAGATTTTCATCAGCTGCCCAGAGCACAGTAAGTATATGAGTGCCACTGTTACAAGGATGCCTAAATAGGTGCAAGGTGCAAAGCTCTTGTGGACAACTTTGAAACCCTGGATCATTACTGTTACAGGGCTGCTAAATCTCTAGGCTGGTACAGTATAAGTATATTAAAGTAAGTACAGTAAGGGGCAGCTTTATCAAGGGTTGAATTTTCGAAGTGTTAAAAACATTCGAAATTCGACCATCCAATTGCATTACTTCGACATTCGAAGTCAAAGTATTTGTTAATCAAATTTGGCCATATTCGAACAATTTAATCGATCGATCGACCGATTTTACTTCGACTTCTGAAAACGTAGCCAAATGTTGGCTATGTGTTCTAGGAGGTCCCCATAGGCTAACATAGCAATTCAGCAGGCTTAAGGTGGCGAAGTGTCGAAGTCTAACTTTTTTAAAGAGGCAGTACTTCGATTTTCGAAGTCGAACTTTTTTACTTCGAGTCGAATTCAGGCCTATTCGATGGTCGAAGTTCGACAAAAAAAAGTTTGAAAGTCAAAGTTTTTAACTTAGAAAATTCACTTCGACCCTTCGTAAATCTGCCCCGTAGTATATAAAAACTAAAAATAGTTTTTTAGCAATATATATTATTAGGCTTTATTTGTCATTTAAAGGCTCAGCACTGCAGAGCCACACTACAGCTTATGCTGCATTCTTTTTTCTTGGCACATACACCTTACAGTCCCCTAAATACTTGTGTTCCAGTTTAATTTCCATCAGGCTGTCCACCTATGCTTACACAGTGAATTTTTGGGCAATTGTATTGTGGGGCAAATCTTTCTGATCAGAGGCAATGAT
This sequence comes from Xenopus petersii, assembly GCA_038501925.1. NCBI lineage: Eukaryota > Metazoa > Chordata > Amphibia > Anura > Pipidae > Xenopus > Xenopus petersii. The sequence continues at coordinate 103,513,691 of CM076676.1, forward strand.
TGAATCATATGAGGATATCTGAACAACTCTGAGCAGATAGAAATGATAATATAATATTTATTCAATTTAATATACTGTATACGTATACCTGCGTGCAGAATAATTTCTGAAACAGACAAAATGCTACTGAAATTACCATAATCACTCAAAATATACATAATATAAATATACATTTTTGTTTTTAAATAAACAGGGGAATTCATTTTGGATTCTGTCCCATAGTTGGGCCAAAAAGAGGATTATTCAGATTTACCTTTGAGTTTGACAGGCCAATTGTAAATGATTGCAGGATAGTCTGCCTAAATTGCCCCTCAGGTGACATGTCTATGTGGTTAGGCTGGGTTTAAAATTTGTCTGCCTTGCCAAATGTGTGCATGCATGGCTGAACTGAAGAATAAAAAAAGTTAGGTTTCAAATGTACTTTTGAAAAATATTCACTCAACAGGCCCTCTTACAAGTACATTATATGTTTATCTTTTTCTCATTCATATTTGAAATCTTTATATTGAGCAGGTTCTTTTTGTATTGTAGTAGGTATTACTTTCCCTTCTTCCCATTTTAAAAATGTGGTAAAATGAATGTTCATTTAAATATGTAGTGCTTTTTGTTTTTTACAGGATTGAAGGGAATTACACAGACCTCGGCTTTTGTTCCTATGTCTGAAAGCAATTCTTTCCACCCACAAGTAAGGAATTTGACTTCCCAAGTAGATGCCAAGCAGCAGCTGCAGAGGAAAATACAAAAGAAGCAGCAAGAACAGAAGCTTCAGTCACCATTACCAGGAGAACTTCAAGTGAAAAAACAAGATGGAACTGCATCCAATGGAATAACCAATATTTGTAATGGAAGCCCTGCCATCCTCTCTCCTCAGCCTATTGGCATTGTAGTGGCAGCTGTTCAAAGCCCAATTCCGGTAATTCTATTGAATTCCAAAATGTTGAATTTGTGTACTGGGACAACTAATCATGTCATTAATGTTTCGGAGTAGTAAAAGAGATGTAAGTTGATATCACTCCATCTTGCAGTGCAGCAGTAAAGAGTGACTACAAGTTTATCAGAGCACAAGTAACATGACTGGGGCACCTGGGAAACTGACAATATGTCTAACCCCATGTCAGATTTCAAAATTAAATATAATTTTTTATTTTTTTTTTATACCTGCTTTTATGTGTATATTTAAACATGGTAATCCTTACCCCCATGATACAAGCAGTAGTTCTTAAGTTGCTAAGCAGTCTCTGGTATAACATCCATCATATGACAGATCAAACAGGCTGTACATTCATATGTTTATTATATCACACCAGAGAAATGTGTGTTTGAATTGATGGATGAAATTAATGAACAATAAACAAAGAACTTGGAGTCATATGCTCTTTTAATGACTGTCCAAAAAATCTGACCATGTGCTTTAAATTATTGCAGGCAAATGGAGATGTGCTTTCATTATATGTTGTTTACAGGTTGCTACAGGTAACCACACAAGGGCATGTTTGCAATTCTATTCGTTATTGTGGGCCGCATACCTGTATTATGTTAAGACTAAATAAAAGCAAACGCAACAGATATAACATTTGAAACATGATGTTATATTTAAAATGTTATTGGGGTACTTTGTCAGTCTTTTAAGCAAGATTAGGGCTGTGACATATTGTTAGTGCAAGGTTGATAACTTCTCAAAGTAGTTTTCTTTGCATTTTTTCTGTAAAATTAAGATTATTCTAAATATTTCTATTGGAGATGTAACTGTATGTTTTAACTTTCTGAATGCTCAAGGCATGCCTTTTGTATTTTTATAGACTTTCTTTATACATTTGTTACATAACAGCCTTTTTTTTATTGAATAGGTACAACGAAACAGGCCTCTTGTGACTTCACCCAGTCCTATTGGTTCTTCTGAAGGCAAAGTTCTCCCTCTAAATGTGCAAGTGGTCACTCAGCACATGCAGTCTGTAAAGCCAAAGACTCCCCAGAATATCCCAGCAAGTCCTGTTGGTGATCGTTCTGCTCGACATCGATACCCTCAAATCCTTCCTAAGCCAGCCAGTTCTAATGCTTTGACGATCCGTTCTCCTACCACTGTGGTTTTTACAAGTAGTCCGATCAAGACAGTTGTTCCTACTCCACATGTTAGTTCACTGAATGTGGTTAAAATGACAACAATCTCTCTTGCTCCAAGCAGTGCTGGTACCACAGTGAAACAAACTTCCAATAATAGTACAAGCGCTACAGACGAGACTAGAACTGGTCCTCAGATTAAGAATGGTTCTGTGGTTTCTTTGCAATCTCCTGTACCTAGAGTAGGCACACCTGTTGCATCTTCAGTGGAGGTAAAAACAGAACCTGAAATTGTATCTGAGGACACGGCAGTGCGGTGCCAAAAGTCTCCTGATAGTTCCAAAGTTCAAAAAAGAACTGTAATGAGTTTCACACACAAGGGTAATCAAGAGAGTGTGACATCAAAGTTATCCCACGATGCAACACGGGATCAGGCTGTTAAAAGTATTGATCACAGAGCTGAAGGAACAAGGACCAAATGTAAAAGCCGTTCTGTTGAAGGTATAAATGTTTCTTCAACAGGCAGTAATCAGAGTACTCTAACTCTTTGCGTTGCACCTCGAACTTTATTTAATAATCGCTCTAGTCAAAATACTAATGGAGATCAAGGAGTGAAAGATGTCCGAATGTGTACTAAAAGTCCCCGTAAGCGATTACCAACTACAGGGCAGGAGTCGCCAATACCACCAGCTAAAAAATCACTTCTAGGTCAGTTACCTTCAGAATGCCCTGCACCAGAAGGTATTGCTATTAAAAAGATTCCTAAAACACTGTCCGCAAAAAATGATGATGCTGTTACTCTTGCTTTAGTACCAAGCAAAGAAACAGAAGGCGATAATACCACTTTAGCAGCAAATTACTCTTTGAGTTGTGTTGCTGAAGCACCCAGTGATACACCCCAAGAGCTTGTGGCCTCATCTCAGGATGTTAACCTAAAACTAGAAGGAAATGTGTTTAAGTTTGTGAATGAATCAAAGTCAGATAACCCTTTTAGTCAAGATGCCTGGCAACAGATAGCTGAAGATGCAGATTTCACGTCTTCTAACCGTGAGCAGACTCAAACTATTGGTGTACTGGATATGTCTGGAACTTCTGGTGCTGATAACCTGCAGAAACCAGTATGGGATACAGTAGATTTTGAAGGAATACAGCAGGACACATACAGCCAGCAACTTGAAGATTCATCTTTGAATCAGCTACAAGCACATTCTTCAAACCAGTTACCTCAGCGTTCTGACATGACTGACCCTAGCTTCTTTTCTTTTGATGATGACCTCACACAGGACAGCATTGTAGAGGAACTGGTGCTCATGGAAGAACAAATGTCAATGAACAATAATCCTCAGAACTATGGTAATTTAGGTATGGTGTTGCAAAACCAATCAACCGCTAGCCATGGGACACCAGTACCCACTCATCCAGGCAGTGCACATTTTTACCATTCAGTCCACAGCAGTGTAACACCTGTTCACACACCCACTCCGACGCCAACCCCCACTCCAACGTTAACTCCAACTCCAACATCTGAAATGATGTGTGGCACTCAGAGCTTATCTAGAGAAAGCCCATGCTCTCGTTTAGCTCAAACAACACCTGTAGATAGTGCTTTAGGAAGCAGTCGACATACACCAGTTGGAACTCCTCATTCTAACTGTAGCAGCAGTGTTCCCCCAAGTCCAGTTGAATGCAGAAATCCATTCGCGTTCACACCTATAAGCGCAAGCATCTCATATGATGCTAGCATTGTGTCAAGTAGTCCAGTCAAACCAATGCAGAGGCCTATGGCAACCCATCCAGACAAAACTAAATTAGAATGGATGAATAATGGTTATAGCAGTGTAGTAAATCCTTCCGTTTCCAGCCATGGTATTCTTCAAAGCTATAAAGAGCTGGACAGTTTCAGAAAGCCACATGCTTTTGCAGTGCCTGGTCAGTCATATCAGTCTCAGTCTAGACATCATGACAATCATTTTGGCAGGTTGACCCCTGTGTCACCAGTGCAACATCAGTTGTCTATTATAAATAATGCCAGCAAGCAAGAGGGATTTGCAGTACCCGCACCTTTAGACAACAAATCTACAAATTCTTCTGGAAATAGCAGTTTCAGGTGCCGTAGTGTAAGCCCAGCTGTACATCGTCAACGTAACCTAAGTGGAAACACAAACTGCCCCGTTTCTAATGTACCACAGTCTAATATGACAGCTTTTGGAACTCTAGTTGCACCAGAGATTCAGAGTATACTCAACAATATCCAACCAGATAGTGCCAACAGTATAGCTCAACGAAGTCAGTCAGTCCCTCTGACAGTAATGATGCAGACAGCTTTTCCATCTCTGCAGAAACAAAGTAACACACAGAACATCACACATGTTTTATTAAGTAAACTGGATTCTGACAGAGATGATGCAGTCAGAGGGCTGGGAATAAACAACTTGCCTTCTAATTATACTGCAAGAATGAATCTCACTCAGATATTAGAAACATCTCCTATGTTCTCTGGTGCCAGTCAGCAAAATATATTGAATTCCAGCAGTTCATCTTATGAATTCCAAACCCCATCTTACCTCACAAAAAACAATAGTTCTGAGCAAATCAGTTTTACACCTGGAGAAAACCAAGCACAAGCTGATGATATTGGAGAGCAGCAACTTGATTTTAGTAGCACTGTTAAGGATCTGTTAGATGGAGATAGCCTCCAAACCAACCAGCAGCTTGTGGTTCAAGTGGCCTCAGAGTTGAACAACGCCTCCGACTTCTCCAGCGACATTAGATTGTCTTCTGAGCTCTCAGGCAGCATCAATGATCTCAATACTTTAGATCCAAATCTGTTGTTTGATCCAGGTCGACAGCCTGGGCAGGACGAGGATGCTACACTGGAGGAACTTAACAATGACCCTTTGTTTCAGCAGATTTGCAATGAATCCATAAACTCCATGACCTCTTCTGGATTTGAATGGATGGAAAGCAAAGACCATCCTACCGTTGAAATGTTGGGTTAATCTTGTATTATAAATGTAGCACACTGTATCAAAAAGGCAGACATTGTATTTGTCTTAATGGAAGTGCCTCCCGCAGCAGAAACATTTGTAATTATGAGATTTTAATAAGGTTTGCTGCGCAAGTTGATCTTTCAGCTGTTTTCAACAAGCTTAAAAATATCTGCAATCTTGGGCAATTTATGAGCCAGTATTAAAATCCATTTATGTTTTTGCCCACTTGGTATAATTTCACTTGAGCTGACAGTCATTAAAAAGCCAGTTACACTAATGAGCATGTTTTAGTCTGATGTTTAGCTAGCTCCAGATCATGCTCCTCCCAGCTTATCCTGCTGTTGTCCTTGAGGTGTAAAGAACAGCCAAATGCCCTCTTGGTTTGATTATAATGACTGGGATACCGTTGTGAATACTTCTATTACTTGTGGCACGTGTAAATTATTATCAAAAGTAAGGAAAGAAATCTGTTCTTGTTATAGAAACATAACTATGAGCAGTGCCCAGTAGCTGTGTGTGTGTTTTTTTTTTAATGCACTATGATGTAATAAGAACCTTTTTAAACGTCCGTGACCTCACATGATATTTAGAAGTTTTATTTTTTTTTAATCCTGGTTTCTCACATTACTTAAGCAGTTATGTGAAATCACTTTCCAGTGAGTTGACGATGGTTGAATTCTAAAACAGTGAGTAAGCTTCTGCGGAATCGCCACCATATTTTGGAGGTTGCTTCCCAAAAGCCTCTCCACTGGCAGTGTAACAGCAGCTGATATTAAGCACTGATATTTCTAATATTAGTACATATTAGAAAATGTGTCTTTGTTGCATGTATTTTTTTTTCTTTGAGTAAGACAAGAGAAGAGAAATTGGACTTTTAAGATGACCTTTTACAACTCATACTCCATGTTTTAGGATGCTTGCATGCATAACAGTGGCTGCCCTCTTTTTAATGATTAAGACGTAAGAAAGTTATTGCTGGACACCGGATATAGGAAGAATGCTTTCCTGTGAAGTGTTGCATTAATCACTTTTTTATCAATATGTATGTAGTGGCCAAGACGTCTGTTGGGTAGGGATATGGACCGTATACTGCAAGATTTTTATAATCAACCATGCCATTCAGAATTATGAAGCTGTCACTGAAGGTTTTAAAAAGAGAAAAATGCATGTTAAACAATTTTAGCTGTGTGTGCAAGCTTTGGATACTCTCAAACTTCCTTGTTCGATATTCTGCAGCGCTTCAGCCCATCATTTAAAGCAGTGTAAAAATGACAACAGAAGTCCCCACAAATGTAACATTTTTGACCTTGCCTATAATCAAATGGCTTAGTTGTGTAGAGTAATCATTTTGATTATGTGCTATCGTTGTCAAAATGCAAATACCATAAAGTTCAAATTGTTTCCTCATCCTCCGAAACAAACGGTGCTAAGGCCAACTCCAGAGCTTTGTAAACTTGTATGTGATAGTTTCCTTGGCCATTCTATGTGCTGGTATTTTTAAATATTTTTTAATACCTGCTCTTAGTACTTGTTACTACTGTACATTGAGATGGAGCACTATTGCGTACCAAAGTATTTAAAAAAAAAAGTAGAAGAAAACCCAAAGGATAAATTTGGTTTATTTTAATTGTGACCTTTGCAGGCAAAAATTGTGTTTGTCTGTTGGGCGAAATAAAGCGGTGAGCACGTTAGTACCATAGCAGAAATGTCATTCTTTATCCTAGTTTTAAAAACAAAAAAAAAAAGGATTATATGTATGCAAGATCTATATAAACACCAGTGCTTTTACTGCTTTTCAGTGTTTGCAGTGCTGCCATGGAATATGATCCGCTAGCAGCAAACACTATAATTTTATTTAGATAGCAAAAAAAATTGTAAAAAGAGAGAACCATTGGCAATGTACCCCATGTACAGTATTGCAGCAAACACTTTCAATTTTGATTGGAGGCATTTTCTATAAGATTAATGTCTTTTCATACTGCCTTGAAGTATGACATTTTGCTGCCAGAAGATGGCACCATTAGCAATGGAAAAGGATTAATCATGCGGACATTCTCGGGTTCATCTATTGCACTAACTCTCCCTTGAACCTGTGGCACCTCTCTTCTGATAAATGCAACTATTTTGCCCCAAGAGAGAAAAAAAATAGAGAAAAATTATTTCATTCTATTAAAAAAAAAAAAATCAAATAAATAAAAGTTTAAAAAAAAAAAGAAAAATGTCATACAAATGACAGATACAATTGTCTTATGTAGCAATGTGCATTGATCTCAGTGAGATATTCTATTTCTTATTCTCTTACGTGAGAATATTACAGCAGGAAGAAATAACATTTAGTTGCTTCACCGTGTTAATACATGATCACAGTATGTGCATGTGTGTTATTACCTTGTACAGTCTTGGTATATTCTTGTAACCACTTTTTTGCTGTATTAAAATTTGTTCTGTGTTGCCCTGGCAAATCTAGTTATTCACAGGATGTTTTCTTTTATGTTTACTAATTCAGATTAGTTGTTTGAAACGTTCCCACTTGTTTGTTTTTGTTTTATTCCCTCAAAAAAAAAATTCATGATACTCCATTGCAAATGCTCTTTTTGCAAACAATTGCATTACTCAGAGCTTTGGACTATGAAGGGAAGATTATCCTGTGCAATGCATCTGAGTTACTGCATAGAAGCAGCAGAATGTGCACTACCTATCGCACATCATCAAAATACTCCCCTCTCAGTTTTTTACTGCAAAAAAACATCTGATGACCCCCTATTTCATTGTCTGATGTACTGCTGAAACCACAGTAGTTTAAACTTGCAGTAGAATTTCAGTTATGTTTTATATGAAAAGTGCTCAAAAAATGTTTTTTTTAAATGTTTTCAAAAAACAATAAAAATATTTTATATGAATGGTGTGGTATGGACACGTTTTTGCGCCTTCATTGAACTGTCCCATATTAAAATGTATACATAATTGAAGTATTGTTCTTTTGGGTGTGGAATATAAATAGAAGAGGGTCTGAATAGAAATAAAAAGTAACAAAAAATAATAAAATTGTAAGCACTCCGAGCAATCGTTTTTTAGCTGCCAGGGTTAGTGACCCCCACTGGAAAGCTGGAAAGATGTAGAATAGATAGGTAAATAATTCAAAAACTATAAGGGTCAGGGCACACTCTCAAATTCGGGAGATTAGTCACCCAGCAACGAATCGCTTCTTCGGGGGCCACTAATCTCCCCGAACTGCCTCCCGCCGGCTAGAATGTAAATCGCCCGCAGGGTGGCACTCAGAGCTATTCATTTTCCAACGTTGCATGACGAGGAAACTTTGGGCAACTTCAGAAAAGGAAGAGCTCCGAGTGCCATCCCGACGGCGATGTACAGGAGGCAGTTCAGGGAGATTAGTCGCCCCGATGAAGAGGAGATTTGTCGCCAGGCAGCTAATCTCCCCGAATCAAGGGTGTGCCCTGACACAAAAAGAGAAATAAAGACCAATTGTGAAGTTGTTAGGAGGAATAGGTCAGTCTATAACATAGTAAAACTTGCTGTAAATGTGAAGCACCCCTTTAATTAATTATTTCAGATTTCATATAGCATCAAAATATTGCACAGAAGAAAATTAAGGTTGATGGGGTTTTGCAGGCAAAGCTGAAGCAAGTTTCTAGTAGATTTGATCTGAATTACTTGCTATTATAAGGTCTAGTAAAACACGTTTTTCTGGTTTTCATGTATATACCATTGCCAATTTCCCTACTGACTTGTGATACTCCAGTGTAGAAGGTAACACTATTGAACCTCCATAAGACCTACCCTAAAAGTGGACTAAAACTTTTTTTAGGGTAAAAAGCTTAAATGTTTGGTAACTTGTGAAAAGTGGAAGACATCCACTTAATTCAAATATCAGAAGAACGTGTGTTGCCATTTATGAATCTACATGTATTTGTCTCTATAGCCACACAGGTGAGTGAGAGGTAATGAAAGTTCATGATCATTGCACAGTATATTGTCAAAGCTTCATAAAACACTGGTTAGAAGGAAACAAAGTCTAACCAAAATTCCAGGAAATGTGGTGATCTTAGTGTATACGTAATTTCCTTTCAGTATCCTGAGTGATGCTTAGTGCAACAAGCTAACAAGCCTGCAGCTAACGTCCGCTTTCCTGTGCAGTAAGATTTGTGATGCACAAAGAGAAAGAAGTTCTGGGGCCCCATGTGGAAGTATCCTAGACATAACTGCTTTATTTGCACTGATCTAAAACCACTTCCTCGACATACTTTGTTACCTCTCTTCTTTTTGCTTATTAATGGATTCATTATCAGGAATTCTTCAAACATGGGATTTTCCGAAGCAGGAACCTTGCCGTAATTTGGACCTTTCTGCACCAGGGGTGTAACTACAGAGGAAGCAGACCCTACAATTAATTTGCTGTGGGGCCCAGTAACATATAGTTATGCCACTGTTGTGCACCATGTCTTAAGGGGGGTTGTAAATCTAACTGTAATGCTGTCCCCCATGCAGCCCTTAGGTTTCTGTAAAAGTTGCCAAAAATCATAATTATGGATGCAAGAAATTTCACCAATGAGAATTCTACTGATCAAACACTTTATTATAAATGAAAAATAATTAACCAGTAAGAATTCTGATTCCTGGCATTATGTCAGCCATTTTGCGGTTATCTAACATATAGAGATAATAATGTATTTTATTTTTCTTGATGATATTACACTGGGATCAAACTTGGGGGTAAAGGATAGACTTATTCAGTGCTTGGAAACTGCTTACCTTAAGCTTACAAACTTAATTACAGCAACAACAAACCGGGTCCCAGATTTATACAGATTAACTGTGGTTCTCATTAGAAGATGTTTTGTATTTTAATGCAGCCACTGGCTGTGGAGATTTGGGGGAAGTTATGGAAAAGTCTGCTGCACTGATGTTGCTGGACTACATCTCCCAGCATGCTCTCAGCCTTCACAGAATGTTACATTTTTCTGGGATTTGTAGTCCAGCAACAACTGGGTAAATTTGACTGAGTAGTGCTGTGCAGCAGGGTTTACTACCAGTGTATGAGCCTTTATTCCGTTGGAACAAGCTTTGAACTTTGAATGCTCTTATACATAATTTGGCTAAGTAAGTAGAAGCTTCTGTGCACGAGTCATAATTATGATGACTATATGCACTTCTTTACTAGTCCTTAAAAAACAGCTGCTTCAGAATATTTAAGAAACAAGGGAAAGTTGTGCTCACCACTATTTTTTAGAACCATTAGGCAGGGGTGCAATGAGGCTGTGACCACAAAATACATATAGACAAATACAAGAGTCCTCTGCACTCAACCCATTATCAATATATTTAAGACAGCGACATTTTGTGCATACTGCTACTGAAAAATGCCTTACCCTTTAAACAAAACAGGGATTGTTTATCCATATATTGCAATATATTTAAGCTGGCCAACTATGTCAAAGTCATCCCATATCTGGCCAGTCCTACGCTCCATTTTATCTGATTCATTAAGAATTCTATTGCTTTATTATACATTTTACAAAGGGACAAGGTTTTACCTGCAACTTACTTGCTGCTTTCATGTATGGACAAACAATCCCTGTTTTGTTTAAAGGGTAAGGCATTTTTCAGTAGCAGTATGTACAAATGTCGCTGTCTTAAATATATTGATAATGGGTTGAGTGCAGAGGACTCTTGTAGTTGACTATATGTATTTTGTGGTCACACCCTCATTGCACCCCTGCCTAATGGTTTTAAAAAATAGTGGTGAGCACAACTTTCCCTTGTTTGTTATAGTTATACAGGAGCAGTGACCAGCTCCATGTTGTAGCTCCCACCCTTCCCAGCTATAGTCAGGTGATCCCACTGGTGTCTAATAAAAGGGCAGCCAAGTATGGGGGTTTACTTTGAAAGCAGCAAGTAAGTTGCAGGTAAAACCTAGTCCCTTTGTAAAATGTATAATGAAGCAATAGAATTCTTAATGAATCAGATAAAATTGAGCATAGGACTGGCCAGATATGGGATGACTTTGACGTAGTTGGCCAGCTTAAATATATTGCAATATATGGACAAACAATCCCTGTTTTGTTTAAAGGGTAAGGCATTTTTCAGTAGCAGTATGCACAAAATGTCTCTGTCTTAAATATATTGATAATGGGTTGGGTGCAGAGGACTCTTGTATTTGACTCAGAATATTTAAGGACATCTAAACACAAAAGTATTTAAATAATGTAAACTTCCTCCACTGAGCACTTTTTTAGTTTATATACAATTTCAATACTTAGTGGTTTTGGAGATATTCGCCGTTTTAGACAGTTGTAGGCTGCTAATACTAAGCATTCAGTTCTACAGCTTTCTTTGAAGGTTGGAGTACCAGAAACTGTCCATGAATTTCCTGTATAGTGAATACACGAGCATACACGAGCAAATATAAACTGCCATCAGATTAATTGCCCTGTGTATGGGGCCCTCCGACGGGCTTCCCCTATTGATATCTGGCTGAAAGTGGGCCAGATGTTATAAATCACATAGGTTCGTCGATGCCGTCCTCAATCTGACTGCCCGTTGTGATCCAATCGTGCCCCACTATCAGATCAGTCAGATATCGTCCACCTGAAGGTAGGCATATGGGGGAAAGATCTGCTTTTTGCGACCTCTCCATGTGTATAGCCAGCTTTAAGTTTAACTCTTACTTTAAGAGTGAGCTGTTGAGTCAAATGCATGTATCAGCTGTCTACTATTGCTAAGATCTTAGAAACCACTAAGTGCAAGGTACACATAGGGGATTGTCCACTTTCCTCCTCAGGCATTTTTTATAGAGGCAGAGGAAAGCGCATTGACTCTGAAGATGCAAATGTATGCATTTCCATGCTAATATCTGCTCCGTGTAGCTCCACACAGGCCTGTCAATGGTGCTGCGGAGGAGTGATCATAAGAGCGGATCCACTGTCTTGTGTCGTGTCAATACAACTTTTTTTTTTTATTCCATACAGCAAAACACAAGCTAAATAAGTTACTGAAAAGTTGGTGTGGGAAACTTGTTTTCCCTGTCTAGTTAGGACACACACACACAACCTCATACTTGAGCTTGCAGAGGAAATTATGGGACACCTTTCACATATACTGAATGTGAAGGGAATGTGATAAATATTTTGTTTGTTTTAACACTTTCTCTGCAGGCAATGCATGCCGTTCTATGTGATAGAACACAGAAAAATCCACCACACATTAACGTTAAAAAGTCTGTGTGTGTAAGAGCCGAAAGGTTTTTGTTTTAAAGAAATAGTTGACCAGAGAATATGCCTTAAAATAATATTCTTAAAATAGCTATTTCACATAGGCTATAGGTATTGGTGATAGTGTTGACAAGACGTTCTGTCCAAAACTTTGGCTCATGTCAAGTAAGATTCTGGCAAAATGAGAAAAGATAAACCCAGCACTGAGTGCTGGTGTTTTTTACACCACTTTCATGTATACCCTGGGCCTATTTTAGGACAATAAAGTCATTTGTTCTGCCTATAGCAGTAGACTGTGTTACAACCTTCTTTTCTGAAACAGGTGTTACCTACAGAGCTCTTAACTGTGCCCTGGCTTGATGCCCTGTAAAGAGGGAGAATGCTCAATGCACAAGGGAAGGTGGGCATCTAGAGGCTTTACAAAAACTCTCCACAAAATAATTTAAGTATGTATATGCATGAATATAAGGTATATTGTTGACTATAATTAAATTCATCAAAATTTCATTTTCTGAAAATACTTGACTACTTAATCTACTAGAAAATTTTAACTAGAAAAATGTATGTGTAAAAAAATTAAATAATGAAAAGTGTGTGTGTGTGGGGAGGTTGACAGACCACTCAGCTAGGAGGCAGCACTTCCACGGCGCTCCCAGGACCAGCTTTGCTATCTGAAGCCATAACCCCGGCACACAAGCTTCATTCAACCCCTGTACTCACCCGCAGCCCAGCATCACCAAAATTACGACTCTTGCTGCTTCCGTCACAGAGATTTAGCCACGGACTAGCTGGTAGACAGAAGCCTCGGCCTCGAGTAGGTGGCTACCCGGAAAAGCTCACGGGTGAACTGGAGCCTCTCCAAACCTGCCCCCAAGCATTGCCCACACACTGGAGAGACTGCTGAAGGACATATCCAGGGGTGAGTGTTCTTTGGTGCCCAGGGGTGCCCCCTCTTTAGCCTCATATAAGGACTCCTGCCAGCAGAATACAGTCCAGACTGCCTAACACCATAGAGGCTCTCAGCTCTTTCCCCATAAGCAGTGGCAGCAGTACCCTCTTGAGAAATTTGTCTTACCAGCTTGGGGATAATGTAAATCTATGCCTGAAGACTACTCAAGCTAAGCAGGACTCCCTTCATCTCTCCAAGGTACAATACCAGTAACATCCCCAGGCCTACATGTGCACTGCAATCTATAAAACTGGGAACTACATGCAGACTGTGCAGAGACCTTACACCATCCTTACAAATGTAGCACCAACAGTATCTCCTAAGCACACATGGGAAATACAGCTTGCTAAGCTGGAAACTGCATACAGTTAATTAGTATACAAGGCTGTGTTAATACATCGCACAAGCTGGATGCACCCTAAGAATACAGTGTGCACCAACCAATTCTCCTGTCAATATACAGATACTCTTTAAGTCATAAGCTTTAATAGGCAATCCAGAACTGTAGCGGTTGCCAATATTCCACATGGGGAAGCACTCGCAATCCCAACCCCCCAGGAGGAAGAATCCAGTCACTCACCATCACCACCCCCTGTGCAGCCCACCAGGGAAATCATGGAACCAACCCTAGGAGAGCTCCTGGGGGCAATAATGGAAAGCCACACCACCACAACAGCAATAGCAATTAAAGTTGACTTATACCTACTAGTACCTTCAAAACATGTGTTGAGCGCACAGCAGTGGAAAACAGGATCCCAGATATAGAGGACTTGATTCCCCCTGTGCAACAAGACATCTGTGGCATTAAGCTACAACTCAAACAAGCCCTGGAAAAGTCTGATGACTTAGAGAACAGACTGCGCAGAAACAATATTCGAATTGTAGGCCTTCCAGAATGAGCAGAGGGACAACAACCCAAAAGCTTCATCAAGAAATCGCTGAAAGACACACTGGACCCAGACACCTTCAACTCTCTCTTTGTGGTGGAGCGAGCGCACCGAGTCCCCACTAGAGCTCCCCTTTCAGGTGCTCTGCGCCGGCCCTTCCTTCTACGACTACTACAATACAGGGACGCCTCTCTCAAAACAGCCAGAATCAAAGGGTCAATCATTTACAACGGTGCTACCATGTCCCTATACCCTGGTTTCTCTCCAGTGGTTCAAAAACAAAGAGCTACCTTAGCAGTAAAGAGGCAGTGGCGGAATGCTAATAATAGTATGCTCTAACCTGCTAAATTACGGATCATGGGGATTGGGCCGTGTTCTTTACCACACTGGTAGAGGCAGAAGACTGGTTAACCCATAAAGGAGTAAGGCACACCCCACCAAGGGAGAGGAGAACCCCTCCGAACAGTCCCTAACAAGGTATAGTATTGCCGTGGGGACAAGGGTGACTCCTCATAACTAAACTTTTACTACCTACTACTAGGGCAAACTCCATGGTCTGTCTGACTACCTCAATCCCATTTATCACTGCACCACCCTCAAATCACCACAGACTTATGGGCCCATGGACCCCCAAAGTACTTACTGGGCAAGGAGATGTAGTCTCCTATATGGTTTAACACTAGGGGAGCCATTATATATAGACTATGGGCCCATAGAGGATCCATCATCTCTTATTAGGGTCACTCCACCCCATTTTAAGACTAACTACATCATGAACTAAAAACAACTGGCAGTTTATTTGCATATTAGAGCAGTTGGAAAAATGCACACTCATGTTTACTGTTTGTCTACTGGTCCTGTTATGTACACGTCACCTATTACCCTTACAATGGTGAACCAAAGCCTCTCTCTCTCTCACCCTCCTTTCTGGAGGCTATTATTGTTCTGATACTAAAACCCCAACAATCTTGTAATTCTTATTGACCGATATCTCTACTCAATACTGATGCTTTTTGAATGGAATTACCTATGGACAGTATTATCTAAATTTGACTTTGGGTCCAATTTTGTGAGTTGGATTTGAATGCTGTACTCCCCTGTAGCACGGGTCAGGGCAAAGGTATAACATCCAAACCCTTTCCTCTTGTGAGGGACACTAGACAGGGATGTCCCCTCTCACCCCTGTTGTTCTCCTTGGTCATCAAGCTTCTTGCAGTCCTAATTAGACAAGCCCCACACTTGAGGGCTGGCACTTGGGCCCAGTGGAGGAGCGAGTCTCCCTCTATGCAAATGATTAACTAGTGTATTTAGCAGATACAGGCCCCTCATTAGATACATAAGCCACCATTATAGCACATTTTGGGAGGCACTCAAGACTCCAGGTCAACTGGGACAAATCCACCCTACTACAAACAGACCCGAAGCCCCTTCCTGCCTTACCACAGGAAAACCCCATAATGACAGTAGAGGCATTCAAATGCCTTGGAGTCAATATCCATCCTGACCTAAATACCTTCATACCATGCAACCTTGAACCAGTCCTATCCTCTCTGAATACTACCCTCTCTGGTCTAAACTCCCTCTATCACTTTGGGAGAAAATCAACATTTTTAAGATGGTTTATCTACCGCGATTCCTGTATGTGTTTCACAACTCACCCGGTCAGATCCCTAAAAGCTTTTATAAAACTGTTAACCAGATTTGGATACAGTTTATATGAGGAGGGAAAAAAGCCCAGACTGGCTTGGCACAATTTAACCTCTGCCACTAAAGATGGGGGACTATGGCTAACAGATTTGTACCTCTATTTTTTGGCTGCACAGCTGCACTACATCAACAGTGGTTCAACCCAGACCCGTACGATTCGAATACGACACCTCAGGCACTGGCTGTAGTCAATGGAAGGTCTAAGGCACCTTCCATATAGAGCAATTTCAGATCATGGGAAACTTCCAGATGTTATGACAACCCCCAGGAAGGCTTGGAACCTAGCACTTAAGCTCTATATGCAACATTCTCCAATTCTAACACCTAATGTACCCTTGTGGGTGAACTCTCCTTCCCCATTTCCTACAAGATATGATAAATGGCAATAGGCTTGGCTCGTATGAGTTCTTTAAGAAGAAACTGCAGAACCCAATCTATTCTAATTCCGGTATTTTCAGCTCAGACAGGTCTTCCAAGCACAATTTGGTGGAGTTGCTATACAAGTCTCCCAACCCCCCACCTTTTCCTTTTTTTAGGTAATGTACCCGAACTCCTTTGCTAGTGGGCAATGGATTGAGCAAGGAGGTTTAATGTGTAAAGGCCCAAAGAACACAACATATTAATCTTTTTGTTTTTTCTGTATTTATTATTTCCTCTTTTGATTGGTTACATTATGATTGTGGTAGACGTACTACTTTTTCATTACATATAAAGAAAAAACTGATTCAAAATAAAAAGTTTACAAACAAATATTAGCTTTAGTATGTAGCTAAGTCTAAGCAACTCTTCAATTGGCCTTCATTTTTTTTTAATATATTTTTTTAATTATTTGCCTTCTGACTCTTTCTAGCTTTCAAATGTGGGTCACTGACCCCATCTAAAAACAAATGCTCTGTAAAGCTACTAATTTATTCCTATTGCTACTTTTCATTACATATCTTTCTAATCAAGCCCTCTCATATTCATATTCCAGTCTCTTATTCAAATCAATACATGGTTGCTAGGGCAAATTGGACAACCAGATTCCTGAAACTGCAATCTTGAGAGCTGCTGAATAAAAATCGAAATAACTCAAAAACCATAAAAAATTAAAACAAATTGCAAATTTTCTGTGAATATAGCTCTCTACATCATAATAAAGTTAATTTAAAGGTGAACATCCCCTTTAACAAACAAGGGTTATAGGGCAAAATGAGGTCAGAGTGCCCTGAATGCAAGGGCTTTCTTATTGTGATTTCAAAATATGTCCATTGTATTAGGAATATGCATCCAGGGGCGATCCTGGCCCCTCCGCCGCTGCTGCCCCCCCCCCCCCGGAAATTCGCTCTTAAAGTACAAGGAGCAGCATTTTTGCTGCCCCTGGTACCTAGTGGGGCGCTGCCGCCTGAGGCGACAGCCTCAACTTGCCTCATTTCCGAAGCACCCCTGTATGCATCAATCACAAACAAATGCAGATTCCTGAAACTGCAATCTTGAGAGCTGCTTAAAAAAAGGTAAATAACTGGAAAACCAAAAAAAAAAAAAACATTGCAAATTTTCTGTGAATATCGCTCTCTACATCATACTAAAATTTTATTTAAAGGTGAACAATCCCTTTAACAAACAAGGGTTATAGGGTAAATTGAGGTCAGAGGGCCCTGCTTGCAAGAGCTTTCTTATTGTGATTTCAAGACGCATTCCTCTATTCCATTGTATTCGGTATATGCATCAATCACAAAGAAATGCAGTGTAACTTGACTGCAATAAAACATCATTCTGAATGCACGTGAGTACCAGCAGGCAGAATATAATGAAATCAATCAGCTAATGTGTGTATATGTGCTCAGACAAACAAAAATATGCCCGTGTTATAGCCCTCATACAAGTCATGGAAGTCCAAGGTGACTTCTAATATCCTCATATTTTACAAGTGGGGGTATATTATTTTTGTTTACAATACTTCCTGAGTGTGCGACCGTGGTAAGCTAACCGCTAGCTTGCCGCGGTTGCCCACTCAAGAAGCCACCAGCAGGTTTGGGTTGTATAGACGACGTGACAGGCAAAGCCGCAAGACTGAGCCACAGCAAGCAGGATGAAGAGCCACATGAGGCTCCGGAGCTGCGGGTTCCCTACCCCTGATCTAGCAGCTCAGTAATTCAGGTGCAGACTTTAAACTCTTACAATTTTACAACATTTATTTGATACATATCTCAGCAGCATCTCTGGAGTATTAGCAACTATCGTATCAAATCTAACAGCTGCCTGTAATGAAACTCAGGGATTCTGCTCAGCAGGGACAAAGATAACAAATGTGTCAACTAAATGTATTAATTTATAACAGTTTAAAGAGTTGATAAACCCACACCTCCCAGAGCTGCTGTAGAAGGTGAAAAATTAGAAAAACGACACGGAAAATAAAAAGTAATTGAAAATGGATGTTGTTTCTGGTGATCTGTCTGAAAACATCTAGTTGTACAATTTCAACATATATTAGTAAAACAGGACAACCTCTGGATATATTGGGGGCCCTAAAATTAATTTGCGGTGGGGCCCAGTAGCGTCTAGTTATACCACTGCCTTGCCCCCCCCTGCAGTCACAGGGTTTGTTTCATCTATAGTTACGCCCCTGGCTTCTGGACTATACGGTATAACCTAGACCTCGTGAGGAAGTAGCTTCACATGAAATGTATTCAGGACATACATAGAAGGAATTGTTTTATATCTTATACAACGTAGATTACTTTGAATCTTGTATCTCCCTAATGAAGGGGCTATATTAAAATGTTATTATTATATGTGGCGCATTCCCTCTTTATTGAAAATCTGCTGGTTGAAATAAATTTCAAGCAAAAAAATTTTGAAAATTTGGGACCTATTTATCATGCTGCGTAAAACAGTGGAGAAAAACATCACCAATGATGATGCCAACAGCAATCAATCAGATCTTTGCTTTTGTTTTATAACTTGTAGGCGACTATTGAAATCTAATTTCTGATTCTGGTTGCTATGGGCAACATCAACAGTGATGTTTTTCTCCAATGTTTTACACAGTATTATAAATAGGCACCTAGTGTACTAAAATGTTTACTGCTGGTGAGTAGGCAGGGGTCTTACCATCATAGTGGGGTTGACACTACTACCACCTACATGTAAGATTTAACTGGCTATAGACTTTTATCATAGGAGTTAAGTTAAGGACACCTACTCTAAAGAGTACCTCCCACGTGCTCAGCAGTAAGTCATTTCTATTTTAATTCATAAATATAAGCAACCCAGAGTTGCCAGGTTGGCGGTTTCCAGCCAAATTGGGCTACTAATTTAAAGCCCAGGTGGGTTTAAACAAACTAGCCAAGGTACAGATTTGGGCTACTTTTTGGGCCTTTGGTTGGTTTGTACTTTGAAAACCAGCCAAAGTTTTTTTCTTGTCCTAATGTGCGAAGCCTGTGTTTCCCAATGCACGTTGGGTAATGTAGTTTTTGTTTAACAATTTGCCAAGCTTAATGTAAGACTACAATACCCAGCATGCAATGACTTGTGTAGAAGTCAGGACTTGTGTAGAAGTCAGGAGTTACCAGAATTTAGGCCCTGTACCACAGTCTATCGTCTCTCTTAAGCATTCTCACATTTTCCGGTTACTTTCCTCAATTTCAGACAATTTTGGGGCAAAAATCTGCTGGCCATCAAAATGTCTAGAGGTTGAGCTGTTTTACCAATATTTATGTAAATTGTATATGGATTAGGGTCTTATGGGGCCCCTATACCTCCTGGGCCCCTCCCCCCTTTGTAGTTACACACCTGATGACGGGCCAATCTGTCCCATTTTGCTCCATGGAAAAATTTGCAAAACAGTGAAAACATTTTTAGACTTTTTTTCAGGGCTCATATTGTGCTATTTTTGGGCCACTTTTGAAGTTCCTCTTGGCTAGTTTTGTAGCCGACTTGGCTAGTATTGAAAATTAGAACTGGCAACCATCAGTCTTTCAGTGTGAGTGGTTGCTTGCTACAGAGTATTTAGCATCTTCCATGCTTTCCCTTGTGGAAAAATGTTTCTTACCACAGGCTGCTGAGTGGTTACCTAAACCTTTACCTATCACCAACAGCAAAGGTGGTCGGCCCTTTTACTGTGGTGCCTCAGGAGCCAATTGGAGACTAGCACACACGGCGTCACGTGTGCAATAACATGTAATTGGGTGTATAGTTGAAAGTAACTTATTTTGAAAGGTTCTATTCGATAGCTACACTGGGCGGGGGGGGAGTCTTCGCTTCCCCTTTAAAAAATAACTCTGGAGAAACATAAGTAACGGGAAATCGACTCAGACAACGACACCATGTGACCCCTCCCTTTCACAATGCCATCAATGAGTGACGTATCTCCCTGCGCTGCGCGCACTCGTCGCACTGTACGGGCGTGTTGGTGACCGGGAGCGCGCTGAGTGACTGTGTTTGAGCCTAGTCGGGACCGGAGTTCACTGGAGCGGGATAGAGGATTGCGCTTGTAGTTTCGCGGATGATTTAGGTCACATGATGGCGTCATCCATGGAGGTTCTTGGTGTCCAAGCAGAAGAGGTACTGTGACACTTTTGTGGGGTTCCTCCGCGGGTTTAATGGGGCTAGGGGCGGGCTGAGCAGCTAATCCTGTTGCTTGTGTATAATCCGAAGGAGGGTCTCTCTCAGATCATGACTCAGTTGCCAAACCTTCCCATTCTCTGTCTAACATGTACATATAACACATTCTCTAACTGAGGGGAAACGGACAGTGTGGAGATGTTTTATGCTTGTCTAGGGAGTTGTAGTTCACTTTACAAACACTATATAGCAGACATACCTCTGACTTTACAGATACCCTAGAGGTCTCGGCAATATTGCTGCCATTGCCAGGGATTGGGGGCCATTTGTTCCCTCGCTTCTTACTGTACATCTGCCACTCTGCACAAGTATGACAGCTTTGCATTCTGGGAGATGCTGGGAAGTTCAGTTCCAGTGGTTGTGCCTCTGGGCAGGGGTGGTACTTGTGCATTGTTAATGCCACTATCCTGGCATCTGTTGGCTAATAGGAACCAGGAAATGAACACGCTCTCCCTAACATTATACCAACAAGTTGTTACTGAATAAACAAGGGAACCCCCATGCTGCATTCCAAATGTATTTGTCCATAGAACCAAGGCAGCATTCTGGAACTATGTTATTAGAGACTGCGGAGAAATATTTGTATACAGGAGGGCAGGACCGCCATCAGAAATCGCAGGGCCCCATACGACAAAATTTCCTGGACCCCCTGGGCTGCACCCACCGCAAGCCCCACCTACAGATTCGCCCTCCCCACCCCACAGTAAAAAAACAAAAAAAATATTGGTGGCTAGGGTTCCCACATGTTAATAAAAAATAAAAAGATATTGGTGGCCAGGGCCCCCCATAAAAAAACATTTGTGGCCAGGGCCCCCCCATTAAAAAATATTGGTGGCTAGGACCCCACATGAGAAAAAAAAATTTGTGGCCAGGGCCCCCCCTCCACACATTATAAGAAAATTGGTGGCCAGGGCCCCTTAAACGTCCATGCCTTCCCAAAGTCAGCAGCTCTCAGAAAGATGGAAGGCCCGGCTAATCAAGTAAGTGTGGTGTGGCCGGGGCCCCCCTTACCCTCAGGGCCCCCTACAACTCTCCCCCCTGTCCCCCCCTGATGGCTGCCCTGCAGGAGGGACTTGGGATTTTCCAGATAAGGGGTTGTACACCTTTGAGAGAACTTTTAGTATGATGTAGAGAGGGATATTCTGAGACAATTTGTTTTCATTTTTTATTATTTGTGTTTTTTTTTTTTTAGCTTTTTATCAAGCAGCTCTTCAATTTGCATCTTAACCAATCTGGTAACTTGGGTCCAAATTACCCCATCAACCATGCATTAATTTGAATAAGAGGCTGGAATATGAATAGGAGAGGCATGCATAGAAGGATCAGTAATAAAAAGTAACAATAACAATACATTTGTAGCCTTACAGAGTATTTGTATTTAGAAGGGGTCAGTGGCGCCCATTTGAAAGCTGCAACGAGTCAGAAGAAAAAGGCAAATAACTATAAAACTATAAAAAACAACTAATGAAAAGCTAGTGAAAAGTTGCTTAGAATTGTCCGTTCTAGAACATAATAAAAGTTACCTTAAAGGTGAACCACCCCTTTAAGTTAATTTTGAACACAATGCTAAGGGTCAGGGCACACAGGCAGAAGAGGACACTTTGGGCGACTTTGGAAAATGAATCGCTCTGAGTGCCATCCCACCGTTGATTTACATTTTAGCCGGCAGGAAGGCAGATGAGGTAGTTCGGGGAGATTAGTCGCCCTGAAGAAGAGGAGATTTGTTGCTGGGCGACAACCCCCCTGAATCTGCCTGTGTGCCCTGACCCTTAGGCAGCAGCAGTGTCGAGGCATTCTCTAATTACTGAAGAAGAATCAGGCCAGAATGACAAACGTATTCATTCAAGAATACAGTGTTAGGCTTCCAGCCAATATATCCCATGCCTGTATAATACTCAGGAACCATGAGTAATATACAGGGGCGATCCGTGGGCTGCTGCCGCCTGAGGCAGCAACCCCGATGCCGCCCCCTCTCCTGCTCCGCGCTTAAAAGTTTAGCGTAGGAGCGGGTCAAAAGGGGCTGCATCGATAGCACACAAGCGCGTACTGCGCTTTCTGCACTAGCAGAAACCAGAAATTCGGCTCTTACAGTTACAGGAGGTGGCTTTTTGCCGCCCCTTGTAACTGGCCGTTCACTGCCGCCTGAGGCAAGGCGCTCACCTATCCTCATGGCAGGAACGGCCCTGGTAATATATGTTGGGTGTAATGTTCTGTTCATGTAAAATACAATTGTGTGAAGACAGCATAGAATTACATGAACATGACCAGTTAAAGGCACAAGGTTGCATGTGATTAATTATACAGGACTATGACATAAGTCACATCACTGAAATTATAATTTTTGCTCATTGATGTCACTTATGTCATATTACTTACAGTCGTACCAAGGACAACAGGTTCTGGGAAGGAATGGTAATTATGTTTAATTGTTTTAGTATAGTATTAAGGCGAGGGTTGCTGCTGGCCAAAAAACAGGTTAAGAATGATAAAATTAAGGTTTTCATTTTCCACCTTATCATATTTCCCGGGATCAGCAGTGCTGTAAAGGGGCGGTCTCTTAACTGTTAACATCTGAAACATTAGTTAATACATTTAACTTCAGACCTACTGACTATGCCCCCTAAACTTTATTAAAGGGATGGTTTACCTTTAAAGGGATTCTGTCATGATTTTATGATGTTTTTATTTCTAAATTACACTGTTTATACTGCAAATAATTCACTCTACAATATAAAATTTCATTCCTGAATCAGCAAGTGTATATTGGTGTGTAGGCAGCCATCTCCGGTCATTTTGCCTGGTCATGTGCTTTCAGAAAGAGCCTGCACTTTAGGACGGAACTGCTTTCTGGCAGGCTGTTGTTTCTCCTACTCAATGTTACTGAAGGAGTCACAGTGGGATGTGGATTTTACTTTTGAGTGCTGTTCTTATATCTACCAGGGAGCTGTTATCTTGTGTTAGAGAGCTGCTATCTGGTTACCTTCCCATTGTTTTGTTGTTAGGCCATTGGGGGGGGAGCTTGTGATATCACTCCAACTTGCAGTAAAGAGTGACTGAAGCTTATCAGAGCACAAGTCACATGACTGGAGGCAGCTGGGAAACTGACAATACGTCTAGCCCATGTCAGATTTCAAAATTAAATATATAAAAAAAATCTTTGCTGTTTGCTGTTTTGAGAAATGGATTTCAGTGCAAAATTCTGCTGGAGCAGCTCTATACGAATTATGAAGAAAAAAAGTTTTCCCATGACAGTATAACTTTTAGTATGTTATTGAATGGCCAATTCGAAGCAACTTTACAACTGGTCTTCATTTCCAGCTTTCAAATGGGGGTAATTGGCCCCGTCTAAAAACAAATGTTCTGTAAAACTACAAATGTATTGTTTTTGATACTTTTAATTACTTGGACCCTCTCCTATTCATATTCCAGTCACTTATTCAAATCAGTGCATGGTTGCTAGGGTAATTTGGACCCTACTACCAGATTGCTGAAATTGCAAACTGGAGAGCTGATGAATAAAATGCTAAATAACTCCAAAACACCAAATAATAAATAATGAAAACCAATTTGCAAACTTTCATAGAATATCACACTCTGCATCATACTAAAAGTTAACTCAAAGGTAAACAATGTATTTAATGACAAGGCTTGTGCTAATGCCACATAAAAAGTGTGTGTATATATATATAGTTGATAAGTCAACAATCTAAATTCTAAATAAATTATAGAGGATTTACTCAGTTCACCCCAGTCCCAAGGTGCAAGTCCAAAACAGTATTCCAAAAAAGATGTGAGGACCTCCAATGATAAAGAAGCAGTTAATTTAAAATTTTATTAGGACATAAAAACCTAATGCGTTTCGTGCCTACTAGGGCACTTACTCATATGAGTAAGTGCCCTAATAGGCACAAAACGCGTTAGGTTTTTATGTCCTAATACAATTTTCTAATTTTTAATTAACTGCTTCTTTATTATTGGAGGTCCTCACATCTTTTTTGGAATACTGTTTTCAAAGGTGAACAACCCTTTTAAACTTTTGCCAATTGACCAACTTCTGCCTCGTGTGTGCAGCAATTGGTTTGAACAGGATCCACCTGTGACTGTGCACACTGGGTAAAATGTTGCCAGGCAATGCACATGTTGTGTGTGACATGGACCTTTCAATTGATACAGCATTTGTGGACATTCCTCTGATGCTGTAGAGAAATGTATCATCTAATGTAGCAAATTGTAAGTTTGCTATAGATTACTGAGCTGCCAGCCTGAAACACCAGAAAAATTGCAACTGAAAAATAATTGGGTACTATCTAAAACAATTGAACTGGGAAAAAAAGAGTTTTAAAGCTGAACTAACCCTTTATATTGGAACTATAGAAAAAATTTGAATTTTCATCTCATGGAAATAAAAAAAAAAAAACTTTATAAATATGAAAGGGGTTTCTCACCTTCAAACTCTTCAAAATTTTTCTCAGCAGCATCTCTGGAGTATTAGCAACTATTGTATCAATTATAACAGTTGTCTTTAATGAAAACTCAGCAGGGTTGAATTTTCATTCTTGTATACTCTGTAATGGAGTTACTTAGCCTATACTACTCCTGACCGTATTCCTTTAATAGTTACTGTGTGAAAGTGGAGGTGCACACGCCCCACAATTGTAACACCAATAATAGCCTTGATGCTACTTGCATGACATTTACCAAGGGTGCAATATTTGATCCTGTAGCTTGTGCCTGTGGTAGACACAATATTATGGGACATACTTGGTGTAGTTGTGTCTGTGAAAAATGACTGCATTGTGTTAATAAATAAACTGTGTAAATAAATAAACTGTGCAAAGTTTTGCATTTTTGGTACTGGTGGTAAATGGGGCCCAATGTCTATATATGTATTTTTGTAGAAGTAATAATTCAAATTAAAGGGATCATGTCATCGGAAAACATGTTTTTTTCAAAATGCATCAGTTAATAGTGCTACTCCAGCAGAATTCTGCACTGAAATCCATTTCTCAAAAGAGCAAACAGATTTTTTTATATTCAATTTTGAGGCTAGATATTTTGTCATTTTCCCAGCTGCACCTGGTCATGTGACTTGTGCCTGCACTTTAGGAGAGAAATGCTTTCTGGCAGGCTGATGTTTTTCCTTCCCAATGTAACAGAACGTGTCTCAGTGGGACATGGGTTTTTACTATTGTGTATTTTTTTAGATCTACCAGGCAGCTGTTATCTTGTGTTAAGGTGGCCATACATTGATAGATCCGCTCGTTTGGCGATGTCGCCAAACGAGCGGATCTCCCTCCGATATGCCCACCTTGAGGTGGGCAATATCGGGCACATCCGATCGTGGGCCCTAGGGCCCAACGATCGGATCCTAGCATTCGCAAATGGGCGGCGGGACCGCATCAACGAACAGATGCGGCTGCGATCCGATGGGGGTTTTTAAACCCATCCGATCGAGATCTGGCTGACTTTCGGCCAGATCTCGATCGGGGAAGCCCATCGGGGGCCCCCATACACTGGCCAATAAGCTGCCGACACAGTCTGTCGGCAGCTTTTACCGGCCCGTGTATGGCCACCTTTAGGGAGCTGTTATCTGGTTACCTTCCCATTGTTCTTTTGTTTGGCTGCTGGGGGGGGGTGAAGGAGGGGGTGATATCACTCCAATTTGCAGTAAAGAGTGATTGAAGTTTATCAGAGCACAAGTCACATTACTTGGGGCAGCTGGGAAATTGACAATATGTCTAGCCCCATGTCAGATTTCAAAATTGAATATAAAAAAATCTGTTTGCTCTTTTGAGAAATGGATTTCAGTGCAGAATTCTGCTGGAGCAGCACTATTAAAGGAAAACTATACCCCCCAAACAATGTAGGTCTCTATAAAAAGATACTGAGTAAAACAGCTCATGTGTAAAACCCTGCTTCATGTAAATGAACCACTATTAACTATTTGATTTTGAAAAATGTTTTTTTCCCCATGACGGTATCCCTTTAAGAAATCATTTGAGGGACTTATACAGTGTAGGTCAGGCAGAGGCATTGGGGGAAAGATTCAGGAGGGGCATTGGAGATGTGTACCATGGGGAATTGTAGGATCCTCTGTGTAACATGAGCGTGGTGTATATCATGAGCACCGAGAAGGCTTGTGTGGAGAAGAATTTGAGGTATTGATTCAAAAAGGCCATGGCTGGACCAAAGCAGTTGTCCTTATGTAAACCACCAGGTGTGGATATACTTTCTGAAAATGTGTATATTTATTTATAGCACTGACTGCAATGTGCGCTTACTCTATATATTTACACACAAGCAAAATACCATGAGTCACTTATTGTCAGTTACACCCAATGTGGGTTGTTTACATAATAGTTCTATATTTAAACAAAGCCATCCTACATTGTGTGATTAATATTGGCATTGGATGCTGTGAAGCATAAGTATTTGAAAACTAGAGAGACTCATGTAGTGGTCAGTGATAGTTGGGATATTTGAACTGTGCCTGTATTGGGAGGGTATAATACAGTGTTTGGATTTGGGTAATTTTTGCAGTTCTCTGCAGACACTGGAGGGTGGTACTGTGTACAAGAATTGCAGGGGCCTTGCTTAAATCTAAGGTGTGTGTGTTAATACCGGCAATATTTAATACCGAGATACAAATGTAAAACAAGTAAATAGATGGGCTGTGCTATACAATTTAACTGAAGTGTGGGTATTTCTTATATAGCATAGACAGTAGTGAAGAACTTGCGCAATGTGTGATATGGAGCTGTAACATGAATATTGGGCAATGTGCAGCTGTAGAAGCAGTGCAGAAGCAGTGTGATCAATGCCGTTTAGGATGTGGGCACTGGGAGGTGTTTACTTATAACATTTTATTTATGTATGTATATTTTATATTTTTTATTTATATATCAATACTGGCATACACAGCATTGTATATTCAAACAATGCAATTATACAACACATGTAAATTCAAAGGGATTGTTCACCTTCCAACCTTTTTTCAATTCAGTTGGTTTCAGATAGTTCACCAGAAATAACTCTGTTAATGATGTGGTGATATATATCATCACCGTGCAATGAAATGCAACAAGGTAAACAAATCCCTTGCACATAAAATAGGAATGTGCTTTTTATGCTTAACTGCTGTTGCTAGGAAGATATTGGATATAATGTTGCAAAATCCGTGTGTATTTACTGGTGGTGCTCAATCTGGGAACCTTGCTGCAAACCTTGGTTTCCTTTATCCATTTAAAAGTAGAGAATCAGATGGCACACACTCGGGCAGTCGTGCTAAATAATCAAAGTTTATTGAGATCTACAAACAACGTTTCGGAGGTACACTTAAGAGCACTTGAGAAAGGAGGTTGTACCTCCGAAACGTTGTGTGTAGATCTCAATAAACTTTGATTATTTAGCACGACTGCCTGAGTGTGTGCCATCTGATTCTCTACTTTTGAATGTTGCTAGGAAGAGCCTGTCTTGCTACCTTTGCTTTTTTTCGTTTCAACTTTTCAATAAAACTGTAATTCTATTAAAGGATTTATTTGCATTTTGCTTTAAATTATTTCTTTTCAATATTAACAGGAAGGTGTACGCATTTTACGTGTGAAAGTTATAGCTGGCATTGGACTAGCAAAAAAAGATATTTTAGGGGCAAGGTAAGAGAAGAAAATGAAAACATCATATATTTTTTTTATTTCTGTAAGCCAGGGATCCCCAACCTTTTCAACCCGTGAGCAACATTCAGAAGTAAAAGGAGTTGGGGAGCAATACAAGCATGAAAAATGTTCTTTGGCTGCCAAATAAGTTCTGTGATGGGCAATTTAGTAGCCCCTATGTTGATTGCCAACCTACATTGAGGCTCTGTTTGGCAGTACACCTGGTTTTTATGCAACTAAAACTTGCCTCCAAGCCTGGAATTCAAAAATACGCACCTGCTTTAAGGCCACTGTGAGCAACATCCAAGGGGTTGGAGAGCAACATGTGGCTCACAAGCTACTGGTTGGGGATCACTGCTGTAAGCAAAGCTTCTGTGAACTATGTGTGTTTTAGCAGCAGGATATAGGCAATACTGAGGATTGACTCTGCTCACATGTATTGTCTTAGCAAAGCCGATTATCACTATTGTCTATTTTGTAGCCATGACAAGTAGCTGCTGCTAGTAGCTCTGTGTGTAAAACTTGTGCAACCCTGGGTAGATTTTGATCAGAATGATTGAAATTTCCTAATCGATTTTCTTCTCTGTTTATTTGGACCCTGCATTTTTGAAATCACTTTAGTAGGTCCAGACTGTGAGTCAAACAAGGCCCTTAGATTTCATGTACACAGAAGCCCAAATAGAACCCACAGACCCAAAAAATAGTGACTATCACATCTTACAGCAGCCCCTCTCGCATTTGCCAAAACTTACAGATTACCAGTCCGGGCTTGAACTTTGGGAATTTTGGCAGCTGTGATAAGAAGCCAGCTACAATTCTTTATAAATGAATATAATTATGTGTTAACAAAGACAAGGGTAATAAAATGTAACTTTGAATTATAATCTTGAGCTCTTTTTTTCCAGTGATCCTTATGTGAAACTGACTGTGTATGACCCAGCAGATGGGATCCTATCAAGTGTTCAAACAAAAACTGTTAGAAAGGTAAAATCACTATATTATTATTTATTTATAGAGCACCAGAATATTCAGCAGCATTGAACAATATATGGATGTTTACAGATACATACTGTAACTGATACAAGTGGTAAAAAGGGCCATGCTCATAAAAGCATACAGTACAAAACAATACTTTTAACATTAGTTTGCTTATGTACTAATACATTTTCTTTTAATTAGAAATACTTTTTACTAATATTTTTTTTAAAAAAATACATATGCTTTTGACTACAGGGGACTATAAAAAGAGTGCTTATCCAGCATGTTGTGTTTTTTCAATGTCCAGCTTTCACATCCATTAAAGCAGTAACAGAAAATGCCATATGCTGCATAATTCTGATCTTTGTGTTTAGAGATACAATACAGTCATATGAAAAAGTCTGGGAACCCCTCTCAGCCTGCATAATAATTTACTCCACTTTCAAAAAAAATGATAACAGTGGTATATCTTTCATTTCCCAGGGACATGGGGTATTTTCTGAATAAAGATTTTTAGTGAATCAGTATTTAGTTGTATGAAATGAAATCAAATATGAAAAACTGGCTGTGCAAAAATGTGGGTACCCTTGTAATTTTCTTGCATGTAACTGCTCAATACTGATTACTGGCAACACCAATTGGTTGGATTAGTTTGTTAAGCTTTGAACTTCATAGGCAGGTGTGTCCAATCATGAGAAAAGGTATTTAAGGTGGCCAATTGCAAGTTGTGCTTCTGTTTGATTCTCCTCTGTAGAGTGACAGCATGGGATCCTCAACGCAACTCTCAAAAGATCTGAAAACAAAGATTTCTCAGTATCATGGGTTAGGGGAAGGCTACAAAAAGCTATCTCTGAGGTTTAAACTGTCAGTTTCAACTGTAAGGAATGTAATCAGGAAATGGAAGGCCACAGGCACAGTTGTTGTAAAACCCAGGTCTGGCAGGCCAAGAAAAATACAGGAGCGGCATATGCGGAGGATTGTGAGAATGGTTACAGACAACCCAAAGATCACCCCCAAAAACCTGCCAGAACATCTTGCTGCAGATGGTGTATCTGTACATCGTTCTACAATTCAGTGCAATTTGCACAAAGAACATCTGTATGGCAGGGTGATGAGAAAGAAGCCCTTTCTGCACTCACGCAACAAACAGAGTTGCTTGTTGTATGCAAAAGCACACTTAGACAAGCCACAGTCATTTTGGAATAAAGTGCTTTGGACTGATGAGGCAATTTAGTTATTTGGTCATAACAAAAAGTGATTTGCATGTTGGAAGAAGAACACAGCATTCCAAGAAAAACACCTGCTACCTACTGTCAGATTTGGTGGAGGTTCCATCATGCTGTGGGGCTGTGTGCTAGTTCAGGGACTGGGGCCCTTGTTAAAGTCAAGGGTCAATTGAATTCAACCCAATATCAACAAATTCTTCAGGATATGTTCAAGCATCAGTCACAAAGTTAAAGTTACACAGGGGTCAGATATTCCAAAAAGACAATGACCCTAAACACACTTCTAAATCTACAAAGGCATTTATGCAGAGGGAGAAGTACAATATTCTGGAATGGCCGTCATAGTCCCCTGACTTAAATATCACCGAAAATCTATGTTCATGCTCTGCAGCCATCAAATTTAACTGAACTGGAGAGATTTTGTATGGACGAATGGTCAAAAAATACCACCATCCTAAATAAAGACACTCATCAAAGGCTATAGGAGGCGTCTAGAGGCTGTTATATTTGTAAGGCTCAACTAAGTATTGATGTCATATCTCTGCTGGGGTGCCCAAATTTATGCACCTGTATAATTTTGTTATGATGCATATTGCACATTTTCTGTTAATCCAATAAACTTTATGTCACTGCTTAAATAATACTGTTTCCATAAGGCATGTTATATATTAAAAGGAAGTTGCTACTTTGAAAGCTCAGCCAATGATAAACAAAACTCCAAAGAGTTAAGAGGGGTTCCCAACTTTTTCATATGACTGTACATTATTTTATCTTGAGATCTTGGGAGTATATGAGCTGATTCTTGACCTGCATTTTTTCACAGGCCATGATCCGCCCTTATCTGGAATTAGCCTAAGGTTTTTTTCATGCATAGACTAAAAACAACAGCAACTTATATTTGGCCTTCACTTTGATTAGGGTTAAAATAGAATAGTGATACTACTGGTTTCTGTTTATCCTCACACCACTGTTTCTTTCTCATTTGCCAGACTCTGAATCCTAAATGGAATGAGGAAATACTATTCAGAGTAAGTATTTACTGAAGGCTGTGTAACAAGCCATCCTTGCGTTGTGGTTGTTACTTTTACTACAAAGTCGCTTTTTAGGATGTTGAAATGCAATGCAATTATAGTATTTCCAAAGCATAGACATATGGGTTGAACTCACATATAAAACAAAGTACTCAAGATCCTAGGTTTTAACAAGTTTGGATGTTAAAATTAAATTGCATAAAAATGATGAACACCAGTAAATTTAAGAAAATGTAAAGACATTGATACAAGTATCACTTTCATTCTGATACAAATGAATTCAAGGTTCTGTAACAAAATATCAATATATGTATATATAGTCCAAGCTGGTGCACTCCACAAAAAAGCTATTAAATGCCTGGGTAAAAACTTGCATATACTGTGTGAAAAGAGGCCGCACTCAGAGGACTTTCATGAAAAATAAACCACAGCCCTTGCGGTGTTTTTTCATGACAGTCCTGTGAGTGTGGGATCTTGTGTATATATATATAGTGTGTGTGTGTGTATATATATATATATATATATATATATATATATATATATATATATATACATACATACATACATACATACATACATACATAATTTTATTTATTTTTTCCTATATAAATTTCCAAAGTGGACCAACATACCAATTTCCTTAAAGGACAAGTCAACCCTAAAATAAAAAAAATTGCCCAATAAAAGAAAACACAATTCGAAGCAACTTTCCAATATACATTTATTAAAAATGTTTAGTGCTTTTACAGTTATTTGTAAAAACAGTTGCTATTGAAAGCAGCTTTTGCTCAACTCATAACAATGTTGCAAAAGTCTTGGTTCCCCAGCAAAGACAGGTAGGTCTGTTAATCAGCTGTCCGAGGCATCAGGGCAATAAACATAAAGGGACAGATAATCACTGCTTTCAATAACAATACATATACAAATAACTTAAAAACCATAGAACATGTATAATGAATGTACAGTATATTGCAAAGTTGCTTGGAATTATGTTTTCTTTTATTAGGCAAAACATAATTTTTCAGGTTGAAATTCCCTTTAAATACGTGAATTTCTATTTAGTCATCACTTGACACAAATGGAAACTGGTGTGCTGGTCTTTGGTGCTTGTGTGTGTGTGTGTGTTTGTACTTTGACACTTCTGACTGCATGGAAAAGTGTGACATGGTCTTTTTAATCAATTAGTCACAATGCGTGTTTGGTCACTTTTATATTATGTATTTACTGGATGTTCATACAAAAGTAATTTTGCTTCCTTTAAGTCATGTTTGTTTCTCTACTTTTCCCAATAGGTATATCCGCAAAAGCACAGACTTCTCTTTGAAGTATTTGATGAAAATCGTCTGGTAAGTGAGTGTAACCACTGATAGCTTAATTGGCATCTGTAGAGGTTTACATTGAAGGGCTGATTTATTAGGGTTCAAGTTGTGTTTTCCACAAAAAAAAATTAGTTTTTGAGTTTGAGCAAAACTCACATTTTAAGGTTAAAAAAACCTAAAATTTTTCAAGTTTTGAGTTAAAAAAAAAAACCTAGAATTTTTGAAATATATTATGCCCCGACCCAGGAAATAGCTTGAATCCGAAAATACACCAGCTAAAACCTGTCAAGGAGTCAATGGCAGAAGTCTTTTGAATAATTTGAAAATGTTAACAGCCTGCTTGATGCTGAGCTTTTTCTGAGGGTTTTGCAAAAAAACTCAAATGATTCGAGCAATTTGAGTTTTTTTTTTTTTGCTGAAAACTCAATTAATTTGAATTCTTCAGGACTCAAACTCGCAGAATCGCGTTTTTCACAATCAAGTTTTTTCTTAGGTAACATACCATTCAAGTTGCGAGTTCATTCGAGGTATAAAAGCTCTAACATTCGACCTTTGATAAATAACCCCCTGAATGTCATAGTGTTATTGCATTTGATATTTTGAATTACTATAGGAATATTAATGATGATGTTTGAAGTACAGGAACAGCTAGGTGACTCTTTTTTTTAATTTTAATCATCAATAGTAAGTCACCCAACCTAATCAGTAGTCCCCTAGTTATGTAATCTGGAGTGGGCTTGTAGCAGCTTTCCAGAGGTGCCACCTGTTGGTGGGAAGTGGGTAAGAACTCCATCACTTCAATTAACTGTTGCTCACAATGCTGTTCTCGGATGGTAACTGTGACATAAGTGGACCAGAATGCTACACTGGAATCTTGATTAATGATCGCACTACACTGGAAATCAAATAGGGGGGCCAACAATAAGAGAATGGAAAGGCATGATAAATAAAACTATTGCACTGTATTAGCTCACGTATATAAGGAGAGGCTGCCCTCAAAAATGTGATAATGTATGGGCACTCAGGATTGACTCTGCCCTGAACCCAACCTGAAACACAGCACATGACCTAATAGGTTTCCAATAACTTTCCTGTGTACCCACCCAGAAGGGCAGACCCTGACCTGCTGCTAGACATTTTATGAGTATACCTATTACACCCTGGATTGTATAAGGGCACCTCGGCATAACTAAGATGCCCCAGTTTATAAACACTGGGCAAAATCTGCACCAGTGCAGTTACCAACGGCAATAAGTCAAATGTTTGCTTTCATTGTTTAACCTGCAGCTACCTCTAAAAAAAATAAAGTCACTGATTGATTGCTATGGGTTATTGCCCAAGTGCAAATTTGCCTAGTGTTTATAAATGAGCCCCCCTGTGTTTTAGTTAATTACCATTTTCATTCAATGTAAAATTAAGCATCCTGTATAAAGGGCATGCAATCAATCAGTGACTTTATTTTTTTTTTATCCTATGGGGGAGTAAAACCAGAGCTTGCAACAGTCTGCCAGAATCATATATTTCTCTATTCAATTTCCTGGGATATTTAAGGTCATATTCATAAGGGGTTAAAGTGAAAGTTACCCTTAATATGCTCATAAGGTTCCTACAAAAAAATATGACAGAATTTCAGGGAATTCAGGTACGGTCCCACATAACAAAACTCGACAGCGTTTGTTGATAACTCCTGCGTTTTATCAAACCTTTACCTCACATATTTACTTTAATAGAACAATATGGACACATTTCAGGTTATTGTATTAATATATAAAAATGAATTACTATGCAGTTTGGCCCAGAGGGCACACCAAAATGGAGTGCAAAATATAACTTTAACTAGGTCGCCTAGACTTACAAATAACAAAATATCCCAAAATGCATAGAAACTACACAATAGCACCAAAAAATGGCAATCTTACAGCCTGTCTTTTATGGGTAGAGCGAACCTACTGAATGTTGTTGCCTTTCCCAAGCTGCTATTTAAACTACAAAATGCACCAATATTGATAGATATCACCTATACTGAGAAAAACGTTCAGAGAAAAAACACTGGGTCTCATTTATCAACACTGGGCAAATTTGCCCATGGGCAGTTACCTAAAGCAACCAATCAGTGATTAGCTTTTTAAAGCCAGCTGCAAGTAGAATAATGAATGCAGCAATTTGATTGGTTGCCATGGGTTACTGCCCATGGGCAAATTTGCCCAGTGTTGATAAATGACCCCCACTGTCTTTAGAGAATTTATATGTAATTTAAAAAAAAAAAATTGACTTGGAACTACAAGTTGGATGACATTTCCCTAATATCAAACAGTATAACTTTTTACAATTTAAGTTAGACACTTGAGAGACTGGATAAACACTGAAAATAAATCTATACAAATATCATTCAGTAACAACAGTTCCTCCCCCATACTTTTCTACTATACCTACTCCACTAACAAAAGCAAGAACTGTCGGAGAAATTTACTCTCATTTTCTAAGGGTGTATTTGCCTTTTTTACAAGCCCAAACATATGCTAGCAGGACACTTCGACTTATCTCACAGGTGAATATCAATTTCAAAAAGAAAACATAGGCTAATGGTCCCCATAGACACAAAGATTTCTCTTGCCGAACGACCGATTTTAGTGAAGTCCGAACAATCCTTCGAAATTATCGTGCGGGTAGTGGGATTTGAACGATCGTACATCTTACGAATTTTTGGCCGACATCTGTCAGAAAATTGATTGGCCAGGTTAAAAAATCTTTATTAGTCCCAGTGCAATCTATCTATGTTTGCAGGGGCAGCTACCCTTTGTTTTCCTGGCAAATTGGTCTTTTTAGTTGATGGACAATTCGTATGATCGTTTCGAGATAATCATGGTCTCACAATGACTATCGGATCTTTTAAAAATCTTTACATCTATGGCCAGCTTAAGACATGCTGACAAAAAGACTGTCACAATGGAACTCTGATAATGAGGGAATGGAAATGGAGTGAGTTTTTAAAGGAATTGTTCAGTGTAAAAATAAAAACTGGGTAAATAGATAGGCTGTGCAAAATAAAAAATGTTTCTAATATAGTTAGTTAGCCAAAAATGTAATGTATAAAGACTGGAGTGACTGGATATGTAATATAACGGCTACAACACTACTTCCTGCTTTTCAGCTCTCTTGGTTTACACTGACTGGTTACCCTGGCTACCAGGCAGTAACCAATCAGAGACTTGAAGGGGGGCCACATGGGTCATATCTGTTGCTTTTGAATCTGAGCTGAATGCTGAGGATCAATTACAAACTCACTGAACAGAAATGTACCATGTGGCCCCCCTTCAAGTCGCTGACTAACTCAGAGTTATAGAGCTGAAAAGCAGGAAGTTGGATTCTGGCTGTTTTATTAGACATCTGTTCACTCCAGCCTTTATATATTACATTTTTGGCTAACTAACTATATTAGAAACATTTTTTATTTTGCACAGTCTATCTATTTATACAGTTTTTAGTTTCACACTGAACTATTCCTTTAAAGCATACAAACAAACATGGTATACTTCAACCTCTACTAATATAGGGAAATGTTATTATATCTACTCCACTGAACCTAATCCCATTGATTCTGTATAAAGCCCAAAAGAGACAGAATGATCGCTGCCCCAAATGTCCGGGTGCTGACTAAGGGCAGAGACACATGGTCAGATTTGGGGAGATTAGTCGCCTAATCTGACTGTGTGTCTCTGCCCTTAATGCACATTCTGTGGAATGACCTAGGTGCAAAATTACGTAACTATATACTTAGGGGCTGAGCTATATATAAGTCAAGTATTTATTAAGCTAGAAAACCACGAATGTAAAACTTTGGGATTTACAAGCTTGCATACTGATGTAGAAGTCAATGGGTGATGTAGTAAAACTATTTATTTAATTAGAGTTTTTTTGGAGCTTTTAAATTCACAAAGTTTTTTTCAGTGAGTTTATTTGTTTTTTATATTCAGATTTTTTGATAAATAAGGTAACTTTTAAAGGTAATTCTAAAATTCAACAAATATAAATTTTGAAAAATAAGGCCCTTATTATCAACATCAAAGTTACAAGAGCCGTCTAAAATTATGAAGAAGAGCGCACCCATTTTTTTCAAATTATTTTATATTTGAGCAATTAAACAAGGCATACAAATTCTGGGGAGGGTTTCTTATCTAGAGACATTTTGGTATTAAATTTTTTTACTGTTACGTTTTTCTTTATTTTGTTTTTAATTTGTTCTTGTATAACTGGTGAAAATATCTCCTACATCACAAAACAATGCAACAATATAACGATCATGTTAATCGATCAAAAGGTACTGACACAAGTAATGTAACTTACATAGAAGCTTGCGTAAGTTACTTGTCAAGCAATGGCAATGCAAAGAAGCTTAAAGGGGGCCAGTCACCCAAAAAAAATATTCAAAATACTATTTTATCACATTAGTCAAACAAAATGAACTTTTATTACACTATATAAATTATTTGAATATTGTTTCCTTCAGTCTGGGAATTCATAACTATTGCAAGCAGGCAGGAGCCATTTTGTGGACACTGTTATTAAGGCAAGCCATACGTCATCTCAAAATCTTGTTTGTGCACTAGAATGGGGGGCCCTAAGTGTCCATCCCCATGCCCTGGTTACACAATTAAACTGTGAAGAGAACAGGGGAATGTGTGGAGAGCAGTGATATCTAGGAAGTGCTGAATGGAAAGTGAAAGTAATTGTTTGCCCCGCCCAAGGCAGAAAGGAGTGGCAGACCATATTTGATTGACAACTGAGATTTTTCAATGAGCTAACAGCTATGAATGCTTTTATAAAAAATAAAAATTGGATTTCATGTTAAATTTGAAAAGGATTTTTATTATATAGATTTTTGTGTCTGAGTGACAGGTCCATTTTAACAGGTGCAGCAGGGGCAAACTCCATTGAACACGAATTTCATATCTACCACTAGCAGGGAGCATTTTTAGCAATGCAGGTGTCAGGAAGCTGGCAAACTAAAAGCATGTCTAGCCTAATGTCAGATTTCAAAATTAATTATAAAACAATCTGTCTGCTCTTTTGAAAAACATATTTCAGTGCAGGATTCTGCTGGAGTAGCATTATTAACGGATGCATTCCTGTGACAGTATTTTTTAAATTACTTACTGAATTATATGAATGTATCCTATATTAACCTTTCAGCAGTAGAATAACTAGTTATTGGGCCCCACAGTAAGATCTTTTGGTCCCGTAGACTTATGGGTTACTTAGGTAACTCATGTATCAAGCAATAACAGGGCAAAGCAGTGTGACAGGGGCAGGTAGGTGGGTAGGGTTTAACTTAGGTCAAACTCCACAGACCTCCAATGAATGAAAAAACTTAATAATAAATAAATTCCTATTGCCCCAAAATAAACTAACTAACTTAGCATATCAGTTACGATATTTATATGAACTATTACTGACTAGTTATGGGGCCCCACAGCAAGGCCCCTAAACTTTGGAAACAAGACATTTTCCATGAACATGTATTGCAGCTACTTATCACTAATTGCTAAGAATTAAATTCACTATTATTCTTGAAAAAAGAAAATAACTTTTCTTGGGTGGAGTACCCCATTAAAAAAACAACTGACAGAGAAACAAAATATACAGGGCAACAGATAGTTTTGTGTATGTATGTCTGCATGTTTTGTATATATCTATGAATATTTAAAAAATAATGGGAAAACAGCTGTATATTTTTCCTTAGAAATCTGGCATAAACATTGGTTTGTTTGAATTAAAATCCTATGATCACATTAGTGGAATGATGAGGTTAAAGATCACTATCCCTTTACAACATCAAACATTGCTTTCGAAATATGCCTTTGTTAAATATGATGCCCTGCAGTGTTTCCTGGCAGACGTACTAACCCCAGACCCAGTGGTTTACATGCTGTGACATCAATATGTATATCGGTGCTCAAAGGGGGAAAAAAAAGCAGAAATAGCAGCTGTTATAGACTCAGCACTGTGGCACTCTGCCTATTATAATGAAGAAATTAGGAATACCAAGCAGTGTTTAGCTGCAAATATTAAATATTTATCTATAGAAAAAAATACTTTCTTTTCCCATCCTCACATCTGCAGATAATCTCTTTGTCCTATGCTGTGTATTACCACATAAAACAAATCACAGCATAGCTAAAAAAAGCCAAGAGGAAGCATAGACTTTACCAAGGCCCAACTATGGGGCAAATTTACTAATCTCTGAAAATTCGCCAGCAACGGCTTCACTCACATCACAACACTTGGCCAGGCATAGATTCGTCAGGACAACACTAATTCACTAAAATCTGAAGTTGCGTCCAGGAGCCGAACGCTGACGAAGTTGCGCTAGCATTACTGCGGCAAGCAAAGCGAAGTTGCGCTAGCGTTGCCTCATTTGCATACAGTGGGAAGTTAAAGTTCAATGGATGTGTATGTTGCAGCAAATACATTACACTACACAAGCCCAGGAAACATTAATAAAAGAAAATAGAGTTGTTATATTTGCCCTACACATGAGCCAAGTGTATAGTTTATGTGCCATATGTTAGGAAATGTAGGGGGGGGAAGCCGGATAACCCCAAAAAAAGTACGATCTTTTGCAGCCTATCACCCTGAAAAAAGGAAAAGACGCTAGCGTTTTCAACTTTTTTTTGAGGAACTCCTATCTTCTCTATTGAACTTCGCCTGGTCTGAGGTGGCGAAGGCAAGTCTGGCGCAAGAGGTAACGTTCAGTAAAATCCGCATCTTAGTGAATTCGCGTAGTTACATGGAGTGCAAATTCACCTGGTGTTAGGAGTGAAGTACCGCTAGAGTCTATCTCCTTCGCTAGCGAATTTTCACCAGCGTTAGTCACTTCGGCCTTCAGTAAATTTGCCCCCTTTCTATGTGAGAGCAGTAGATGCATGCACAGAAGTAGTGTACAGAGCGGGAAGACGCAGCTACAGGTTGGGTGCAGGTCCTTCAATGGCAACATTTTGTGGGTTAGGGTCAGGTGCGGATTGGGGTCAGTTGTGGGATGAGTTTTTCCTGACGCACACATCACTAACACATAGGTTATATACAATTACATTGTGAGTTTTCGAACTGCAGTCTATGGGGTTGTTTTCACAGGCATCTTTCACAGGTGTTCTGGCATGCTCCAGATGTACTTCAAGCCAAACCCCATGGTTCTGTAGGGTAAGCTCTGGAATCATTCCACCAGGCAAATTTATTCTCTTCTACATTCATTTCCTCTTTCAAAGACTGAGATAAAACCAGATTTTATGTGTTTAAAATGGACTTTTTCTACAAAAAGGATTTATCCAATGACGACGTTGTTTTAATTAACTAGGCATTA
Organism: Xenopus petersii; assembly: GCA_038501925.1. Taxonomy (NCBI): domain Eukaryota; kingdom Metazoa; phylum Chordata; class Amphibia; order Anura; family Pipidae; genus Xenopus; species Xenopus petersii. The sequence goes on from CM076676.1 coordinate 103,553,679, forward strand.
TTTCGATTTAAGGAATTCCTATCCAGACATTTACTATTATTTTTTATCCAACATTCTCCAACAAAGATAGTTTTAGTTCAACCACTAGGTGCCGCCACAAGATAGTTGTGAGTGACCGTTTGCTTCTAAAACCCACATTCTGATATTTAAACATATTTGTTTTTAATACTCACCGCATTGACATTTTTTAAAGTATTTTGCATTATGTACAATTATTTAAATGGCATGTACTATTTCCTGTAGTCACTTATAATTAATGTTTTTAGATACACAGACACACTTGTGTTCTAAATTTTTATGCTGTTTAAATTAAACTGGCTACTGTACATATACGTTTATTAGTTTAGGCACAGTCCATTTACTCCTTGTGTTCTAAAAATTAAAAAAAAAAAAGCAATTCCCAGCTTTAAGTGAATATATTAATTTGAAGACAAATTGAAGCTGAAAATGCCACCATAATAATAAAAGTATTTTCTTTAATAAATGAAAAATATAATAAGCACTCATTTCCTGCAGATAATATAGCAGTTTAAATGTGTGGACGGGCTTTAGAAATGAAATCCCAATGCTGATATTTGATTATGTGGACCGTCATTCCTTGAAACTTCCTGTAACTTTATATCTATGGGTAAAAATATTAGAGGCTGTGAATTGCTTAGGAACACTTAGACATACCGATTCAAATAGGGCAAGTGTTCAGCCTGATCAGGTACAGCAAGAAAAAGATGTTAGGTTTGTAATGCAAGAGGTCTGTTGATCTTGGGCAGGACTCATTCATGCAAATATGGGAAAGTAGAACTGAAACACGCTTGGCAGTGTTTCAACCAGTATGCTGCAGTAAAGCTGAGCTTAAAGGTCGCTGGAAATCAACTGCTTGGAAAGTGAATGCAGTTGAAATAGAAGCTATCCAAGACGGTGCAGAGCTAGGATCCCAGGAAAATGTTTGTTTTATGACGTGCTTTGCTGTACCCTCTTGCTTACACTGCCTCTTGTTGACTGGGACACATTCAGCGTGTTTTCTATCATCTATTTTAAATGCTCTACTGCTGCTTTTGGTTTACATTTGGAGAAAGACAGCACTCTGTATTAAAACCCATAATATGTTCAGAAACAACAAATGGCTCGACGGTTAAGACTTCACTTTGCAACTCGGAGAAGCAACACTGACCCCTTATCAGAAAGCTCTGGACATGGCTTGGATAGTAATATTCATATGTGCTTTAAAGGACTCTCTCCTACTACTGCACCCAGTGTGATCCAAATGAGGCTGTCTCCGAGGCAAACCATACAGAAGTCTTCTTCTCCAGAAATTATTCCTCTACATCAAGGTCATTCTGTTTCTCCAGCATGCAAAAAAAGTTCTTCAGTGCAGATTTCTTTGCAGCCAAGCAGGAATAGCAGATGTCATCAATCTGGCAACACTGCGCCTGCTATGGAAGATATTTGCGTCGTCGGTGCTTACAAGGATGGAATTAATTCTAGTTTTACTATGAGCAGGAATTATAATGGTCAGCCAGCTGTTAATGACAACTGCATCAGTACTGGTACCTCAGCTGAAAATGGCAGTTTATTTAGCATTTCTGCAAGTGACAACGGATCTTATAGTAGCAACAGCAGTGACTATGGTTCCTGTGCAAGTACTGCAAGTGATGCTGGCTCGTGTGCTAACAGTATATTAAGTGACTGTAGTAGCTGTACTTATTCTTTAAGTGACAGCACTTACTTAAATGCATTACCCAATGATAATGTCTTATTCATGAACCCAGAAGAAACTAGTGAGTTTTTCAGAAGTAAATTGGAAGAGCCTTTGCCTATAAACAAGTGCAACTTCCATTTTGACCACCTCGATCACACAGAAAAAGAGAAGGTAAAACTTCCTGCAAGGAAGAAAACAAAAATTCCATTAAGACGCTGCTCTTCATTAGTTATTTTCCCCAGAAGTCCTTCTGACACTCCACCAACATCTCCAACTAGTCTAGTCCCTCCAACAAGCAGGAGCTCCTATCAAACCTCTTATCAGCTTATGCTTTCTTCTAATGATTTTACACAAAAAGAGGAGCAAGCAGCTTCCAAGGGGTCCCTTTCAACAGCAGTCAATGGGGTTCGGCTTTCCAAAAATACCTGCAATGTTGGTGAGGTTAGAGATATTAAGCCACTTTACTTGAATGACAGAGATGATGGACTGGTTTCACAGAGTCTAGAGAAAGTTAGAAAAGATGGACCTTCTTCTGTATCTGATTCCAATGATTCTCGACAAATTCCAGTGCCAAATATTTACAATTCTGATGCTGAACATAGCAAACTGCACGAGGATAAACCTCAGCTGAACTCAGATGCACAGCATTGTCGACTGTTGCGCAGCACATCCGCATATTCTCCCTCCAATAAAACTGTGGAATGCCAGATGGGGAGAAGCTCAGAGCAGGGATACAAAAATATTCACAAATGCCAATTAAGTCATGTTTTTCAAAGAAGTGTGTCTGAAGGGCCTCCACAAAAACGGTCCTCTGCATCCAGCCTTAAATGTAAATATCCTAAATCAGGGTCCTCTTATTTGCATATACAATTTGCACCTGGATATGAAAGCAGGATTAGTAGCTATAAAAAACAATACTTAAGAAGCCCCACAATAGAACTGCCTGGTAAGCCTTCTGTGAAATTACTCAAGGTAAGTTTCTTTAGCAAATTAAATTAGTCTGCCTTATAAAATGAATGTTTTTGCTGTTACTTTTTTACTTGTTATCCTTTTTTTAAAAAGAAATTCTATAGCACACATTTTTATTGTTTTACTTCATCCCCTGCTCCAGAAAGGACTTTTTGGAAGCTAAATGTAATTTTTGGGGGAAGGAAACAAGTTTAGGATGCTTTTTTCTTTTAAAGATCCAGTTCCACTCAACTAAACTTCTGAACTGTTTCACTGTAAATGCTCAGCAGTTACATATAGAGGTACATTTATTAAGGGTCGAATTTTGAATTCATGTGAGTTTTTTTAAACTCCCTTAATTTGAATATATTTGAAATTTGACTGGGGGTTTTTTTTTAATAATGAAACTGAATATATAAAACTCGGACTAATTTTACCGACCCGAAAACTTGAATCAAAATTGACTTATACAGTAATTCAGCAGGTTTTAGGTGGTTAACAGTCTAATTCGAATTCTCAAAGCAGTATGATAAATCTCAAAAATCTAATTAGAATTTTTAAAAAATCTTGACTTGAGTTTGGATAATTCCCTAGTAGAATTTGACAGTTTTGACCATAAAAAAATGTTAAAAATCGAATTTTCAATTTGATCCTTAATAAATCTGTCCCATAATGTATAATACAAGCCTTTTTTAGCCCAATGGCATTTGCATTTGAATAACCTTTTTTGTAAGTTTACTTTTCTAACTGTGCAGTTCTGTGCTAGTTCTAAATTGTGAATGCATTCAGTCAAGCTATAGTGCAGCATTGTACACCAGTTAAAAATAAACAGCTCCCAAAATATTTCTCTTGACTCCAGTTAGTCTGGGTGTGTATACTGATATGCTGAGTGTGGGTTCAAATTTAACAAGTTGATATTAGAGTAGCTTTTAGTAATGCCAGCTATCTGTACACAGCAGTCATGAAATTAAATCAGAGCTTTGCTCAGGGTCTGTAGGCACTGAAGGTTTTGTACGTACTTGCTTAGGATCAAGTTTCTTTCCTTGATAATCAACAGCTTGTTAAGGGCTGCTTTCTAAAATCTTCCCCAAGCGATCTCATTGTCAAATATTTCAATATTTAGCGTTGCAACTTTGTCTCATGTAACTATTTCCTGCATGTAAAGGAATTCTATGAAATATTGTTTTATCAAATCAAAGGTCGAGTTGTTTTTTACACAAAAATTCAAGTTTCCGAGGGTATTTTTTGGTCAAAATTGAATTTTTCAAGATTTAATATACCACGAACCTGGAGATAGATTGAATCTGGAAATAAACCAGCCAAAACCTGTCGCGGTAATGTAGGAGTCAATGGCAGAGGTCCGTTGTACCATTGAAGATGTTAATAGCCTTCATAATGTTTGATTTTTTTTCAGTGGGTTTCACTCAAAAACTCGATCTATTCAAGTGATTCGAGTTTTCAGGTTCCTCCACTCAAATTCACTGAATTGTGTTTTTTACATTCAAGTTTTTTTTATTGAATTTGAAACTATTCGAGTTGTGAGTGCAATCGAGTTCATTTGAGGTCTAAAAAAGCTCACAGATCTCTAAAATTCGACCTTTGATAAATAACCCACAGGGAACAAACACAGGGAAAAGATACAGACTCCTTGCAGATAGTGCCCCAGCTGAAATTGAACTCCGAACTGGTGGATCACTCTGCAAAGAACAAGGGCCACCCCTTCACCACATTTATTATTATCAGTGCAATGATTATTATCAAAGCATTTGTATGGCAACAAGTTGATTTAGAAGTGGTGTGCTGAGATGCACAGAGCCTTGACCTCTACCCAACTGAACCAATATGGGAAGAATTGGAACAACTAATGCTGTTGTGACTGATGGGAAGCAAATTCCAAATCCGTCTCATAAGCGTCACATAAAAATCCTGCTTTTGACTCATGAAACAATGTAGCAGAAGCCAGCTAATTAAAGGGGTGGTTCACCTTTAAGTTACTTTTTATTATGCATTAGAATTACCAATTCTAAGCAACTTTTCAGTTGGTCTTAATTTTCTTTTTAGTTCTTAAATTATTTGTTTCTTCTGACTCTTTCAAAGGGGGTTGTTGACCCCATCTAAATAACAAATGCCCTGTAATGCTACAAACTTATTATTCCTATTGTTCTACTAATTTTTCTATAAATATTCTCTCATACTCCATTCTCTTAATTAAATCAGTGTATGGTTGCTGGGGTTAATTGGACCATAGCAACTAGATTAAATATCAAACTGAATAAAAAGCTGAATAATTCAAACCACAAATAAAAAAATAAAAAAATGAAAACCAATTGCAAATTGACCCAGAACATCACTCTCTACATCATATTAAAAGTTAATTGAAAGGTGAACAACCCCTTTGACAGACCTGCAAGGGAAATGATTACTGTTACATTGTTTCAGGAGACAGATACTAAGAAAAGGAAGGGATAAAAAATGATTGCATTTAGTTGTAATTTAATTTACAAATGTTAAAATCATTAATAATGTTTCATTAATTTTAAAAATAATAATAATGCACCAAAACCTGTCTATATGAAAAGGAAGTAGAACATTTTTCACCATTGGCAAATACTGAAAATGTAAATAAATTATCCAGAGATAAACTCACTTTGGACATACATGTGCGCAGTAGGACAGAATTTTTTTTTTTGTCGGGTAAGTACTAGTAAAGTCGGAAAATAATTAGACTGTAACTTTTTTTTTGTTTATGCTGATTAGTTTCATAAAATGTGAAAAAAATTACAGTTCAACTTTTAATAAAATTCCATTCAAGTATATTTGTTTAATGTAGGTTAATCCCTAATTGACGCTTATTTATATGCAATTTGCTCACTTCAGACTGAGCTTGACTGAGACAGGTGAATTTTATTCTAAGTTGCTGTCTGTTAACCTATAGAGCATGCTTTCTGTCAGAACTAACTGACGTCCTATGTATTTAATAGTTTTTCCATCAGGGCAACTATAAACTGCATTACTCGCCTTATTTTCCAAGACCTGAACCTGTTATTGACTTCGTAGTAAGTTCAGATTGTTTTTGAGTCTGTTTGAGCATTTTTCTCTTTTATGGGTCTGTCTTACTGTTTATTGGTATGTACTGTACAGAGAGAGAGAACGAATTGTAGTATTGCTGTACTTTGTTGCTGTTGTGCACAAAGTATTAGTCAGCCAGTGTGCATATATTTCAGATGGTAACATCTTGCAAATGCAGAACCACTTACTGTAGTAAACCTTTTAGTTAAACATATTTTTCCTGTTTACCTTTTGCAACAGATATGTTAGCAAATATATGCTGTATTCATGTTCCCAGCTTGCTTTTCATGAAGCACAGTGGAGCAATATTAACATGTTAAATGTATAGTGCCATTGCTTATGATTTAAGAAAAGCTGTAGTTGTGTTTTTATTTAACAGTGCACATGGTGCGTGGTTTCTATTTTATACCCCCTCTCCGCCTTTGGAATCTGCAGAGTCACTGCAGGGAGGGGGAGATAATCTATTCTGGCGCTCCTTCTCAGTGCAACGTGTGTGTGTGTGTAGATATATATGTAGCATTTTTCACAATAACAAGTTATTTGATTTATGTTGAACTCATATATAATTTGCTTGCCTTGACAATCATTTGACACATACTAATGCCAGCACAGAGCATTTCCGCACATTTCTTGAAACAAGCTTAGAATGGAGGATTTGAAATAGGAACCCTGTTCTATAGATTCAAGTGGGTAGGGGGAGCTCAGCAGTCAGAAACACAGGACTACAGGATAGAATTCTGTAGAACCTTTGTTTACTTGGGTGCGTGATGTGGAAATCAAGCTCTACTTCTTGCCAGGATGACTTTGTAATAGGCAGCCTGTTCTGTATTTTTGGTGCCTGTTCTTGACTTGGAACTTGGAACCTGCAACTAACAGATTTATTATTTTTTGCAAATAGGCTAGGGAAGTAGCATGCACATTTCTTGGTTTATTTTACTTAAGCTTACCCATATGTCTTAGTGTTTCAAAGACATGTCAGATGAGGGTGCCTAAGCTAGGAAACACTCAAAAAAGCCATGCTTATCATACTTTCTGAATGTAACCACTTATTTTGATTCAGAAGGTGCTGGGATGCTACCAGGTCTTACAGTGCGTTTCCAAAAACGTGAAACAGAAAGGGGAAAGCAAATGAGAATAGAGTGAAGAAAAATGATATATGGCGAGAGGAGGAAATAGTAAAATCAGTCATGGAGAGAAAGGAAAGGGTTCAAAATGTTGTGGAGCTACATCTCTCAACATCTCTTGATTATGATAAGTGATGTTTGAAACTGTAGTCTAGCAACATATGCAGGCAAATTCTCTAAAGGGTGAATGTTCGTAAGCAAACGATCCGCCACACTATCGCCACTTCATCAGATGCAAATTTGTTACCACTACGCTAATTCACTAAAATGCGAAGTTGCGTCTCAGCAGCCAAACACTGGTGAAGTTTCGCTAGTGTTAATTTGTCAGCGCGAGCATTTCATAGTGAACCTTCGTTCGCGTTCATTTACCGAAACTTCCTTCGCACTCTTACGCTTAGGTCAATTTGAATAGGGCAGGTACTTATAGGTCATATAGATGTCTTTATTAGAGATGTTGGTGCAAATGCTTGAAGTGGCCACTTACTATTACAAATGCCAAAGGAAGGAAGCAAAATAAAGACAAAAGAGATCCTCTATTGCCCTAGACATGAGCCCACCATCAAACAAATGTGGCATGCCTCTCAAATGGTTGGAAAAAAATGTTAACACAAAAACTTTAATAGTTAGGACTTTTAAAGGCAATCCCACTTTAAAATATAAAAAAAAAATCCAGTTTAGAACTTTTATGACTTTTCGGCATAGAGGATATGATTTCACCGACATAAGATTGGATAGGATGTAGAGATGCTGATAAGGAAAAGATAAGGAAAGAAAAAGAGGTATATGTAAAGTTAAAAAGGATGGGGGAGGGGGGGAATTAATGATCCCCTGTGCTCAATTTGCCTAGGGCACAAAAACTCCAAATCCTTGCACTGCCTGGAAGGGTCAATAAGTGGATGACATCATAAGGCAATGAGCTGCAACGTATACTATGTGACGGTGATAAACAAACAAAGAAACAGGTGGGGCCACTCTAGTGAAAAAAAAAACAGCCAGCAGACTGTTTTCTTTGCTTAGTGAAAAGGTAAGGTAGACAAAAAGTATAAGAGCCAGAGGTAAAATCCAGCCAACGACAGGCACCAGAAATACACATCAGCCAATATGGTTTAGGGATTGGGTGGAGGTTTGGTTCTTTTGTTTTAAACCTTTAGGTTAATATGAATATTAGGCAACCATTCACTGAGTGGAATAGAGGAAGAACAAGACACAACAGCGTGTATTGACTCCAGCTTTGCATAGTAATCAAAAGGAATATTGAGCATTACTGAGGTTAGGCACTGATATTTATCCTATATAAGTATATTTGAGGTTAGAGTCAAGGATCTGTGCAGCCTAGTCAGGTCCTTTCACTCATATTCTCTTCAGCACATAAACTACTTTCTATCTATTAGATGCATTGACTCTCTCTGTTTTGGTTTGAATGACAAGCTAGAAGAGAAATGGAATACCGTATATACCCGCGTATAAGCCGAGTTTTTCAGCATCCAAAATGTGCTGAAAAAGTCTACCTCGGCTTATACGCGGGTCAGCAGTACCCGACTGGAGTAGCTGAGATTGCAGTCACTTTTAATCATTCCTATACCAACAGTTCACTTGGGGAGAGACTGCAATATCCCACAATGCCCTCTGTTGGTTATATGAAAGAATAACAGTGCGCCCTCTGTTGGTTATATGAAAGATTAACAGTGACTGCAATATCACACAGCGCCATCTGTTGGTTGTATGAAAGAATAACAGAGACTGCAATATCACACAGCACCATCTGTTGGTTGTATGAAAGAATAACAGAGACTGCAATATCACACAGCACCATCTGTTGGTTGTATGAAAGAATAACAGGGACTGCAATATCACACAGCGCCATCTGTTGGTTGTATGAAAGAATAACAGGGACTGCAATATCACACAACGCCATCTGTTGGTTGTATGAAAGAATAACAGGGACTGCAATATCACACAGTGCCATCTGTTGGTTGTATGAAAGAATAACAGAGACTGCAATATCACACAGCACCATCTGTTGGTTGTATGAAAGAATAACAGGGACTGCAATATCACACAGTGCCATCTGTTGGTTGTATAAAAGAATAACCGGGACTGCAATATCACACAGCGCCCTCTGTTGGTTATATGAAAGATTAACAGTGACTGCAATATCACACAGTGCCATCTGTTGGTTGTATGAAAGAATAACAGTGACTGCAATATCACACAGCGCCCTCTGTTGGTTATACAAAAGATTAACAGTGATGGCAATATCAAACAGCACCCTCTGCACATGGTAGTGGGACAATGCACACAGTAATCCGTTTGGCAATTCTCTGTCACCATCAGCTTTGCAAAGAAGTCCGGTTGATCGCTGGGGGGGTCGCTTTGGCAGAATGTGCGCTGCTGGGAGACAGGGCTGTAGTTGTGTCTAGGCTTATACGCGAGTCAATAAGTTTTCCCAGTTTTTGTAGGTAAAATTAGGTACCTCGGCTTATACATGGGTCGGCTTATACACGAGTATATACGGTAAGACTTCTTGAGGACAGTGGCAGAAGGAAATTTTCATTTGAGGGATAAGATAAAAATGAAAATTCTTATATTCTCAAAGGTTAATCAGCCTTCAAAGCAACCTCCTCTGCTTGCAGCTATTTTTTATTTGTCTAAAGCAAATGCTGGTGTTTTAATAAGGTGGATATCACTGACGGAAGCTTCACTTGTGAATAAAAAATAAATGCCGGCAGCAAGCAACAGAATACATTAAAATATATTCATTTCATTTTCTTTGTGCACCATTAGAATCAACACAGTATAAAGTAAAAAGTTGATTTAATTGCCCCTGGGATGTGGTCTAACACATCCTGGCCTAGAAGTACTGTAATGTCTACAGGAAGGTATTAGAGGCAGTTACATACCTGGAAATTCTAAATTAATGTAATTTTTAATTTTGTAACTGTGCTTGGCATTGCCATTGTTTTATATTGAGCACTTTTCTTTGGATTATATTATCCCTTTATGTCACAGAGCCAGAGAATGGCAAATGGCCTACTGCAAAAACATTGGCAGGGAAAAGTTTGTAAGATTATGTGCTGGATATAATCTGATACAGCATAGAACATGCCCTTCTCTCTGAAGGAGCTACTCCTCCTCACACAGATGGCAAAAACGCTGAGACATGTTGTGCTGACACCTTACTCGTATAATAAAGATATTGCTTAACTGTCAAATTGTTGCAGGTTTGTTTTTGCTGGTTCTTAAAGAGAAACTGTTAAGAAAATTGTTGCTATGTGTGCCAAAAAAACAACATCTTAAATTGATGTTACATAATTTTTCAAAAACATTGTACGTAAAGCTTTAAAAAAATGTTTACATTATGGGGCAAAGGCTGATTACTAGAGAATCCATCTATTTCTAGAGTAGTTCCCATCCGCTGTTGTCTCTTACACCTTGCTTACCAATAGGGAAGTTGACGTTCCTATATGAAATGTTTTTTTAAAAAATGTTTAATGCTTATTCCTTTTTAGTATTGCTTTCACATGTTTATGTGCTTGTATTGAAGAGGAAAAGGAGGAGATGTATATGGTGGTGATATCTGGGTCAACAAAAAGTTCGCCCACACCCAACCTGACCTGACTAGCCATATATATTTATATATCCCCGCCCAACTGCCAATCCCTGACGTCACCTAAAGGGGCAGGCAAAGCAGGACCAAGTACATAAATACAGACAGCTGGAGGCAAAAGTTGGGCATAATGATGTGGCAGGCAGGCATGGGCCAAACTCTGCCCCCCACCCACCATGACATACAAAGGTTGTTTATTTGCTGGTCTAAACCACACAAACCATGGATCCCCTGGGCTTTTGGCTGGCCCACACATCACTAATTTGTGGTCCTCTTGTATGTGCATAATTTACTCTAAAGGGGATTATTTATCAAAGTATAATTGTAAGAAGCAGGACAAATCCGGAGCAGTAGCTGTGACTGCAAAGTGCTTTTATTATGGAATATTGTGACACGGTTTCCCCAATAAAAGCACTTTGCAGTCACAGCTACTGCTTGGGATTTGTCCTGCTTCTTACAATTATACTTGAATGTGGCATTTTGGGGTGTGGACACAGGATACCCCTGCAGGAAAATCCACCTACAATCGAAAAGGGTGAGATACAGTATACCTTTATTTGATATAATATATGGACAAACAATTGCTGTTTTGTTTAAAGGGTAAGGAATTTTTTTGTAGCTGTATGCACAAAATGTCTCTGTCTTAAATATATTGATAATGGGTTGAGTGCAGAGGACTCTTGTATTTGTCTATATGTATTTTGTGGTCACAGCCTCATTGCACCCCCGCCTAATGTTTTTAAAAATTAGTGGTGAGCACAACTTTCCCTTGTTTGTTTTTTTTATACCTTGAATAAACTCACAACTCAAATGTTTTCTGATTTATGGAAAAACTAGAATCAATAAATCCGGGCTTATTAATTAATCCAATTTTCCAGAAAAACCCACAAAAAATCCTGAAAGCTACAAACATCTTCAAATGGTTTAAGGGACCTCTGTCATTGACTTTTACATGACCTCAACAGGTTTTAGCTGGAGTATTTTTGGACTCAAGCTATTTCTAACTTTGGGTATAATAATTCTCAAAAAAAATTTGCCTGAAGATTCGAATTTTAACCCGAAGATTCGAGAGAAATACAATCAAAACTCAATTTTTTTTGTGTAAAAATCAGCCAGAAATAACCCCCTTAATGTTTAAGGAAGGGTTCAAGATTTTAATTTTTTAATTTATCAGTCATTTAACTGAAGTAATATAACATACTGTACACATATTCCAAAGTTTAAAACTACTTTTTTGGATTTGAGCGTTATGATTGTTAATGGAATGGTACACTGCAGCCATAGAAATGAAACAGCTTAAAAGTGGGGTGAGTTTGGAAGTGATTATTCAATACACTGGGGCATGTTGCCATCAACCCCTGATTTAGGAGATTGAATACCTGGGCCAGATTTAGTTCCAGGAAAAAAAAATATGGTTTATCTAATGAAAAATGAATAAAAGTCTATGGGGAAATCTGGAATTGAATTCGGAAACAAGCAACGACATATTGCTTCTGACATCGTTATAATGCAATAACATTACCATTTTTACTCTGAAAAAGGAATGAGGAAATTGGTATGGTTAGATATTATAACAAACAGTAAATAGAGTCATGAAAATGTTTGTGACGTTTAGCACAAAGATTGACAACGCCATCCGATTTTATCTTCTTAAAAAGTCTTTATTGCCAAAATTGTTGTCATCTGACAATTGTGTAGTTTGTAGTTAAGACTGCTGAAGCATTGTGGCTGGAGACATAGCTCAACTTTTTTTTTTTTTGCTTTTGTAATATATCTAACATGAAGTGTGCACATCTTATATTCTGCTGACTACTTCTTTTGAAGTTTGGTATAGAGAGACTTACCCTAGGCTGGGAGGTATTGATGCAAAAACATTCATCATGGACTTCACTGTTTCTGAGTACTACCTAGTATTTGAGCACCCATAAAATCCCAGAACCTTTCATTTGAGTCTGGCTGTAAAATGAATGATGGCGCTTGAATGAGTAACAAGACTCCAGAGTATTGACTGTTCCTCAGCCCCTGTTATCTGCTCCTATGCTTACTTTAGGGTTCAGGGTGACCAGGAATTGTTTATATTGCCATTTTTAGCTCTTGTTAGAGTTATGAGTAGCAGAGATCTGAAAATTACAGGTGCCCAAATTCCATACACCATACCTCCCAACTGTCCCGTTTTGAGTGAATTACTGGTGGCTTAATAAAAGGGGCATATTTCTCGACTGCATTCAATTGGGTATGTGTGGATCTGTTTCCAAACAATTGCTGTTTTGAGCGGGAACCCGCAGTCCTAGGTTTGTTACTGAAATGTCCTGACTTTCTTTGGTCTCCTGCACTGAGCATCCAGAAAAAGATACAAAGTTTCTAAATTAATTGGCTTTTGACAGAGAGCCCAGAATAGATACTCCGATACTTTTATACCAATATAAAATAAGCAGGTCTCTTGGGGAAAATGATTTGCATCTTAAAGGGCAATTCACCTTCATTAACAAAACTGTAATAACACATAAAAACCACAGAACTGTGTTCAAACGTATAACTTAAATTGCCGTATTTAGTAAAATGGTTGCAATCCTCAGAATTTTGGCACTGTGCAAACTCCATTCTCAGCCTTCAACCCCCCAACCAGATACAACACTGCATGGATTCAGCATGTATTCATACCTTGTATTCATGAAGGGCATAGGGACCTTGTACTTATCACCTACCATAGGGTAGGGCTATTTTGCTCTTGCCAATATGTGTGGCTAGACTGCTTTGGATCAGTTTGGTCAAGAAATGAACGTGGAGGCTGTTCCCAGTTTATATGTATAGGACAGACCTCCTTTCATTGTTTATCTGATTTTGTGAAATTTCCTTTTTGCCCAGAAGATACCTGCAAATGCTTATCAGGAGCAAGGATATGTGTTTTTAGCTCATACACAGGTATAGAATGTATTATCCAGTCGGGACCAGGATTTTTCGAAAATGGATTTTTCCGTAATTTGGATCACCAGACCTTAAAGGTCACCAGAGTTCAGCTTCAGCATCAGCTTTTCGTATGATGTAGAGAGTGCTATTCTGTGGCAATTTGCAATTGGTTTTAATTTCTTTATCATTTGTGGGTTTTTTTTTTTTTTTTTAGCTATTTAGATTTTTATTCAGTATCTCTCCAAATTGCAGTTTCAGCAATCTGGTTGCTAGGGTCCAAATTACCCTAGCAACCATGCATTGTTTTGAATACAATACTAGAATATGCATAGTACAGTGTCTGAATAGAAAAAGGAGTCAAAAAAGTACTAATAACAAATGTGTATCCTTACAGAGCATCTGTCTTTAGATGGGGTCAGTGACCCCCATTTAAAAGCTGAAATGAGTTAGAAGAAGGCAAATAATACCAAAGCTATAAAAAATAAACCGTGAAGACCAATTGAAAAGTTGCTAAGTAATGACCATCATACTATGGCCATAATATCATACTAAAAGCTAACTTAAAGGTAAACCACCCTTTAAGTCTGAAAATTAAAAGTATTTGCTTAATTTAGGAGATGGTCTTCCTGTAATTCGGAACTTCATGGTTAATGGGTCTCAGAATAACATATCCTATACCTGTACTTTTCATATCTACATGATAAGGGGAGTTTATGAATAAATCTTTTTGTAGCAGGCTGCTGGACTAGAATTTTCACAAAAATGTACAATCATTGAAAGGGAATGTTATGGTTTTAGTGTGGGTCTCACATTGATGGCATGAGTTAATAGGGAGCATCTCTTGTCAGTCTAGGCCCCTGCTTTACAAACTGCAGCTTGACTCAGCAACTGCAATTCTCTGTTCCATAATAAATGCAGCAGGTCAGGCAACACAAGTGAGAAAAAGGTTTACATTAAATGCAAAGTGTGTGAGATTCACTAAGCTACTTTATGTGACATTTTATTTACTTCTTGTCCTGTTTAAATTGTTTCTACTGATGAGGCAATTTACAGTATTTGCCAGCCATGGATTTGCGGCAAAACTGTGGCAAAAATTTGCAGTGGAAAAATTTGCAGACAAAAAACACCCTTAAGAAAAAAAAAGGCCATTGACTTTAATGCGTTTGGACAAAAAAAAAAAATCACCTTAAAAAAAAAACGTCCAATGGCTTTAATGCATTATGACAAAAGTCTGCCATAATAAAAAACGCCTGTTGACGTTAATGCATTAGGACAAAAAAAGTCACCATAAGAAAAAAACGCCCATTGCATTTGGAGCAAGAAAATCGTTTGTGCGCGTAAAAACGCCCATTGACTTAAATACATTTCGCTATTTTTTTTGCGGTTTCACAAATTTTTTGCCAAAGTGAAACTGGACAGATTCGCTCATCTTTGATTATTTTTCTAAAACATTCACCAAATGATATAATGTTATAAACGTCAATTGTAAATTGTGCCCTCTGTGGCTGATTTATTAATATAGGTGCTAAATTGTATCAGTGCAGTTTTCCATAGCAACCAATCAGATCTTTGCTTTCATTTTCTAATGTAGTAAACTGCTAATGTTAGTAAATGAGCCCTACTTTGTACATTTCTTGTAAACCACCATAAATCAGTCTGTCATTGCTTACAAATACGTAAGACAAGCCAGTTAAATGTTTTCATTGATATAATATATTTTACAGAAGGACTTTACCTGTAACGGTTTCATTGGCATTTTATAGGGTGATTTATCATTGGAGGAGTGACCAGGTCGCTGCAGTGTCTGCATGTTGCCATGCCTTGGAATAGTGTGAGAGGGCATATTAGTACATGCCTTGACCAGCTGTTAAAGGAAATTTAGAAGGAGCAAAGTGCTGACATCACATTTTCTGTGTATTTTTATTTTTTTCACTGCTGTGTTTTTCTGCTAACTGCTTATAGCTATCTCACGTGTCAACTAGGGTTGCCATCTGGCTGGTATTTTACTGGCATACTGGCATGACCTGAAAAAATAAAGTTTGATGCAAAAGTTAGTAATAGGGGAACAAGATAAAAATATAGCAAGACTAATATTTTTTTGTAGAAAAAGTAACAACCCGTATCACAATCATATAGGATTTTTGTTTGTACCAAATATGTCAGATCTACTTAGCAAAATTGCTTAATATTATTATTCTTTTAAGAATTAACAAGCTGTTCATTTATGTAGTTTGTGCAAATCTAGTATGCCAGGTTTTTTTTTGTTTGAAAGTCATGTGTTGGGTAGAATTGTGAAAGCCAGATTTATTTTTAGAGTAAGCAGAGAAGAAACATTCCACGCTGATTAAAATAATCACTCCTTTACTAACTTCTGAGAAGCCATTTATTCTACCTACGTCTAGAATGCAGCTTTTCATCTGGTCGGTAAAGTAGCTAAAAAGGTCTATTGAGTGAGTATTATTATTATAAGCCGCAGCAGCAGCCCATGCCTTTATTTATTTTTTCATCCCCACCCAGATTATTTGTATTTATTATTTATTAGGCTGTTGAGTTGGTAAACTTTATATATATATATATACCTTGCATATTAAATTAATTTTCCCTGTCAACCAGCTGAAAGACACAAAAATACACAATCTGAACCCTCCTGTGTCGTTTGTATGGCAAATTTCCACATTTATTATGCTCTCTAGTTTCAGGTGCACTGTGTATAAGCACAAGGGTGAAAGCATGCCTTTGCATAGAATGGCTTAGCAAAGAAACTCATAGAATGGTACTTTGTTTAAGGCTTCAGTTAACAGGTACAGGCGTGAAGTGTTTTTCTTTCCAAAACTTCAAATGAAACTAGCATCATTCAAAGATGTGTAAGTAAACAATATCTATTTGAACAGAAAAGGTGTCTCTGGATAAAGTTTGGCTTAAGCAGATCTTCTCTTAAAGGGGTTGTTCACCTTCCAAGCACTTTTTTCAGTTGTTTTCCGATTGTTCCCCAAAATATTTTTGCAATCTGGCAGCTCAGTAATTCAAGCACATTCAAGCTCTAAACTGTTAAGGTCAGCTCACACAAGCAGATTTGGGGAGATTAGTTGCCCCAGAAACAAACAATCTCCTTTTCTTCTGGGCGACAATCTCCCCAAACTGCCCTCCCCAAAGGCACATGCGGTGCTTCGTTTCCCGAAGTTGCCTCACAGGAAACCAGGCGATTTTCATTTTAGCCGGCGGAGGCAGGGGGAAGGCAGTTCGGGAGATTTTCACCCGAAGAAGAAGAGATTTGTTGCTGGGGCAGTAAAGATTTGTGCCTCCAAAGTTGCCCCAGTAGCTCCCCATCTTCTTTTATACTGATTCACTGCAGTTACTGAACTTAGGGAGTGACTCACAATATTCTGAAAATATATATACTGTATATAACTTCTAATATTCTATGTATATGTATATATACTGTATATATATATATATATATATATATATATATATATATATATATATATATATATATATATATATATAAATAAATCCAAAGAGGTAAGGTGCACACTGGGATCCTTTGTAGCTTTTTTTTTAAAAAAGAAAAACATTTTATTCAATACATGTTAAAAGGAGGTCAGCGTTTCGGTCTGTTCCTAAGACCTTTATCAAGACCAATAACACACTTAACTTAAAAACATTGTATCTATAAGTAAGTAAAACCAATTAACACTCGCCCAATCCCGTGCAGCCCCATGGACATGTGATGCAGGCTCCACCCCAGCCGGGGGTTAAACCAAACACCACCTGAACCATATAGAAAGGAAGAAAACATGAGGAGACACTTTCATTAGTATTTACATAGTTGCAACAAATGTAACAAATATTGTGCAAACAGGAATGTTGCAAAATAAACACAGTTACCTTATCAAATATTAATGTACATCTTATTTTGTGTTATCTTTGTTTCCGAAAGCACAAGAAGGAACAGTGCTCATTTAACCCTGTCGGTACCATGGTATTAAGCTTTTTAATCCAAAACACTTCTCTCTGGAGAAGCATTTTGGATCTATCTCCCCCTCTTCTAGGGGGAGGAACGTGGTCAATGGCAATATATCGTAATGTAGGTAACCTATGCCCAACTTGAAGAAAATGATTTGCCACAGGTTTATTCGTATTACCATCACGAAACGCTGTACTAATTGCGGATCGATGTCCATCCATCCTTGACCGCAATGTTTGGTCAGTTTTACCCATATATGACAGCCCACACGGGCAAGTAATCATATAGATTACATGGGTTGTAGTACAGGTGATGTGGTGTTTTATCAGAAACCGCTTACCGGTATGGGGATGTAAAAAGCTATTCCCTGGTGTCATAAACCTGCATGAAGTACATTTTGGGCATTTAAAACATCCAGGTAAATCACTTCGAAGCCAGGTCTCCTGTCTAGTTTGATAGCACCTCACTGGATCACTTTTAACTAAAAGATCCCTTAGATTAGTGCCCCTCTGGTAACAATTCATAAGTTTATCTGGGACCACCTTATTCAGAACCCCATCTGCCTGAATAATACTCCAATTTTTCTTGATGGTAGAATTTATCACATTAGAGCCTGTAGAAAATTTGGTACTGTAAATAAAAGACTTTTTTTTAGCATCAGCTACTGAGGTTTTCACCCTATGTCTAGCCGACTCTAATGCCCGTTTAAGCACATATTCAGGGTAGCCCCTTTCTGTAAACCTGTCCCACATCTCCTATAGCTGTTGCTCTGTCATTATATCATTTGAATTATTTCTTAGGACTCTGCAGAATTGGGAGATAGGCAATGATCTAATCATAGACCTTGGATGGCAACTATTGTAATGTAGGAGAACATTTTTATCGGACTTTTTGAGATACAGAGTAAAATCAATGTGTTCGTCCTGTCTGCAAAGTTCCACATCTAGGAAGTGTATACGATCGGGATGAATTTCAGATGTAAATTTTACGGGACCACCAAGAGAATTGAGATCGTCCACCATCGTCTGAAACTCTTCCTCCGTGCCACACCATACGATGATGATATCATCGATGTAGCGACGGAAGAAGAGCATCTTTTTACCATATTTGGGCATGATCACTTGCTGCTCAAATTGATGCATAAACAGGTTGGCGTATGAGGGCGCCATGGCAGCCCCCATCGCCGTCCCGGCGATCTGTAAATAAAAATTGGTTTCGAATCGAAAATAATTCATTCAGCATGTGAGCTCATTAAGGATCACCAAAGATTTCAAACACTCTAGCAAGTGTGGGGTGTCCCTCAGATAGGTAGGGTTATTTTGCACTACCGGTTGCAGTATGGTGTCCAAATATATACAAATCGGGTGTAATAAAGAACCCCGACTAGACACTATAGGGCGCCCAGGTGGTTTCTGCATATTCTTGTGTACCTTAGGTAAGGTGTATAGAATTAGGCATATAGGGTAATCCTGTTTCAAGAAATTTCTCAAGGGTAATGTGACAACATGCTCATCAAAAGCTTTATCAATTATCGCATCCACCTGTGTTTCAAACTGTACCATTGGATCCCTTGGCAGCCCCCTATATACCTCCCTGTCAGACAGTTGTTCCATAATTTCACCCCTATAATCTGCATAGTTCAAAAGTACTATGCCCCCTCCCTTATCAACCGGACGTATCACTAGATGTGTATCATCTTGGAGGGATTTAATGGCAGCCTGTTCTGCTTTTGTGATATTCTGTCTGGCTACAGCCTGGGGCATATTATTTTTTATATCACGCTCGACAGATTGTTTAAATAATTTAATGGTCGGATGCACAAGGGGTGGGGTAAACAAACTCTTCAAACGAAGAAACTAAGATTTGTCACCTCTGGGGTCACATTAGGTGCAGATTTAAAATGTTCTTTCAAACTGAGTCCCCTACACAGTTTATACAAGTCAATGTCCCAGTCAAAAGAATTAAAGTGGCAAGTAGGAACAAACGAGAGTCCCTTGCGCAATATGCTCACCTCCACTGGGGTTAGCAGCCGCAATTGGTAGCACCTGGGTCAATTGCTCCAGTGGTGTGCTGAACCGTTTGGATTGTATGTATATATATGTATATATATATATATATATATATATATATATATATATATAATATAATATAATATAAATGTCAAAAAATAAGGCTGGTTAATAAATAATTCAGATCATTGGAACATGGCAGCTAAGAAACCAGCATAATCAGAATTTAACAATCAGCCCTGTAGCATCAGCTCATATAACAGACAAACTTTATTTTCTGCTTGATGATTTCCAACAACCCCTAAGCTTAGCGTCTCAACAGCTGCTCAAACACACAGAGTATACGTGTATCATAAGAGGAAAATCAGATTAAGGCAATAGTATGGCATATGTTTATTGCTTTATCAAGCAGGGGAAAGGCTCTATTTTTTTGCAACAGACAAATTAGCTTTCACATTGCTAAATCATGCTGAAAACTTCACCAAGTGATAACCCATAATTATTTTAGAATTGTGGGTTTTTGCTCTTTGCACCATGCACTTTGCACTTGTTTATGTTGTATTTGGCTTTCATGTTGAGATAGCTTTTTTTTTCTTTCTCCTATTTACATAATATATGTACTCTGCTGATGTTTTTGTTTTTTTAAAAAAAAGTCACATAAATAACAACTAAAATAAGAAACACATTGGATATTATTTTTATTGTTGTGGACAAAAAAGAAAGTTATAAACTAAATATGTAAATAAATGTGTCTCCAGCGTTTTGTCGATCCGTAGAGAGCCGGCGAATGACGCCCGTGGAGTTCAGCCCTTAAGTATAAAAAATAACAAATCAAACAGTGTTCTGGCCATTAATTGGCAGCAATCAAACACAAGTTATGTCCTGGGAATTGTAGTGGTAGTCACCCATGTATATCGCCAGATAGGCAATACATGCAAATATTTTATCATTATCTGACAGATATTTTCTAACCTATCTGATTACCTTAAGGACCAATCACCAATGTACAAAAATTGTAGGGACATAATTTTGAGCCCACATACTGTCCAAAATTCGTACAATTATAGCTGCGCATCTATGGCCAACTTTAGACCATTCAGATAAGCACACTAATTGTTTCTTGCTGGTCATTAAATGATAGCTCATTAGTAGCCAATTACAGGGTAAGGGTTAGATTTTAATGGGTTTGAACTGTTTGAATGCAAACCACCATATGGTTTGGGGTCAGGTCTTCCTGCTTATTTGTCTTTTTCATGAGCACTAGGCATGGGAGTCTACAAATAGGGCTTTAAATGTCCCACACTGCTTTTCTCAGCTTCATGCTCCAAGAAAATAAAATCCAAGATGAGCATGGCCATCTTGGATTTTTTAACATGAGCCAGATAGAAGGAGGCAGAGAGAGACAAGCAGTATGGGCTTAGGAAAGAAGAACTTTTGTGCTGGTATTCAGCCTGTGCATGTGTAGGCAAGATAATGGTTCCAAACTATGCATTTCTGTATTCATCTTACTGACATTTATTCAGTGACCTTACTGGTTTGTTTGGGGTTAAGGAATGCTTATTGGCCATTTCTGCAATGATTATACCGGTAATTCTGTGGCTAATATAATAATTATCCATTTCATATAGTAATCATACTGGCATATCTCAGGTTAATATGCATATTGTCCATTTTCCGTAGTAATTAGAGTGGTACATCTGGGGTTAAAATGCATGTTATCTATTTTATTAGGTGATAATACTGTCTCAGCTAGGGTTAATATGCAGATTATCCATAATCTACTCATTCATGTGGCCAAAGGTTTTTGCAGAGCTGTGTGTGACGACTTTTCATGATTTATACTTTCTACTTAAACAGCCCCCCTAGTTATACAATTGTGTAAGTTGTGAGCGACTTCATTGGGTTTGGCAACACATTTATTTCCTACAAACGTGGCACCTAGTTACTGGATACAGGCTAAGTCTAGAAAAACAGGTTGTTTTTGATTGATGACTATGCACCCCCCCCAGGAGAATTTTCTTTGGACGCCCATGGCAATTGGGAGTTTGCCATGGTAGTTATGGGTTATTTTCGCTTGATTTCATTTTATGCAATTTCTCCATCTAGAGCACTTCATAGCATGACAAGAAATTGAACTGATTAATATTAAAGAAATACAATTCTGTAATGTTTACTGGTTTTAAAATCAATACATTTCAGTCTAAAAAAAAACAAAAAACATTTTACTGCCTCTAGAGTTCAGGAGGTCATAATGCAATGGAGGTTCCAGTAACAGCAAATGTTTGATTTTATAAAAAGAAAGTTTTCCCCATAGTCTAACACTTATTATGTTTTCCCTTTCAGACCAGAGATGATTTTCTTGGGCAGGTGGATGTTCCTCTTCATCAATTACCGGTATGTTCTCACTCTCTTAACTGTGGTTTGGCACATTCATTTGAATGTGTTTTTTAATCTTAAAATTATGTTTTCAGAACAAAAACAACCCAAGAGACCAAACTAGGCAATAGCGTGGCTGTTGGCGTTATCTGAAAATATTTATTACACAAACACATGTATACCAGAGGCATATAGACAGGAAAAGCAACATATGATTAATAGTGATGGGCAAATAAATTTGCGTGCTACGCATTCGCTGCGAATTCCTGCGTTTTGCCGCCGGCGAATAAATTCGCGTGAATATCCGATTTTCACGATTTTTCTGGCAAAACGTTTGAATTACTAGATTTTTTAGTGAAAATGTTTGAATTGCTCTTTTTTTCATGATAACTGTAGAATTTCACGATTTTTTTGTGAAACGGTACAATTTCAAGATTTTTTGTGAATTTTCCAATTTTTCACAGTTTCGCGAATTTTGCGGGAAATTCGCAAATTTTTTGGCGAAGTAAAACGGGAAAGATTTGCCCATCCCTAATGATTAACAGTTAATTTATTAAAATACTTTTAGTAGGGATGCACCGAATTCACTATTTTGGATTTGGCCAAAAATAGTGGATTCTCTTCTTGAAAGATTTGGCCGAATACCGAACCGAATCTGAATCGGTGGGAAGGGGGAAACATTTTTTACTTCCTTGTTTTGTGACAAAAAGTTATGTGATTTCCCTCCCTGCCCCTAATTTGCATATGCAAATTAGGATTCAGTTCGGCCGAATCCTGCTGAAAAAGGCTGAATCCTGGCCGAATCCCGAACTGAATCCTGGATTCGGTGCATCCCTAACTTTTAGAACAGGTATAGATAGTTTTTCATTTTAAAAAATTGCGTTTCATGTTTAATTTGAAAAGAGCTTTTGTTAGACAGCTGTCTGGGTGACAGGTCCCCTTTAATGTTCTCATGAAGTGTATGTAGAGGATGTGCCAATTTCATAGTCATTTCTGAAATGCAAGAAGAAAGCACGGACCATTCTAATCTGCCATGTAATTACTGATAATAACACACATGAACTGCCCAATTTGTTCATGAGTCTGGCAATTTTTAAAGAGAAAGCAAGTTTTATTTGATAAATCACATGGATGATGCCAGGCAAAGATTACACCAAAATTCATGAAACTGAAGATCTGGAAATGTATTTACCTTCAGCAGTGTACCTTTACTAATGTGAGCATTTTTTTTTCAATGAATGTTATCTAACTTCATAATTTGATGTAAATTCATTTTATCCTATATTTCTTAATTACCAATAAATGATGGTTCATGATTTTATGTATTTCTGAAGTTTTTAACTTTTTAAATTATTTTGTAATTGTACTGCAATGCTCACAATGTCTGATAGGAGAAAGTCTTGCAAACAAAATGTGTCTCTATTTTACAGTAGATGCTAAATAAAAATAATGACAGAATCCCTTTAAGGAGCTGATAATTTGTACTGCAGAGAGTGAAGCGTTGACGTGCAGTTTAATGCAAGTTATTCAATAAGTGTCTAAGTCAGGAGTGCCCATACTTTATTAATGAGGGGTCTACTTTTAGGGATGTCATCGCATTACTATATGATCTACGTCCATAAAAACGTTGTTAGCATTCTGTTCCAGTGAAAACATTAATTAAATATTGTATTGATTTATGAGCAAATGTATATTGCTAGGTTAAGTAAAAACTATTTAATATGCAACTTTAATAAATAAACTGTAATAAATATCTTAATGAAACAGGAGGGGTAATTAAGTCAAGCTGTTTGTTGAGTGAGATCTACTGATCATCTGCTAAAGGTCTACTGCTAGATCCCGATCTACCTTTGGGGCACCCCTGTTCTAAGTGCTTTCAATTCTATTGGTGATATATATCTGTCTCTTCTTGTGACAATGAGGCACTTATCCTTGGGGACTTTATTTTAGCTTGATATTGTTAATCAGGCCTTTGACTTCTATGATTAAGAAGAACTGCTTTAGACCCCTTTGTTTTATTCAACCTTTCTATTTTAATCCAGACTGAACACCCAAGATTGGAGCGACCATATACATTCAAGGACTTCATTCTTCATCCGAGAAGGTAAATGTTTTTTTCTCATTTATGCATTGTTTCAATACTGAGGCTATGGGCACACATGCTGAATGCTGTTATCAGCAGGGATGGGCGAATTTGACCCGTTTCTTTCGCCAAAATTTCGCCGCCAGCGAAATGTCGCAGACGCCCATTAAAGTCTATGGGCGTCAAAAAAAAATTTGTCGCGTGGCGAAATTATTTTGCTGTGCGTCTTTTTTTTTTTTTTGACGCACGTCTCCATACAAATCTATGGGCGTCATTTTTTCGGCGAAACGAGGCGAAAAAATTCGCCCATCCCTAGTTATCAGCTTGTTTATTTTTGCAGCCCAAGAGAAGCAGATCTGCTCAGTGCCCCTGCTCCACTGATTTGAATCTGATCAGCCTGAGTACACTCACGCACAACAGAGCTGAAACTGAGGTCAGACTGGAGCTTAAGCTCCGCTGTGTGTGAGCACATACAGGCTTGATCAGATTCAAATCAATGGAGCAAGGGCACTAAGCAGATCTGCTTCTCTCAGCTCTCAAAAATATACAGGCTGACAACAGGCGGAACCTTCAGGCTATGTGCCCATAGCCTTATGTTACTCAGTTGAAATGTGATATTTGATCATTCACTCTCATTTAATTGTTGTTCTTGTAGTAAATGTAAATTGTATTTCTTAGCAAAATCAACTTCAAATGGTACTTTTCAAACTGAAATATGTATTGGCTGGTTAAGCACATACTGAGTATTGTTATTATCATTATTAGAATATTAGAAACAGACATTTATTCTCAAAAGCAAATTATTTCACTTTTAGGGGCAGATTTATAAAGGGTCGAATTTCGAAGTGTTAAAAACGTCGAAATTCAACCATCGAATGGCATTATATTCGAAGTCGAAGGTTTTTTAATCGAATTTGGCCATTTTCGATCGAAGTAAAATCGATCGATCGAATGATTTTACTTCGACTTCTAAAAACTTAGCCAAATGTTGGCTATAGGTTCTAGGAGGGTCCCCATAGGCTAACATAGCAATACGGCAGGTTTAAGGTGGCGAAGTGTGGAAGTCAAACTTTTTTAAAGAGACAGTACTTTGATTTTCAAAGTCAAACTTTTTTTACTTCGAATCGAAGTCAAATTTAGGCCTATTTGATGGTCGAAGTACCCAAAAATTTGTTTGAAATTCAAAGTTTTTAAATTCGAGAATTCACTTTGACCCTTAGTAAATGTGCCCCTTAATGTTCTGTGGACCAGGTAGGAAATGTAAGGGTAATTGTTGCATTTTCTGAGTTCAGATTCATAGGGTCCACTGTAGTCATATTGCTGAAGGAATCTGTTTAGCTTAAGTATGGGGTAAGTAGTGAGTTGGTCATGAAGAGGAATTGGGTAAATAGGCTGTAGCTTGGCTTGCCTTTGTGGTCTGTGTGTTTGTCATTTTGCATAGCAGTCTGTTTTCCTTATTAAAGCTTGCCTCAGCTGACCCTTGACCACTGAACTGCAAGTACATTTTCAGCATCAGAGGCAATTGCTGAGATGTTTACATCTATTTGGTTTTACAGGCCAGAGCATGAGCTGATGGGCGAGGGCTTATCACGTACGTAGGAATACAGTGATGTGGCAGTTGTCCTGCACTGAGAATTCTGCTTATCTGACCCTTATATAATGTGGAGAGCAGACATATGATCTTTTCTCAATCATACCATAAGCACATGGCAAAGTGTAACTTGAGGTGGGCAGGGTGGCAAAGAGATGCCAGGAATTATATTATAATTGGTTGCTAGCATGGGCGTACGCAGAAAATTTTCCAGGGGGGAGCAAGTAAGCTAATATCACATAAGTTAGCATCCCACTGAAGATGAACTTATTTATGACAATGCAGAAGATAACCTAATTAAGGCTTGCCTTCGGTGGGACGTTCAAAAAAAAAAAAAAAAAAAACGTTTTGTGTTGTTGGGAATTAAATTTAAAAACAATCTTGGAACTCGCTGCATAAGTCAGGGTGGGGCAACTGGCCCCCTCTTGCAGACACCCATGGAAGCTAGCAAACTTATCGTAAACAATGGTTAGGCTGGAAGTTTATATTTTGCTGGTGAGATGGTCATAAACGTGCTGGTGATACAAATACAGTGAAACCTCAATTTTACTCCCTGATTTTAGGTTTTCCCTCATTTTTCATATTTTTGTTGTGGTCCCAATACCATATAATGCATTTCAATGGGTGCTTTTTTCTTGATTTCTATATCATGTTTTCCTGGATTTTACACCAAAATTCTGTTCCAAAGTTCCCAATAATGTCTGTTTGTCCTATGTTAATAATATTATTAGTGAAATTAAGAAGTTTAAACTACTAACAAGATGCATATTTTAGCATGGTTCTGCCCGTAAATAATCAATTCTAATAAGTCTGCGCCTCCTACAGTCATGCACAAACCACTTATTGCTTTAGGTTGTGTAACATTAAAGTGGCAATGCTTAACCCTTGACATTAACACAGTCAATGTAAAGTAAAACACATTAGGCTTCACGTGTCATAAATACTTTTTAAATTTGACTACCACCTTGTTACTGCATTTATTAACCGTGGATCTCCTTCACCCGCTTTGAGTTTTCCAATTTTTGGCAACCCTTGGACTAGAGTTTTTTTGTGACGAGACCGCATGGTGACTTCATTTTGGTAAACTTTACATGTATACTTGCTCTATAGAGGCAGAAATACATGCCATCTTTGTTTTAACACATTTCCCTGGATTTTACACTGTTTTTCCTGGTCCCATAAGAAACCTAATATGGTGTTTCTACTGTAGATGAGTTCACTTAGCGTTGTTGTTGTTGCTTTCCTGCTCACGTACCTTTTCCTATATTGTGTATCTAATCTTACTGTAGGTAATTTCACTGTAAACTTAATTATTGTAGGAGAGCAATACCTTGCAGACATTCAGACTAGGTAAAGCAGTTGCTGAGGGTTAAGGAACAATGTAAAACAATGTGCCACCTTCTGAACTTTTAAATCCGCTACAAATGAATTTAACATTCTGTTCCCAACTTTACTTTTATATATAGGTGCCAGCCAACACCAGTAATATGTGTTTTTTCAAAACTAATTTTACATGACATTTTTATTTGATATTCATTTTTATAAACATTATACTATTGTTTAAAGATTATCAGAAACATGATTTTAATATGTTTTTCTTACAGTCTGCCACTTTTAACTGCAACCTACATTTTATGAAAGCCTTTTAGTTCATGGACTGTTTACTTAAGTTTTACAGGCCTAAGGCTTTGGATTCTAAACATAGAATGTTGTGTTTCAAGTCATTTTTTAAAATAATGTTGCTTTCATTTCTGGAAGCTTTTGGAATGTCTTTACATACTTCTAAACCACATTGTTGGATTCAGGAACATATGTTTGGTTTTTTTTTTTTTTTTTTTTTTATAAATTTTGTTCCTGGTCTCTACGCATAGGTATTTTTATATCGCTATTTAATAGGTTTATGTGGGCGTTAGAAATCATTTCTCTTGACTATAAATTCATATTTTCAGATTGCCTAATAAATATCAGGCTATTCTCCAGCCTGTTGTAGAACTTTGCACTTTTACTTAAAGAAGACATGTCAACTCTGTCCTAAGGGCAATGACACATGGTGCGATTAGTTGCAGGCGACTTCTGATTACCCAATGCATCATAGTAGGGATTTCAATATTTGCAGTTATTCCCGTTAAAGTAATATATATATATATATATATATATATATATATATATATATATATATATATATATATATATATATATATATATAATAAAACAATATATTTTGTAAGGTTGTACCAAATCCTTAACATGCATCTTACCTCATTCCAGGCATAGAAATCACAGTGAATTTTTGTTATTTAGAAATATATATGTGTTGTTTCTCTGATTTAACAAAAAAAAAAATTAAAGGGGTACTATAGCTAAAATTTAATATAAGCTTATCATATAGAAATAAGACGTTTTCTAAATATAATGAATTAAAAATTCTGAACCGTTTCTGAAATATTCAAGTAACTCTTCACTATCCCCCTCTCAGCATCTGCCTCTCTTCATTCTCTCTTCATTCAGGAGACTGATTTTTAATAACCGTTAAATCCAATGCATCTTTCAGGAATCCGTTATTTGAGTTAACTTTAATACATCTGCTAGGAAAGGAAGCCCCCCACCCCCATAAGATATATTGGATCTGACTGTCAATTAAAAAATGAAAATGTTATGTTAATTAAATGTGTATTTGTCATGCTTTTAGGTTGATTCACCACTTATATAAAGAAACTGCTATATTCTAAATACAATTTTCATGATAAATACACAATAACGTTTTATGTTTTGCAGCCACAAATCACGAGTCAAAGGAAACCTAAGGTTAAAAATGACATATTTACCGAAAAACAATGGATCAGAAGATGACACCGAGCAGGCTGAGGAGATGGAGGTAAATTATGTACACTGTTTCTGTAGTTATCAAATAAATGCATTTATTACTTATATAACAATGTTTTTATCTTCACTGCTGCTGCACATAACTCCTATATCAGATTATCTTATTGTTTAACCATTTAAAGGCTAATATATATTTTTTTCAGTTGTTTAGAGCATTATTAAGGCTGTCTTAAAGGGAAAGTATACCTCTTCTTGACAGGAGCCAGTTGGGGTTATGTGGAAAAGGTACATAAATATTATCTGAACTTTCAGAAATAAATATAAATGCATTTTGTTGCACAGACATACCTGATTCTTCAGATTAAACGGTAATCGTGATACAAACCATTCCCCACCCCCTTTTAGGCTCACAGTGTACTACAACCACACTGTCACATTATTTCATTTTGAAGTGATGGATTGTCCCTCTCTTTTATATATATATATATATATATATATATATATATATATATATATATATATATATATATATATATATATATATATATATATATATATATATATATATTATAGAGAACCACTAAGGAAAGCAAAGGGAATTACATGCCCCAGAATTTATTGCTTCATAATGGAAAACTTAGGGTCTGCATTACGCTGTAAGCTTGAGGGGGTTAGGAATGGTTAGTCAGAACATCATGGTTTTCTTTCAGGCTGTGTAATCAGGGATGTCTGTGTAAGAAAAAAATACTTTTACAACTTTAAATGTTTATTCGCCTTTTCTACATAAGCCCAACTGAATGAGCTTTTGTCAAAAAGGGGGTTTATTTTCCTTTTAGCGGTGAGACTGCAAATTTATCTGTTTAATTGCAGGCAATGTTCTTTATAATTGTAATTGTCTTACAAATCAAGTGTAACTAAAACAATCTTTGTTTCTTGTCTTTCTAGCCTGGCTGGGTTATACTGGACCAACCAGATACATCTTGCCAACCTCAACTGCAACAAGAACTTTCCCCACTACCTCCAGGATGGGAAGAGAGACAGGATATCCTTGGAAGAACTTATTATGTCAGTCATCAATACAGAAGAACACAGTGGCAAAGACCTACTATTCAGTATGTGGTTTAAATGAAAATAATTTCAGTTTAATTGGGTGAAGTCAACACCACATTGACATTTTTGTGTACTTGCTGCAGTTGTTTAATTTGTTTAGGGTAAGGACACAGGGGCAGATTCGGGGAGATTAGTTGGCCTGGCGACAAATCTCCTCATCTTCGGGGCGACAATCTCCCCGAACTGCCTTCCCGCCAGCTAGAATGAAAATTCGCCAGCAGGATGGGACTCGATGCACTTCATTTTCCGAAGTTACCTCATGAGTAATCTGCCGATGTGTCCTTACCCTTAATCACGAAGCACTTCAGTAGCAATATGTCATCACTTCGGTCTAGGATAGTGCATTTATTTATTCTGTATATAAGGCATCTGAGATAGCAGCTCATCCCTAGCATAAATATCTTATATTAGTTCAACGCAGTTCTGTATAACTTTATTATCCAAATCAGAAATTAGGGGAATGGTTTGTCCTTGCTCTTAGGGAGGGCCACGCTTACACCCTGGACCTTTAGCAGGGTGTAGAAAACAAAATAGATAGAGAGGTGGGCTGTGCTACAAAGTATAGTGCATTGGAAGCTGGCATGTTGTTTTTTAATAATGCAGGAAAAATGATGATATTGCATTTTGTAATTCACAGTTGAGACATTTACAGTTTTTGCTAAATCATCACCTAAATGTGGTATGTCACCACAAAGGCATAAGGCCCTTTGTGGACTACACAATTCTGAAATAAATGTCACCATCTGACACAGCCCAACTTTGTGACTTCATAAATTCCCTTTGCTGTTTTTACTTTCTAATAATGCCTCCTATCTAGCACTTTCCCAGATAAATTCTTACTCTGTGCGCATTTATAGTCTGAATAGTACTTTTTGAAGAGATGTACTTTGGGATTTTAGCATTACACATGTGCAGCAATCAAGAAGGGGTTTATTATGCAAAAATATCTAAAATTAAATCCTATCCATACATCCCAAGGAAACTTCCACAATGTAGTTATATTTATACATAAATACTGAGCAGTCTCTGTTTCACACAAATCAAAATCCTCAAAATAAAATCTTTGTATTTATGCCTAAATTAATATAGATGTGTGGTTTATGTACATGATGTATAAAAAAATAAGTGGGGCGGTTAATTTACCAAATTAGCAGAGTTTGCACCATGATTGGTTTTATCAAGTGTCATTTTTGGAATTGTGTATCCATGAGTAATAAAAACATAATTTAATACAGTTAGTAGAAATATTTGAAGTGCATCTCCATAAATATACTCATCGATACATGATTACTCATGGATATATGATTCCAAAAATGCCAATGATCCTATATGAAACAGCGCTGACCAATCATGGTGCAAACATTGCTACTTTTGTTACATTACCTGCCCCCAGGTGTACATAAACCACATCTATATATTAATTTAGGGATGAATACAAAGATTTTATTTTGATGATTGTATTTATTGAAACAGAGACTGCTCAGTATTTATGTATAAATATAACTACAATGTGGAAGTTTCCTTGGGATGTATGTTTAGGATTTAATTTGAGCTTGTTCCTATTGGCCCATGTTTTTATCTGACAAGCCTGAACTATTGATATCTGGGCAAAAATCACCAGGTTTGATTTCCCCATCAGGTTGAGGATGGCATCTGCATGTTGATGTGGTCCTTGATACAATGGCCTGTATATTGCCAAATATCCAACCGTTGACCTGACGACCAAATGATATTGACTACCTCAACCTCTAGTTAAAAGATTTGTTCTTTGGGAGTCTCAGCCAGCTTTAGTTATTCTGACAGCCAGACAAGGTTTGGAAGTCAAAATGGAAGTTGTTTAGTAGAGGGTCTAAAAAGAATTAACGTCCGTAAAATGATAATAAAACTGATCCCTTCAGGGTGATTTTGCTGCCAGTGCAGGAGGCAACCTTCCAGATGCCACCCCCTCAGCCCCACGTTTACTTTTTTTTTTTCTACAGGGACCAGAAGGGACCACATCACAGATCGATAGCTGAACAGGCAGATAGTGGAATTGCGTTTTCAGTTTCTGGTGCTAGGGACAATAACCATATGACAACCACACTGCATTTTTAGCTGCAAGCTAGAAAGAGGCAGAATAGGCAGGCTGATAATTCAAAACTTTACAAAATAAATATTGAAGCGTTTCTAAAGTTGCATTAGAATAGGCCAATCTATATCATACCATAATTTAGAAATGAAGTTCACGTTTGAAATCCATACATTAGCAAATTAGCAAATTAACGTCATGTTTACAAATTTGAGGGCAATAATGTTTTGGTTTGCGGTTAAGATTGCTACACAATTCATTACAACTTTAATGTTTGAATAGTACATTATGAATATTTTTGCAGAGATGATACTGCAGCTAATGAGAGCAGGAATGTTCAGTTGGAAGAACAGCATCATCATGCATTCACAACAAGGAGGCAAATCTCTGAAGAAACAGAAGCCTCAGAAAGCAGAGAGTCTCCAGAGGTAAAGCAAATTACATACATGCATTGTTACATTCTTCTTTGTCTGTTAATTAATGTACAATATGTATTTCTTTTAGAGCTGGGAAATTATAACAGAAGATGAAACAACAGTATATAGCATCCAGAATGCCCAGCAACAATCTGCACCAAGCAGTGATGCCCAGGCACAAATCACAGAAGAGCTTAGTATAAGGCTTAACATTTCTGGGAATATGCCAAACAGCAGACAAAGCTCTTCCAATGTAAGACACTAATGAAAATACTAATTAAAATCACTTCTCTACGATATACAGCAATTTCACTCGCTTGCCCTGTAGATGAAAAACACAGAAAAATGACCATGGTATGGAAAAGCCTTGAAATCCTCCTTTCACAGTCTAAAGCTGGTCATAGACGCAAAGATCTGATCATATGAATCGAGAATTCGTATGATTTTCAGACAGTGTGCAGAGAGTCCAGTCATTTTTCGTACGGCTGAGATCGGTCATTTGGTCGATCGGACAGGTTAAAAGATTTCTGTCGGCTGCCGATAATATCTCTGCATGTATTGCTGATCGTACGATTTTCAGAGGGAGACTCACTAGCTTTGGTCGGACATAACTTTCGTACGATAGCTGTCAGGGGCAGAACATCGGCTGATCTGTTCTTTTGTACTTTATTTGATCGGAATGGTTAGTGGCAGGTCGGGAGAATGGGAAAGTTCGATCGTATGATCGGATCTTTGCGTCTATGGCCAGCTTGAAGTTGGATTGGGTAATCACATGGAAATGGTTCTGCATTTTTGTCCGATTGCCAGGTTCAATTCTCAAGGAACAAGGGAGGTTTTTCAACTTCAGACTGTTTTCAGCTTAATTTCTCTTCAAAGGTTAGCAACCATAACTATCTATTTCCAGTAACCCTCAATTGAGCTAAAAGCATAATATTTGCAGTGTTAAAATAGGAAAAAAGCAAAAGTGCTCAGAGAAACACTCTTGCATCAATTCATGGTTTGGGTTTAGATCCCCTTTAACAGCTGCTTGTGGGAGTTAGAACACTTGCCCTTAAGACTGTTTTTAATCCATAACATATCTATACCACACAGAATAATGGAATATGTGAAACATAACCCTCAGCCTCCATATAGTGCCTATGTGAATTCATATATTTCTATTATGGATATACTATTAATGGCCATGTTTCTACCCTGCATTGAATCAGAAGATTCTGTATAACATGCAACTTTACACTATTAATTAAAATTATGAAAGGGTGATCTATATTTTATTTGCTAATAAAATTATACATATATTTTATAAAGGTCCATTCCAACAGAAGAGAGAGCTTGCAGTCATATACTTCAGAAGAACTTCCTACGTTACCAGTTGTAAGGTTATATTTGTTTCATTATGCATGATACTATATAAGACTGATCAAGAATTATATTCTTTCACTCCCATAATGCATTACGTTATAAAATACTTACTGGAAGAAATTAAATCAGATTAGTGAGTTTGGATTCATTTAGGGGCATATTTATCGAAGGTCGAAGTTAAAAAAAACTTCGAACTTCAAATTCAAGAAGACCAATCGAATGGAGGTAGAATTGTACTATCGTACTTCTAATCATACAATCGTACTACAATCGTATTTTGATTGAAAGTTTTATTTAACGTCGAACTTCGATCTCCCACACTCCCCCATACAGTTTCTAGGAGGTCCCCATAGGCTAAAACAGCACTTCGGCAGCATCAAAAAGTACTTCAAACAGTACTTCAAAAAACTTTGACCTTTTTTTTCAAATTTGAATCGAAGTTGGACTATTCCCTAGTCGAAGTACACAAAAAATAGCTCGAAATTCAAAGTTTTTCTATTCAAAACTTTACCTCGACCTTTGATAAATCTGCCCCTAAATGTGTTGCTGCTCTATTGATGACAGTTTCTTAAAAAATAATTGGTAGAGGTATTTTATACAGTTATAGGGGAGTGCAATGTGAAATGATCTACCTTGTGATTTTTTAACTTTAGCAGCCTTACAGTAGCTATATAGCAGCACTGCCTAAAACCTCCTCATAATACAAGGGCACGTTATATTGTTCAGTTAAGCACTGGGGAAACATTTTCTGCACTGCATATTTGAGATTTCCCAATAGAGTTTAGAATTTCTATAATAGTCAAGGCTGGGAGCTATGATGGCTGTTTTTAATTTCTTATAAAATCTACTTAATGCATTTGAAGGTTATGTCAGATCAGAAATGGATCTTGTATTTTAGCTTGGTTGAGACTGAGCTAGTGTAACCTGACTGGACGAAAGTCATAATGGAAACCTAGAAATAGAAACATAGCTTTATTTTCATTGTTTTTCAGTCACAATATTTTAATGTAAAACCACTTTTGGTGATGTTATTCCTTCAATGATTACAATATTTTTTTTGTCTGTCCATCCAATCCAAAATAATTTTAACAACTTTTGTTTATTGTTTCCAACAGATGAAACATTTAGCACATAGATACATGAGGGGTTCTGTTGCTGTATTTTTCAGCAAAATTTACTTAGAATGAATATGGTGACAATGTGTTACAGGTACCATTCATCTTAGTTTTCTTTTAGCCTTAACATGCATTGTCAGTATGGCAGGTAAAATTAAACTTGTTGCTAATGGTATTAAAGGTTCAATAAATAGGGCTTGAGCTGAAGATTGATTTTGCCTGTCAAGCAAGCCATCAGTGCATAGAGAAGCTCTCTGTACGATGAACCATTCTTTATTTAAAAATATTTCAGGCTGTAGCGGTGGGACGGGTGGGGTTTGTTTATACAGAGGTTTCTCAGTGGACCGCTGATTTGTTTAACTTTGCTTATTGGGACCAGGAAGTAGAATGACCATTTCATTTTCAAATTTTGGCCTGTTTAGAGCATGTAATATAAATCGTAGCTATTTCCTGATTAAAATAATAGGCAAAATGTATATTCAGTACAAACCCTCTTCATTGAACTTGTGGTGCTTTCTTTTTAAAAGCAG
Organism: Xenopus petersii; assembly: GCA_038501925.1. NCBI lineage: Eukaryota > Metazoa > Chordata > Amphibia > Anura > Pipidae > Xenopus > Xenopus petersii. The sequence goes on from CM076676.1 coordinate 103,588,480, forward strand.
CATACATTATATTTTGTATTGTATATGCCTACCATGTATAAATGATTTAGACTTTCATTTTTCTGTTGATAGAGGGAACAGTCCGGTTTTGTAACATTTATTCTGCTCACTTTTCAAGAATATTAGAGAACATTAAAGTTTCAGTTTCAAATTTCCTTTTCTCTTTTTTTTCCAGTTACTGCTACCTACATCTTCAGGATTACCGCCTGGCTGGGAAGAAAAACAAGACGATAAAGGAAGATCATATTACATTGATCACAATAGCAGAACTACTACTTGGGAAAAGCCTATAGTACAGGTATCATTCTCACTCCATTGGAAGTTTTACAGTTACCTTAATCTTGATGTCATCAGAGAGCAAAACAAGCACTGCATTTTTGCAGTATTTGGAGCGTCATTATTATGATTTTGTACAGTGAAAAGTGCCCCAAGAGGTTTTTAGAGTATGAGTTAGATGATAGTTATTATAATGCCCTTGTCTTGCTTTTAGTAATTTTTCGGAGCTTATATTATAGCAGCCGCATCCTCATTTATAGTTTTTCTCCCCAAGGTACAATTTTCTAAAACAATATAAGACTTGCAAATGACTCATTAATATCCTATACATCTATCAGAACTGCTGGTTTAATAGCCCAAGTACAGCCTAATAATTTAGAGCCATACACAGTAGCCAAACTTGCAGACAATATCAATCTCTTTAGATCTCTTCAGTGCAATATATTGCATCATGTCTTTTGAGAGGGTAGAACTTAAAAAGCAGCCAAGCGGAGGAACCATCAATGTATAAGGAGCCCAAAAGTATTAACGTCTATCATTTTTTATTTTGATGTTTTAAGGCTTTACACTTGAAATCAGATTTCTTTGACTTCTTTTAGCCCATATTACCCTAATCATTGTGGTTCTTTTAATACCAAACTTGACAACAATTCACATGATGGCTTTGGAGGAGATAGAGAAGAACTAAAATTACTTTTACAGAAGGTAGGGAAACTCAGTCATAATTTACATCAATCTCATAGTATTTTCATTAGACAGATTTGAGAATGAAATGTATTAAAAACACTAGTGATCAGATAAACTTGAGCCAAAACCCACCTGTACCCGTGCTGTTAGGCATATTTCCATTATAGCCAATGACAGATGAAAGAACTGTGTTCAGGCATTGTTCTGCTGGAGGAAAACCACCAAGTGTACAATAAGCCTTGTTGTTGGCTTTCTTTAAAAGGGACCCATGGAAACTTCCCAGGCTTCATCTGTCCAGAATGTCCCTGTCATTTGTCAACCACAAAGGTCAACTAGTGAATCTGCACAGTTATCAGAAACGGAGCAAGGATTTTTCCCCAAGGGATGGGAAGTGCGCCATGCACCAAGTGGAAGGCCATTCTATATCAACCATGTAACCAAAACAACCACATGGGTATTTTTGCATATATATATGTATACACTTTTTTATTGTAATTTTGTTTTGAGAAAATGATAACAAATTATTCCAACCCAGTATTTCCTAGTTGTTAAAATATCATATTGCATATGGTGTATGTATAGCACAATAGGGCGTATACATGTACTGTTCCTCATGTTATCAATAAAAAACACCCCGCACAAATGTATATTCTAGTTCAGGTGAGATTGGTGCATATAATGTTCAAGAAAATCCAGCTACTAGTCTGGTAGAATTAAGCAATATTTTTTTTTCTGCCAGTAACAAACATCTAATGAATGATAGTAGAGATTTGCCAGCACTAGTCATTATTTTACATCATTTGGAACTGAAGTTTAGTACAATTCAATTCTAAAACTGAAATAGTATTGTTACTTAACTTGTGTTTATTATTTTTTTTTTAAAAAAAGGAAGACCCAAGATTTAAGATTCCAGTACAGCTAAGGCCAAAGCCACCCATAGATCTATCAGATCTGGGACCATTGCTTGTAAGTATTTTCAAACTATGATATGCTACTGTAGAATGTAAAGGTGTTACGGTGATAGGCTGTATGTGAAGCTGCTTTTTGCCGTTTAAAGGTGTCAGCCCACATGTCCCAAAGACTTATCTGTGGACCCACCAATTTAGTCAGATCTTTTCAATTTATCATGCTTGTCGCTACAGTAAACTGTGTTACATAAGGTCACATTTGGACCTAAGCTGCAGAAATATATGGCCATGTTGATTCCCTGTTTTTTTTAAAGAAGATTCCGCCGCATTCTTTCCAGGCATCTCTGGCAAAAGTACAGAATAGAATGTAAAATAAGCATAGCATTTTTTGATTTCTTACAGCCTGGTTGGGAAGAAAGAACTCATACTGATGGAAGAGTATTTTACATTAATCACAGTAAGATGATTTCTGATCTTACTTGTCAAAATGTTACTGTAAATTGCCTTTAAAACAAAATATAATTTGTTTTAGATACAAAGCAAACACAATGGGAGGATCCACGGTTACAAACTGTTGCAATAACTGGACCAGTAAGTTTCATATTCATTACTAAACGACTCCATACAAGAATTTCACTTTTATTTTATAGTGTGATTAGCTCTAATACTTGGACTAGAGTGCTTAGGTATTCTGACTGTTTGTGGAGAAAAGTTAATATTTGGTTAAAGACATCCTTTCTTATTATTTGATTTTCCATTAAATAGGATTGCTTTTTCATGAATGTTTCTTCCTTTATTTCACTGTAATGTGTGCTCGCATTGCCCCAAATGCAGATTTATATCTTAGATAGCACACAACAATTATTATGTTTTTGTTTGAACTTCTGTTTAATTATTTTCTATCAATGTCCTTCCTTTCAAGGCTGTGCCTTACTCCAGGGATTATAAAAGAAAGTATGAGTACTTCCGGAAGAAATTAAAGAAGCAGGTAATTTCTCCCTGTTTTGAAACTGTATAGAGAGACATTGAAGTGGGTCTGGTTGCAGCACTTGTGAATTGCAGCCAGGCAGAGAGTTCAAGTACCAAGCCCATAACTATCACCAAACAAATCTTGACAGTGTAAGTAATGTATATATATCTAGTCTACTGATTATACATTTATTCGTAATGTTGTCTAAACCTTGCTACACAAGAGTTAGGGTTAGGCTCAATTCATGATTTTTCAGCCCATTTCAAATATGGTAATATAAATGGATTGACAAGGTAACACTGAACCAATAAATCTGGTCATGGTGAGCAGTCTGATGCCATTTAGGAGGCGGGCCTCTAGTTGTTAAATGGGTGTCCCACACATCAAGTTATTTTGCTAATACATGAATTGAGTTAAAAAGGTTTTAAATACAGAATTTCAGTAACTTTTTGTGTATGCATGGAGGAGGTATGTATATATATATATATATATATATATCACGTTCCAATGAGTATCCGCACTCTAGTATGGCTTCTCCAGCTGGGGTGCGCGGTTAAAATATATGTATTTGTATTCTGTGAAGAACCAGCACTCCCATATGTAAAAATATAGATTTTTATTTCTGTTGCATTCCTATATATATATATATATATATATATATATATATATCTATATATATATATATATATATATATATATATATATATATATATATATATATATATATATACACATTCATTTATTATGCACTACCTTAATTACATTAAGAAGTTTAAATACTGATATTCTGACGTATCATTGACGTATATTCACTAAGCCCAACAAAGGATAGGCAATGATTTTTTTTTTTTAAATAGTTTTTATTAAAGCCTCATCACAGTTTTACATATTCATTTGTGCATCAATGTCATTATTGTTACAAATTGAGCAACCAATAATCAATAAAACATTTTGATCAATGTCGGTTGGCAATGATACTTTTGAATATTTGGACATTTTCCAACTGCTGTTGGCATATGATATGATTTATTAGATCCTATTGCAACTCAAAAAATTGTACACAAAACTACTCCTAAAATATACGTTAGTGTTTCGTGCAGGTTTATATCCTCCCAACCTAGTATTTCTGGGTTTGGTTTTTCAGGAATAAAATATTAATTATTTTTTACATTTGCCCACCAGCTTGATATTCCAAATAGGTTTGAAATGAAGTTACGTCGTACATCCATTCTTGAAGATTCCTATAGAAGGATTGTAGCTGTAAAAAGGCCAGAGTTTCTCAAAGCACGTCTTTGGATTGAATTTGATAATGAGAAAGGCTTGGACTATGGAGGAGTGGCCAGAGAATGGTTCTTCCTGATCTCCAAAGAAATGTTTAATCCTTATTATGGTCTTTTTGAATATTCTGCCACGTAAGTATGTTCAGCGATGGTTTTACATATGTTTAAAACAATATATGAATTGCTAGGAGCACAGTTATGGTGTGTATAATATCTCTCTGAATTCCATTGATTCTGAGGCACTGGATGTTTGCATATATTTCTGATTCTTAATTTGTAAATATGTTAAGTCCTGTATGGTAATTTAGTAATGATATGGTTAGCCCTATGGATATCTAAGCATTCTCTATATTAAATCTAGTACGTTTTGGGGGAGTCTTTTTCACATTGGCACAGCACTCTTCGTGATGTCATTGCGTTTTATAAGGAGCAAGACTATACAATGAGAAAAAACACTTAACTGTTACAGTGTTTAGCTTTATATAAGTACTTAATTATAATACATTCCAATTCAGATTTTGTTTTATCGGAAAGGTGGCCCTTCACTTCGATTTAACTTCGACAGTCGAATATCGAGGGTTAATTAACCCTCTTTAATCGACCCTAAGACAAAAATATGCAAATTTCGCAAAGGATAAAAAGGCTTCATTTATTCATATATCATTATTCATATATCAGTACTTCCGTAAAAGGTGAGAACAAGAAATGTGCTTGGGAGGAGAATTAAAACTTGTATATTATAGTGACAGAGAAATTACTCTTAATCTTATATGTGTGTATATGTATGAAGAAGTCATAAAAAGGCAGAAAATACTGCTACCTGTTAACTGACTTTATGCCAGTTATTACTTTGAGATCACAAACAACTATACAAAAGTATCTTACTGCTTATTTTATAAAGATTACTTGGAAAGTTGGACATATCCATTGTTATGAAATTCTGACTTGGCAAGCATTTTCCCTTTAACTTTGCTGAAAGTTTGATTTGTTTCAATGTACTGAAACAGCATTTTGTAGTAATTTAATCAACTCAAAGTCTCAAGAGCAGTTTCCATGTACTGAAATAAAAACTCAGACAGGGATCCATACATGCCTTTTAAAATGTTAATTTTTTCTACATAAGAAGAGTGAAAGTTTCTGGCAGTGTTCTTCCTACTAGAAAAATAGTTAAAGCCAAGTTTAGAAGAGTCTCCTTCATACTTAACCACTGACGCACCATTGTGAAGTGCAGGAAATTTAGCTGGAAGACCCTTAGGATCATGCGATTAGAAGACAATTATTTTTTTTTTTTTTAAATGAATGTCATTTTCTATTAAATTATGTTAATTCAATTAATTCTTAACTTGTTTAATTTTTAACAGGGATAACTATACTTTACAAATTAATCCAAATTCTGGTCTATGCAATGAAGATCACCTTTCATACTTCAAGTTTATAGGCCGTGTGGCTGGAATGGCAGTATACCATGGAAAGCTTCTTGATGGTTAGTTTTATTTTGTGTAATTTTTAAAAAATTCCCACGAATGGCAGGTTGCACAGGGGCTTTATTTATGACTTAAAGAAAGCAAATGTAAAAGGATGGCATTAGCCTCTTAAATGGTGTGTATATGAATCTGTTTAACTACCATATGTTAGTGACTGCCAAAGCTTATGAATAGCAATATGACTATAGAAAGAGAATATAAATATCTAGAACACATAATAAAATTTAAGGCTCTTGTGTATTTACTTTTTCAAAGATTTTATTCTGTTCCCTGTACCACTTGCTCTACATTTTATGGTGGCGTAACCACAAGTTTGTAGCTATTTTTGTAGCCAAAATGAAGGCTTCATTGCTTTTGTATAATTTCTAAAATAGTTTAAATAGTACATAAAACCAAGACAATACGAGAAACCACATTTTATTAATCCTGTTACATACAAATGCTATGGAGCTTCGCTATACCATTTGCCCTATGCAGAGCACCATGTGCAGTTCTTCTGATGCAACCCTTGTTCTCTAAGAGTGATGTATGTGTGAACTAGTACCCTGCACTCCGGGTATGCAAATACAATCCAAAAAATATAAGTCATACTTTTGTCTTTGGCTCCCAAACTTGTCACCCAGCACTGGATCACTCCACCTAGGAGAAGACGGGTATGGTTTAACAAATTTACATGTTCTAGAGGACAGATAGACATTCTAAAAATGCCCTGTTGTTGGTTAGCTTCTGTTTTTGTTCTGCCTCGATCCTTGTAACAGACAGTTCTGTAGAAGATTTCTTCAGAGTGACTGACAAGCAATTGCTGTGGCTGTAATTTGCTCTTGTGCTTCTGGAAAGTCATCCAGTCTGACAATAGCTTGACATCACAGTGCTTTTTAAATATCTTTATATAAAAACTGATAATAGTATCGCTTTGATGCAAAATAGTCAGTTATTAAAGTTGGAATTAAACTGTATGCAGCGTGTTGAAGTTGTAAATGTCCAAACAGAAATGACTACCAAAATGGTAACTATCTACTAATTTATATCTGTTTTTTCTTTTACAGCATTTTTTATTCGTCCATTTTACAAAATGATGCTCCAAAAACCGATATCAATTTATGACATGGAGTCTGTGGTCAGTTTTAATTGTCATACAGTGTTTGTTAATTGTATTGATGTATCTTTCTAGTATAATCTTTCTAGTGTTTCACAAAGGTTATTGAGAGTGAAATAAATGAAAAGGAGACCATTTTGCGTATTAAAAAGGTGTTGCTTTTTCTGGGTTTGCAAATAATGGAATATTGTTACTGAAGTTGTTCATTATTTATGCATAATATGTATGGTGTTAGTAAAAAGAAATATCACAGCTCTTTTGGGGTAAGGTTCATTTTCTACATGATCCTTATTTCTTGGGATATCGCACTTTTAAATCAACAAAATATGGTCGGTAGAAATAAAATCTGTGCTTTGGGTGCACATAAATATGAAAGAATTTGTGGAAAATGGTATATGAAAGTAGAAAAAAGGACATACAAGTCAGTATTTCAAGTGGAGAAATGACTTTGCAAAAAGGAAATTCAGTCAACATCAAAAGCTAGACTTTGATATAACAATGAGACAGTCCTGAAAGACATACAACTCCTACTGCATTCAGGAACGATAATGTGTTGCTATGATGCAGTGATCCCCAACCAGTAGCTCGCGAGCAACATGTTGCTTTCCAACCCCTTGGATGTTGCTCTCAGTGTCCTCAAAGAAGGTGCTTATTTTTGAATTCCAGGCTTGGAGGCAAGTTTGGTTGCATAAAAACCAGATGCGCTGCCAAAGAGAGCCTCCTGTAGGCTGCCAGTCCATATAGGGGCTACCAAAAAGCCAATCACAACCCTTATTTGGCACCCAAGAACTTTTTGCATGCTTGTGTTGCTCCCTGACTCTTTATTTTTGAATGTGGCTCACGGGTAAAAAAGCTTGAGGACCCCTGCTATGATGCATCAAAATTAGGGATGAATCCAGGATTATTGCACAACTTATATATATGAAATTTTATAACCAAGGGACCACTACTGGCATACAGGATATGCTATGATTTCCACACACTTATTGTATGTTGCATTTGCATCTGTCGTAACTCTTGGTTTTTGTCTAAACTGTACTTTTATTATATATTTATCAGGATAGTGAATATTACAATTCTCTCCAGTGGATACTAGAAAATGACCCTACAGATTTAGATCTGTGCTTCACTGTTGATGAAGAACTTTTTGGACAGGTAGGGGGGAAATGTTATATCACTTTTGCAATGCCTATATGTCTACAATGAGCTATAAATATGTTGCAATGTAGTAGGCTTGTATAGATTATTGATGAAAAATTTGTCACTTTTTGATAGACACATCAACATGAGTTGAAGGCTGGTGGTTCACAAATCTTAGTCACGAACAAGAACAAAAAAGAATACATACAGTAAGTGTGCATTGCATAGTACACTGTCTATAAGGAAATAGTTCTTGTCATTTCTCTATTAGCTTTAATATGAGAAGCACTTCAAACATGTGTTCTAATTTTTGTTTTGTGGCCTTTGAAGAACTCCTTAAATAACTATGTAATATTTTCCACTCAAGTTTTCTTTGTCTTTAACACTTTACCTGCCAGCGAGGCAGATTCAGCATTGTCAACAAGAAGGTGAACAGTATACCGGCAGAAACTTGTTTAGCTTGCCCGGGTGCTGATAAATAAAGTGACATAGTACCGCACTCAACGGGAATAATTTGTGAAAAAATCAAGATTTACTGAAAAAAATCAGACGTTTCGAACACCAACTGTGCTCTTTCTCAAGTATTCCCGTTGAGTGTGGTACTATATATATACCACATATATATATATATATATATATATATATATATATATATATATATATATATATATATGTATGTATATATATATATATATGAAAAGATAATTCAACTTATTTGTTGAAACTGTATTTATTATTAAGCATTATTAGTCATTCACTGTCAGATTGGCATGTTGATCAGTGGCAGTTCTCCTTTAAAAGCAATGGCCAACTAAAGTTTTTTCAGATAACCTGATTTGATTTTTCGCTTAAATTAAATGTTCTTTTTGCAGTCTTGTTATTCAGTGGAGGTTTATGGACAGAGTTCAAAAACAGATGGCTGCATTCAAAGAGGTAAAGTGGTCAAATTATGTTTTATGAGCCATGCTCTTTATACTTTAATAGGTGTGATGGGTTTGCCTTCACCTAGTCACTTATTGTACATAATGTATTGAAACAGATGTGTTACAACATATTCGTTAATACATTAATTGCCTGCAGAATACCAATACTTTTATATCCTCATATAAAAATTGTAACAAATAGTAATATTTTCTGTAGCACCAATAATGTTGCAGAGTCTTTTCTTTGTGTAATTGCCTGAGCTGTGTGGCCCACTCTGCATATGGGGAAGCCATGATGTTTCAGTAAGCTGGAAAACAAAACAACCTAGTGTGTCAGAGCTATCACTGTGGCACTTTAAGTGAGACTTAAAAGGGTTCTCATGTATAACAGTGTGACACAGTTGAGGGAGCTAGCACACGGGCAGATTCGGGGAGATTTAGTGGCCTGGCGACTAATCGCCTCTTCTACTGGGCGGAAATCTCCCTGAACTGCCTTCCCTCTGCCTTCAGCCTGCTATAATGAGAAAACGCCAGCACCATTTCACTGGTGGTGCTTCGATTTCCGAAGTCGCTGAAGTTGCCTGACAAGGAAACTTCGGACAACTTTGGTAATCGAAGCGCTGTGAGTGCATTGGAGCTAGCGTTTTCTCATTATAGCAGGGGGAAGGCAGTTCGTGGAGATTGTCGCCCCACAGAATAGGCGATTAGTCGCCAGATGAAATCTCCCTGAATCTGCCCGTGTGCTAAAACCCTGAAAGTGCAAGTGCCATTTTATCTAAACTGCCCAGGAGTCCCAATCTTAAATGCATGTTTGTGTTATAATTTCAGTATAATGACAGCATTAAGGTGCAGCAAAGGGAACAGTAACTTAGGGCAGACATAAGGAATATGTATAAATTTATTTTCTCCTTTAAGGGTTTCTTTGAACTGATCCCACAAGACCTGATAAAAATATTTGATGAAAATGAGCTTGAGGTATGTTGCCAGTTCTATGAGATTTTATTAGAAATATATTGTATTGTGTCTATTCAAGCTAACATAATATATTTAGAATCCTATTTACTTAGGTATAACTAGAAGTTACAGGCATCATAAAAATTTCAGGGAAATGACCACTCTTGCCAACACATACAGTGCCTTTCAACAGCATCACTTGACCAACTCTCTCATTTCACGAATAATAAGTATTAAACTGACTAAAAGTTATTTATATTATATATTTATATATTTTTTATATTTTTATTTCAAATCACTCAAGATCAAAATTAAGGCAGATTTATACAATTCGAACAGGGGATAATAATCGGTTCCCAGTAGTTTCAATTTTCATCACATTCATTAACATTTTCCTAAACTGTCAGGAAACTTTTCCTTTTGATATGGTTACCCTATAGCTCCAGTAAAGCAATGCTGTTTTGTTTTATCATATTGACATATGAATATTGAATCTTCCTGCACACAGGATATTTTTTTTAAGGATGATCAAAGCCAACAAATGATTATGTTTAGAAATGCTGTACTTTATACAATAAACTTGCTGTACTAACCAAGTTATCCAGCAGCCCTAAAACTGGAATGGTCCACTGGAATGATCCACTGCTGCTGATCATCTTGAATCTTGACAGGCCATAGTTTGAGTGTCTGTTATAACGAACATGCTTACTGTGCCCTGAGCTACTATTGAAAATCTAAGCTATGGGGTGGCCACAAATCATCAAGTGCAAAGGGAATGTTTGTCTGTTATAGAAGGTGATATTACAGGGCCCATCATTAAATTCTGATGCAGAACACACTGGTTTCTGAAGTGCCATATAGCTGAATTTAATACTAATCTTATATTGTATGTACTGTATATATATTTTTCAGTCGGTGCCTAACCGGAAGTAACAGCCAAGGCATCACTGCTAACAGGCTGTGGTGCCCCTAAATTTGTATATAAGCCCTAAACACAAGGTGGAGCATTTCTGGTTTATTTGTTCTTAAGTAATATATCTCCTTTAAAATGTGTGCTTTAAAATATAATATAACAAAAAAAGTATATATACTTTCATCTTTAACATGGAAGGGTTTATTCATTCTTTGTCTGTATTTCCAGCTGCTAATGTGTGGATTAGGTGATGTTGATGTAAATAATTGGCGAGAACATTCAAAGTACAAGAATGGATACTCCCAAGGACACCAAGTTATACAGTGGTTTTGGAAGGTACTGGTAGTTTTTGTAATCCATGAATGTTATTTTCTCTAATACTTTTAGAATGCCTTTTTGCTCAACTGAAGTCCTGTTATATGCCACTTATGGTGATGTTTGGGGTGAACACCTATTTGCATTCATAGATATTCTTGAAATAAAGCCTAATCAATATCCTCATATATACACGAGGGGGCACATTTACTTAGGGTCGAATATCGAGGGTTAATTAACCCTCGATATTTGACCCTCGATATTCGACCGTCGAAGTAAAATACTTCGAATATCGAAATAAAAGGATTTACCGAATTTCCTTTGTTTGTACGATCGAAGGTATAATCGTTCAATCGAACGATTAAATCCTTCGAATCGACCAATTTTACTTCGATCAAAAAAAAGCTAGGAAAGCCTATGGGGTGGTCGGAGGTTTTTTTTTTTTAAAGAGACAGTACTTCGACTATCGAATGGTCAAATAGTCGACCGATTTTTAGTCGATGGTCGAAGTAGCCAAAAAAATACTTAGAAATTCAAAGTATTTTTATTCTATTCCTTCACTCAAGCTAAGTAAATGTGCCACCATGTGTATGGGGGCACAAACAGAATTCTTACCTCAATAGGGGCCTTGAACTGAAAAAGTCTGAAAACTTTTTATATTACATTTATGATTTTTAAAGAACAAACTGTATTTTAAACTTAAAGGAATACTGGCATGAGTTAATAATGCTGCTCCAGCAAACTTCTGCACTGAAATCCATTTCTCAAAAGAGCAAACAGGTTTTTTTATATTCAGTTTTGAAATCTGACATCGGACTAGACATTTTGTCAGTTTCCCAGCTGCCTCAGTCATGTGACTTGTGCCAGCACTTTAGGATGGAACTACTTTCTGGCAGGCTGTTATTTCTCCTACTTAATGTAACTGAATCAGTCTCAGTGGGACTTGGCTTTTACTATTGAATGTTGTTCTTAGATCTACCAGGCAGCTGTTATCTTGTGTTAGGGAGATGCTATCTGGTTACCTTCCCATTGTTATGTTGTTAGGCTGCTGGGAGGGGGAAGGGAGGGGTGATATCACTACAACTTGCAGTACAGCAGTAAAGAGTGACTGAAGTTTATCAGTGCACAAGTCATATGACTGGGGGCAGCTGGGAAACGGACGATATGTCTAGCCCCATGACAGATTTCAAAACTGAATATAATAAAGTCAGTTTACCCTTTTCAAAAATGGATTTCAGTGCAGAATATTGCTGTAGCAGCACTATTAACTGATGCATTTAAAAAAAAAAAAAAAAACATGTTTTCCCATGACAGTATCCCTTTAAGTTTAAGTTCAGTGATACAGACAATGCACTTGAGGTGACTGTTTTTATGAAACTGGATGCCAAAGAAAACCAGTAAAATCTGGCCTCTTCTGACCTAATTCTTTCAGAGAAGATTCCTACTTAGCTCAAAGAAGCCGTAATGGCATGAAGTGCAAATATGTATTTATCTGTTCATCCAGCACTTACAAAAAAATAGTTCTTGGAAAACAAATGTCCTTATTTATGAGAAAGGTTAATGCTATAGTTCTGTAGGCATTTCAGGATGCCCAAGCCAGGTAAGGCCTTTCATTTAACCCCTGTTTGTTTTCCTGTGTAAAACTAAAATTCTAGACAGCGTATTGTTTATTTGCAATGTAAATATGTGTCTCATAGTACAATTCAGTGGGTTCCCCACTAGTAGTGGTTCTGAGCAAGAGACATAGATTTTACTAGTGAGGCTAAAAGTGCGTTGTATTCAAATATAAAACCCTCTAATATTTTGGTATTATTGGTCCTTCAAATATGAATTTTGGCACTCTGTGAGTAGCTCAAAGCATTGAAAACAGAACAAATAAGCACTTGTCTAAAAATGAAGGTTGGTCTCCCCCCCCCCAGCATTTCTTTCTTATCTTTCTTATTATTTTTTACTTTTGTGGGGTTTTTGGGGGTTGGTGGCACAAAACAAAAACCACTTAAGCTTACATGAATTATGCATTTATCCAATCACAAACTGCAGAGTTAATTCCCTTAGTGCCTCTGAAAGGTGAAGACTTTCCAAAGTGAAAAGGAAATGTAGACTATAAAAATATACATTGTGCTCTACTCCTTGTCAGGCATAGTTGCGCAAAAGAAGCTTCTCAGCTTAAGTTAAGGGAATCTGGCTGCTTCTCCGCAATATCAACAAACTTCAAAGACATAGCAGGCCTGATTTGGATCTGCAGTACTTTTCAGAAGGCATCAAGCCAATAATTCTATAATAGCTAAATATCATTTTCCAGTGGAATTTTGCACACAGCAGTAAGAAATCCTTTTTCTGTTAAAAGCTTATTGTTTCTGTCCTGCAGCGAGAGCCTACTGTGTGATAGATTTATACGTTTATTTATTAAGGTTAGTTGCCTTTATATATGTATGTGCATCCTTATTTTCAAATACACATTATAAAATATGCTTTTTCGGCCCACCATATAGGCTGTACTGATGATGGATGCAGAAAAGCGGATTCGATTACTTCAGTTTGTCACAGGCACCTCTCGTGTGCCCATGAATGGATTTGCTGAGCTGTATGGTATGTGTTTCTCAACTTAATTTCTGCTATGAAGTCAGTTGCATTTAGAATGGAATAACTCTGTACTCTGATAAGTCTGATACCTGCATTTTATTACATCCAATTGCTCATTAATCATGAATAAACCCTATAGCTGTTTTGATCATAAGAATCAGTTGAATGAAACTGATTTAAACAGGGCAATATAATCTCTATATAATACACAAAAGCCATGAATATCTTGTAAATTATATCCTGATGTCATCAGTTATAAACGGTGAGTAGTGATGTCATTTCTGTCACATGACTCAATGAAATTTGTGTATTATAATAAATAAAGTACCCCCAGTTGCAAAATATGAGGATATTAGAAGTTACCTCGGAGTTCCATGACCTGTATAAAAACACTCCGCTTTCGGCCTCGTGTTTTTATATGGTCATGAAACTCCTTGGTAACTTATAATATCCTTATATTTTACAAGAGGGGGTACTTTATTCACTATATAAAGTAGGGATGCACCGAATCCACTTTTTTGGATTCGGCCGAACCCCCGAATCCTTCAAGAAAGATTCGGCCGAATACCGAACCGAATCCGAACCCTAATTTGCATATGCAAATTAGGGGTGGGAAGGGGAAAACATTTTTTACTTCCTTGTTTTCTGACAAAAAGTCACACAATTTCCCTCCCGCCCCTAATTTGCATATGCAAATTAGGATTCGGATTCGGTTCGGCCAGGCAGAAGGATTCGGCCAAATCCGAATCCTGCTGAAAAAGGCCGAATCCTGGCCGAATTCCGAACCGAATCCTGGATTCGGTGCATCCCTAATATAAAGCAAGACAATTATCTTGGTTTCATATTAAATAAGTGTTTACACCGCCTCAGACTTACAATAAAGCTTTGATTGTTTTATACTCCTATCATGCATGATTGGTGTCATGAAAGTTTTCCTCCTGTCGTTTAAAAACTCATAAGCTACCTATAACAGACAGCAGGAACGTTCAGTCTCTCCCTGGGAGTGGCCCTGCTTCCATCGACTTATTATTACATTTTTAATTCCAGTGGCTACTCGCCAATATATTCTTGCCAACACAAGCTACAAGTTCAGTCTCTACCACTGTGGACTGTGGCAAAATGTTATAGATCCAATTAGAAACTGAAACGCCAGAACACAGTGTTGCAGAAAAAAAGTAATCACACACACAAATAGTAAAGTATACCAATTGCATATTGTTGCATTATACTAAAAGTTACATTTAATCAGTTAAAATTTGCTGTTGGCCTCTCTAGGCTCCTTAATGAGCTTTCTGCTTGCTGTGTCATCATCAGTCACCAAGCAAATATTTCATCCATAGTGCTATGAAATTCTTTTAAATAATGTATATATCTCTTCAAATCTGTGTCTTTCCAGCAATAAAATCCTGTAGATCTTTTGTTAGTTCCTTCTGGGCCATGATTATATCAGTACTATGCCCACTCAACTTGCTTTCCATGAGCTAAAATTTCGGTATGGGCATGTAGGCTTCTTTTATCCACTGTACATGTATTAACTATGGCCTGTTCATAGAGCTCATTACAGTAGAACCCTGATTTTACATATCCCAGGGGATGGCGTCAAAACAATTCCCGGAAAATGTAAATTTCAGGTACATAAGATTAGGGTTCTATTGTATTAATAAATGCGTGACGTGTTGCATCCACACCACATAGTCATGCTTGCAGAGTAAAAAATGAACTTGGTTACTAAGTGCTCTTCATGCTTCTGTCATGAACAACTTAAATAGATTGTGAATCAATAAATTTCACCTCTCTGTTTTTAGGCTCCAATGGACCACAGTTGTTTACAGTTGAAAAATGGGGCACTCCAGAAAAACTCCCTAGAGCGCACACATGGTGAGTTGCTTCTGTGAATTCAACAAATAGATGTGTAAAGCAAGATGCAATTTATTCGTTCCTGAACTTAAGTCAGAAATAGATTGACATCATTCTCAAAGATTCTTTTATTGAAGTAACTTTTTAACATTTTTAACATTTCCAGCTTAAAGAACAAAACTTTACTGACAGTTGGCAAAATTAGGAATGAGCACATTTAATAACCCGATACCTGTGTCAATGTGTCAGTACTTCAGAATGTGTTGGAGTGCTTTGAGCATTGCAATGCAATTCTGATCTGGTGAGTAATAGTGCTGAGCTGTGTTCAGCAGCAGGACTGAGCAATACCACCTGTCTGAATCCTTGGTCTTCAATGAGTATTCCATTGAAAGGATTCTCCCAACATTTGAAAAATGGAAAGAGGGACATTGTGGACCACCGTCCCAAAATGGATACCACAATTATGACCACAATTTGCAGCCATGTCACTCAAATACCAAACTTAAAACAAAAAATACACCCCTTTTTACATTGTACATAGTGGTAAAGAAGCACTAGGTGCACCAGCGTTTTCATTCTCATGACATATTGCGGTCCTAAGCATTCTGTGACCACTGTGTGTGGCCCTCAGCACTTCATGACAGATTTCATTTCTCACTTCTATTAACGAGGTACCTAGTTTGCTCAACAAAGTGTGATCTCTAATGCCAGAGTGTGTCCCGTTAAGATTAAATTACTTGCTCTTGCTAGCCATGTTTGCTTGCCAATTATTTAACTCTATGGCATCTTCTTCACCATAGTTGCTTGCCAGTTATTTGACTCTGTTGGTCTTCTTCACCATAGTTGCTTGCCAATTATTTGATTCTATGGCTTCTTCTTCACCATAGTTGCTTGCCAATTATTTGACTCTATGGCTTCTTCTTCACCATAGTTGCTTGCCAATTATTTGACTCTATGGCTTCTTCTTCACCATAGTTGGTTGCCAATTATCTAACTCTATTGCGTCTGCTTCACCATAGTTGCTTGCCAATTATTTGACTCTATGGCTTCTTCTTCACCATGTTTGCTTGCCAGTTATTTGACTCTAATGGTGTTTTTATCATTGCTTTTCAGCTTTAATCGCTTGGACTTGCCACCTTATGAATCATTTGAGGACCTGTGGGATAAGCTTCATATTGCAATTGAAAATGCCCAAGGTTTTGACGGGGTCGATTAATGGGGGTTACTGCAAATTTGAAGACAAAGTGTTATGTTTACAGATGAAAGCAAAAAGTATATCCCAGGGATCCTCTCTAGTATTATTACATTTGAACATTCTGAATTACATATATACACTGTATACAGGAGCAGTGACCAGCTCCATGTTGTAGCTCCCATCCTTCCCAGCTATAGTCAGGTGATCCCACTGGTG
Organism: Xenopus petersii; assembly: GCA_038501925.1. Taxonomy (NCBI): domain Eukaryota; kingdom Metazoa; phylum Chordata; class Amphibia; order Anura; family Pipidae; genus Xenopus; species Xenopus petersii. The sequence continues at coordinate 103,605,277 of CM076676.1, forward strand.
TCTAATAAAAGGGCAGCCAAGTTTGGGAGTTTTACTTTGAAAGCAGCTAGTAAGTTGCAGGTAAAACTTAGTCCCTTTGTAAAATGTATAATGAAGCAATAGAATTCTTAATGAATCAGATGAAAATTAAGCATAGGACTGGCCAGATATGGGATGACTTTGACGTAGTTGGCCAGCTTAAATATATTGCAATATATGGACAAACAATCCCTGTGTTGTTTAAAGGGTAAGGCATTTTTCAGTAGCAGTATGCACAAAATGTCTCTGTCTTAAATATATTGATAATGGGTTTAGTGCAGAGGACTCTTGTATTTGACTATATGTATTTTGTGGTCACAGCCTCATTGCACCCCCGCCTAATGATTTTAAAAATTAGTGGTGAGCACATCTTTCCCTTGTTTGTTTTATATACAAACAACACGTAGCAGGCAGACACCATTTACTACAGTGGCAAATAGACTGAATGCACTGTTAAATCCTGTTCTCTGTATGTGTCCATATATATATATATATATATATATATATATATATATGCACCAGTGAGTTTGTGTCCTTTACAAGCATCGAGGTTTGTCTGCAATGAGCATTACTTAAGGTTTTTTTTATTTACCTCTACTTGCAAACTTACAAAACTACTGAACTTAAAGGCTGTGAAACATGCATTGATCATGTGATCTATGCCCCTTTATTTGAGAAGACACAATGAAATAAGCAGAATTCTTTTCCCTCGTCTGCTGGTCGGGTATTGTTGTAGGGAGGATCAAGTGACTAAAAGCCTGAAAACGTAACCGATTCTCTCACTGCTGCTTCAAGCTACTTAATGTTCTTTAACTCTAGACACTTTATATTACCAAAATATAGTTCTAGTTAGCTTCTATTTATATTTGCATTAGTATCACACTATTATACTACTCAATTATTGAACAGTCACTATTCCTTATATGTATTCTTTCCAGTTTGCACTTGTAAAGACGGAAGGGATTTTTATATGAATTGACATCTGAATAGTTTTGTTTTCAGATGCACTGCTTTATGATTCATTTAAGGGTTGTTGTTTTTTTTTTTTAAAGTTTTATTCTTTTTGAATGATTATGATGATGCAAAGAACATTTAGAGGCACATTTATCAAAGGTCGTATTTCGAATTCATGTGAATTATTTTTAACTCTTTAATAATATATTCTAATATACTCAAAATTCGAGTGGGGGGTTATTTAATATTACCGACCTGAAAACTCGAATCGTATTTAAATCAAATTTCGACTAAACTCGAATCGAATGTCAGGAAGGCTGGTAACATGTTCAAGTGATCCCTTGGATCTCCCCCATTGACTTGTACATGAACTTTGCAGATTTTAGGTGGCGAATAGTCAATACAAGGGCCAAGTTGTGATACATCTCGAGATTGTAATTAGAATTCGAATCGAGTTTGGATTATTCACAATTTGAATTTGACAGTTTTGACTATAAAAAAAATTGAAAACTTGAATTCAAATAATTCAATTCGACCCTTAATAAATCAGTGGTGTTTTTTCAATTTGGTGGTGAAAATTCTCTCGTCACCTGGAGCACTTGCATTTCTGTAGAGTGCACATCAACGATTGCGTAGTTGCACAGTACAGATATGTTTACAGAGTTGTATACGTTTACAGGCATTCTAGTCGATTGTTTATATATATGTATGTGTATATATATTATATATATATGTATATATATATATATATATATATATATATATATAGATATAGATATATATACATATATAAAATTATACCTTTATTTTTTAGCCTAGCTACCAAATGAGTCGCTATAATTCAGCACTACCAAAACTAATGTAAGTTAATGTGAAAATACTTGTAGTCTTTGTGTTCACTTAACATGGCTCATTGTCTTTTTCTACCTATAAATTATTTTCCTAAGTGAAAACATATATTTACAGTTATTTTATTGGTAAACGACTTTTTTTTCCAATTCATATTCCTTGTCATTTTTTTTTTCTTGGATTTGCAGTCCTTTACTTGTCTTTAATGTTTAGGTGCCTGCTAGTTGCTATTTTAAAGGCCTTCCGCCTTCACAGCTGAGAAGGTAGGCAAGTACAACGTTGATTATTTTTTATACATAGCTATGCAGTAAAGTGAAATATGCAACTGAAACTTTGAAGCAGCAGTGACATTTATTGGACCCTCGTTTCGGTGTTCAACTAAATATACTGGTATCGGCGGTTTTAGTATGGAGCTAATGTATCTGGTTGATTCACCAACACACTGTGACCTACAAACCTATTTTCTTTTTTCAAGAGTTTTTTTCGGCAGTACCACGAGCTCGGCTGAGTTGACTGGTATTGCTGATCTAAAGCACCTTACTTCAGTTCTATATGCCTATGAAGTCTTAATGGGATTTTATGTAACCCAGTATTCATATTTTTCCAGTAGGCTTGGTCTTTATTCCTAAAAGTATTACTTGTAAATAACGGATAATTTATAGAGAATGAAATTGTTTAACTACACAGCAAAATATTTTGTATAAATCCATGATGGTAAACTTGCATATGTATAGATTCAAATGTCAAATTATTGTTTCATACTTTTTAGTCTAAAATGTGCACAGACAGCAACTAACAGTAAGCAATAAAGAATTATTCCAAAGCCTGTTATGTGACTTTTCTGATTGTAAAATGTTGAAAATGTGTTTGATTGCTCTGAGCAGTAGCACACACTCATCTTCTATAGGCGTCAATAATCAGCAAAACTCACCAGCACTACTAACTAGGGGTGCCACCTTTTTAGACAAAGTTTACTGGTCTGGCTAGGGGCTGTCTGCAAGGGAGTGGTTCGTACATTGGCGTACATTAATGGTAAATTTGTAATACGGGCCCTAGCCCTGGCTGCTATTTTACCAGCTCGGCAAGTGAAATTCTGGCCAGATGGCAACCCTAGTGCTAATAACCATCTGGTTACTTAATGGGAAAAGCCCCTCCTTTTGGACATGAGCTGCTGTTACGTAAATGAATCATTTTCAGTGCATTGTTTGGCATTAAAACATTAAATCCTGCACAATTTGCTAAATGTATTAAAGAAAATGTAATATTTAATAGCATGAGTTATACAAGTTGCCAATTCACCAGGACATCCTGTAGCAATGTGTAGACAGACATAGCTATGCATTTATTGTGTTACTGTTGGGAATATTATCTGACTTATAGGCATGGCACAGTGGATGGCATTATGGCCTTCAGTGCTGGGATTGTGACTGGGGCACAATCAGCTTGTATGTTCTCCACATGTCTGCAATGGCTTGCTCCAGATACTCCGGTTTCCATACGTTCTCCGAAACCTACAGGCAGGTTCATTGGCTCTAGTCTGTGATGTAATAATGGCAGAGAATGATGAACACTGTCAGGCACTGCTGTATGAATAGAGGATATTCTTTTCCCTTTTATGTATGGATGCTGGGTTTTCATTTGGAGGATTTGAACTTGATGGACTTTGTCTTTTTTCAACCCGATGTAACTATGTAAGTCTACAACACTATTCATATAAGTATTCACCAGGACGCTCTGCTTAGAACCGACCAGAGAACAGTGAGATGACTATGCTATGCTTACTAAATTTGGTTTCTCAGCAGAGCAGCATTGCAAGATGTTCCTTTTCTTATTCTATTCATTTTCAGCTGTCGCCAGTTAGCCAAAATGAACAGTAGATGGCGCTGTTTCAAACTAAAAAAATTGCAAAAGTGCCTAGAAGGCCGACCGCTCAGAGCAATTTCACATTCATTTATTTTGAGGGTTCACATTTCCTCTGTTTAGTACTTTTACAAACAATGAATTTTTCTCCAGATATACCATTTGCTGTTGCACTGGAGACCGCATTTTGATTGGTGGAAACGTGGCTCACTCGTTCCCATAGCTATGAATGGCAAGCCTAGAGAATCACTGATCAGCACTGTATGCCACATCCCTGTCTAAAAAAGGAGAGAAAGTTATTTGTTACTGTTTATTATTTATTTCAATATTTCTTTTATATATAATTTTATTTATTCATCTGCAAAAGAAAAAAATAGAACCACGTAGAAAAGCTTTATTTTCAGAGCCCTTAGCGGCTTAAATAAAAGCTACCATTAGGCTACAGCATTTTGCCATCTTACGTGTTACAACATTACATTCTAAGGCTTTCCGGGCAAAAAGTGAAGGAATAATTAATGTAAAGCAGTTAATGTTCAAAGACATCAAACCAGTGATATGTTGTATATTCTTAAAGGTATTGTTCACCTTCCGAATACTTTGTTCAGTTGTTTTCAGACTGTTCAACAGAAATAGACAATTGCTTTCCATTTTTCACCATTTTTCCAAAATTGGAGTTTAAAGTTGAATATTCCTGTCTCTGGTGTTTGAGTCTGGCAGCTCAGTAATTCAGGTGCAGATTCTGAACTGTTACAATTTGCTCCATCAGTTGATACATTAAGTTGAAACATTTCTCAGCAGCATGTGTGGAGTATTAATTATTGTATCAATTCTAACAGCTGCAGCTGCTATTTCGGGAGATTAGTCGCCCAGCGACAAATCACTTCTTCTTCGGGCGACTAATCTCCCCGAACTGCCTTCCCGCCAGCTAGAATGTAAATCACTGGCTGGATGGCACTCGGATCGCTTTGGCTTTGCGAAGTCACCCGAAGTGTTTCGAGTGCCACCTAACCCCACTATTTACATTCTAGCCGGTGAGAAGGCAGTTCGGGAAGAAGAAGAATCAATTTGTCGCTAACTAAAAGTTAACTTAAAGCAGAACCACCCCTTTAAGGAAAGCAAAATTAGTGTTAATAATAATGCCCAATAAACGTAAAAAAAAAATCATTTGAAGGCAGACTCCTGTAATGTAAGCTCTGATACACATTCTACTTACACTTACATGAAATAAATGCTATTACAGAGCAGCTCTGAAACTTTTTAGCAATGCGACTAAAGTTTATAAGATGGACTGAGTGGTTTGTGTAATTCTGACGCAGATAACAATATCATATGGCCGCTCTCAGTGTGACAGTGTGTAACATGTTTTAGTATAGGAAAGGAACACTAAAATGGTGAAAAGCATTTGGGAAGAGGGTATATATTCCCTTTAATTGATTTATAGGTTGACATGTTGCTTGGACAGACACTGCTTTGAAGATGGAGTTAATCCAGGTTGGAGCTCTAAAGGAATATACACTGGATTAATTGAAGGAATCCATAATCTTCCAAATGGCAGAATAGTCTTCATACACATTCAGTTCTGCTAGCCCATTCCTTGGGGTCTTTCCTTTCTATGTGATTTATGATACAGCGTGAGGTTGGAATTTCCCCTTTGTTATCTGCCTAATTCCTCCAGCGACTAACATATAACACATGTTGGCTACAGCTTTCAGGAAAACTGCACAATAACAAACCAACAGCACTAGCCTGTTTTGTGCCTCACAAAGTGGATTGAAAGGCCACACTTCACAGCATCTGGGCTGACACTGTCCATTCCAGTTCCAAGGAACAATCTTTGTGTTAGTAACTATATCCTGCAGCATTAAATCCACACGTTGGGCAATTTACTCCATGGCATGAGCAGAAGGAGAGTTTCAACATGAAAGAGGACTTGGGAAGCCTGACATGATAGCAGGGCTCAGTGTGCAGAGAACAAGTTCGTACACAAATTGCCATGTTTGTTATGCAAAATGCAGGATTGTCCCTACAATTCCAGTGTCACTACATGTGAGTGTAGCATTAGCTTTGCTGCAATTGTGTTTAATCTGTCAAAACAAAGCAATTGTGGGTGCTCATGTAAGGACAAAGTGGGGATTGTGTAATTTCAGACACTCTGCATTTAGTGTTTGTGTGTGATTCATCTGGGTGCAGTTCTGTTTCACTTATAGACACAGTCTACAGAGGGAGCAATGGAATTACCACCAGCTTGAAGGTGACAATAGCTGACTCAGAACCAGCAACTCGGAACCACAACCACATTTTTATACACTAGGACCAGCTACCTGACCCAACCTGCAACTGCCCTATCTACAACCCAATCCACAAACCGCTGACTACCGTTAAACAGGATATGCTGTGCTACAAACTGGAAGTGACATAAAGTGGGCAGTAAAAAAGAATTAAAAGATTGAAATATATAATGTTAGATAGCAAACATAGATAAGATAGATATCCACAACCCAGACACCTGCATCTATACTCGCACCCGAAAAATCATACCCATAACCCGCATTGTACCCACATTTTTTGTGGGTAACCCGCAGATAATTGACCTGCTGCAGGACTCTCAATGGGTGCACTCGTGCATGATTCAGAAGAGGCAGTGGGATGGACACAGGGAGTGTCTTTTAGCACAGGTGCCTTTTAATGAACACTGTCAATTTGTGCAACAAGTTTTGTCTATTTGTGTAAGAACACAGTTACAACTGTTGCCTGTTACACCCTGTTATCAGGTGAGTGTAATGTACCTCCCAATGCAGCAGTGATTTTGATACAAATCGCACGTCTGGTTTTTGTGGCTCTACAGCAGGGCTTCTTAATTACCTTGAGAAACAAATATTGTTAGAATAAATTCTCCTTTAGAGATTTCAGGGCAGCTCGGAACAGTGCATTTAACGTAAGGTTTACATGGCAACTTTATGCTACATAGCTGCAACAAGCTACTTTCTGCTTGACACACTCATTATTATTATCACATATTTAGAAAGAGTATCATCAGCATAGAGGGGTATTGGAAACCAGGTCCGGACTGATAATTAAAATAGGCCCTGGCATTTCAGGTACACAGAGGCCCAATCAGCCCACATAGAGGCCCAAACAGCCCTCACCAGCCCACTAAATAGTGACTTTCTATGGGACCTTATAGCAGCCCCTCTGACATTTGCCAGAACCCACAGATTGCCAGTCCGGGCCTGTTGGAAACCATATGAATTGGATTATTTACCAAGGGAAGAAGTATACATAGAAAATAATAAAGGGGCCTAAGATAGAGCCTTCAGGAACCCCAACAAAAAAGTAAGGGAGAAAATGATATTCTGCTGAAAGAGATACTGAAAGAGCGATTTGAGAGGTGCAGGGAAAACAGGAAAGACAATATCATAAAGACCAAGAGAAAGGAGGGTCTGGAGGAGAAGAGGGTGATTAACTGCAGGGTGTCAAAGAGCTGAAGATTGACATGGCAGCTTATGACAAAATTTGGCTTTCTTGGCTAGCCCATGAAAATGATAGTCAGCTCTATATGGCCTTCCACTCTTGATTGATGCTACATCCTCACTACATAGATAATAACCTGTACAATTTATGCAAGCCAACTGTTACTTAACATGCAGTAGGTGGATCCCCTGCTGCCACATTGTTATGGTTATTTCTGGTAAATGTTAATATCCTTTCCCTTAAACTTTTATGTTAATACTGATGATTGTTTTTCCTTTTGCAGTGTACCACAAAAAGCAGACTGCTCGTTTTTTTTTTGTAATGAAAACCATTAAAACATGTCCGTTAAAAAAAAAAAAAGCAGCTAAGAGAGAAGTATTTGTAGTGAGAAGTGTGAAAAGCGATGCCTTCTGGAATTGGAAAGTATTTATTTATCTCATGCCATATACACAGCACTGCCTAGATACCAAAAATTAGAGTTTTGATTCTCCCATAAGGCATCATGGGCGGAGACATGCAAATCACTCCTTTGTGTCCTTTTGGCCAACTATAATTTTTATTGGTTTAGAGCCATATATCCAAACTTGCAGACAGCCTGTTTCAATTTTGTTAGATCTCATCAGTGCAAGATATTGGAACATGGCTTCTGAGAGGTAGGACTTGGAGAGTAGCAAAATGGGGATCCAAATCTGGTTATGGTGAGAAGGGCTGAACCATTAGGCTGTTTTTGTGCTAGAAACCAATGGTTCTGGATGCATAGTTGGCCAAAGGGACACAAAGGAGTGATTTGCATGTCTCTGCCCATGATGCCTTATACAAGAATCATAACTCTCATTTTTAGTATCTAGGCAGTGCTGTGTGTATGGCATGAGACAAGTCAATACCTTCTGATTCCAGAAGGCATCACTTTACATATAATTGCTAGCTAAGGGTGTTTTGGCTCCTTTCAGCCCTTCTCACCATAACCAGATTTGGTTCCCCATAGTGAGAAGTGTGTGTTGGCTTTAGCTGATAACAGGTCATTAGTTAGATGGGGTTGAGCAGTTTGTGTGGAATGTCTTGGCCTAAAGCCAGATTGTAAGCGGTCCAGTAGGTTATGGTAAGTGAGGAATAACATCAGTTAGTTGTATACCAATCACTCAAGTAGTTTATAGATTAAGGGAAGCAGAGAGATGGAATGAAGTTATATTGGAGGGATCAAGAGAGGGTTTTTCAGACCAGGGGTGATGTGTATGTTTTAATTGAGAGGGAAAAATTAAATAGATGAGTTAATGCTTTGATGAGACAGGAGTTGGGATTGCAGAGAAGACTGAAAGGAATAGGATCAAGCAGGCAGGTAGTAATGTGTGAAGAAACCAATAGTTTTGATACTTCCTCTTCTTCACTGGGGAGAAGGAGCACAGGAAAGAATGGGGAGTGTGAAGGGAAGAAGATGAATGACTGGGAGGATTTTGTTGTGAAGTGTTATTTCTGATAGTGTCAGTTTTGCAATTGAAGTACTCTGATATATCTTGGGCAGTGACTGATGGACAAGGAGGGGGATGGAAGGGAAGAGCAGCGAATTAAAGGTAAAGAAAAGTTGTATGGGTTTTTTAGAGAGTGAATTAATGAGTTCAGTATAGCAAGTTTGTTTAGCTAGACAGAGGCGGGTATTATAGGAAAGTAGAGCAGATTTGTACATGCAAAAGTCTGTTTCTGACAGAGGCTCACACGTATACAGATTGGTGTCTGATATGTAGTTGAAAAGTAGGAGGTTGGTCTATGACATGATGTGAGGTGAAAGGGATTAATCCCAATAAAGTAAACTTCAAGTCAGGTAAATGACAGAGATGGAGCAAGTGAAGGAGCTTTAAATCATACAGGTATATGACACATTTTTGCCATGTACACTTTGTCCAGTCTCTGCAATCAGATGAAACTGTTATTTGGCCAGTCTTTATATGATGCACATAGTATAGATAAGGAACAGCTGTGGACCAACAGAGGGGACCTAATGTATGCATACCTGGAACTGTGAACAGTAAAGGGTTAACATAATCATATTTTAAATGTTTGCCAGTGAAATAACCAGGATCAAACTGGAATGGTTGTACAACGGGGGGAAAAATCTAATGGGCCCCCGGCAAACCCTAGGGTGGGACAGACACCCCATTAGGGCACTGCAAATAACCAAAAACATGAGAGAGAAAGATAAATACACTGATGTGCGTGGAGTTAGGAACACTAGGCAAATGTGTTTTCGCAAAGTAAACACTGGAAAAAACTAACTTGGAAAAAACTAAGGGCCACATATGGTCTCCCAACAGTGATTTAAATTATTAGAGGTGGAAAAGTATTTGCAGGAGATTAGTCATCTGCAGTAGAGCAGATTTATCTTAACAGATCTTAATGTGTGACATAGCCCATAGTTTTTTTTTGGTTTTACTCTATACTCAAATGGATCTGTAACATGCATGACATGTCTCATGACATCACATGATATCTCTGATAGATCCCTGTCTTATCTCTTAGGACAACTTCCTGTGTTTAGTGGCCTTGTGACTTTGTGACATCAGGTTGCTGTAAGGAATTCCTGGTGTAGGGTGCAAGTCAACATATTTGATCAAGGCAATCTGCCAATATGGTATATAATGAAAGCTTCTATTCCCAAAAGGAAAGAATAATTAAATAAATGACTTGGTGTTGGATCCTTCATTAAAGGGGGAACTATTACGGAAATTAAAATTTAATATAAGCTCCAGCATACTGAAATAAGAAACTTTCTAAATAGAATCAATTTATTCTGTAACGTTTCTGAAATAATCAAGTTTATCTTCACTATTCCTCTCTCAGCACCTGTTTCTCGTCATTCTGTCTTCATTCAGGAGTTGGGTGTCGATGAATGATCCAATATATCTAATAGGGTGGCTCCTTTTGCCTAGAAGATGTATCTGAGCTCACTCTATTAAAATCGCCAGACATCATGTCTCTCTACATGCAGGATTTGTGCAAAAGGCAGTTGTTTTGTAACATTTTGTTTGTACTGGAATCAGTTATTTGAGTGAGCTCTAATACATCTGCTAGGAATGGAAACACCCCTACAAGATATATTGGATCATTCATCTGATACCCAACTCCTGCATGAAGAGAAACAGATGCCGAGAGAGGAATAGCAAACATAAACTTGATTATTTCAGAAACTATGCAGATTTTTTTTATTGATTGTGTTTAAAAAGTTTCTTATTTCAGTATGATGAAGCTTATATTAAATTTTCATTTTCGCGATAGTTCCCCTTTAATGTGTACTAAATCTAGGAAGAAAAAGGAGGAAGCTCTTTCTGCAACCTAGCAGTTTTCATTTATATTCTAAAGGAAGTATCTATAACATCTCCAGTGTGTAGTGAAGGTTATAAATGAGTTCTGATCCAGACTGGACTGCTTTCTTAAACACCATAAAGTGCATAACAGAAAATACTAAAATCTACTATGCTAGATTTATATTTGAATGGGTTATATCTGATTATCCCTATTTGGATGGTTCTAATTCAGTCTTTCTGAGCTTTCCCTTTGAATACCTTTGCTTTCTATAATGTGGGAGATTGCTCTATAATTTAGACATTCAGGGAGTCCAATACAGAATCCCAGTCTGACAACACCATTAATGGCACAGAGCTTTGCCAGATGGGACCTGTTATCCAGAATGCTCGGGATCTGGGGTTTTCCGGATAAGGGATCTTTCTGTAATTTGGATCTTCATACCTTGTCTACTTAAAAATGCTTTAAATATTAAATAAACTCAATAGGATTGTTTTGCCCCCAATAAGGTTGAATTATATTTTAGTTTGGATCAAGTACAAGGTACTGTTTTATTATTACAGAGAAAACGTTTTTTAAAAGGTTGAGTTATTTATTATAATAGTGTCTATGAGAGATGGCCTTTTAATAATTTGGAGCTTTCTGGTTAACGGGTTTCCGGATACTAGATCCCATACCTGTACCAGTAATTCAGGCACTAGACTATAAAGAGAGAGAGATTTGTGTGTATATATATATATATATATATATATATATAAAAAATAATAACAATGCTAATAATCATGTTTTTATATACAAACATCACAGTCAGCTTTATTTTAGTATCTATAAAGCAACATTATGCTTATTGGGTGTAACGGGGGTCCATTACCCAGGTCACATCTAAAATTCACTGACAAATCCCTAAGGATTCGAAAATGATTTTACCACATGTTTTGCTTTCTTAATGCAGATTGCCTTACTGTTACATTTAAATCTTCCTGACATGCTTTAAGCACAATGCCCAGGGAGGCTGATGCAAAGACAACACATGAAATAGGATCTTCCCTCCCTTTGAACCTCATGCTCAGGATTTATGATTTAATAGTAGTGGGAATGTATACATAGCTGGCCTAGATCAATACCCCACTGTTTGGAGAATGCCTTTGCCTTTATGAGACAATAGATTTGGAGATCACAACTTTAATTTTTCCATGTTCCCTGTCAAACAATTGAAAGACGAGTCTAGATTAAATGATCGACCTCTTGGAAACAGACTACATTCAGGCGACAGTATTAAAGGAACAACATCAAAAATATTAAAGTGTTTTAAAGTAATACAAATATAATGCAGTGTTGCCCTGCACTTGTACAACTACTGTGTTTGCTTCAGAAAAACTACTATTGTTTATATAAATAAGCTGCTGTGTAGTAAAAGAGGCCGCCATTCAAAGGAGAAAAGGCTCAGGTCACACAGCAGATAAGCTCTGTAGAACATAATGGTGTTATCTGTTATCCACTATTTAACCTGTGCCATATAGCCTTTTTCAATTAACACCATTGCTACACAGCAGCTTGTTTATAGAAACTATAGTAGTGTTTCTGAAGAAAACAGATCAGTTATACCAGTGCAGGGCAACACTACATGATATTTACATTACTTTAAATTTTTGGTGTTACTACTCCATTAAATAACTATAATTGTTACTGTTGGGGAATATTTTGTATTGCTACATTTGTACAGTGCTGCCGAGACCTATACTGTAAGTCTATAGGTTTCTATAATATATAGATTTAATCATTGTTGGACTAGGGCCTTGTGCCTCACAGGATATCTAACAACAGAGGCCCCACTTAGTCAACAAATTTCACTTTTCTTCTCTGTCCTTTCAGATTTGCTTTATTGTGGTTTTTACCACCCCCTTATATTTACCCTTTCTACCTACCTCTTTCTCTTAATGATCTTTTATTTCCTTAACCCTTTTGATCTGTTTTTCTATTCTTTTCTACCTCTTTTTCCTTGTAAGCCTTGATCATCACATAGGGGTAAATTTATCAAAGAAGTGAAGTTCCGCCACTAGAGTGAAATTCCGCAGCTCTCAATTCATTTCTATGGGATTTTGAAAGGCGTATATATCAATGGGTGAAGTGAAAGTTCACCCTTTGATAAATACACCTATAAAAATCCCATACAAATGAATGGAGAGTGGCGGAATTTCACTCTAGTGGCGGAACTTCACTATTAACTTCACTCTTTGATAAATATTCTCCATAGACTGGTCTTCTTTATTTGCGTGAACTTTCACTTCACCCATTGATAAATACGCCTTTCAAAATCCCATAGAAATGAATTGAGAGCTGCGGAATTTCACTCTAGTGGTGGAACTTCACTCTTTTTATAAATTTCCATTAGTGTTTGGGACTGAGCAACTGGAGGTAGAGTTTTGCATCATAATCTCTTATTCAGGACATAACTACAGAGGAAGCCAATCATGTGGCTGCAAGGGGGTCCAGGAGGTATAGGGGGCCCTATGAGGCCCTAATTAATGAGCAATTTTAATATATAATGGTAAAAAAAAGATCAACCTCTGGATATGTTAGGGGCCCTAAAATTAATTTTCTGTGGGGCCCGAAATATCTAGTTACGCCACTGCTCTGACCCATATTTTAGCATAGACCACAATATGCAATTCTTCTCCCCTGTTAAATACTGGATTTCTAGCTTGGGATTTTGTAGCCTTTCCACAGATCCAGGTCCTTGGAGTCATTGATATCCGAAAACAGAGAAGGTCTAATTCATCTAGCAAAGGTCCTGTACTCCATAAGTCAAACAATAATGTGATGCTGAAGAAAGCTATATGCAAGCTACAAACAAAGCACTTCTCTGTGTTATACAGTAGTTCTATTAAACATAAGAAAAGACTTATGGAAAAAGGAAGTTTGGGTCCAGTTACTAATCACTGTGGTTGCCATTTAATCACATTTTCAAGATCTGCAAACATATTGAACACATGTTACAGTCTCTTCAAGCCAGTGTGTAAGCAATGTTGTAGTGTAGTGGATCAGGAGATATGGCACTATATATACGTTAGCAGGGACATCATTTAGGGTAAGGACATCATTTAGGGTAAGGTCAAACTGAGCGTTAATCACACGCGACGATTTGTTTTCCGAAATCAAACAAAGTTTCCTCGTTAGGTAATCTCCCCAAAACACTCAGTGTGACCTTACCCTCAGGGTTTCTTTTACAACATAGCATAGATCTGACTAGAGAACAACTGTTACCTTGTGTGCCTAGCAATATGACTCTTGGCCAAGCCATCTTGGTTTTTGTGCAAAGCAATGCGATCCTTTCTATAGGCCGAAGAGTGATAGGATCCATTATCCAGTCCCGCCTGCCCTATACTGAAAGACACACCAAAGAATACTATTAACAAAGCTACTGATAACATTCTTGTTTTACTTTTAGCCTTATGCTCACTTAAAATGAGTAGCACGTTTTCACTGGGAATTATGAAATGTTACTTACTCAGTGAGCCATACCATTCTCCTGCCTCATGGGAAACATTCTGTTTCTTTGGTTTTATACATCTGTTGTTGCTTTAGTATCATTCACCAAAACTGAGAAGGGGATTAAGAAACTTAAAGCTTAGACATGTGTCCCTTGTTTACTGGAAACTTCTGGAACAATGTGGAGCTTTTAATAGTTGTATATCCTCCAGCAGATCAATTTTGTATATCATTTACTATCTCTTGTTGCTCTAATAGGTCATTTGCTTGAAAAGTGTTCTTGTAATAGTGACTCGATAGATAGACAGACAGATAGATAGATGAAATAATAACTAATATATAAATATCTAAAAAGAAAAAGATTTGTCCATTTGTTTACTTGTTTGGGTGTTCTTGTTTTTACACACAGTAGGGCCCAGTTCCAAAGTTTCTTTGGATACAGGGGCCCACTCTCAGTACTATTATAATTCCTCTCCTCACGCAACCTCTATTCTCCTAGACTATTTTCTTTACACACTATAATCTATTATTCAATCTATTTAGTCTCTTTGTTCTCATAGAAATAGGTAATGACCATGAAATAGGCCAAATGTTTTGAAGCAGGAGGGCCCACTGACACCTGGACCCACTGGGAGTTTTCCTGGTATCCCTGTGGGCCAGTCCGACACTGCAGAAACCGTTGGGGCACCCGCATGCAATGGTTCTGGCTTATCTTGTGTTATTTCAGGTTCCCATAAATCATTCATGTGGACATTTCAGGCACTGTCCCCTCATCTAGGAGAACAATTTTTTTTGTTTGCAAACCACAATCATTACTATTGATGACATGACCATTAACCCCGTTAATTCAGCACACCTTCTCTAATAATATTAATAATACTGCCAAACTTGCCATTTCTTCCTTTGCAACACAGCCAAAATACGCCCCTTATTTCACAAACAACAGCCAACGCACTAATCCATGTTTGTGCACTTTTCCTCTCCAATTTCTCCTTATTTGTTAGCCACCCACCCACTTAGGCTGTAAGCTCTATGGGGCAAGGTCCTCCTTCCTACTGTATCTCTTATTACATAGCACTTAAAGTGGTTGTTCACCTCTGAGTTAACTTTTAGTATGATATAGAGAGTGGCATTCTGCAATTGGTTTTCATATTTTATTATTTGTCGTTTTAGTTATTTACCTTTTTATTCAGCTCCTCTCCAGTTGCAAGGGTCCAAATTACCCTAGCAACCATGCATTGATTTAAATAAGAGACTGGAATATGAGTAGGAGAGGCCCTGAATATAAAGATGAGTAATAAAAAGTAGCAATAACAATACATTTGCAGCCTTACAGGGCATTTGATTTTTAGATCGGGTCAGTGACCATCATTTGAAATCTGAAAAGAGTCAGAAGAAGAAGAAGGCAAATAATTCAAAAACTATAAAAAATATACTAACGAATACCAATTGAAAAGTTGCTTAGAACTGGCAATTATATAACATACTAAAAGTTAACTTAAAGGTAAACTACCCCTTTAAGCGTTGTGTCCTGATATGAGGGCTTTGTATTCTCTCTGTGTATTTATTGTATTGTCCAGCTTGTCCTCCCTGTGTGTACTTATTATTATTACTATATATTGAACTTTTATACATTGTATGGCATGCGGCTCTTTCACATTGTTACATAGTTAAATTGGGTTGAAAAAAGACAAAGTCCATCAAGTCCAACCCCTCCAAATGAAAACCCAGCATCCAGACACACACCCCTCCCTACGTTTAATTAAATTCTATATACCCATACCTATACTAACTATAGAGCTTAGTATCACAATAGCCTTTGATATTATGTCTGTCCAAAAAATCATCCAAGCCATTCTTAAAGGCATTAACTGAATCAGCCATCACAACATCAGCCGGCAGTGCATTCCACAACCTCACTGTCCTGACTGTGAAGAACCCCCTACGTTGCTTCAAATGAAATTTCTTTTCTTCTAGTCTGAAGGGGTGGCCTCTGGTACGGTGATCCACTTTATGGGTAAAAAGGTCCCCTGCTATTTGTCTATAATGTCCTCTAATGTACTTGTAAAGTGTAATCATGTCCCCTCGCAAGCTCCTTTTTTCCAGAGAAACAACCCCAACCTTGACAGTCTACCCTCATAATTTAAGTCTTCCGTCCCTCTAACCAATTTAGTTGCATGTCTCTGCACTCTCTCCAGCTCATTTATATCCCTCTTAAGGACTGGAGTCCAAAACTGCACTGCATACTCCAGATGAGGCCTCACCAGGGACCTATAAAGAGGCATAATTATGTTTTCATCCCTTGAGTTAATGCCCTTTTTGTATGCGAGAGATAGAGTGCACCAGGGCCTGCTGGTAATATTTGAAAACTACCCAACTGTGTGCTGTTTCAAAAAAGAAACCATATACTTAGGAGTTCTTGAAAACTCCCCTTGACTGCACCGAAGTCTGGCCTCATCTGCCATAGTCCCGAAGTGCCACGTCCTGAAGAGCCGAAGTTGAAGTCCTGAAGCTGCAAAAAGACCCGAAGTCACAAAAGGAACCAAAGTTGAAGTCCTGAAGCCGCGAAAAGACCCGATGTCCCGAAAGGAGCTGAATGTTTCTTTTTAACTTGTATGGGGGGCCCTGGCATCAACATTTTTTTTTACTTACGGGGGGTCCTGACCACCAATGATTTTTAAAAAAAAACCTTTATGGGGGGCCCCTGGCATCAATGTTTTTTTTTTACTTATAGGGAGGCTCTGGTCACAAATAATTTTAACTTGTAGGGGGGCCCTGACCACCATTTAAAAAAAAAAAAAACTTTTATGGGGGGGCTGGTTCCACAGTTTTTTTTTTGTTCATAAGGGGGCCTTGACCATCAACGGCTTTTTATAACTTGTGTGAGGGGGGGGTTACCATTTTTTAGTGCTGATGTCTGTGTGATCTTTTAACTGTGGGGCAGGATCTGGGGTGGGGCCCACCATAATTTCTTATGGCAGCCCTGTTATTCACCCACTCTGAAGTTTGACCTGCCATTAAGCAGAAGTATTTTTGGCAGGGGATGCTAAGAAATTGTTCACACCCAGTCATAATATATTAGCTATGAGTTTAGCAGAACAAATATATAAATATATGTCAAACATATTTGTGAATCTATTTAGATTAGATATATTTGACCGCTTTTGGGGTATTTATTCCAGTAATGACTGAGAGTCCCTAAAAGTCTGGCGGCCTAGCCAGGGAAGAATAGTAATCTCAAGTACATATACTATTTTTAAAATGTAAATACTGTAGATGATTTCAAAATAAAAATGAATGAAGGATTAAACAACTGAAATAACTTAGGAATTTCTGCAGTGCAAAACAATTTCTGGCTAAATGTTCCATGGCTGTCCTGTAACTCCTTCAACATTCCAATGCAAAAATTATTTATTTTATCTGGAAGCATAAAAAGCCATGAGGGCCATATCCACTTTAGAATACATAACAAGAGATCACCCCTGCTTAAACCACTACTCCCTTCCTTCACTAATATTCCTGTCTCCTGGAGACCCACATGCCATACTCTTTAGAATGCTGGCAAGGCTACTCTTATCTTGAGGAAAGTGTCTATTTTGTTTCTAGTGTTATTACTCCGCATAGTTTTTTTTTTTGCTGTAAAATATGGCATTTTCTAAAAATTGATAAATGGAGAAGCAAGAGTTGTGTTATATAAATATGTCAGTAGCTCCTATTACTACAACTTATATGTTGGGAGCCTAGGGAACCAGAGTTAACAACTGTCATTCTCTCCAGCTTATCTTATCACATCCAATAGTCCTCTTGTATTGCCCTTACAAGAATCCACTTAATAACACAGCCCAGTATGTATAAGTTAATATCATTGAAGTAATACAGGAACAATCCCATTTCTAATGGACTGTACAGACAGATACCATAAAACTAGTCTCCATGATACATTGAGATATAGTGACCCTATAATATATCTAACCTGCTGCCCCACCTACCCAGATATTTTGGAGCCATAGCTCCCAGCTGCTACTTTATTTTTCCTTGACAAAAATGGAAAATTAGGAAAGAATTTAGCAATAAATCAATGTGCAGGAAACTCATATGGGTTGTAATGCCAAATTAAAATTTTGCCTAATCAAAGATTATAGTAAACTATACCCCCAAAATGAATACTTGAGCAACAGATTGTTTATATCAAATTAAGTGGCATATTAAAGAATCTTGCCAAACTGGAATATATATATTTAAGTAAATATTGCCCTTTTACATCTCTTGCCATGAACACCATTTCATGATGGTCTGTGTGCTGCCTCAGAGATCACCTGACCAGAAATACTGCAGCGCTAACTGTAACATGAAGAAGTGTGGAAGCAAAAGACACAACTCTGTCTGTTAATTGGCTCATGTGACCTAACAAGTATGGTTTGTTTGTGAGTACAGTGAATCATACGATCCCAGGGGGCTGTCCTTATTTTTTAAAATGTCAATATTCTATTTATAATTACCCAATGGCAAATACTACTAAAAAAGTATATTATTATGAAAATGGTTTATTTACATGAAGCAAGGTTTTAATATGAGCTGTTTTAAGCACTATATCTTTATAGAAACCTACATTGTTTGAGGGGTATAGTTTTACTTTAAGCAAATTTCCTATATATATTCATTACATAACTTTCAGTGGATTTTAAAGGTATTTGTACAGTAAATGTACTGTCTATAAAAAGCAGTATTGATCTGCCCCTTTGCTATTCCCTGCACTGTTGTTCCTGTTTATTGAAACACTGTTGCAGAAGCCATCTAATTAACAGATCTGTGTAAACAAGCATTCAATTCATTGTGGCAAATGGAGTCTTTTCTGGAGGAGTCTTCTGTAACAATGTTTCAAAGTCAGAACCAGAAGTGCAGAAAGGGACTGGCAAATGACGCTTTTTATTGCAATTCCATGTTGAGAAGATGTTTAAACCACTGGAAATGTTTCATGAACGTGTATTGGAAAATTGCTTGGAATAACATTTTTTTTTTCATTAGACTAAATATTTGGGGATTTGCATCTCCTTTAAGAAGCTGATACATATTGGGACAACCTTTCTATGAGCTATTTTACCCCAGGCAAGCTGACATTGGCAGTGTGCTCCAATAAATGTTTGGCTTCAGAAAATAGATGAAAGAATACAACTTTTCTTTCTATGAGGGCTGTGCTCTCTGTAGTCCTTAATGGGGTTGATGTACAAGCACACTGCATCTTTATACTGAACCTTGCCTTAGAGTGTTGGATGTCAAGGAATAATGAGACTATTTAAAGCATTCGGTGCTTTGCTGGTAACTCAAAAATTCACTTTTATGTCTTCTAGCATCTTACTGACATCACTATATATATATATATGCACAGCAATCGTCAGCAACAGGGGATGACTATGACTCTATGCGAATACACCTCCTTGTTCCATTTGCTTAGTTTGCAGAGCATTGCGTTTAATGTTCCTTGAAAATCAAGGGTTAAAAGCTAACTTTGTACTGATGACTCATTCACTAGTTTATCTGACCTTGAATAAGAATGTGTCTTTTTAATCATAATAGCCTTCTTATATATCTAGGTCTCCTTGACAACATATTTGCCCTGTGCTCATTCTGAAAAGAACAGTTACCGGGTGCCTCCTCCCACTGATATTTGTGATACGATCCATAAGATATGCCATAATGGGCAAATGAATTGTGTGTAGAGGGGAAATATTCAGAGGGAATCATTGTTTCATTTTGACTTGTTGACTTAAAATTGAATTATGCCAGGGGAGGGAGTAGATAAAGCAGGATACTGTCTCAATACCATCTTATAATTCTATTACATGGGGATACAGTCAGGGACGTAGCTATAGAGAAGAAGCAGACCCGCTACAGGGGGGCCAGGAGGTATAGGGGCCCCATGAGCCCCTAATTCATATACAATTTCAATAAATATTGGTAAAACAAGTCAACCGCTAAACATTTTGGGGGCCTGAAAAATAATTTGCCGTGGGGCCCAGTAATATCTAGTTAAAGTCACTGGATACAGTCTTACAGTCACAAAATTACCCTTCCAGCAGCTGACCAGGGAAGATAAAGTGAACCACTGAAGGCTGTCAATCTATTTGCATTTGGCATGCTAGTACATCAGTTAATCTCTATCTCTAAGCATTTACTCATTCTCATATGATGGATTCAAGATATTGTTTGCCTCAGAGCTATGTAGTTTCCTGTTACAGGCAAGGCCGTATTTATATATAGGCTCATGAGGGCCTAAAGGAGGCAGCTTTGATGGGGTGACCCTCAGGTGCCTATATAATCATATTTTTTTTAAAGAAAATAAAAACCTCCCTAGTTGACTCCAGAGGGTTCATGAATAAATAAATCCAGCAGTGAAGCCTGGCCATTGTGACGTCACTCGTAGCAGAAGTGACATAGAAGAAGAAGTGATGTAACCATGCATTGTTTTGAATAAGAGACTGGAAGTTGTATAGGAGGGAGAAGGAATAGGAAGATAAGTAATAAAAAGTAACAATAACAATAGTTTAGCAATAGTTTGTTGCCTACCAGGTTCAGTGATAGCTGAAAAAGGTTGAAGAGGAATGCAAAAGACTAAAAAAAAACTATAAAAAATGAAAACCAATGGCAAGGAATAGGACATTCTATAACATACTTAAAGTGAACTTAAAGGTGAACTGCCTCTTTAAAAGGTGCTAAATCTTGCTAGTTTTCTCTGTATTGGACAGATTCTCATACTCACACAGATTATTTGTCTCCATATAGTACAAAAACTCACAGAACTGAATTTCTGAGGCAGATTTTTAGACTTTTTTTTATAGTTTTATTATAAAATCCGATAGTAACTGAGGTGCTTAAATCCATGTTGATGGTAAAACAATAATTTTTGTTTTTCTTCAGTATTTACATTATTTTTAGTGGTGATCCAACCTCAGCAAAGACCCTTTATAGGTTTTACTGATAAACATTCCATCTCAAGAAATTAATTGCCCAACAATTTGCCATGAACTACAACTCCCTGCATCCTGAAATTGACTTGCTGAGCCCATTGGGAATGGCACTTCACAGTTTAACATGCTTGATTTATAACATGCGTCAGTGTAACATGCTATGCCCATGGCCGTACCACGTATAGGTGTATGGGCTATTAACATGAGAAGTGCGTGTATCAGCAGCTCTTAGTTGAAGCATCCGTCAGTCACGCTGATCCCAAAGGCTCTTAATTATTTAATTACAATCATGCTGACATGGTGATGATGGATAGGGCTGCTGAAGTGCATAAACATTCCAGGTCTATATCAATATGAATAAATTAATGAACTGTTGGTTCAGCACTGATATCACTGCACCCAAATAATGTGCTAACACAATAGAATGCAATGTTACAAAACACAATTAAAAGAGGGGGGCTACATGAAATCTCCTGGGTTTGCTTGAAATCAGTGATTTCAGCTTTTATTCATGCAAGACTCTTTCTTGTTAAAGAAATTCTTATTAGTCAGTTAGCCACTGGGGAAAGCAGAAGCATAACTCCCCCAGGCTACTGTTGAAGGAAGAGGCTTGTTTCTTTTCCACTCATTCACACTATTCATCTCAATTACCTCGTTTCAAAAGCAACCAGAAAATAGGAGAATTTTTTAGTTTTGACGGAAGATGTTGGGCCTCATTTGTTAATGCCCTGGGCCCAAGTGCTAGAGCACTAATTGTAGAGTGGGGTAAGAGTGGGGTTGCTTTACTCTGTTAAATGAACTTTTAGTATAATGTAGAGAGTAATATTCTGAGACAATTTGCAGTTGGTTTTCATTTTTTATTATTTGTGGTTTGTGAGTTATTTAGCTTTTTATTCAGCAGCTCTCCAGTTTGCAATTTCAGCAGTCTAGTTGTAAGGGTCCAAATTACCCTAGCAACCATGTGCTGATTTGAATGAAGAGACTGGAATATGAATAAGAGAGGCATGAATGGAAATATGAATAATAACAAGTAGCAATAACAATAAATGTGTTGCCTTACAGAGCATTTGATTTTAAGATGGTGTCAGTGACCTCCTTTTGAAAGCTGGAAGGAGTCAGAAAAAGAAGAAGGCAGATAATTCAAAAACTAAGGCCAAACGAAGGCCAGTTGAAATGTTGCTTAGATTTAGCCATTCTATAACATACTACTTAAAGGGGAACTATTGCGAAAATGAAAATTTAATATAAGCTTCAGCATACTGAAAAAAAGAAGTTTTCTAAATACAGTCAATCAAAAATTCTGTACTGTTTCTGAAATAATCAAGTTTACCTTCACTATCCCTCTCTCAGTATCTGTTTCTCTTCATTCTCACTTCATGCAGGAGTTGGGTATAAGATGTTCGTTGACAGTTAGATCCAATATATCTTATACTGGGGCTCATTTTGCCTAGAAGATGTATTAGAACTTACTTAAAATCACCAGAAATGCTGTATCTCTACATGCAGAATTTGTGCAAAAGGCAGTTATTTTGTTAAATTTTGTTTGTACTGGAACCAGTTATTTGAGTGAGCACTAAAACATCTGCTAGGAAAGGAAGCCCCCCTATAAGATATATTGGGGGGCTTCCTGTCAATGAATATCTGAGACCCAACTGCCGCATGAAGACAGAATGAAGAGGGCCCCTAAGATCTTGCTGCCTTCATGGCCTCACCACAGATCCAGGCCCGGGCAGGTTAATTAGCTCCTTATGAAATTGACCCTAGTATGTGTGTGAATGTGAAAGGGTCCTTAGACTGTCAGCTTTACTGGGGTAGGGACTCATGTACATGATGTACATAGGGTTGCCAGCTGGCCGGTAGGGATGTAGCGAACGTCGGAAAAAAAGTTCGCGAACATATTCGCGAACTTGCGCAAAAATGCGAGCGGTTCGCGAACGGTTCGCGAACCCCATAGACTTCAATGGGAAGGCGAACTTTAACATCTAAAAAAGACATTTCTGGCCAGAAAAATGATTTTAAAGTTGTTTAAAGGGTGCAACGACCTGGACAGTGGCATGCCAGAGGGGGATCAAGGGCAAAAATGTATCTGAAAAATCTGCCTGTGTGTGCTTGGAAGAGATAGTGTAGGGGGAGAGCTGTTAGTGATTTCAGGGACAGATGATCGTAAGTTTGCTGGCTAGTAATCTGCTTGATACTGCTCTGTATTGGAGGGACAGAAGTCTGCAGGGATTTGAAGGACATTTTAGCTTAGGTAGCTTTGCTGGCTAGTAATCTACTGTTCTCTTTAAACAACTGCCATACGTTGACCTTGTAGGCATTGTTTGCCCAGTTTTTTTGGACGCAGCCACTGAAGCACAGTTGCCAGAAAAAATATGCCATATAAATGCTGAAAATAGTAATTTTTCGCCATACGTTGACCTTGTAGACATTGTTTGCCCAGTTTTTTTGGTTGCAGCCACTGAAGCACAGTTGCCAGAAAAAATATGCCATATAAATGCTGAAAATATACATTTTTTTGGTTGCAGCCACTGAAGCACAGAGGCCAGAAAAATTATGCCATATAAATGCAGAAAATATGCATTTTTTTGGACGCAGCCACTGAAGCACAGAGGCCAGAAAAATTATGCCATATAAATGCAGAAAATATGCATTTTTTTGGACGCAGCCACTGAAGCACAGTTGCCAGAAAAAATATGCCATATAAATGCTGAAAATAGTAATTTTTCGCCATACGTTGACCTTGTAGACATTGTTTGCCCAGTTTTTTTGGTTGCAGCCACTGAAGCACAGTTGCCAGAAAAAATATGCCATATAAATGCTGAAAATAGTCATTTTTTGCCATACGTTGACCTTGTAGGCATTGTTTGCCCAGTTTTTTTGGTCGCAGCCACTGAAGCACAGTTGCCAGAAAAAATATGCCATATAAATGCTGAAAATAGTCATTTTTTGCCATATACGTTGAGTCAACGTATGGCAAAAAATGACTATTTTCAGCATTTATATGGCATATTTTTTCTGGCCTCTGTGCTTCAGTGGCTGCGGCCAAAAAAACTGGGCAAACAATGCCTACAAGGTCAACGTCGTTGACCTTGTAGGCATTGTTTGCCCAGTTTTTTTGGCCTGGGTACCTTCCACTGCGGCTGGGTACCTTCCACTGCGGTGTCCCAATTGCTACAAATTTGCGGAAGGCCTCAGAGTCCACCAGCTGGTATGGTAAAAGCTGGCGGGCTAAGAGTGCAGACAAGCCAGCTGTCAGACGCCGGGCAAGGGGGTGACAGTCAGACATTGGCTTCTTACGCTCAAACATGGCCTTCACAGAAACTTGGCTGGTGGCAGATGACTGGGAATGGGAACAGGTGGTCAAGGTGGAAGGCGGAGTGGAGGGTGGTTCAGACGGGTCAAGGAGAGCAGAGGTAGAGCAGTAAGATGCTGGACCAGAAGGAGTGTGGCTTTTAGTTTGCCTGTTGCCTTTGAGGTGTTGCTCCTGCGCCTTTGAGGTGCTTTGTGCTTGCCGCTCATGTGCCTTCGCATAGAAGTTGTACCTATGTGGCTGTTGGGCTTACCAAGGCTCAGTTTCTGACTGCACTCATTGCAAATTACAATGCTTTTGTCAGAGGCACACACATTAAAAAAAATCCCACACTGCTGACTTTTTGGAAGTGTGCGATCTGGCGGTAACAGTAGAAGTTGGCGGCATTGGCGGCAATGGCGGGTGCGTTGGCCGGCTGAACACAGGTGCCGATACATGTTGTTGCCCTACTGATCCCTGCGGGCTGTCCTCCCTGCTTCTTCTAAGTCTTATTCTCCTACTGCCTCTCTGACTCTCCGTCTCTCCATCTGAACTACCCTCCTCTTGCTCTCTTCTACTAGGCACCCACAAAACATCAATCTCCTCATCATCATTCTCCTCAGATGCATCAATTTCTTCTGACACATCACAGAAGGAAGCAGCAGCGGGGACCTCCTCCTCATCACTCATCATTATGTCCATCTCTGTCGTGTTCTCTGCCAGAATTAAATCTGGTGTAACGTCCTCATCTCCTTCATCTTCTTCTGGCAATAATGGTTGCGCATTACTCAGTTCAAGAAACTCATGGGAAAATAACTCCTCTGACTCCAGTGAAGAAGGGGCACCGGTGGTGGAGGAAGTGTTACGTGGGGTGGCCATAGCAGTGGAGGATGAGGAGGATGTTGTGGTAAAGTTAGAAACGGTAGAGGATGGGGTGTGCTGTGTAAGCCAGTCAACTACCTCTTCAGCATTTTGGGAGTTCAGGGTCATTGGCTTTTTAAAACTGGGCAATTTGCTAGGGCCACAGGATTGCATAGCAGCACGGCCCCTAGCACGGCCTCTGCGTGGCGGCCTGCCTTTGCCTGGCATTATTTTTAAAAAAACAACAACAACAAAAACTCAGTTGGTTTTTCTGGAAACGATAATACACACAGCTAGATGGCAGTTTGAAGAAAACAGTGTGCAAATAATGCCTACAAGATCAACGTATACACTACTACAGCGGTGGATAAGGATTACGTAAAATATATGAATGCTGCTTGAAAAAAAGTAACTCAAGTGGTTTTTCTAGAGACGATAATATTATCAATATTTAGACAAAATGTGAACAAGCTCACACAGCTAGATGGCGGTTTGAAGAAAACACTGTGCAAATAATGCCTACAAGGTCAACGTATACACAGCGGTGGATACGGATTACGTAAAATATATGAATGCTGCTTGAAAAAAAGTAACTCAAGTGGTTTTTCTAGAGACGATAATATTATCAATATTTAGACAAAATGTGAACAAGCTCACACAGCTAGATGGCGGTTTGAAGAAAACACTGTGCAAATACTGCCCACAAGATCAACGTATACACTACTACAGCGGTGGATACGGATCTCGTAAAATTTATTATGGCTGCTTGAAAAAAGTCACTCCGGTGTTTTTTCTGGAGACGGTAATATTATGGATATTTAGACAGAATGTGAACAAGGTCACACAGCTAGATGGCAGTTGGTTGAATAACACACTGGGCAAAAAATGCCTACAGGGCAAATAATGCCTAAAAGGTCAACTTATACACTACTACAGCGATGGATACGGATTACGTAAAATATATTATGGCTGCTTGAAAAAAGTCACTCCGGTGTTTTTTCTGGAGACGGTAATATTATGGATATTTAGACAGAATGTGAACAAGGTCATACAGCTAGATGGCAGTTGGTTGAATAACACACTGGGCAAAAAATGCCTACAGGGCAAATAATGCCTAAAAGGTCAACTTATACACTACTACAGCGATGGATACGGATTACGTAAAATATATTATGGCTGCTTGAAAAAAGTCACTCCGGTGTTTTTTCTGGAGACGGTAATATTATGGATATTTAGACAGAATGTGAACAAGGTCACACAGCTAGATGGCAGTTGGTTGAATAACACACTGGGCAAAAAATGCCTACAGGGCAAATAATGCCTAAAAGGTCAACTTATACACTACTACAGCGGTAGTAAAATAAAAAAAAGTAAAATAAAAAAAAAATGAATATTAAAAAAAAAAAAATTAAAGTTGGTGCTGCTGAACTACTAGGAGCAGCAGATTAGCACACCAGTCCCACTCCCCAACACTGCTAGACTAATAGCACTGGGCTCTTATAGTAGTAGTAGTAGTAGTAGTAGTAGTAGTAGTAGTAGTAGTAAAACAACAAAAAAATAAATAAAAGCAGTCCTTACAAGGACTACTGTTATTGCAGCAGTCAGCAGATGAGATCAGAAGCAGGACAGCTGCCCACTGCAGCTACATACAGAGCACTGCAGTAGAAGGTAGATTACTAGCCAGCAAAGCTACCTAAGCTTAAATGTCCCTCAAACCCCTGCAGACTTCTGTCCCTCCAATAACAGAGCAGTATCAAAACGATTACTAGCCAGCAAACTTTCAACTGTCCCTGAAATCACTAACAGGCAGCAGCTCTCTCCCTACACTATCTCTTCAGCACACACAGGCAGAGTGAAAAAACGCTGCAGGGCTTCGGTTTTTATAGGGAAGGGGAGTGGTCCAGGGGAGAGCTTCCTGATTGGCTGCCATGTACCTGCTGGTCTGGGGTGAGAGGGCAAAAAAAAGCGCCAACAATGGCGAACCCAAAATGGCGAACGTCGCGCGACGTTCACAAACTTCCGGCGAGCGCGAACACGTTCGCCGGTCAACAGTTCGCGCCATCTCTACTGGCCGGTATTTTACCGGCCTGGCTGGTAAAACGATGGTTGATCCCAATGTTATTAATAGGGGAAAAAGGTAAATATATAGGAAGGCCGGTATTTTTTTCTGGAAAAGGTGGCAACCCTAGATGTACAGTATAATCTATGTTAAGTAGACACTATATAAATAACAGGCAATAAAAATGCCTGGATTTGTGGAAAGGCCACCAAGGCCCAGGCCTAGGGCGGCAGGATTTTAAGGGGCGGCATGCTGCCCAGCCACACCCACATTGGTTCAAAAACACTGGGGATGCATGGCAAATACAATATTTGTTTTAATTTCCCGTGCGCCAATCCCCATTGCTCTGGTCTTGATGATGAAAAAGGGAAGGGGACAGGGGTGACGAACGGCAGTGGGCCTAGGGGCGCCCGCTATGTAAATCCGGCCCTGGCAATAGTAATACCTATCAGTTTAGGGAAGGTCCTTTCCTGTTTCAGCACTATGATACCCTTATGCATAAAGTTAGGTCTGACCTGATATTGTAGACATGTGGTTGCTGTACCCACATATCTGCAATATCACCTCTGTAAATGAGCCCAGGGTGTGTTTGTGTTACATGTTAGTTTACTAAATTCTTCTATGCCACATATTACAAGAAGGCAGTGACATGGAAGAAATGCTTTTTTTTTTTTCTATCCCTTAGTGCATGATTCATGTCACATAGAGAGCACTAAAGTGCACTTAAATCCTGGCCTCTGTTTATTGTATTATTTCTGGATTATGAAAGTTTTGCCTTTTCCCACGGTACACGATTCTCCAGTATAATGGGACATTGCGTGTATTAATTTTTATTCTTCTAATACAATTATGTTTGATTGAATTTAAGCAACTTCTATGTGCTCAGCTGTGGCTGTTGCTGAGCAGGTGTTTGATCCTTCACCCATTCAAGGACATTGCTCTTCTTCCCACATATTTCATTGCAGATATGGCAGTCAGGGAGACAGCCACTGTGCTCAGTGTTTGCACTGCATAGGGAACGTTTATGCAGGATTAGAAGATAGCAGGTGGCTGAGATTTCACTTTCCATGAGTATGACAACACCTCAAGCAGGGCCGAGCTGGAATTCATTGTGGGAAAGTGACTGAGTTGAATGGAAGCCAGAGGAGAGAGAAGAATGCCAAAGCAGGATAGCACTGCCCTCTATTTAAAGTTGGTAGGGGCAATAGCGTGGGTACCATGTATAGCAAGCTTACCCTGGCCTTGAATGATAACTGTGAGAATTCTCTCACGAACACAGATCTTAGATTATCACTCCCCCAAATATTATATACATTGCTGCCAAAACTGTTGGAGTTTTATAAATAAACAATGCTGATAATCAAATCTTACAAACGGCATTTTCCCTGGGGAGCCAATGGCTCTGAATTCACAATGCTGCAACACACTGGAGAGGTAGATGCTATCACTTGTTTGTTTTGGCAGTCAAAAGCATTGAATAAAATATAGGGCTATTTAATGAACAAATATGGTTTCCTATGAAGCTTTAAGGCTAACGCCAAACATGGCTGGTACTTGGCCTGCAAATAAATACAGGCTTTGAATCATCCCATGTACTGACATCAGTCTTTTCCTGTATCTACACCCGGGCTGCACCTTTTGGAGCCAAAATCCGCTCCATGCACCTGCACCCGGGCTGACACAGGGGATCTGGTTGCACACGCAAGCAATTCACATTCTGACAGGATTACCATCAGAAACTTTAGAGCCCCATAGAACTAAATGATCATGGATATTGGAGCCTGGAGTTCCTACCAGAGAGAAGGAGCGTTTGGGTGCCGGGAACTGAGGCCTACATTTTGCTTCTTGAAAAAAACTTTTCCCTTTCCTTCCCCAAATTCAAATAATTACTAAACCATGACAGGTTGATCTCAGAAACATCCTTACATGCGACCCTTCCTCACATAAGAGATGGACAACTATGCTGACTATACCCCCACACACCCCATAACCTTTGGTCTGCACACCTCTTTCTCTCCTCCTTACACATTATTATCTCTCACTCCCACATCCAGGACTTCACATGCTGCACCCATCATCTGGAACTCTCTCCTCTATCCCATTAGACATTGTCAGAGCTTCCAGCCTTTCAATTGGGTATTTAAAAAACACCTATAACCTAAGCCCTTAGAAAGTTGACCACCTTCCTAACCCCTTTACTCATGCTCACACACTCACTAACTACTGGTTTTCCATTTTTCACTATCCTAACCAACAGGAACTCTACAGGAACTCTGTGACCACATTGTTTACCCTCGTTGTATGTCTCGCTTCCTCTCGCTCCTTTAAGCAGGGCCCCCGCATCTATTCTGGTGAAATGCTTGTATGTAAGTATATGTGAACTGTCTTTTATTATTAATTATTTACTTTCAAAATAATAATAATAAAAATGAGTGGCATAAGGCTTAACTGTTGTGTTTACGGACAACTATGCTACTGCTTGGGCCAGCCCATCTTGTTTTAAGGAAAAAATACAGTTTATATTCAGTACATACAATAGTGTCCATTTAACTCTCCATGATGGCTCGTAGTTCTGCCAAGGATTAACAGGTGTTTAAAATTGATTCATGTTGTGGAGCACCTCAGGAGATCTACTTGTAAAAGGTCTGAGAACTATTCATTATCTTTCCACTGCCCTAGTATAGAAGAAAGGATGACTTATTTGCCTCCGCAAACCCTGCAATGAAGCTCAGCAAGAGCACAAGTGAGACACAGCCACACTATTTCCAGTTATTAAATCTGTGGGCTTCACTTGGCATTATCTCCGCTACAGACAAGCACATGCAGAGCAGAAATTCTCCACGCTATACAGCCACCCTGCCTCTATAATTATATATGCAGCATATGTTTTATATGCTAATCTGTTTTACAGCACACTAAGCAATTTCTCTCTAAAGAGACTGTCAGCTGATTTCCTTCCAATCCCCCAAACTGGCCCCTGTCCGTGAGTCCTGCAGGGTTATGTTTTAATCCTTACAAACCATAAGAATTCACCTAACAGTTTGTGGACACAATGGACCTTGTATTGTTGCCTATTACCAGTTGTGGCACTTTAGTGTAATCTATCATTTTGGCACCTTCACAATTGGCCAATGGTGAGAGGATTTTGAGGCAAGACAAAGAATATGTGAAGTGGCCTCAGAGAAGCAGTGCTACAATATGTTTGTGAGGACAGCTTAAACATGGGCCAGCTGCAGGTAATAAATGAAAGGACAATGATATATTTGTTGGGAATTGGGTAAGCAGTAATGTATTCCCTTCATATTGCTCTTGTCTTTCTTACTTTCTCCAGCAACAGAAACCATGCTTGTATATATATCCCAGGGTGTCAGTGTCTGATTAAATGGAAGGAAGACTTTCCCATCACCACGGGCACAGAGTGTTTGCCTTCTGCACTCTCCAGGCTACAAATCTCACAATGGCCATCCTGTTGTCCGTGTTCTTCTGCTGCAAATGGAGTGAAACAAGGTACAGCTGGGGGCTGGCCTCATTCCAACGTTTGCAAAGAAAAGAGAAAATGTGGAAAGTGTCATTATCATTCATGTAACAAAAACAACCATCAGGTTTATTTTAGCCGTTTGGGCCACGTGTATTTCCTAGCATGTGTTAATGTCCTGACTGACTCTGTAATATCAGCATTTCTACACTGGATATTCGGGATAGAATAACTGCTAGTAAACAGGCTCATCATACAGGACAAGAAAATATTGGAATGTCAGCTGGTGTGCAACTATACTTCTGTGTGCCTGCACCTGGGCCAATGCAGTGACAGGCCAAAAATCAGCCTGGTGGGGCATTAGCCTAGCCTTGAAGTCTGCTAAGGTCCTGTAGCCCACCAGCAGTTCATTTAGTTTATCATGGTTAGACAAGTGAAGGAAAACCTGATCTTTTGCCATTTCTTTGACAATGTCTGTGAAGTACCCTAATGACTGCTCTCTCTATTTGGTTGTAGGCAGTGTTCACAAGAATACTTGCAAATCACTCCTTGTGACTTTCAGAACATCTACGTGGCAATGTAATAAAAGTCGGTAAAGGAAAAACTATTTTCAATGCGAAAAGTTATGCCTTTGCGCAAACATATTTTGCTTTGCGTGAATTTAATATAGCTTGTGCGAACCTGGAAACTGTTTAGCAACCACTTCTGACAGTGGAAGACCGTTTGCGAATTTTATAGTTTGCGCCAATGCGCAGAAAATGTAATAAAACTTCTTACTGAAAAAGTCGTTATGTTTGCTCCAAAAGATTAGGACACCTTCAAGCACTTCTTATGAGTGCGCAATTACAATTCACAATGCGCAATTACAATTTGCAATGCAATAACAGTTTAAGGAACAATATTACATTGCGAGATGTGGATTTTTATTCTAATTGGTGCAAATTGTTTTTCTCTTTGTGACTTTAAATACATTCCCCCCCATGGTAACTATACCTCCCAAGATAAAAATCAGATCCAGGCTAAAAAGAACTGCTTTGTGCAGCCCAGCAAAAAAATCTGCCACTTTGTGGCCACGGCCCTAATTATCATGTGTATTTTACTAAAACATGCTCACCTACTGGCTGTTCCCCCCCCCCGCAATTTATATTTTCAACATGCTTGGCTACCTTTTAATCTCTGATTGTCCTCGTGTAGAAGTTCAAAGGCAAAAAGGTCTGTAATACTGTCCAGTACAGCTCAGTATAAGAGTAAAAACATTTCAGGAGCTTGCACCTATTGATGCTGTACTCTGCACCTCACACCAGATTTTTTATCCACATACCTACCCATATATCCTGCAAGATGCTTTTAAAGCATGGGGCTCCTTATAGTATGTGTGTATATATATATTGCCCATTGCTGTTTTTTTTGAGCAATAATTGTCCGTTCCCCAGGCAGTAAGTACAAGGCTGGCCTGATGCTGACAATGCCATGCTCTGCACCTTGTGTTGGATTTTTTATCCAGGGCAACATGAGTAAATGACCCCCTTTGTGCACAGATCCATATATGGGTACTGATTTCTTGTGCATAGAATATATTCTGTGCGTTATACTATTTAACAAGTGAACACCTTTAGGATAATGACACACAGGGGCACATTTACTTAGCTGATGTGAAGGAATAGAATAAAAAAAATTTGAATTTCAAATGATTTTTTTGGCTACTTCGACCATCGAATTGGCTACTTCGACCTTCGACTACGACTTTGAATCGAATGATTCGAACTAAAAATCGTTTCTACTATTCGACCATTCGATAGTCGAAGAACTGTCTCTTTAAAAAAACTTTGACCCCCTACTTCGCCAAGTAAAACCTACCGAACCTCAATGTTAGCCTATGGGGAAGGTCCCCATAGGCTTTCTAACAAATTATTGGTCGAAGGAAAATATTGTTTGATCGATGGATTAAAATCCTTAGAATAGTTCGATTCAACAAGTGAACACTAATCGTTCGATCGAATGATTTTTCATTTGACCGTTCGATCGAACGAATTGCGGTAAATCCTTCAACTTCGATATTCGAAGTCGAAGGACTTAACTTCGACAGTCGAATAGTTTTAACCCTCGATATTTGACCCTAAGTAAATGTGCCCCACAGAGTGTTATTTACTAAATTCCGAATTTATCTCATTATTTTATTCAAAAAACACACGACCAAATTCCCATGCCTGATTTGACCTTTTTTATTAATTAAAAAACTTGAATTTATTAGATGGGGAAAAAAACGATAACCTTTAGCAAAAACACGAATCGTACATTTTTCAGACTTTTTTCCTGAATAGCTTGAATTTTGTTTTTTTTTGCCCAAATACCCTGAATTTTTTCGGATTTTCGGGCTACACCCAGCACAAACCAGATAACTTCAAATTGAGATTGGTGTCTCTCCCATTGACTCATGCAGGACCTCAACAGGCCTGAGATTGTGTATTTTTGGATTCTGTTCTTTTGCGGCATGGGGGTATAATAAATCTGGAAAAATTTTAGGCTTTTTTCCATGAACATTTCAGCCACAAAAAGCCCGACATTTGAGGTTTAGTTAATAACCCCCACAGTGTGCTTTGTATGATTTCTAGCTTGTGTGCAGGCACAATGCTGGAAGATACCCTTACATGGGCAGTAATGATAATTGCACTGATCTTAATGGTGTAATTATGGGGCAGGTACCTACTGCTGCATTTTCAAGTAACAAATGTCTGATCATCAGTTGCACCATAAGGGTCGGCACACATTTCAGTTGTAGACAATGCAGGGGTATAATACCCTTTAGGTATTATACCTTTAGGTGATAATACCCTTTCCCGTTATTGCACCAGCAGGATCAGATGGATTTCCATTATTGCCTGAGATCCTATTTATTTTTCATAGATTGCTAGGGAAATAGTACTAACCTTTACACTATAGTCAGGTTACAGCTGTGAAGTGAAGCTCATCCTGGTACTGGATACTATTTCCCATAAATATATAATGCATACCGTGTGTCATTTATCATCATCATGCAATTAGACCAATTCATAGGAATATTAATAACAATTTATAGATATATAAATCTGTCTCTATATATATATTTAGATGTATAAGATATACAACAGAATTACTTTGCAAATGGGGCAATATACACTGTCCAAAATGTTATGGCCAAAAGATATTGCTTTTAGCATAAATTCTTTCATTTTTATTAAAAGTAGAAAAGCTGGTGTTTAATTCAATATATATCTGCAAACAGGTTACCTTCCTAACGTTTTGGAGAACTTCTAGTTACACGATTAATTAAAGGGGAATTACAAAGACAATCAGTTCTAAAGCAAAAGTTGTGCATTGAATTTCTAGCAAAGCAAAATGATACTCTCGAATCTGAATAAGGTTTTGTTCAAAGGTCACTGCTTCACAAAACCCGCTATCAGTTTCCATGCTAATCTGGCCACAGGCAGCATTACTTCTTTAGATTTTATGGATGATATTTTATTAAACCTTGGGAAAGACCTGCTTGATCAATCAGAAGTCAGCTTACCATGAATCACCAATACATGTCAACATCCTTTTATTTCAACTGTTCCTTAGATTATAAGATGTCCCTCCCACATTTTTTTTTAAATTTTCAACCCTTGTTTATTATTTATTTTAAGACTCCTGTTTGTTTTAAATTAATGTAAAGTGCTGCATAACTCGTTGATGCTATATAAATAAATGATTATAATGATGAGGCAGTATAGCGTATGGTATAACTACGGGTCTCTGGCACAGTCATACCCCCTCAGTCTGATATATATTTTTTTCAAGTCTAATATTTGTATCTTTTTCCACGACAATAGATACTGTATATAAAATAAACAGAGGGCATGTAACAGATGGTACAGATTTAAAGTAGAGTCATGCAGAAGCAGTCAAGCAGTGTGATTATTTAGGGATGAGAAAGCAAGTGATCAAGGGTATATACAGATAGTCACTATAACTGCTCAGTTGTTTTCACTGCTTTCCCAGCAGCATCCTCTATTCAACCCCTTCTCCCACTTCTTCCCCATATTTTAGCAAGCAGGAGGGTAGTATTTACTAGTTTGAGTGCAAATGATATATATTTAATTGGTTGCTTCTAACCTCCACAAATGTGGGGGACTTCTTGATGAGTCATAATCAAAAGTGCACAAACTCTATTCGCCTCCCCAAGCTGTCCTTACTGGGCCCCTATTACATAGTTACATAGTTAAATTGGGTTGAAAAAAGACAAAGTCCAGCAAGTTAAACCCCTACAAATGAAAACCCAGCATCCATACACACACCCCTCCCTACTTTTAATTAAATTCTATATACCCATATCTATACTAACTATAGAGCTTAGTATCACAATAGCCTTTGATATTATGTCTGTCCAAAAAATCAACCAATCCATTCTTAAAGGCATTAACTGAATCAGCCATCACAACATCATCCGGCAGTGCATTCCACAACCTCACTGTCCTGACTGTGAAGAACCCCTACGTTGCTTCAAATGAAAATTCTTTTCTTCTAGTCTAAAGGGGTGGCCTCTGGTACGGTGATCCACTTTATGGGTAAAAAGGTCCCCTGCTATTTGTCTATAATGTCCTCTAATGTACTTGTAAAGTTTAATCATGTCCCCTCGCAAGCGCCTTTTTTCCAGAGAAACAATCCCAACCTTGACAGTCTACCCTCATAATTTAATTCTTCCATCCCCCTAACCAGTTTAGTTGCACGTCTCTGCACTCTCTCCAGCTCATTTATATCCCTCTTAAGGACTGGAGTCCAAAACTGCACTGCATACTCCAGATGAGGCCTTACCAGGGACCTATAAAGAGGCATAATTATGTTTTCATCCCTTGAGTTAATGCCCTTTTTTATGCAAGACAGAACTTTATTTGCTTTAGTAGCCACAGAATGACACTGCCCAGAATTAGACAACTTGTTATCTACAAAAACCCCAAGATCCTTTTCATTTAAGGAAACTCCCAACACACTGCCATTTAGTGTATAACTTGCATTTATATTATATTTGCCAAAGTGCATAACCTTGCATTTATCAACATTGAACCTCATTTTCCAGTTTGCTGCCCAGTTTTCCAATTTGGACAAATCACTCTGCAAAGTGGAAGCATCCTGCATGGAACCTATAGTTCTGCACAATTTAGTATCATCTGCAAAAATAGAAACAGTACTTTCAATGCCCACCTCCAGGTCATTAATAAACAAGTTGAAAAGCAAGGGACCTAGTACAGAGCCCTGCGGTACTCCACTAACAACACTGGTCCAATTAGAAAATGTTCCATTTACCACCACTCTTTGTAGTCTATCTTTTAGCCAGTTCTCTATCCAGGTACAAATACTATGTTCCAGGCCAACATTCCTTAATTTAACCAGTAACCTTTTGTGTGGCACTGTATCAAATGCTTTAGCAAAGTCTAAGTAAATCACATCCACTGCCATCCCAGAATTGAGGTCTCTACTTACCTTCTCATAAAAATAAATTAAGTTAGTCTGGCAAGATCTATTACGCATAAAACCATGCTGGCACAAACTCATAGTATTATGATTTGCTATGAAGTCCAGTAGCTTATCCTTTATTAACCCTTCGAAAAGCTTTCCTACCACTGACGTCAGACTAACTGGCCTATAGTTTTGAGGCTGAGAGCGGGATCCTTTTTTGAATAGAGGCACCACATTAGCAATTCGCCAGTCTCTCAGCACTATGCCAGATCTCCATGAATCCTGAAAAATTAAGTAAAGAGGTTTGGCAATAACAGAGCTAAGTACCCTGGGATGAATACCATCTGGCCCCGGACATTTGTTAATCTTAACATGTTCTAGTCTCTTCATGTGTGAACCATGCATCATTAGTTGTATTACTAGAATTGGTACTGTTAAGAAGGAAACCTTCACTTACTGGTTCCTCATTTGTGTAGACAGATGAAAAATATGAGTTCAGAATCTGCGCTTTTATTTTGTTTTCATCAACCAGCTGACCCCCCTCTGAAACTAAAGGTCTTCCTGCTTCATTTTGTTACTATGTTACCACCATGTTCCTCTGCTGTTGGGGGAATCCGCCCACCCCCATACTGTACCATACTGTACCATACAACCTCCATGACTCAGATCTGGAGATTTTTTAATCCCCTAATTATTTATAACCCATATCCCATATACGTATAATGGTGAATTATCTACAATATGATGGGAAAATTGAATTATTTAGCATTTCCTACAACCCCTGTAGTGACACTGTGGAGTATAGAGGCTCAAATATGGAATATATTATGATTTTTGTGCAGAATAACCATATATATCTATTAGTAAACATATGAAAGGACTCTCTCCTTTCCTTGTAAAATATTCAATTGAATATTGTATCACAGCCTTATAGTTTTAACCAGAAAATAAAGAAAAATATAGAAATAGCATGAATATGTAACAAAAGAAATACTAATGCACTTTACAAAAGGATATACCTGATCTATGCAAAGGATTTCTATCTTGCATGCATTGGGTAAATAACCTATATTCACTGTAGAATTTATTACAAACACTGATCAATATGAGCCTTGGGACTAGCTCACTACAGAGTGCATGCACTTGACTTTATATATGTGTGTAATTGATCATATACCGGAAAAAATATGGGAATGTAATGTTATTACCACTGTGCAGAATACCGTGGCCTTACAGGCTTTATAGATTTATTTGGCAATAGTTCTGTTATTTAATTGGTACAACAAGGTATAACCTATCAAAACTGGGTAATGAGGCAGTATTTAAACCTGTTGTCCTATTAGGACTACTTTCATTGCAGCTGGAAAGGACAAGATGCATCTAATTCATATCTGTCTCTAGGGTTGCACTGTACCACTTACTGACACAAATGCTGATCCAGCTTTGCTTAATGCTCATAGCGGAGGGAAGAGAGAATTGCATTGTTCTGCACTGAGAAGAAATGGCATAACTATAGATAGTCCTTTCATTACTGTGCCTGTTTGGAGACTAATTTATATGTAGATGTCTGCTGCAACTGTGCTGGAATAAAAAGAAAAATATATGCTATCATATTTATTATAATTATTTATAATCAAGTATACCTTTGACTTCATTTTCTTTAACTATTTGCATAAACCAAGCACATGTATGCTTACACCTGGACACAGCAGGTAAGGGTCAGTACCTGATGGAGGACACAGTGCTGGGCACTAGACTGTACAGAAAACTTACTGATCGGAACTCCATTTTGGAAGCAGTCAGCCATCATCCACCTGCAACAATTTGCGGTATACCTTACTCACAATTTTTGAGGGTTATACGTAATAACATGGCAAGAGATACCGCAGAAATACAACTTCGTGAAATGTTTGCTAGATTTCTCGAAAGGGGTTACTTGCAAGAATTGTTAGTTACACAACTTGACAGGGCTTTGAAACATACACAAGCTTCTCTTCTCTCCCCATCACGGGATAAAAGTCTGCAAGAAAGTCAGCTAATTTTCACAACCACCTTCTCCACAGTATCTAGTCAGTTGACAGCTAGCATAGAGAAACACTGGCCCATGCTGCGTATAGATGAGTCACTGAGCCTACACTCCACAAAGAAACCTCTGATGGGATTCAAAAGGGGAAAAATCTCAGAGACCTACTTGTTAGAACTGACTTCAAGAGTACCCCTAACCCTGAGACTAACTGGCTATCGAAACAGCAGAAAAAGGGATGCTACAAATGCCCAGATTGTGTCACCTGCAGGTGCCTACTAACCGGACCTGACTTCCCCCACCAACACATGGGCAAGAGATTTAAAATCACACACAGATTGAGTTGCAGCTCCACGTACATTGTATACATCATTACCTGCCCCTGTGGGATGTATTACGTGGGGAAGACCTGTACCACTTTTAAAGAAAGGATTGCTAACCACCGTTCAACAATCCGCAAAGCGTTAAAGGAGGGTAATGCCCTACAACCGGTAGCCAAGCATTTTTTGATGAAAGGACATACACTCCCC
Organism: Xenopus petersii; assembly: GCA_038501925.1. Taxonomy (NCBI): domain Eukaryota; kingdom Metazoa; phylum Chordata; class Amphibia; order Anura; family Pipidae; genus Xenopus; species Xenopus petersii. Next base: position 103,643,886 of record CM076676.1, read on the forward strand.
ACTTTTAGATGCATGCCGTTTGACCATCAGCCACCACTAGAAAGAGGGGGCAATAGGGATCAAGCCCTACTAAGAAGGGAATCCAGATGGATCCACAAACTTGACACCGTGGCCCCCAGAGGACTTAACGAAACTTTACCATTTGGATGTTTTTTTTAATGACTTGATACGTGGTAATTTCCACAAAAGACTTTGAGCTATGAACCTGCCATTTTTTTGAATAACTAAACATTGTCCACTGTTGTTCTGTATTTGTATTTGTATGCAGTCTGCCATATTTCAGCGTATTGGCTTCACTGGCCGCACTCTGTGGCATGAGTTACGCTGTCACCTTGTTTTTAATATGCCTGGACCAATGACTCACTCTACACCACAAGGTACATTGGCACCCTCTGTCCACCATATACAGTATCACATATAGTGAAACTGTCTTTCCAGGGCACCTGCCTGGGCATACAGACTACATGTGCATCTGGTCCTGATATGTGGGTTATGCAGGGGCGCTTCGCCAATGAGGCAAGTTGAGGCTGTCGCCTCAGGCGGTAGCGCCCCACTAGGTACCAGGGGCAGCAAAAATGCTGCTCCTGGTACTTTAAGAGCGAATTTCTGGGGGAGGGGGGGCAGCAGCAATTGCTTCTGCCTCAGGCGGCGGAGGGGCCAGGATCACCCCTGGGGTTATGAGAGTAGGTGGGACAAATATCGGTTTGGGTCTAAGTCTGCTCAGCTTGCTAGCCTTATATACACCTGTAATATGGACAATGTGCGACATAAGACGGCTGGTCTCCAATAGGATGTTGATTGGCCTCAGTGTCATACGGTCCAGCTAACTTCCAGCACGAGCTCGCCGTACGGCGTTGCTATGCTAGTGATGCAGCGTTACAGGTCGGCGTGGCGAATTTGAGCATGACACTCCGGACCGTCCCACTGATCCTCTGAGCCGTATTGGTTGTCTCCACCTCTACAGGACCTTGGACGGGGAGCTAGCCACGCCCCCTTCCAGCCCCTTATTTGGCGATGTGCCTACCTGATAACTTTTGGTTTTATTATGATTGGACTTTGGTGGTAATATGAAGAGGTCCGCTGCACTTGATGTGAACCCCCCTCTTCACTCACGTCTCCCAGCACCACTTTATTGTATTTTTGCAACACTGGTGTTTTGGTTGCCTAGCAACGTTCTTTGGGCATCAAAAGGTGTATTTAAGCGTTCTCTGAGCACCCACTCGTTTTTCCCTGATGAAAGTTCCATGAGGAACTGAAACGTTGGAATAATAAACCTGCTTGCTTTGACTAATCTTGTCTGGCTATAAAATTCCTTGGAGTGCTGCCATTATCTGCTGTCTTTTGTATTTCCATTTGGACTAGCACCCAGGTTATGAACATTGGCTTAAGGTGTGCGCTCCTATCTGCTGTAATATATATATATATATATATATATATATATATATATATATATATATATATAGCAGGAGATCCGGCACTCACGAAATGGAGGTCTGGCGTGCCTGGGTGCAGTCCAGGTACAATACCATCAATTAGAAATAGAAAAGATCGCACCCGCAGGACTTATTCTTAAACAAAAAAGATTTATTGTGAGTAGATGCTGACGTTTCGGCTGAGACAACAGCCTTTCTCAAAGTCACAAGAGTATCACAAATGTGGATATAAATACACGGTGTGGCGGGAAAAAACACATTACAAATTACAAAACGCACACCTGAGGCAGAGGAAATGACGTGTAGAAAGTGGGAGTGAATACGGTAAAAATACCTTCAGTGGACAGCAAGGGGTTAAATTAATCAAAGAAAAACGAAAACCTAAAGAAGAATAACAATCACATCCGGAGAAATTAAAATGCACACTAATCAAATATAAACGTAACAAGGGAATCGCAATAGGAACACAGTACCGATTTCACGGACACATATGTGTACAAAAACTCTGCGATACTGGAACGAATGCTTGTGTGTTATCATATATAGAAAAAAGAAAAAAGAAAAAATAACCAAGTGTCAATAGGTATATTAATATACAATGTTGCAGTCAATCACAAGGTTGCTGGGGAATAAATCAATAAAAGAAAGCCTTCTAACTGTTTTTAGAAACTACACGGAAAAATAAGGAGAGGTACGGTACAGCGAAAGATAGAGAGAACACGGACACGGACACAGTGTGCGATTAGATAATCACCCTATATAAGTGATAAGGTATATATTTAACCTCAGAGAACTTCATAGAAAGAAGACGGACAGAGAATGAAAAGGATACCGAAACATCCAAGAGTAGAAATAAAGTTATAGAACGAAAATCAAAGTATATTGATGAAGAGATCGAAAAAAGGAAAAATAAAGAAATAGATAAAAAATAAATAAAAAATAAACATATCCTAAAAAATATATTGAAATAAAAAACGGGCAGGAGAAAAATCCATAACGAAGCAGATTAAAAATAAGGTGTAAACTCGTAACCACAGATAACCAAAGAGGTATGTACTTGCTTTTGTACGATCACAGTCCACGCTCAAGCTTGGGAACAACACCGCTCTAGTATGAGTGAGGCCCGCAATGTCCCTTGGTCCATATTTGTCAGATCAGTATACACACGATCGCCGGACGTGACCTAGATGCGGGACTCAATGTGGGTTGTGCAGCAGTACAAACCATCGTCCCAGTAGATCAGGAACATCATCAGCGGTAAGGCGGTAAGTGCAGCTCGTCTTAGGGGAACCACGATTTAAGGTTCACCTGGCTCGGGAGGCGTGCAGATCCTTCCAATCTGATCGGTCGCAATTGTTGCCGTGTGCTGTCAGGAAAGCCGTCGAACCATGCCAGGATGGATGTCGAGCGTGACCCGTCAGCCACTGGAACGATGTAGCAGTCGCTGTTAACCCCAAGGTGTCCAATCTCGTACACACCAACCTCTTTGTGACTGTAGTTGTCGAATCAACTTCACATGGGTGTCAAGCTGGGTGATGTGCTGTGAGGCGCGTTCGCCCTGGTTGATCATTCTTTGAGTATTCATCAACGAGTATTTACAAACTCTTTCAATGTAGGCACGTTTGTCTGTGCGGCGAGCGTTTGGTTAGGACACTCCAGGGTTCCACCCTCAATGGAACATCACACAAGCCCCAAAGTAAATGCCAAGGTTCAGCAAAACGAGGAGCCACTACCATCATCTCGTGGTGTATCTTCCGTCCGTGCACGGGTCTGGGATCAGGCAACAAGGGCCATGTAAGTTGGAAAAGAAAATGAGCAAAATAAGCTAAATCAAAAAGTATATAAAGGTTAAATCAAAAAATATATATGAATCAAAAAATATATATAAACAAAAAATAAATAGAAATGAAAAATAAAAAATATACAAACTGAAAAAATGGAAAAAAATAGCAAATAATGTAAAGAAAGGAAGAGTGAAACAACCATCAAGTACCAACATTTAAGCGAGCTAAGACCACAACCAGAGAAAAAGAAAAAGAGAGAAAACAAGGGGAAGAGACGACATGTAACAGAAGAACATGAAACAGCTTCAGTCAGGGGAGTATGTAAGCTACCAAAATAATTCATTCACCATCCACCTATGGGACAGCTTGTTAAGGAGAGACCAATCTAGACGAAGGGGGGCACAGAACTATGTATAGATCAGCAATATGTTATACTGAAGGCTATTGTAGAGTAAGGTTAAGCCTATCGTGTGAGTTCATCACACTCAAGTAGGATCACAGTTCCACGGACTATCCCAACCCTATAGGAAAAATAAACAGCCATTAGTTATAAAAAACAGGTTGCAATCAACTGTAAATGAAAGGGGCATATGATATGAGTTCGTTAAGTCCATATGGATAGATCGTGTTGAGTCTGTGTATCCATCGTAGTTCACACTGGAGTAACATCTTCTCCCGATTGCCCCCACGTACTGGTTGTGGTACATGGTCTATCATCATGCAGCGTAAGCTTGCCAGTGTGTGTCTGTGGTGTAAAAAGTGGGCCGCCACTGGTGTGTCAGCCTTGCCTGAAGAGAGTGCTGTCCTAATCGCTGACCGATGGTTGGCCATCCGCTCCCGAAACGTGGTAATTGTCTTGCCCACATAGAACTGTCCACACGGGCATTTGATGAAATAGACAAGAAATTTAGAAGTGCAGGTCAGTTTGTAATTGATGGCAATAGGTTTGCCCGAATGTGGATGATTAAACGAAGAGCCTGTGATAAGGGAATTGCAGGTGATGCACGATGGACAGCGAAAGCAGCCCTTCCTTCCAGTGCTAAGCCATGTATCAGTGGTGCTTTGTTGATAGCAGTGGATAGGATCTGTTTTAACCAAGATATCCCTGAGATTTCTTCCTCTCCTGTAAGCGATCCGGGGCCTAGAACGAAAGATGGGGGGGAGTGTGATATCTCTTTCCAGTACCGACCAATGGTTATGTATAGCCAAGGTCAATGATTTTACATCAGGGGTATAGGTGGTCAAAAACACTAGGGATTCACTGTCAGTGTCAGTTGATGTAGGTGCGTCCAGTGCCCCATGTAGTAAGTTCTGCTGTGTATGTAATAGGGCTCGCTCTCTGCAGGAGAGAAGTTCATGTAGCAGATACCCTCTCTGTGATAATCTCAATGTCAAATCCTCTAATTGTGCACTTAATTGCATCGGGTCCGAATTGTTCCTCACCATCCGTATCATCTGCGAATAGGGAACACTTTTCTTGATATGCGGTGGGTGACAGGACGTATGATGTAACAGGGTATTGCGGTACGTGGTGGTCTCGTAGCCATTGTTAGTCAGCGTCACCGTCAGATCTAAAAAGGAAATCTGCTTATCATCAATATTGGCCGTAAAACGTATAATAGTAGGTAAGGTATTAAGTTCATTTACCATGGCCTCAAATTGTTCCGTGGAGCCAGTCCATAACAGAAACAGATCGTCGATGAAGCGATATAACTTGTGGATGTAGGCACCATACTTAGACAAAATGTGTGTTTCTTCATATTTGTCCATATACAGATTTGCAAATGCTGGCGCGACATTTGAACCCATACTTGTCCCACTGATCTGTAAGAAGTAGGTGAGTTCAAATTTGAAGTAGTTACAAGTGAGGCAGATTCGAAGAAGTTGTATCAAAAATTCAGTGGGGGGTCTCCCCTGTTCAGGATATTTGACTAAGAAGTCCATGATGTTACCGATGCCCTCCTCTGTGGGAATAACAGTGTACAAGGAAGATACATCCATGGTTGCTAGTTTCGTTCCTCTCGGGAATGGTGATGCCGAGTGAAGTTTGGTGAGAAAGTCACCAGAATCTTGTATATATGTGGACGTCCTTTTCACAATCGGTTGAAGAAAATGGTCAACGAAAATGGCAAGGGGCTGCAAGAGCGAGTCCCTTGCGCTCACAATGGGACGCCCAGGAGGCGATGTCAGGCCTTTGTGGATCTTCGGAAGAGTGTAAATTATTGGGCAGATGGGGAATTCCTGTGTCAGGAAATCTCTGATGTCTGTGGTAAGTATTCCGCAATTGAGACCGGCTTGTATAATGTCATCAATTTGACGCTTAAAAACAGAGGTAGGGTCATTGGGGAGTCGTTTATAGACTGCTGTGTCGGATAGCTGACGAGTAATCTCCATCCGATAGTCCTTGTAGTCCTGAACCACTACTGCCCCACCCTTGTCGGCAGGTCTAATGACAATATTGGGATTCCTGGATAGATTCCGTAATGCTTCTTTCTCAGCTTTCGTCAAATTAGGATATGTGTTTTGGGCCCTCTTAAGTTTGTGTGTTTCATCAATCAATAGCCTGGTATAGGCTTCAATAGATTTAGGAGTATTAATTGGCTCGAAACGACTTGGTCTTTTGAACAAGGACGACTGTCCACATGTTTCTAAAATATTCTTTAAGTTTCAAAGTCCTTTGGAATCGATGAATGTCAGTCAAAATCTCCAGTGGCTCCTCGTTTTGCTGAACCTTGGCATTTACTTTGGGGCTTGTGTGATGTTCCATTGAGGGTGGAACCCTGGAGTGTCCTAACCAAACGCTCGCCGCACAGACAAACGTGCCTACATTGAAAGAGTTTGTAAATACTCGTTGATGAATACTCAAAGAATGATCAACCAGGACGAACGCGCCTCACAGCACATCACCCAGCTTGACACCCATGTGAAGTTGATTCGACAACTACAGTCACAAAGAGGTTGGTGTGTACGAGATTGGACACCTTGGGGTTAACAGCGACTGCTACATCGTTCCAGTGGCTGACGGGTCAAGCTCGACATCCATCCTGGCATGGTTCGACGGCTTTCCTGACAGCACACGGCAACAATTGCGACCGATCAGATTGGAAGGATCTGCACGCCTCCCGAGCCAGGTGAACCTTAAATCGTGGTTCCCCTAAGACGAGCTGCACAATAGCCTTACCGCTGATGATGTTCCTGATCTACTGGGACGATGGTTTGTACTGCTGCACAACCCACATTGAGTCCCGCATCTAGGTCACGTCTGGCGATCGTGTGTATACCGATCTGACAAATATGGACCAAGGGACATTGCGGGCCTCACTCATACTAGAGCGGTGTTGTTCCCAAGCTTGAGCGTGGACTGTGATCGTACAAAAGCAAGTACATACCTCTTTGGTTATCTGTGGTTACGAGTTTACACCTTATTTTTAATCTGCTTCGTTATGGATTTTTCTCCTGCCCGTTTTTTATTTCAATATATTTTTTAGGATATGTTTATTTTTTATTTATTTTTTATCTATTTCTTTATTTTTCCTTTTTTCGATCTCTTCATCAATATACTTTGATTTTCGTTCTATAACTTTATTTCTACTCTTGGATGTTTCGGTATCCTTTTCATTCTCTGTCCGTCTTCTTTCTATGAAGTTCTCTGAGGTTAAATATATACCTTATCACTTATATAGGGTGATTATCTAATCGCACACTGTGTCCGTGTCCGTGTTCTCTCTATCTTTCGCTGTACCGTACCTCTCCTTATTTTTCCGTGTAGTTTCTAAAAACAGTTAGAAGGCTTTCTTTTATTGATTTATTCCCCAGCAACCTTGTGATTGACTGCAACATTGTATATTAATATACCTATTGACACTTGGTTATTTTTTCTTTTTTCTATATATGATAACACACAAGCATTCGTTCCAGTATCGCAGAGTTTTTGTACACATATGTGTCCGTGAAATCGGTACTGTGTTCCTATTGCGATTCCCTTGTTACGTTTATATTTGATTAGTGTGCATTTTAATTTCTCCGGATGTGATTGTTATTCTTCTTTAGGTTTTCGTTTTTCTTTGATTAATTTAACCCCTTGCTGTCCACTGAAGGTATTTTTACCGTATTCACTCCCACTTTCTACACGTCATTTCCTCTGCCTCAGGTGTGCGTTTTGTAATTTGTAATGTGTTTTTTCCCGCCACACCGTGTATTTATATCCACGTTTGTGATACTCTTGTGACTTTGAGAAAGGCTGTTGTCTCAGCCGAAACGTCAGCATCTACTCACAATAAATCTTTTTTGTTTAAGAATAAGTCCTGCGGGTGCGATCTTTTCTATTTCTATATATATATATATATATATATATATTTATATATATGATTTTATCTCAAAATAATTTGTAATTTATTTGATGAGTAAAGAATGTTTTCATGTTTGGATTCTAATCATGAAATCTCCCCTTTTCTCTGGCCTCACATAGGATTAATGATAGGCCAAAAACAGAATCAAGCAAGTGAGAAAAGAGTTTACTACAGAATAGGGATGTCGCGGACTGTTCGCCTGCGACATCGACTGTTCGCGTTCGTCTAATGTTCGCGAACGTCGCGCGACGTTCGCCAATTTGGGTTCGCCTTAGCTGGCGCTTTTTTTTGCCATTTCTCCCCCAGACCAGCAGATACATGGCAGCCAATCAGGAAGCTCTCCCTCCTGGACCACCCCCACACCCCATGGACCACTCCCCTTCCATATATAAACTGAAGCCCTGCAGCGTTTTTTCATTCTGCCTGTGTGTGCTTGGAAGAGCTAGTGTAGGGAGAGAGCTGTTAGTGATTTGAGGGACAGTTGATAGTAGCTTTGCTGGCTAGTAATCTACTTGATACTGCTCTGTATTGTAGGGACAGAACTCTGCAGGGATTTGAGGAACATTTTAGGTTAGGTAGCTTTGCTGGCTAGTAATCTACCTTCTACTGCAGTGCTCTGTATGTAGCTGCTGTGGGCACTGATCTCTTCTGATCTCATCTGCTGACTGCTGTAATAACCCAATAGTCCTTGTAAGGACTGCTGTTATTTTCTTTTTTGTTTTTTTACTTTGCTACTATAAGAGCCCAGTGCTATTAGTCTAGCTGTGTTGGGGAGTGGGACTGGTGTGCTACTGTGCTGCTCCTAGTAGTTCAGCACCAACCAGAGTAATTTTTTTTTTTTTTAATATACATATATTTTTTTTTTATTTTACTTATCTTACTGTTCTTTAACGTGTCCAGTGCTGTTTGCTGTTCTTCATAGTAGTGCACCAATAGTAGTGCACTTGCAGGCATTATTTGCCCAGTGTGTTCTTCAAACAACTGCCACCTAGCTGTGTGAGCTTGTTCACATTCTGTCTAAATATCAATAATAATACCGTCTCCAGAAACACCACCTTAGTGACGTTGTTCAAGCAGCAATAATATATTCCGTATCCACTGCTGTAGTGTATACGTTGACCTTGCAGGCATTGTTTCAATTTGTTTGCCCAGTGTGTTCTTCATTTTCAAACAACTGCCACCTAGCTGTGTGAGCTTGTTCACATTCTGTCTAAATATCAATAATAATACCGTCTCCAGAAACACCACCTGAGTGACGTTGTTCAAGCAGCAATAATATATTCCGTATCCACTACTGTATACGTTGCCCTTGCAGGCATTGTTTGCCCAGTCTTTAACCAAGTGCCACCTAGCTGTGTGAGCTTTTTCACATTCCGTGTCCAGAAACATCACCTGAGTGACGTAGTGTGATTTCTGCCCTTTACAGCACAAAACGCAGCGCTGTGTCAACAATGTATTTTTCAGATACATTTTTGCCCTTGATCCCCCTCTGGCATGCCACTGTCCAGGTCGTTGCACCCTTTAAACAACTTTAAAATCATTATTCTGGCCAGAAATGTCTTTTCTAGCTTTTAAAATTCGCCTTCCCATTGAAGTCTATGGGGTTCGCGACGTTCGCGAACCGTTCGCATTTTTGACGCAAGTTCGCGAATATGTTCGCGAACATTTTTTCCGACGTTCGCTACATCCCTACTACAGAATCTTGGAGAGATCAGCAATTTAGATTTCTACATCTTGGATATAGTACACTATTTTTGAATTATCTTGACTCTAGTAAGGTATCTTATAAATATAACATAGACATTTATTACTATATATGGTTATATATTAAATTACTGTGGGGAAAATTCAAGAATTTATGAGCAAGACAACTTATTTTGATTTTAAACTTTCCCCACAATTTGCACTTCATTGATTATCTCCAGGAGTCTGATGAAAATTCTATCACTGATATTTCTGATAAATTTTATTGATTTATTTCTGTTTTCTTAGTAATGGCAACTACTATGAAGGTTATCTTTTTGTACTGGATTAAGGATACTGCTCCAGTTGTATACGTTGTTCTTAAATATCTCCATAGACTTTGCTTACAAGATGCTATTAGATATAAATTATGAGACCATATTTAGAAACAGAAAACAAAAAGGTAATTTATTTATAAGTTTATGGGAGAAAATCATGAGGTCTGTAAAATCCTTTGCTACCTGTTTTGAACTTCACTGTACCGTTCACATGTATCATTGGAGAAAATGTTTGCTGTGTTTTTAAATTTGTTGAGTAAAAAAGATGAAGTAGATCACTTGGTCACTTGGTAGTTAATACCTGTTAATGTTAAATCAATGTTTGTATGATTCGCATAGAATCTTGGCAAATATTGTTTGTTTGAAACTTTACTGCTGTATTATTTAAAAAATCAATAAAGAGAATTTGAAAAGAAAAACAGGAAAAAACAATTTCCCAAATGATCCAGAGAATTACACTGATTAGCTTTGGTCTTAGTCCTTATATGGTCTCCACTGGAGAGTTGCTGTATATAAGGGCAGGAGCACACGGGCAGATTCGGGGAGATTTAGTAGCCTGTCGACTAATTGCCTCCTGACTAATTGCCTCTTCTTCAGGGCGACAATCCCCCCCAACTTCCTTCCCCCTGCCTTCCACCTGCTAAAATAAAAAATCGCCTGCGGCAATGCACTCGTGGTGCTTCGATTTCTGAAGTTGCCCGAAGTTTCCTTGTGAGGCAACTTCTGGCGACTTCAGAAATCGAAGCGCCATTGCACTGGTGTTTTCTCATTAAAGCAACCGGAAGGTAGTTTGGGGAGATTAAATCTCCCCAAATCTGCCCATGTGCCCCTGCCCTAAAAGGCCTTGCAGACTTTGGCAAAGTGGGTTCAAAATAGGTACAAAAATGGCAAATGAGTCAAGTGCAGACATTGCAGTAAAAAAAACAAGATAACTATTGATTTATGTGTGTCTAATTATCTATCAGAAATAGAATTGAATTATAATTATCAGTTAACTAGTAAATCACCATCCTGTACCCCTACCATTGTTACCACTGATGTGGTGTCACACTCATTTGTTGTCACTGTAAAGTCGAAGGACGGGCCAATAACTATGCTAATGACATACAGTATATCTGTTTGCATCTCTGTATCTTAATTCTGGTTACTATTTGTTACTAGAGTTCATTACCAGACAGCTACTGCAAAACACAGATATTATTATTTTTAATAATGGGATTTGATTATTTCCATAATTCTTGCCCACTTAGTCCACTATCAGAAATTTCATCTAGTTATTTTGGATGCCCACCAACACTGCCCTAGCCCAGTGGTACATTAAAACGGCCCTGATGTCAGTATGATAGTATAGTTAAAATGATTGTGAAGTGTATGATCAACATTTACATGTAATACAAATAAAGCTGATAAAATGTTCCTCCTGCAGAAAGTGACATGAGAAGATATTTTTAAACTAGAGAAAAAGACCTTCAAACATTAGCATAGAATGATAGAAAGGTGGTATTTAATAATTAATTGGTGATAAAGAATAATTATTTTTATACACTTTTACATTATCAGCACTGGTTGATATAGTAGTTATTTGATTTAAAGGTTTGTGAAGAATTAATTTTCATCCATGTGAAAATGAATTCGATCGGTGCCTTTTGTGGCAGGAGAGCTGGCATACTATGGGTCACACTGTAGGGCAACTTTCCCATCCTACATGTCCACTGTTCAGGCAAACTTAGACTTACATATTGCTATAATCTAGTTGTAGTGTTTAACCAACAATACTCGTTCTATGCAGATCACATGTAACAAAATGTTACGGTTTACTAATCATTCAAATATAAACTCACAAGAACTGTTTGTTTTGTGTGCTTTTTTAAAGCACAGTAGCACTCGTGAGGCCACTTCAGGTGACTCCAGAAAATGAAGCGCCGCAAGTGCAATGCCCCACAGGGGGAAGCAGTTTGGGGAGATTAGTTGCCCCAAAGAATAGGCGATTAGTCGCTGGGCGTCTAAATCTCCCCGAATCTCCCAGTATGACCTTACCCTTAGGGGCAGATTTATCACAGGTTGAGGTGAATTTTCAAATGAAAAAAATTTGAATTTCAAGCTATTTTTTGTATACTTCGACTAGGGAATAGTCCAAATTCGATTTGAATTTTAAAAAAATTCAAAAATTAGAATATCGAAATTTATCATGTACTGTCTCTTTAAAATTCGACCTCGACCATTCGCCATCTATATAACCTGCCGAATTGCTGTTATAGCCTACGGGGGACCTCCTAGAACCTATTTGGAGTCAATTGGTGGACTTTTTTTTTTTTTTTCAGCCTTAGTTAGTATTTGCATTTCATGCTTTGTGGTTTGCCAGCAATGTAATGGAACATTGTAACCGGCCAATGCATAATCTACCACTGGTGCTCATTTATTTGTGCAATTAAATGCATAACTTTGTGTGAGTAGAAGCTATTAGGTGCTTTAAATATTTGCTCTGTTTATGCCTCATTTTATTTAATGCTCAGTTCATTTTGTAAAAAAAAATTGGTAAATATACAAACCTTTTAACTGAGTTTAGAATGCATACTTAGTTCAAGGCTGTAAAAGGGGTTGTTCACCTTTAATTAACTTTTAGTATGAGATTGATATTCTAAAACAAATTGCAATAGGTTTTTATTTGTGGTTTTTGAGTTATTTAGCTTATTATTCAGCAGCTCTCCAGTTTGTAATTTCAGCAATCTGGTTGCTAGGGTCCAAATTACACTGGCAACCATGGAATATGAATAGGAGAGGCCCTAAATAGAAAGAAGAGTAAAGGAAAGTAGCAATAGAGAATTTGTTTCTTAGATGGGGTCACTGGAAAGAGTCAGAAGAATTCAAAAACTATAAAAAAAATAAAAATAAATTAAGGCCAAATGAAAACTTGCTAAAAGTATGCTAAAACATACTAAAAGTTAACGTAAAGGTGAACCACCCATTTAAGGGAACATTATTCCTCCTATTTTTTTAGCTAGTTTAACCTTTTTTAAATTGTGGTGCCATTTTTCAAGATTGTGAGTTGAGATTCTGACCTTTCTTATTCCTTAGATGTTTGTAGAACCCATTGTATTAAATCTGGCACATAAATACAGTAGAACCCCCATTTTACATCCCTTGATGTCAAATTTTCCCTCATTTGATATTGTTGTTTTGTGGTCCCACCTACGGGACAAATTTACTTAGCTCCGAAGTTGTGCCAGCGACGGCTTCGCTCACTTCGCAGCACTTCGCCAGGTGTAGATTCGCCAGGGCAGTGCAAATTCACTAAAATCCAAAGTTACGTCCAGGGAGCAATAAGGTAGCAAAGTTGTGCTAGCATTAGTCAAGCAAAGCGAAGTTACGCTAGCGATGCATAATTTGCATATGGCGTGAAGTTAAAGTACAATGGACGTATATGTAGCAGCAAATACATTACACTACACAAGCCTGGGAAACCTTAATAAAATGAAATAGAGTTATTATAATGCCCTACACATGATCCCAGTGTATAGTTTAGGTGCCCTATGTTAGGAAATGTAGGGGGGAAGCCGGTTACCCCAAAAAAGATTTACGGTCTTTTGCAGTCTATCACCCTGAAAAAAGGAAAAGACAACAGCGTTTTTTGAGGAACTCCTATCTACTCCTATCTACTCTATTGCACTTCGCAGAAGTTTCCCTGTACTAATCCTTAAGTTCCTTACAAAAATTTCGAGTCCGCTCAAATGCTGCAGCTTCATAAGCAAAAAGGTGCACGTACCATCAGTGGTCCATCCTCCACTCAGATTAGTAGAATTAGTTCAGCACAGCACCACGTACCTGTAGATAAAAAAATGCCTTTATTCAAATTCTGTTCAGCAACATTTCAGACCTATATATGGCCTTTTAAAAAGCTTGGAAAAGCTTTTCCAAGCCGGTAAAAATGAAAAGCTTTTGGCCGGTAAAAATGAAGCTTTATGCCAATGTTAGTAATAGGAAAAAACAACAAGAATATAGGAAGGCCGGTATTTTTTCCAGAAAAGGTGGCAACCCTAAACGGACCCTGTGCTGGGAGGGGGTCTCTGACCCCCAAAAACACTACAGTGTTCACTTCCTCTTCCTTATATGACATCACACATTGTACTGGTAGCTAACTTAACTACTATTGGCTGTGTCTGCTGTCAATCTGCCACTGCTTCCTGTGCTGGGGAATTTGAGCAGCATTCAGGTACTGAAGAGAAACTGTTACAAGTTTGTGAGAGGTTGGGGGAGTGTGGGCTGTGTGCTGCAGAGACTTCAACTGTGCAGATGGGGGGATCGAGGTGCTTGGGACCTGGGGTTTTACGGATAATGGATCTTTCCATAATTTGGATCTTCATACCTTAAATCTACTAGAAAATCATGTAAACATTGAATAAACCCAATAGGATAGTTTTGCTTCCAATAAGGATTAATTTTATCTTTGTTTGGATCAAGTACAAGCTACTGTTTTATTATTACAGAGAAAGAAAAGGAAACGATTTTTAAAAATTAGAATTATTGGATTATAATGGATACTATACAGAAATATATTATTGTGGGGGGTCAATGTAATGTAAAATCATTACTCAGCAGTTGATGTCACTTCCGGGACTATCAGTTGAATTTTTGTGCATAAAGTAAAATATTTTTCTGGTATAAATCCCTATATCATTTTTTTTTGGTATTTAGAGCTCTAAATCTTGTTCCAGAAGTGGAATACTTAAACAGGTTCTCCTGAAAAAAAGGTATCGTTTTCCTAGGTAAATGACAGCCCCCCAGGAGAGAGCACAAAATGTTCAAAAAACCCGCCCTTATCACACTGCTCTGCCTGTCACTTAGGACTGCCACCTCACCCCTTTAAAACCAAACACATATGGAATCCACAAGCTGCATGGCTAATTAGCAATTTAGATGCATGATACATACAGTAGCTACACATAAATCATTTCAGTCTGCAGCATGCATCTAAATGAATTGCTAATTAGCCATGCAGCTTGTGGATTCCATATGTGTTTGGTTTTAAAGGGGTGAGGTGGCAGCCCTACTGTCACAGCTACTGTAGATGTGTAAGTTACATAAGTTTCTAAGCAAGTCAGTGCTGGTTTTGTTGCAATTTTGTAAATGACTGACATTATGCTTAATGTCAAAGGTATTAAAAGATAAAAATGTAGAAAAGCCGGTATTTATTCCCAGAAAAGGTTGCAGCCCTTTGGCACTCCATTAAGTTATAGGTTAGGCAGAAAGAGAGTGCAAGAATTGGGAGAACAAGGTTGCTCTTTCCTTTTCTGCAGTATTTGTCTGCATGGCTGTGTGATTGTTTTATTGCAAGGCAGGTTTTTTATATGCTGCGTCTGTTAACCTCTGCCATTACAATTGAGTAATCAACCAATGGCCATTCAAATTACGTGACTGGTTACAGTTCACAAGCAACCAATGATTTACTAGGAGGCAGTGTCGGACTGGCCCACCGGGTATTTTCCCGGTATCCCGCCGGGCCAGTCCCCCTCTCCTGATTTCTTTGGGTCCTAAAAACCCCCCCATTTGCGGCACATCGCTGTGCGGCTATGTGTGTGCATGTGTGCCGTGCAGCTCTGTGTGCGCATACGCACTGTACGGCTTCTTGCGCATTTGTGCGCCATTTCGTTTGGGGGCCAGGGGGTCCGGGACAGTAAGTCCCGGAGGGCCCGGGCCCCCCAGTCCGACCCTGCTAGGAGGAGGGCAGTATCAACATCCAATAGGAAACAAGCAAAGGCAAAGCCTGGGCATGATGATGTAATCATATAGGAAGTTCTTGGTGTGTCAGGATCAAAATAGGCCACTCCTATCACTTCAGAAAATTGGTCAGAGTGACAGGAGAAGAACTGAGTTAATAGGTATAAAAATTAACTTTTACAATGGCATTTTAACTTTTTGTTATGGAAAATGTTTTTTCTAACACATTGAGAGCATTGTTAGTGGTTTCATAAGATTTGTACATTGAAGGTGAACAACCCCTTTAAGCATCCGTGAATCATAGGATCCCAGTGGTTTGCCCTTATTTTTTTTAAAATGGCACATGCTACTAAAAATGTATATTATTATAGTTTATTTACTTGAAGCATAAAGTCTTACGTATGAGTTGTTTTTAGGGTTGCCACCCGGCTGGTATTTTACCAGCCTAGCCAGTAAAACACCTGCCAAGGCTGGTATTACAAATTTACTGGCAATCTCAGACATGGCCCCCACCTTTTTACATCACATCCTGCCCCTTTTATGTCACGGCCCGCCCCTTTTGTTCCTGCCCCACCACCAGCTGGTAGAAATTATCTGAAAAGGTGGAACCCTGCCTGTTTTATGCAATATCTTTTCATAGAGACCAATACGGAGGTATAGTTTTCCTTTAAACTAGGGATGCACCGAATCCACTATTTTTGGATTCAGATGAATCCCAAATCCTTCACAAAAGATTAATTTGAATAGTAAACCCTAATTTGTATATGCAAACGAGGGTATGGAATGCTGAAAGAAAACCATGCACGCGTCATGCAGTTAAAACATTTTTTACTTCCTGTTTGTGTGTTGAAAAGTCACATGATTTTAAAGTAAAAGGAAAGTCATTTGGGGGTGCCAAATGTTAGGCACCCCCAAGTGATTGTATTTACTTGCAGTTTTCTTCTGATAGGAGCACCGGCCCGGGGTTATACCGGCGAGCACCACGGAGCGATCCTCTTCCGGCCAGGCACAAGGACTCAGCCGAATCCTGCTGGAAAACCGAAATGAATCCTTGATTTGCTGCATCCCTACTTTACGCAAGAATGTATGTTTTGCTAAGAGGGCCAGCGGCAGTCATTTCTGCTTATGACCACTGATAAAAGGGTGAGTAGAAATATATGGCAGAAAAAGAAGTGTGGAGAAGACAGGAATATTTCATTAACAAAAAGGGAAGAATAACATTTAGAATAACATGAGAGAAAAGAAGCAGAGGGAGATAGAAAACAAGAAATGGCAGTGAGAGAGAAGAAGAAAAAAAGAAAGACATCCACAATCCTAATTCCTGAACCCTTTCTCTAACAACATTGCTTACTCCTTGTCACAAAAGCGAGGGTAAATAAAAGGGATATGCCACTAATTTTCTCTTCCCCTTATGCAGGATATCCAACATGTGGCTCTTCAGCTGTAGGCGGGATGATGGGAGTTCCTGGGGGCTCAAAAACCCAATGGGTGATAGATATTAGAAAACTACAGCAGGTTTGGCTCCTGTACCAGGATCTTAACAATGTACAGTGCCAATGTACAATTTCAGTAAATGTTAGTCAGATTGTTTAGCCCTGTCATATCTTGTGGGTGAGCAACCAGCAGCTCAGTGGACCTGAGAGGGAACTGCAGTGTATATCTTCATGTGTGAGGACAGAACTGTGATTGGCTTCCCACATCTTCATCCTAATGTAACCATATGGGTATTATGTGTGTGGGGATATCCTGGTGTGAGTGTACTATTTTAGTGCAAATGGATTGGTCACCCAAGAGGCAATATAAATAGAAGAACTTACAATATTTTAATAATGGGAGGCTGAAAGGCAGTGCTTGGCATCCAGTGTGGTGCAGAAAGCCAAATGCTCTCCATTTCAGCTGCACAAAAATGGAATGTGTACATCAAAGGGAGCCTCACAGGGCTAGGATTACCACTGACTATAGTCATGGAAATGTGCAGAACTTTAGACATATCGGATAAAAAGGATGGTTGTACAGCCTAAACCGACATACATGGTGGCAGATTTATCAAATATTGAACTGAAATTTCCTGAAGTATTTTCAGCAGTTTTCATATATTCTCTATTTATGAAAATGTTCCTTACTATCATGAATATCTTAACAAAAATAAAAATGTGCCTTCAACCCTTTATGTGCCACAGATAGAAGCATTTGCCATCCTAACAGAGAGCAGGTAGTTTTGATTATTTGTTTCCTCATTTCTGTTCATTCAATGCATTGTCCATTACTGGCATTTACCATCCTCTAGTTGGGGTGGGAAATAGGCTGGCACTACTAGAGGGTGTTTTCATAGTGAAACATAATGATTTCTTGAACTCAACAAACATTGAAATTTAAATGGCAAGTCAACCCCAAAATAAAAATATGCTTAATAAAAGAAAACCTAATTCTAAGCAACTTTCCAATTGTTTGTTGTTACCTTTTAAACATCAGATGAAGAGGGGCTTCTTGAAACGCTTTGGACGTTAGGAGCAGTCAGTGTCTTCTCCTTAGATATTTCTACTGCTTGTACTTTTATCGACTTTGTGAGTAGATATTTGTTTTTACTATTTATACAAAAGTAAAAGCTTTAAGGGCAGAGACACACGGTCAGATTCAGGGAGATTAGTCGCCGGTGACAAATCTCCTCTTCTTTGGGGGGCGACCAATCTCCTCAAACTGCCTTCCCACCGGCTAGAATGAAAATCGCCAGCGGGATGGCCAGGGCCACCATCAGGGGGGTACAGGGGGAGAGTTGTAGGGGGCCCTGAGGGTAAGGGGGGCCCGGCCATGCCACACTTACTTGATTAGCGGGGCCCCCATCTTTCTGAGAGCTGCTGACTTCGGGAAGGCATGGACGTTTAAGGGGCCACAAATTTTTTTTCTCATGTGGGGTCCTAGCCACCAATATTTTTTGGGGGGCCCTGGCCACAAATGTTTTTTTTTTTTGGGGGGCCCTGACCACCAATATCTTTTTATTTTTTATTAACATGTGGGAACCCTAGCCACCAATATTTTTTTTGTTTTTTTACTGTGTGGTGGGGGGCGGACCTGTGGGGTGGGGAGGGCGGACCTGTAGGTGGGGCTTGCGGTGGGCGCAGCCCAGGGGGCCCAGGAAATTTTTGTCATATGGGGCCCTGCGATTTCTGACGGCAGTCCTGGGGATGGCACTCGGAGCACTTCGTTTTCCGAAGCTGCCAGAAGTTGCCTCACAAGGAAACTTTGGGTGACATCGGGAAATAAATTGCTTTGATTGCCATCCTGCCGGTTATTATTATTATTACTATTATTCTAGACGGCTCGAAGGCAGTTCGGGGAGATTAGTCTTCCCAAAAAAGAGGAGATTTGTTGCCGAGCAACTAATACCCCCGAATCTGACCGTGTGTCTCTGCCCTACTGCACGACTGTATCATCTGTTGTGAATGACTGAATGGGTTGCCATTGCTGAAACACTAAAGGTCCCCATAGACGCAAGCATCTTTTGCAATCCGACCAATCCGTCAAATTATCGTGAAGTTAGTGGGAATCGAACGATCGTACATCTTACGATTTTTCATCCAACATCTGTCAGAAAATTGATCGGCCAGGTCTATCTATGTTTGCAGGGCCAAACAGGCAGCTACGCTCAGTTTTCCCCAGTTTTCGCTTGAAATGTACTTTTTAGTTGATCAACAAATCGTACATTTAAACGATCATTTCAAGATAATCGTGGTCTCACGATAACAAAAAGATCTTTTAAAAATCTTTACATCAATGGCCAGCTTCAGGGATCACATTGTATTTGGAAAAGCGACTCTCAACATTGTGCTTGTGAGTATATAGGCAGTAGGGGGAACACTGTGGTGAATCCTTACCTGATACATATTACTCACATTCCCTGCTAAGTGATAACAGGATTTTGAAACCTTGCAACTATACTATTGGTGATACACTATTGGAGTTTTCCCTTGTGCGCTCTTTTACTTTTTAAAGGACCAGTAACATCAAAAAATGTAAAAAAGAAAGTTTCTTAGTATACATCGAAAGAAAACCTCCAAGACAAATTAAACTTTAAAATAGTAAAGCCTTTATTAAGAAACAACTTACCAAAACTCCGCTTCTTCTCCCATTCAGAAAAGGCGACAGGGCAAAGATCCATCCTGTGGCACTTGATTTCTTCTCCCTGGCTATTCTACTGACAGCATGTGAAGGAGTGTGGGTAGGAAGAGCTACAAGGGAGTGCACTGGGGGGCTGCTGGTTCGGTTCAGCCTTGGCTCCCCCCACAGGCTGCACGTTTGTGTCTTCACGCCTTCTGTCACCAGGCCGAAATGGATGCGTTGCCGTCCTCTACCTTCCTGCACCTCGTGTGTAGTCAATTGGGAGCTGGCCGATATCACTTCCTACCGCTGCTGGAGGATGAAGAAGAGCTGGAAAAGGAGATGGGGGCAGAGGACACCCACATCTCCTTACACAGGGGGCACAGCTGGAAAGCGGACTCACGCTCCTTCACATGCTGTCAGGGAGTTTGAAAGGGAGTAGAAATCAAGCGCCGCAGGAGGGATCGTTGCCCTGTCACCTTTTCTGAAGAGGAAGCAGAGTTTAGGTAAGTTATTTCTTAATAAAGGCTTTGCTATTTTAAAGTTTAATTTGTCTTGGATGTTTTTTTTATGTCACTGGTCCTTTAAACAATGTTGCGAAATTCTTAGTTTCCCAGCAAAGACAGGTCTGTTAAGCTGGCCACAGACGCAAAGATCCAATCGTACGAATCAATGTACGATCGGACTTTCCCATCTCCCGACCTGCCACTAACCATTCAGATCAAAGTCTTACCATTCCGACCAAATAAAGTAGTTAAAGAACAGATCAGCCGATGTTCTGCCCCTGACAGCAATCGTACGATAGACAAAGCTAGTGACAGTCTCCCACTGAAAATCGTACGATTGGCAATACACGCAGAGAAATTATCGGCAGCCTGTCCGATCGACCAAACGACCGATCTCCGCCAGACGGAAAATGTCTGGACTCTCCACACATGTTCCGAATATCGTACGAATCCTCGATTCGTACGATGAGATTTTTGTGTCTGTGGCCAGCTTTAATCAGCTGCTTTATCTTACATTGTATCAACAGTCTGAGACACCAGGGTAGAGAATAAAAAAGGGACAGACAAACGCTGCTTTCAATAGCAATACATATACATATAACATAAAAACCATAGAAAATTTGTAATGAATGTATATTGCTAAGAATTATGTTAACTTTTATTTTGGGGTTGACTTGCCCTTTAAGACAACCACACCCTGATTGCTTTCTCTGGCAAGTTCCTGATGTAAGCTCTTATGCTAATCCAAGTGTTTTGTAGGTGACTGTCACTTAGGAATGTTGTGGTCCATGATTTCAAATTATAGTAGCCTGAAATGTGTGCTTTCATGTGATTGTTATTGCATGCAATGGGGGTTATATTAGATAATTTGGTTCTTCCTTGTGCGTTACTTTAAACCACAGGTTCCAAAGTGCCCCAAAGTACCCTGTGTGTCACTGCCCTTATACAACATAACTGTGAACTACTAAAAGTTTGGATACTATGCCTAGGTTTATCTTATCTCAATCACACTAAGTTATCTTCAAACAAATCTGGATCTGCCACTTCTTGCACAGTACAGTACAGTAGGTGTAATACACAATTCATTTGCAGTTGATCTACAAGGGAGATCTCACATGTGGATGACTGGGTTCACAGATGACTTTACAGACGGAAATGCTGTTGCAAGGGACACTGGGGACACCAGGACAAATTGCTTTGTCTGTGTCTATTTGAAGCAGACCGGCAATTTTTCACAAAGGGATGACAGTTTCCCTTTCATTGATGCCCGCCATAGGCTTCCTTAGGTCAGACTGTGACCTAAAGAGCCCCTTGTAGTCTCAATCCTATTGGCTGGCGTACTTCAACCATTCTGCTATTTAATTCCATTAACAGTCTAGCAAACAATAGAATGTTGCATAAAGAACCCTTTATATTTTGCTGTTAAACACAAGTTTGTATCTTTGTCATACAACACTACTGTATTGCAAACTGATCTCTCACAAATATGAACATATGGAAACCGGATCTTCTTTATTATTACAAAGAATTATTATAAAGGGACCCCTCCCCCCCACTTTGAATGCTTATCTATTGAAATAATGTAACCAATATAAAACATCAGTTATGTGTGGAACCTAACACAGGGATTTCAGATTCATACAATTCATACAAGCAGATTTTGTCATACATTAAGGGGGTTATTTCTAAAACTCAAATTTTTCTCATAATTTCAATAATAAAAAACTCCAACAAACTCCCATAATACATGGGAAAAGCCTCAATAAAATCAAGCAAAAACTTAAATTGCAACAATTTTTCGGATTTGACTCCTTGATTTTTTTGCATATCACCCAAAAAAAACCCAAATTGTTCGGATTATCGTGTGAAACCCAGTGAAAAATTGAGTTATCCCCGGAAAAATCTGAGCTTTAATAAAAAACCCTCTAAGCAGGCAAGTGTCAAACTTTTCTTCCCAACATATACAGACAGCCACACATGCATTGGGAATTGCTGAAACAATTCAGGCAGCTCTTCATCATATCTACAATTAGGGTTCTACAGCAGCCCCTTAGTTTTCCATAATCATTTATATGAGAAGTGAGGTATTGCTTCTACTTAGAATAGAATGTGTACAGTACCACCAAGGTACATTGTATATGGCAATCATACAGTAGATCCATAATTTAGATTGTAAACTCTGCAGGGCAGGAACCTCCATCCTTTTCTTTCTTTGACACTAAGCTCTTAATCTTTATTTTTACCATACTTTGCACTCATTTGTATTTATTATCATTAACAATTCATTGTTCTGCTGTACAGTGCTTCATGCATATATGTTAATAAAATATACATAATACAGGTAATAAGGTAAAGGCTGGCATCATAAAAATTGCATGAACTTTTATGGCAAGAAAAGCCGGGGTTTTGGTTAGTGACAATATAAGTGACTGTTTCCATGTACAATGTGATTGCCACGAGCGTATCCAGGGATCCCAGTGCACAGATTTCTGAATGAGCTCCAGCTTTACTGCCACAAGGGAAACCCCAGGCACTGCAGGCTCCAGTATCCAGCACATTCTGTGTGTACACAATAGACACACACCAGGCTAACCCCGCACTTTAACACTTTCACTGCTCACAGCACAGCTCCAGTATCTCTCTGGCGGCCATGTATTTAAACAGCCCAAGTGCTCGTTTAGCCGGGATGCCTTCAGAATCCCACTGAGCTCTCTCAGGTCTTTTCCAAGTGTGATTTACAAGAAGTACTAAATGAATATTGCTGCACTAGGGCTCAGGAGGAGTCAGTGTAAGGCATGTACCTCACTGATGAGGGTGGGCATGCAATTAACCTCTTCATTGCTGCACCAGGCTATAACCTGAGACTGAGTGGGTTTGTCTACCTGTCAATTCAATAAATGTATTGGTAGAATGCACAAAGCAACACTACAGTAAACATGAACAAGCCTATATAATTAAGTTCAGGATGAAATGCAAAATGCTAACAGACATAAGGGGGTCGTGCCCTGTGGCATGTGCAGTGCAAGTGAGCTTACAACATAAATAAGGGAAGCAGCACACGGTGTCCCCACGTTATCGCCACAAGCCGTGGGACTGCAAGGGAATTGAGGGGCACCGCACTGTCACTATAGGGACTAGTGTGCTGAGGAGGATGGCACCATACAGAACTCAGCCAACCTCTGACCCCCGTGTCCTGTGCTGCTGTGGGACACACATACCTCAGCCCTGCCCCCCTCCTGGCTACACAACAGGATGCACTATGTAGTCCCGGCCACTCCAAGGCTTTCCCTGTCCCACTGACCAGCCCCCCCATCTCTCTCGTGCTATTCTCCCTCCGCCTCCTTCTGGCTCGTGTGCCTGCGCAGGAGCTCTAGGAAAAAAAGTCCCCGAAGGGCTCGGGAGCTCCTTGTTAGAGTCACAGAGGCAAAGAGAGCTGTAAGTGTCAGCAGGACTCGAGCATGCCACAAGGAGCTCAGTAAATGGCGGCTTGCACACAGCGACTTCCCCGCGGGGTACTACTCTGCTGGCTAACCCTGCTCAGCCTCCCAGGTGAGTGCTAAATGGGCTTTTTTTTTTTTACAATGAAAGTTGCTTTAAGATAAGTGCCGGTGTCGCCTCCCTGTGAGGGGAGGAAGGCGCGACCTTCTGCGCTCACTAACACTGACTAGCGCTGACCATTACGTGGGAAAGTGCCTTTTGCGACTCAGTGGAAGCCCCGGCAACAGCACTCTCTGACCCATTCAATGGGATCCCGTCCGGTATGCGCTTCAGCCCCATTGGGTACAACCGTATATACCCTACTAATGCTCTCCCGCACTTCATCCCCATTGGTTACTACCGTATATACCCTACTGATGCTCTCCCGCACTTCATCCCCATTGGGTAACTGCCGTATATACCCTACTGATGCTCTCCCGCACCTCAGCCCCACTGCACTGGTTACTACCGTATATACCCTACTGATGCTCTCCCGCACCTCAGCCCCGTTGGGTACTACCATATATACCCTACTGATGCTCTCCCGCACCTTATCCCCATTGGGTAACTACCGTATATACCCTACTGATGATCTCCCGCACCTCAGCCCCACTGGTTACTACCGTATATACCCGACTAATGCTCTCCCGCACCTCAGCCCCGTTGGGTACTACCGTATATACCCTACTGATGCTCTCCCGCACCTCATCCGCATTGGGTACCACTGTATATACCCGACTGATGCTCTCCCGCACCCCTTTCGACAGAATTCAGTCGGCGGCCCCCCTCAGCTCAGACTTGTAGTTTAATAAGGACCAATTTTATGAAGTTTGGTTTTGTTAACTGCCACAATGAAATTGCACATTTATCCACCTTTATCTTTAAATTCCGCTGCACATCTCTGCTTTAACAATACCATCGCTATTAACCAGCAAATGGCTCCTGCTGTCAATTACATTGTTGCCATTGACAATCATTTATAAATAGAAGATAAGACAAATGATTGGCTATATAGGCTGGACAACCATCTTTCATAAGCAATGTTACTGAATTCTTCATCAAAAAGCAATGTTAATGAATTCTTCATCAAACCGTTCCTTTTAAATGTGGGCCCTGCTAAACCCCATGAAATTCTGGATTTCATACCACTGGCATCCCTCCTTCATATGCCACATATAGCTGCATATTTATTTCTGTTCCTTCCTTCATACTATCACTTCATCCCTATTATGGCCAGGGGTTATAAATCCATTACAGTGCATTTATAACTTACTATATCTTTAAAGGAATGTTTAGAAATATACAAATATGATGTAGTTCTGTACTCAGAGGAGCTTAGAGAGATTTTGTTGAACCCTTTCTAATTTGTCTTGTCCCAGGTTAACCAATGTAAATGGTGTGGATGTGTTAATGTCTCTATTTTGTATTTTATATGCCTGCTTACAGCTAAGCTACAAAGCACTCACAGGCTTTGAATGACCTTAAGGGAACCCAAAATATTTCATATAATATACTTGTTTTGAAATTAAAATAGGGTTACACACGGCCAATGACTGCCCTGTGCCCTCAGCATTGCATTTATATTTGCATATTTTAAATATTATCTTTCCATTGGTTAACAAGATTTCCTAATGCCATTTTTTGCTACTCAATTACTAATGACATGAAATTGGGAAATCAAAGTATTTCTGTTGTTTTACTTGTAGACAAATAAACCCATTAAGGGCTGCATTGATGCTGTTGTTACATGTGGTCAGAAACTGAAACAATCCATGCATTGACAAATAAATCAAAATAAAAAAGCAACATCTCCCTTTGTTCATATAACAAAACATGTGTATTATGTGTTTATTGGTCAGTATGCTGTTGCATTGGATGTCATGTTGTATAACCTGGTGACAGAAAGTAAGAAAACTTGCTGTGCTTCTACTTTTTAGAAAGGGAATCGACGACACTGGCAAGGATTTATTTATTCTTGATGTGTCTTTTTTGTCATTATTTGTTATTCGTTTGATGACAAATAACATTTAATTTCCAAACTATCAAAATATAAGATCTGTTATTTTTTCTTATGAACACCACAGAGAACTTAATTTGCTGAAAGGGACATTGTGTATTAAGACTATAGTTATTTCAGTAGCCAGTAATATAAAGTGATATGGATGAGATTGGATGATGAGCTGGGCTGGGAATTGAGATCAGATAAAGCTTGTTTGTAATAGATTTTACACATCTTTAGCTACTGCAGTGAAACTGCTTGAAAATGTTATTTAACCGCAGCACACTATCTGGTGTAAAATATCTCAGATTACAAGGGGGCTTTCAGAATTGAGTTATTGATCCTGATCTGAGAAATCAATTGATAATGGGGTGAAGTCTACATGTCATCTTAAGCCTTAATGCTCTAAACAAAGATTAAAGAGACTGATTAAAGGTATGGCGACAGAGATTCTATCCTGGGGGTGAGATTCTGCAAATTTTTCTTCTTTTCTTTTCATCT
The DNA here is from genome assembly GCA_038501925.1 of Xenopus petersii. Classification (NCBI taxonomy): domain Eukaryota; kingdom Metazoa; phylum Chordata; class Amphibia; order Anura; family Pipidae; genus Xenopus; species Xenopus petersii. Next base: position 103,669,766 of record CM076676.1, read on the forward strand.
TGATCTGTGATGGATTAGGAAAGCAAAATGGGTTTGTAAGGTTAGAAAAGGCACAGCACTTCGTTCACAAAATGCTGTATTGGGTAATTAAGCAATCCCCACTGCATGAGACAGTAAGTAACCAATTAGTTCCGCAATTCTGTAACAGTTGGCAATACACAAACGTCCAAATAAAGATTTCCTAATCCCTATCCCACTGTGATTTAGCAGCAAGAGTCACAAATATAATATTAGGAAGTTGCTTTGTCCATATCCTAAATGTATCTGTTGAAAAGGAGAAATGAAGTAAATTGAGCAAGTGAAATAGGTATTAAATGCTGCCTTAACAGATGGATAGATTTAAAAGAAGAAAAAAGTGTGAGTGCCTGTGTTTAATCCCGGGAACAAAAAGTATTTCAAATTGCAGTTTCTGAAGAGAAGTTCATCAATTTAAAGAGTATGTGCATTTGTAATATGTGAATATTTGTAATATGTACAAATATGTCCCAGTTGTCACTTAAGGTGAACTCACAGAAGATGGGTGTAGAAATGTGAAAACTCCCTAGGGCTGGAAAACCTGCTTGTTCATAAAATGAAGGGTATGTTAATGATTTCTTGTAAAAATCAAACCTTTATGACTTTCCCTGTTTAGGATCTGTGTGACAAGCTTGTAAAATTAGTCGACAGATTTAAACCTTGGTACGTTGTTAATGAAGGGGAACCTTAGCTTTTGCGTTTTTTCTTCTTCCGTTTCTTTTCTTAGACTTTTTTTGTAAGCACCCATGAAGATTTATCGCTACACACATTGGGGATAAACAAGCAAACAGACTTCAGGAACTATTTCTGTTCTAGTAGGTGCAGCGTAAGCTATTTTAGGCAGGGTCATCTTTATTTACTACTTGTATTGGTTGCTTTGTATGTAAATCTCTACATTCAATGTATACACCCATTTATTGTACAGAGCTGCAGAATATGTCAGCCCTTTATAAATGTACAATAATAATAATACAGTACACTTTTTATTTGTTAAAGCAATTATTCAGGATTGGCTATGGAAGGGCAGATTTCTTCCAGAATTACATAGGCTGGGAAAGTGGAACATAAATAAGTAAAAAAAAGTTCATATATTGTTTAACAAGACATTTTCAGTATATACACTAGTGATGTCCAACAATATAGATGCAAAAAGAATTAGAAATTAAAATTTAACATGCACAACTTTTCTCATCTGCATAATTCTCCAGGAGGCTGTTTAGCACTATAGGGTGTTTTGTAGTTTAACAACTGCTGAAGGTTCTCAGGCTGGATATACCCAATCTGTCTATTTTTTCCCGCCTCAGAGGTGGCCCATAGCATCCTGCATTGCCAGGGGCCCAATCGTCTCTAGCATGTTAATATTTTGGTTGCTATGCTATGTATGTTAAGTATAGTTTATGTATTTATCTTAAATATTAACTTTGTCTAACAGGGTAATTTTTTTTCTCTTTCTTTCTAGGGATTTTGTGTTTTAGTGATCTGAAGTTTGTTAAAGAACCTGAAGATGTAATTGTTTCACGGAAAGATTCAGTGGTTTTAGACTGCCAGGCTAATGGAGAAGCTCCAATAACAGTCACATGGATGAAGAATGGAGTAAAGATTTCTGAGAAGGAACGGATATCCACATTTCACAATGGATCGTTGTATATCCGTGAGGTGGAGGGCAGGAAAGGAGAGCAATCTGATGAAGGATTTTATCAGTGTTTGGCTTTGAACAAATTTGGTGCCATTCTAAGTCAAAGAGCTCATCTTTCATTAGCAAGTAAGTTATTTGGTGTTTAGTTTCACTAGGACTGCCTGTGTTGGTTTATTGCTGCCTGAATTTCTTTAGCAATGTGGCCAGTTCGTTTGTGTCTCTTTGGGCAACCAAGCTCTAAAAAGAATAATCAAAAGAGACACTTCAGTGCAAAAGTGTTTTCAGTTTCATTTTTAACCATAATTTAATATGCCATCTTCTCAATCTTTGGCATGAAAGTGTTTTGACATCTGAATATTAGAATCTTAATTTGAGGCAACTGCTGTGAACATATCCATGGCAACTGTCAGTCCCAGCTTTTGATTAAGGTGACGGCCATCTTTAAAATGTCTAATTTTAAACATATGCTGGATCTTATCAAGTTGGTTAGATAAAATGGGAAATTTGCATTTGCAGTTATGAGCATGGATTCTGCGTAGGCAAAATATAGCCTTGTTAGAGAAAACATGAGCATATAGCATAATCACTCTTAGGCTGTTAAATGTATTTATTTTCCCGTTTGATGCCATCAATTTCCATTGAAGGGACAGGCCATGGCAGTGGAATGAAGAATAGATCCATAGGGTATCTATTTAACTGCTGGTGCTTTTTCATAATCAAGGTTCCTCAGGTAGAACACATAATATTAATGTGGGAAGCCTCGTGGGCCATGCTAGCCTAATGCTTTTCTTACTAAAGAAAATAGCAATAGCTGGATATATTAAAGAGTCCAATAGCTTCTTTATTTATCTCAAATACATGCTTTTTCTGGTTGTTTGATGTTAAGGTCCAACGCATGTGATTTTTCATTGATTTATTTTTCTAATGCAGACTGTATTTCTCTCATGTGATACCTGGCTATAGAGAACCCTCAGGGCAGAGGTCCCCAACTTTTTTCACTCTGTGAGCAACATTCAAATGTATAACAAGTTGGGGAGCAACACAAGCATAAACAAATGTTCCTAGGGGTGCCAAATGAGGGCTGTGATTGCCCATTTGGTAGCCCCTGTGTGGACTGGCAACCTACTAGATGCTCTGTTTGGCAGTACATCTGTTTTGTATGCAACAAAAACTTGCCTCCAAACCTGGAATTAAAAAATAAGCACCTGCTTTGAGGTCACTGGGAGCAACATCCAAGGGGTTGGTGAGCAACATGTTGCTCACGAGCTACTGGTTGGGGACCACTGCTCTAGGACTACACCTTTATTACCAATTGTAAAAGCTAAGCTGGCCATAAATGAAGCAAAGTTTCATATGATTATTGGTATATATAGTGTCCTTCATACACTCTGTGTCTGGCTGCCTCAAGGCTTTTCAACCAATCATTAGATGCTGTTCCTTGTTTCTCAATATATATATATATATATATATATATATTATGATTTAACTATAAAATGTAACGTTTAATTTTCCATTAAAAGGTTTTTATGAATTGACACGGGAAAGCTCTTTGAGTATTTTTTATGTACATAGCTTAGGCAGTAATCAGAACTTTTATACAATCCAATAAATAAATTACCCTTAAAGTAGACAAGAAATTCAAAGATTGCGTAATATATCCAAATGAATTGTTATTCACAAGCTGTGATAGAGATATCAGTGGGTAACTCTGAGAATATCCCAAAGCTTTTTTCACATGAGACAGAATTGTAAATAGCCTGAAATGGATGGTGTGTGCTTTGGCTTAAGGCATTTTCGTTTTGTTTGTCCCATGTAAACTTTTTTTCACAGTCTCCTAGAAACAACGGCAAAGGAGCTGAACATCTTAAATGGGCAGCTTCAAGACAAATACACAGAACTATGGAAATTTGTGTTGGGGTCAGATTTCTGAAGGAATTAAGAAAAAAATGGGAAAATGCCAGTGATTGCTTTATCAGCATGTGTCTTTTTTGTGAAATTCATCTACTTTCCAACTTCATTTTTATACTATATTATTTCTAAGGACACAGCTGTGGTAAGCTAATATATGCAGATTCTATGATTTCCATGTATCCAAGGAAGTTAAACTAAAAGCACTAAATCCTGTAGAACTTTTTCCCTAAGAACATTGTTCTACTGAATTAATACCATTGCCTGTGTTTAGATGTTTAGAGAAGAAAAGGAAGATTTAGCCTGTTTGTTTGGGGAATATTTATGTCAGTTTGCGAAAACTGATGACTTACTCCTATAACTAAGGCAAGCCATACATATTAAATAGGTGGAGAAAAGGCATTAAATGGACATTCTCTCTTGTCAAAGAGCAAGTGCTATCTTAGTCTGAAATGACAGCAGGGGGCAAGGATGGCCTTTTTTCTGTTGGGCCAAAGCTTTGACAAGTAAGATTACTAAGTGCTTTAATATCACAATGCCGAAAGCAGCATTTGGAGCTGCGAGGAGCTTAGCTTGGGTAGTAGTTTTAAGGCCTGAACACACAAGAAGATCAGGGCCTTACTTCAAAAGTTTAAGAAGTGAAAACCAAAGGTTGGGTTCCAGGCATGAATGCCATTATCCTTTTGCACATTGAAGACTGTACCCGGTTAAAAGGTTACTGACTATTCAGAGTGAGGCGTACCCTACTGATAAAGAGCAGATGACCCTTATTCTTTGACCATATCTTTCATATTCCCCCAGAGTGATCCAACTATGACCAAGGATTGTTCTGCAGGAATGCTGAGATTGGAAAGTGGGCTGAGCCCTTCTTTGGGGTCATAATAGAGCCTTATCTTCTGATCTCAGCAGGTCTGCATAGCAGGGTGTCATTGCTGGCCGTTCCATGGTGTCTCATCTGTTCAGGCAACTGGATAAAAAGATCTTATTAATAAGTCTAGCTGAATCCACAAGAAAACGAATGAAACAGAGAAGAATAATGGAATGCAAGCTATTTATTTTTTGGCAAACCTGTGTCCCATGTAACTTCTAAAGAAATTCAAAGGGTCATGGATATATGAATTTAGTTAAGCAATTGCACAAATCTATCCCTGGGAAAACATCCCACCAAAACCGCTGTTTTCCATTTTGTGTATATAAACGTGTCTGTGATTCTCAAAAACGTAATCTAGGGGTATTTCTAGCTGTTGTCAAAGTAGGACTGTCCACCATATGGTGCATTAGTTGTGTATTTTTGGCTGTTGTGATTAGTGTTCAGAGTTTCACACAACAAACAACTGATTGGGCTTACTTTGCAGTTGCATTTCCATGCACTTTTACCTCTCTCTTGTTAAAATGTCACTTCATAGAGGAAGCTTAGCTTAAATTTTGTAATTGTGTTAATACAGGCCTTTTATATGAATTTGCTAATGTGGCCCTTCCCCAAGGTGGGGGGTGGGCGTATTTATAGTTTTACTGTTGAACCAGTTATCTACTTGGAAGGAGTAATGATTCTAAGAAGCTAAATAGCAATATTTAATGTAAGTTCTACCTTTGTAATGTCTCATTAATACATGATTTGTATCTGCAAGGTTATTATATTCTTCTGTTCGACAGGCATTCCTCAGGGTTACCATTGCATTTGTGAGCCAGACAATGTCCTCCTTGCTTATCTTTCTTCTCTTTCCCTTCTTTCTGCATGGTTTGGCCTAGGAGTAGCAGCTTCTTTTGTCAACCCCTTCTGCCTTTGTTGAAGAATGGTTTATAACTCTGAGCAGTTGCTTAGCCAAAGGTCTATTGTCACGTTCTCCCATTCAACAGCTGTGTCTATTGTTTAAAATGCAGAATAATTTATTGCCATGTCTGAGATGGGATCTATTGAGAACGTGCTTATGTATGTATATATGTGAATTCATACACAGAACTCCCCTCCTGTCACGTATGGTATCCCAAAACAGACGCCAAGGAGCTCTCTGCTATTCGGGTGCCACCAGGTAATAAAGGGAGAGAAACTAGACGATCGTTCTGGGCAGACAAGGGAACCGTAACGCATGAAAATAGACAAGGCGTCTTTAAATATGATTTAAAGGAGAAGGAATAGCATTTTACAATTGGGGTGCCAAAAGTTAGGCACCCCCAAGTGACTATTTTTACTTACCTGACACCTGGGCCCTGGGTGTTTTTTTTAGCAAGAACCATGGAGAGATCCTCTTCTTGCTTCATCGGTTTTCAAATTTCCCTGGGCAATGCATGCGTAACTGCGAGAAGACCTGAAGAAGCAGGAAGTGGATCTCGCCATGTTGGTCGCTAGAAGAATCCTGGGCTGGTCCGGTTTTCTGCTGATAGGAGCGCCGGCCTGGGGTGTCAGGTAAGTAAAAGTAGTCAGTTGGGGGTGCCTAACTTTTGCCACCCCTTAAGTGTAAAATGCTATTCCTTCTCCTTTAAATATGAAATTTGAATTTCTTGCCAAGTGTGATGAAGTCAAAAATGATGTGTGTGTATGGACACGCTCACCAGATGCGTGTGCGAAATTTTGGGGAAGTGGCTGCAGGCGACCCCCCCACCCCACTAGACCATCATGTACCATTATGCCTCCACTGTGTATGTGGAGGAAGAAGTGTGTTTGTTGGAGTTGTGTTGCGTAATGGGTTTATGTGTATATCTTTTATTCTGGAACTAAAAGGGGGTTCCCCAGTCAGCAGGAAGACTCTAAACACACATTTTAGTGGTATACAACTTATGTGCCTCTTATGTGCAGGTTGCATTAAGCTGGGATTGTAGCAGCTTTCATTAAAACTGTTGGAGGGTTGCAAGGTGGTCATTCACAAGGTTAATACTCTTGACAGACATCAAGTATTACACAATATACAATATTTCATTGAACATTTCCAAGGATATCTTCTGCCCAAGCACCCAATTTCTGTGTCTGAAGGCAATTTTGTCTGTGCCCTAAAACTCTGCACTCTCAGTCTAACCACAATTTGGCAATTCCTGTTCCCTGACTTTAATTCTCCATTTCACAGTGCTAAGCAATGCCTTAGGATCTTGCAAATATGTCTGGCAACTCCAGTAAAGTAGAATGATTGACTAGAAAGACAGGTGGAATAATTTGAATAGCCACATCATTGTACCGAGTCTTACTTTAAGAACCTCTCATTTTTCTTCTCAAGTGCTTTAATTCCTCCATTCCTTCTCTAGAAAAGAACTTTGACACTTGCTGCCAGAGCAATAGAAAGGACTCAAAGAGATAGATCATTTCTTTATTTAAGGATTTATATGTGACGAGAGAAGACAAACCATGGTATTTGTGAAATCTAGAATCTCTATATGGCAGATGAACAGAGTAGATATATTAGTTATTAAAACTGATGTAAAGCAGAGTTGGAGATGAATTTAATAAAGGGGAGCACCAGTAACATTTGAACATAATATATATTTTGCTGCTGACCCCCATGTTTTTCCCAGAATTTGCTAGCTTATTTTATTTTCAGGTAGAATCACATCTTGTGATGGCAATTGCATTAACCAAACAGACCCCTCTCTTGCATTGGCAGTTTGTTGTTAAAAATAATGACCACACACACAAAAAAGAGCATCAATGTGGCCATTTCACCAATGGAACAGACATGCACTATAAATATTATGGTTACACTGTGCTGGTAGCAGAATGGACAAACACCCTAACATACCACCAGAATGAGAATCTTTCTTTGTCCTAGGGCAACTGTTTTATTAAATCATTTCAGTTTGAAATGTAAAGAAATGTTGACTTTTTGGTGCAATGTATACAATATATATATATATATATATAGACAATTACAAGAGTCCTCTGCACTCAACCCATTATCAATATATTTAAGACAGAGACATTTTGTACATACTGCTACTGAAAAATGCCTTACCCTTTAAACAAAACAGGGATTGTTTGTCCATATATTGCAATATATTTAAGCTGGCCAACTACGTCAAAGTCATTATGCTCAATTTTCATCTGACTCTCCAACTATAGTCAGGTGATCCCACTGGTAATAAAAGGGCAGCCAAGTTTGGGAGTTTTACTTTGAAAGCAGCTAGTAAGTTGCAGGTAAAACGTATTCGTCCCTTTTATAAAATGTATAATGAAACTATAGAATTGTTAATGAATCAGATGAAAATTGAGCATAGGACTGGCCAGATATGGGATGACTTTGAAGTAGTTGGCCATCTTAAATATATTGCATTATATGGACAAACAATCCCTGTTTTGTTTAAAGGGTAAGGCATTTTTGGGTTGAGTGCAGAGGACTCTTGTAATTGTCTTTATGTATTTTGTGGTCACAGCCTCGCTGCACCCCCTCCTAATGGTTTTAGAAACTAGTGGTGAGCACAACTTTGTTATATATGTATATATATATATATATATATATATATATATATATATATATATATATATATATAAATTTATTTCTGTTTTATTATTGAATTTATGGCCTATTAACTTACATCTGACTATGAAATATTAAATGCCACAATGACAAGAATTAGTGATGGTAGATCTCTGTTAATTATTAACACACAACTAATTGTAGTACAGATGCACAGCCCCTGGTTAGATTTAGAAGCAGGGGGTGAAAAAAAGACTTGGACGTTGAAAATAGAGGAAGGTTAAACAGAGGACACAATGGACATGCTTACTGTGCCTAATACATACCTCCCAACATTTGTAAAATAGAAAGAGGAACAAAATATTTTGTCCACACCTATTTTATTGTCACACCCCCTAAATACCACAGCCATTTTACAAAATTTGACAGGCTATGGAAAGTTTGAATACATTTCTGGGTGTTTTAGTGTCAGGTTTTATGTGTTATTACAGTTTTTCTAATGAAAGTGAATTGCAGCAAGTCACAGTTTCCCCAAGAGACCTGCTTATCTTAAACAGTTACAATTCTGTCTTTGCTAATCATAAATTGTTACAAATGTATCTAAGTGCAGCTGCCACTTATTCTGGCCTCTCTGCCAAAAGCCTTTTATTTAAGTTTTAGAAACTTTGTATCTTTTTATGGCAGGAGATCAAAGAGAAAGTCGGAACATTTCAGTAACAACTGGATTGTGCTGTCAAAATCAGGACTGTCCTGCAAAGAATTATACAGTTATGGGAGGGGCATATTTACATTTCTGTAAAAATACTCTTTGATATTAAAAGCATGAGGTACTATAGTTGTAAGCAATAGCTTTCCAAGATATTTCCCTAGTTCTTCAGCTTTGCCCATGTCTGTGAGACTATGTGCCTGTATTAACTTGGCATTTTAGTCATGCTTAATTATTCTGCTCTGGACTTTTTATTTCTGGGTTGCCTTGAAATGTTTCAGAGTGTTGCTGGATCAATGATTTCAGAGAATGTAGAATAAGTAAATATTTACAGGATTCTAGATGCATAACGGGCATGTATAAATTTGTGAATCTTTATAACTACCCACAGATATACTAATATATATCTGGTTATGAATAGTTTTAGTCATTTATATATTTTTTTGTCATTTAAAAATTCTCATTAGTCTGCTTTGTCTAGATTCTGAGACAGTTGCAGAGACAAAACACAGTTGCAGCACTATGGGGCCGATTCACGAATTTCGGGTGAAGGATTCGAATAAAAAAAAATTCGAATTTCGAAGTATTTTTTGGGTACTTCAACCATCGAATTGGTTAAATTCGATCGAATTCAAACGATTCGAACTATTCGAACTAAAAATCGTTCGACTATTCGACCATTCCATAGTCGAAGTACTGTCCCTTTAAAAAAAACTTCGACCCCCTACTTCGGCAGCTAAAAGCTACCGAAGTCAATGTTAGCCTATTGGGAAGGTCCCCATAGGCTTGCCTGTGATTTTTTGATCGAAGGATTTTCGTTCGATCGTTGGATTAAAATCCTTCGAATCGTTCGATTCGAAGGATTTAATCGATCGCAGGATTTGCGCAAAATCGTTCGACTTCGATATTCGAAGTCGTACGATTTTAATTCCCAGTCGAATATCGAGGGTTAATTAACCCTCGATATTTGACCCTTCGTGAATCGGCCCCTTAGTGTAACATTTTCCTTGGTTATACATATTGAATGAACACCATATTGTTACTAACAAGAGTGCAGTGAATTCCTTCCTGCGGTTTGATTGTATTTAACCTCAGTAGCTTGGACACTGTACCAATTTCAGAATCAGATGGGAAGCATAGTTATATAGGGCACTGACAGCATAGGATTATTGCATACTAAATATTTGGAATGCCCATGTTAATTGCCAAATGTGTGGTGTGTAAAAATAGCGCATATTTAGTTTTTGTGTTTGCTTTAGTGTAGAGCTGGTGTTGTTGCAGAACTGTACAACAGCCATGGGTTAGGTCTGGACTATTATTGCCAGTGTATATATGAGGCATAGTTTGCTTGATGTTATCATTGTTGAATTGGTTTGAACTTGAACTGCTTAGGATTCTAGAAGTTATCCATTTGCTTAACTAATAAACCCATTTTGTTGTTCCTTAATTGTGAAGTCATTCAGCAACAATAATTTAAATTCCAATTTCCTTTTGGCTACAGAGATCCATACATTATGCATTCTCCCTTAAACTCAGTGAAAACGGCTAATACTTAGCAGGATCATTAAACCTTTCTTTCACATCCAGCAAATTAATATTTGAAATATTTGGGGAAGTTTATACAAGACATTTTGCCTTAGGTGTACAACTTTTCTAAAAGATTTGAGGAATTAGCAGCTGCTCCTACACAATGTTTCAACTGTTTTTGCCCATTTGGGGAATGCTATGAACATTCTCCAACACAGGGTGAACTATCGTTTTTTGCATTTGCTAAAAAGTCCTACTCATGCAATAAAAAGTAAGATGTGAAAAAGTCCAATCGATAATAGAAATGAAAAGTATACTGACATCATTTGTAAACAGTGTGTAAAGTAGTGAGGATTTTAAAGCAGAAACAATGATTGCAGTTATCTGGAATTTGTTTTTGTTATTGTAATTGGGAATCTGGGTGCTTGGATCACATTCATATCTAGCAGTGGCCCGTGGTCACTGGACCAGCATTGTACTTTTGTGGCTATCAATACAGGTATGGGATCCGTTATCCAGAAACCCGTTATGGAAAGGCCATCTCCCATAGACTCCATTTTATTCAAATAACCCAAATTTTAAAAACGATTCCCTTTTTTTCTGTAGTAATAAAACAGTACCTTGTCCAAACTAAGATATAATTAATCCTTATTGAATGCAAAGCCAGCCTATTGGCTTTCTTTAAATGATTTTTAGAAGACTTAAATGAAAATTAGGGCAATTTGCCCAGGGTAACACTTAGGCTGGGGGACGTGGAAGGGGGGTCTATGTAGGGTAGGGGGGTAGGGGTTTTTTAGGTTTAGGGTTGAAGATCCAAATTATGGAAAGATCCATTATCTGGAAAACCCCAGGTCCCAAGCATTCTGTATAACAGATCCCACACCTGTACTTAATTTCAAATTCTCTTCACCTAGCATGTGTTTAGTATACCCTCTATTGTACAGCTAGCTTTGCAAAAAATGTTGTTGCCTTATAAATGTGTGCTAATAATAAATAATGAGAATAAAAACACATATTTTATCTTAAAGTATGTGGATATTCTTTGATGTGTGCGAAAGACCGTACGCACGAGAATGAAACGAATATATATAAAATAAGATCTTTATATATACAGTACATAATAAAGGTTATAATGGAAATGGTGGTTGTCTCCTCAAGATGCTGTTTGTATGTTTTTGGTACTGCGTCCGATTTATTAGATAAATCATGATTTTCCATTTGGTATGTACATGCTAAGACCCTTCTGGTCCTGTTTAAGCCTATGATGTTGTGTTTATCTGGTTTTGACTACTGCTAGTAAAGAAGCCCAAAACATAACATAATATGGCTTGTTTATTAAAATCTCTGCAAAATATCAGAGAAAACAGGAATTTTTGCTTTTTCTTGTTTATGCTGTAGTGGCATAGAAACACCAGTTAGGCTAATGTGGGGCTGATTCTCACTTCTTCTGTGACTGCACTTAAAGCCATTGCATTGACCCATGTGCAGTTAGGCAGGACAGATTTCAGCTCCAAAATGGTCCCTGGTATGTTTCTACACTGAAAACCTTTCTCACAAGAGAAGACCGATGCCAGCCGAGAGGCTGATTCTCGGCCTGTTTATCCATCAATTTTATTATTTAGATATATGGTGTTTGCATCTTACATTGAACTTGCAATGTGGATTTTGGTGCGCTGCCATATTATTTTAGAATTGTACATTTCTGCATACTGAATTTATATTGGCTTAAGTAAACCTTATGAAAAGGCACATATGATAGATCTTCACATCACTGTGTGTATTGAATTAGTATTGAATGAGTGTATTTGTGATCACCCTAGATATATGTCATCATTGTGAAATTCAAGGGGTTAAGCACAGCAGTAATTTTTAAAGGAAAATAAAATTATAGGCAATGATTATAAACTCAATGAACAGCATGCAGCACTATATAGATCATTCACAGTAATCCAACACAAGAGTGGAAGGATGACATTTTTCTGGAGAACACTATTTTTATTCATTAGAAATCATTGCCTTGTCCAGTGGCTCTAAAAAGAAATCAATATGAGCACAGAGCATTGTTCACGGATTTACTGTTTTAACTCTTTGTGTATTTGTTGATCTACCTTTGTGGTTCAGGCTCTCTGTAAAGTTTCATCCTTTGGTCAGGGTTTCCCATTAATTGCCAATCTTTGTTCAGGCCACCCCTTAGCTCTTGAAATGGGCACAGATATTGACAAATATTGGCATATCAGTGCTTCAGCCCAGGGTTCATGAACAGCTAGGGCAGCAAATACTGTACATATTCACCCGTAATTGTAGTCAAGCATTACTGGTGATGTTGCCCAGAGCAACCAATCAGAAATTAGATGTCAACAGTTAGAAAACAAAAGCAAAGATCTGATTGTTTGCTATGAGCAACATCACCAGTAATGTTTCACTCCATACACGTACCAATATTATTGTATAAACTAGGGATGCACCGAATCCACTTTTTTGGATTCGGCCGAACCCCCGAATCCTTCGTGAAAGATTCGGCCGAATACCGAACCGAATCCGAACCCTAATTTGCATATGCAAATTAGGGGTGGGAAGGGGAAAACATTTTTTACTTCCTTGTTTTCTGACAAAAAGTCATGCAATTTCCCTCCCGCCCCTAATTTGCATATGCAAATTAGGATTCGGATTCGGTTCGGCTGGGCAGAAGGATTCGGCCGAATCCGAATCCTGCTGAAAAAGGCCGAATCCTGGCCGAATCCCGAACCGAATCCTGGATTCGGTGCATCCCTAGTATAAACAGGGGCATAACTACAGAGGAAACCGACCCTGCAGCTACAGGGGCCCCTGGAGTTATAGGGGGCCCTATGAAGGCCTAATTAATAAACTATTTCAACATATATTGGTAAAAAAGGACAACCTCTGGGTATGTTGGGGGCCCTAAAATTAATATGCTGTGGGGCCCATTAACATCTAGTTATGCCACAGTTTATAAAACAAGGTTTAATATGATATTCGGTGAGTGTGTAGTGGGAGACAAGGCAAAAGCTAGTCACCTCACCAATCGGACAGGATGGAAAGGCGCCTTAACAGCAAAGCTTAATGCTAAATCGTCAGCTAGAGATATATTCTATCTTGTTTCTACCTGCATATCTGAAGATTCAGCTCTTAAAGGAACAGTTCAGTGTGAAAATAAAAACTGGGTAAATAGATAGGCTGTGCAAAATAAAAAATGTTTGTAATATAGTTAGTTAGCCAAAAATGTAATGTATAAAGGCTGGAGTGATGTCTAATAAAACAGCCAGAATCCAACTTCCTGCTTTTCAGCTCTATAACTCTGAGCTAGTCAGCGACTTGAAGGGGGGCCACATGGTACATTTCTGTTCAGTGAGTTTGTAATTGATCCTCAGCATTCAGCTCAGATTCAAAAGCAACAGATATGACCCTTGTGGCCCCCCTCAAGTCTCTGATTGGTTACTGCCTGGTAGCCAGGGTTACCAGTCAGTGTAAACCAAGAGAGCTGAAAAGCAGGAAGTAGTGTTCCGACATATGTTATACATCAAATCACCCCAGCCTTTATACATTATATTTTTGGCTAACTAACTATATTAGAAACATTTTTTATTTTGCACAGCCTATCTATTTACCCAGTTTTTATTTTTACACTGAACAATTCCTTTAAAGGAACAGTTCAGTGTGAAAATAAAAACTGTTTAAATAGATAGGCTGTGCAAAATAAAAAATGTTTCTAATATAGTTAGTTAGGCAAAAATGTTATATATAAAGGCTGGAGTGAACAGATGTGTAATAAAACAGCCAGAATCCAACTTCCTGTTTTTCAGTTCTATAACTCTGAGCTAGTCAGCGACTTGAAGGGGGGCCACATGGTACATTTCTGTTCAGTGAGTTTGTAATTGATCTTCAGCATTCAGCTCAGATTCAAAAGCAACAGATATGACCCATGTGGCCCCCCTTCAAGTCTCTGATTGGTTACTGCCTGGTAGCCAGGGTAACCAGTCAGTGTAAACCAAGAGAGCTAAAAAGCAGGAAGTAGAGTTGCGACTGACATGTTATACATCAAATCACTCCAGCCTTTATACATTACATTTTTGCCTAACTAACTATATTAGAAACATTTTTTATTTTTCACTGCCTATCTATTTACCCAGTTTTTATTTTTACACTGAACAATTCCTTTAATGACCAATGTAACGTCTATCACTGCCTAACAAGTACATTTATGAGAAATTTTATCTGTAAACCCTATATCCAGAAAGTTTAGAGTCCAATTTAAGCAAATAATCAAATAATCTAAAATCTATTGAATTATTTCCGATAGTTTTGTAATAATAGACAGTGCTTTCTACTGTGCTCCTAATTAAATATAACTATGTTGTGTCGTAGATAGCATGAATACATTTTTGTGGCAAAATAATCCTTTGGGGTTATTTGCTGTTTTTTAGCACCAGCGATGTAAATGCCAACGGGGTGGCACTTCGGAAATTCGAAGCGATCCAAGTGCCACCCCGCCGGCGATTTCGATTCTAGCTGGTGGGAAGGCATTTAGGGGAGATTAGTCGCATGAAGAAGACGTGATTTGTTGCTGGGTGACTAATCTGCCCAAATCTTCGCGCGTGTCTCTGCCCTTAAGGTATAATGATCCAAAGTATGGAAAAAAACCCTTATCTGGAAAACCCCATGTCCCAAACATTCCAGACAATAGATGTCTTACCTATATATGAAAAAAAAACTGCAATAATTCTCAAGAATACAAACTACGGTCATTCATTATTCTCTGTACAAGATTGTTCTTTGGGTGTTTACCATCTAAAATATGCCTTACCCTCATTGAAGAAACAAAAACATGCTAATGTACATTTGATTATACAATCTTTATGTCTATAGTAACATTTAAAGAAGGTAATTACAGGTTAGAACCATTTTTGTTCAAAGAGACTCTTATCAGCTATCTGCCAATGCCTATAAATAAGCCAGTGGCCTGCAAAGCAAGTTGTTTTGGAAACCAGATTTCACATTCCTCTAAGCACACATACAAAAATAAACACATTTTTCTCTTTTAAATCCATCAGGGACTTGAAAGTTCTCTTTCTTGTAGGGGACTATAGGATGATAATTGCTAAAATTCAAGCTATTTATATGAGGAAATATTTCCCTTATTTTCTTAAGTAGTCCAGTGGTCAGCGAAAATTAATTGCCTTTATTTTTTTCAAAGTTCATCAAGTGTTGCAAGTAATGCATGAATGATTATCTCTGCTTTTTAGAGTTGTCACATTTGAGGTCTGCAAAAACAGACAAGGGGGTGAGCTAATGACATTGGGGAAGGAGCAGTGATGTATGAGGGCGGAGCCATTATATGCAAGGGCATTTTGGGGTGGGCTATGACATTGGAGGGGGATATTAGCCCTGGTCTTAGTAAATGACCCCTTAAAGGAGAACTAAACCCTAAAAACAAATATGTGTAGAAATGCCATGTTTAATAAATTGAACTTACTGCACCAGCCTAAAGTTTCAGTAAAGATTCGTGTTTTCAAAGTTGTGCACAGAGGGGCACCATCTTGTATTTTGTTAGTAGTATCAGTGACACGCACATGGTCAATGTGGTCTGGACAGCTGTTAAAAAGCTAAGCTTAGGGGTTGTCACAAATCATCAAGCAGAAAATGAGGTTCACATATCATAGAAGCTGATGCTATAGGGCTGAAATTATGATGCAAATTGCACTGGTTTCTGAGCTGCCATATAGTGACAATTTTAAATAATTTCTAACGAGCCTTGTAGTGTGACTATACTATATATACATTATATTTTGCGTTGGTCCCTAAGTGCAGCAACTTATAGCAGCACAGAGCATGTGCAGTGAATCAGCAGAAAAGGATGGGAAGCTACTGGGGCATCGTTGGAGGCACCGTTTTTTACTGCTTAAGATATGGGATCACCTTGGACAGGTACACAATAAAACATGATGTGCAGCATTTCAGCTTTAGCTCTCCTTTAAATCAGCCACAATGTACACTAATGATGCATATCTGGTCAGGCATTTGTACGTGCGCATGTGCATGTTGTGTTTTTTTCTGTTGACTGCAAGCTCTTTTGAACACATACATCATGCAAACTATTACAGTCTCAAATCTGTGTTGCAGTTATCTCATACAGATGTTATTGGTTCTTTATTCAAAGGCTTGTCTAACAGACATTGTACTCTCAAATTGTTGTAGATCATTTCTCCTAATTTGACACCCTTTGAAACAGTAAGGCAGGCTACAGTATAAGCAGGTGTGGCATTGAAGCATTTTCTTTAGTTCTATTCTGTCTCTTAGAGACTTTCGTTAGAAAGCAAGTTATTGTCTTCACAGAGTTGAAATAATTTGTCCCCTCCTTGAACAAACATTTTCTAGTTATTGCCCAAATCCTTCTTTGATTGCAAGCCAAATTAAAACACAACCACCAAGAGGCTTCTTCTGACCCAAAAGTAATCCACTCAATCATATAATGCACCTCGTCCATTTAGGTAAATGAATGGCTCTCTATAGGGCGGTTTTGTTTCTTGACAAGCTCTTGACAGAAGAATGTGAGGCTGGATAGTTAAACGAATCAATTCCCAGCTGCTAGCCTGTGACTGAGATAGTTAGCAGAGATTCCTGCCAAGGTTCAGTGACCACTGGTCAAACTATAGCAAAGCCCTTTTGAAAAGGCCAGTTCAGCACCCAAGGGCAAATGAAGATGCCCCTAGAAAGGTCTTTACACTTTCCTTCCAGTAATCCTCTAATCAAGGAAAAAATGTTCGTTTCTCCTTTTTCATTGTCCAATAACCTCTAGTTTATCTCAGTACAAATGGAATAGATGACCATAGTCTATGTATTATTTGTACAAATTAATTTTAACTTTTGACTATGCTAAGAAGGAATCGCCTTGACACTTTTCCCTGGCCACCAGCAGATGATAGAGTAAAAATAAGAAGATTCATATAGCTGCACCTTCAAAGACACAGAGATGATAAACTATATATACTGTATATGGGTTAATATGAAAACATAGGCGCTAAATTGCACAACTACAGTTGCCAATAGAAACCAGCAATTATTTTGAACAGGCTTGTGTTTGCTAGAAAATGAAAGAGACAACGTTATTGGTTGCTCTTGTCAATTGCACTTGTGTAAGTTACCACCTATACTCCATCATAAATGTACAATTAATCCCACAGAAAGGCATTTTTTTAATGCTATCATGTATAACACAAAAAATAAGCATAACAAAAAAATAAGAAAAAACATAAAGGAACAGTAACACCAAAAAGTGAAAGTGTATTAAAGTAATGGAGATATAAGGTAGGGATTGCGCTACACAGGTACAACTGGTGTGTTTGCTTCAGAAACAGTACTATAGTTTATATAAACAAGCTGCTGTTTAGCCATGGGGCAGTCATTCAAAGCTGAAAAAAGAGAAAATGCGCAGGATACACAGGAGATAACAGATAAGCTCTGTAGTATATAATGGGATTCTCAAGATCGTATCTGTTATCTACTGTGTATTATAACTATAGTATTATTTCTATAGCAAACACACCAGTTTTACATTATATTGTCATTCCTTTAAAACACTTTTTTTTGGGTGTTACTGTTCCTTTAAGGGGTCCAAGTTGTCTTTTTAAAAAACCATGGCAGTAAACTTTGATTTTCTTTTTTAAAGCAGCCCCCTCTGAGGTTGCTTTCAGATCTACCCATTAACATTACAGACATGCTGTGTTAAAATGTAATTTAATTCCACAGCAGGCTAGTGGGTAAAACAAAGACAGGTTGCCTCCCCCAGGACATGAAATGTGATAAGTGCTAACATATAGTAACTTAAGGAGGATCTCTTTCTCCCAACCACCCCTTACCACAGTGGACATCCTGCTTCCCTAAGGCCTTGAGTCTTTGCAAAGGTCAGGTAAAATTATCTTTAATAATTAAAGGCCTGAGCTGCTGATTTCACTCACAGAGTTATTTATTAAAAAGAAAAATGGTCCCTCTCTTTCAGTTTATGAATTATGCACGTTTGTGTGTGCGCTCGCTCGCTCGAGTGTATCAGGGCGTGCAATGACTTAGGTGTGTAAGTATGCATTACAGAGGTACATTTTCAACATATGATTTTTGTACCAGCTCTTTCAATTAAAACCTTGCAAGAATAAATTATAGAAATAAAATCAGTATTTTGCTGCATTACTGTTTTTCATTCCGTTTATATAGTTACTTTGTAGCATGAAAGCTGATGTACTTGATTTAAGCTAGCATTAGCTGCTGGGTTATAGAGAGCTGTTGGAAGCTGTTGCCTAACACTAGCGTTCTGTTGAAGGCATGGCCAGTTAGCTTAGCTCTGTCATCTTTATTTCACACCAGAGCATTAATAGTCATTATGAAGTGATGAGAAGGACCACGCTGTTGTGCCCTTGTGCTAGAAATAATAAGCATTAAAAAGCAGATCTCTACAGTTAACCTTCTGCCTGGCTTTGAATGAACACAACAGGCCTCCACAGATGAAATATAACCTACATGTTTCTTTTACTCTTCTGGTATAAACTGTAAATTATTTTGATATGGCTTATTCAGAGCATTACGATGGATTACCAGCTGGCTCGGTGCCACAGATTCATGGTGAGTTAGAATTTCTGCCAGTTCTCCGATAATACTTTTAGTTGTCACTTCTCTGGGCAGTGAGCAACGCTGCTTGTTACACAAAGTACAGTGGATGTTCAAACATTTACTGGTTTTTAGTCCTGTCTCTGATATGGCACTCATTTTACTTTCCCAAGTGGTGTTTAAATGGATACTGTCATGGGAAAACATGTTTTTTTTCCAAACGCATCCGTTAATAGTGCAGTTCCAGCTCCAGATTTTTTAATATTTTTTTTTTTTTAAAGTTTTTATTTTTGCAATTTTTGAAACAAACATACATACATAGACACGAAAATATTAAAACGACATATAAAGTGGAAGTAGAACCAGCAGTCAGATTTTTTAATATTTAATTTTGTAATCTGACATGGTGCTAGACACATTCAGGACACGTCAGTTTCCCAGGTGCCCCAGTCATGTGACTTGTACTCTGATAAAATGCAGTCACTCTTTGCTGCTGCACTGCAAATTGGAGTGATGTCACCCTCCTCTCTTCCCCCCAAGCAGCCCATCAGCAGAACAATGAAAAGGTAACCATATAACAGCTTCCTGGTACATATGAGAACAAAATCCAATAGTAAAAATCCATGTCCCACTGCGACTCCTTCAGTTAAATTGAGTAGGAGAAACAACAGCCTGTCAGAAAGCAGTTCCAAAGTTCGGCACTGGCTTTTTCTGAAAGCACCTGAAATGGATGCCTACATACCAATATTACAACTAATAAAAAATATATTTGTTGGGTTAGGAATTAAAATTTTTATGGTAGAGTGAATTCTTTGCAGTGTAAACAGTGCAAGTTAGAAATAAAAACTATACCATAAAAATCATGACAGAATTCCTTTAAAGAAAAAAAGGAAAAACCCAAAAGCCCGACACCAAATAGAAACTTGTAAAACCTGTGGGGTAACTGGGACATCATATCCTCAATGAAAGATGGATCATTTCGGCATTCTGTCAAGTCAGTCGCACAGAAGATGTATTAATTTGTTGTGGAGTTGCAAGAAAACTACTGTCATGTTTTGGGTAGCCGAGGATGAGTAGAGTATAACAGTGCCTTATTGGCAGAGTCATGCAGGCATTACACAACAGTAAGCTTTCACTTTCACTTTTAAGCTACCAGGAACTATGCACAGTATAAGTATGAGCACACAGTGACAGGCCATTTGCATGAACACCACATATTCCCCCTATAGTAGGAAAGCATTTGGACAACTATAATAAACAGCAACATTAAACAGTATGCGTTTCAAAGAAATAATATACATTATTCGCATCACATAGTCCTGGGTCCATGCAGGTAGTTTTCTGATTCTCTCAGTATGCCTTATAGGTTCACTTTCCTCAGGCCTATTGCAGTTGATATCAGGAGTAGGAAAAAGTCCTTCATCAAATGGAGCTTCTCCAAAGTCATATCTAACAGGAGCAAGATGACTTGCATTCCATATGCGTCCATCAGACAGTTCATATGTGTATGGTCCTTGCTGGCATCTCACTTCAAGTGGTGTAGTAAATTTAGATTGTCCTTGTTTCAGTATTCCTGGTTTCTTAATTCTGACTAAAGATCCAGGCTGAAAGTGCACTTCTCTTGCACCATTTTTTCTGTCAGTATAAGCCTTACATTTGGCTTGTTGACGTTTCACAATGTCAGCCGTAGTTGATTTGTAGGCACATTATTTTATGGAAGTTTGATGTCTGAAACATGTAACTTAATGCACATTTGTCTGCCATGTAATAATTCAGCTGGAGATGATTGGGCTGTTGCATGGCGCGTTGCTCTGTAGTTATGTAGGAACTCTGTTGTAAGTACTTTTCAAGATTTCCCAGTTAGATTTGCTGTCTGTAGTGCTTCTTTCAGACTTCTGTTGAATCGCTCGATTTCTCCATTTGCTTGTGGGTAATACACTGAAGATTTCCTATGCACAATATTCCTCTCTCTCTCAGAAAGGATTCAAACTCATATGAGATAAACTATGGTCCGTTGTCTGATATTAACTCCTTTGGATTACCTTCTCTGCTGAAGACTGTAGACAGAAATGTTATTACTGTAGCTGATGTTACATGAGAAACAAATGCAATTTCAGGCCATTTACTGTAATAGTCTATCAAGGTTATAGCAAATCTACAATCTATAGGAGCATCTGTAAAAGGACAGACAATATCAATAGCAAGTTTTTCCCATGCTGAATCAGGGAATGGTACTGGCTGAAGTGGTGGTGTATGGGGAATGGTACTGGCTGAAGTGGTGGTGTATGTGTGATAGCTGTTTTGTCATGATTCTGACAAGTAACACAAGAATGAATGCCAGTTACCACATCGGCATCCATTGCTGGCCACCAGTATAGTTCTCGTAGTCTTTGTTTTGTATGTACAATTCCTTGATGACTCTCATGTGCAAGTTGTAGGAACTTTTCTCGCAAGGTCTCTGTTACCAGTAAACGATGAGCTCCACGGACAACATAGCCATCTACTAAGGACAGTTTGTGTCTAATCTTGTACTAAGGTTGAAGATCAGGACTGAGTTTTGTCTCAGCATTTGGCCATTTGTAAGATGTCCCATAGTTTTACTTGAATTTGACATGTGAGGCAAGCTTGCTTAAAATCAGCAGCTGTAACTGTAGATGATAGTAAATCAGTCGATGCTACAACTTCTATGTCCTCATCCAGTGTAGGTGCAGGTAAACAAACAATCAGCAGTAACATTTTTAAAACCTGGTTTGTATTGCATTTTGTAGTTGAAATTTAGTAGCCTTGCTGATCATCTAGCTATACGCATTCCAGCTCTTCCTAGTCCCTTTGTTGTAAGCAGTGTAATTAAAGGGCTATGATGAGTGCATAAGGTAAAATCTATACTCCATAGGTAGGTTCTCCATTTTTCTGTTCCCCAAACACTTGCTAGAGCTTCTTTTTCAACAGTGGAATACTTACGCTCTGTCTCTGTAAGTGTTCTGGATGCAAACGCAATAGTTTTCTCTGTATGATCAGCATGGATCTATGTGAGAACTGCACCAATGCCATAGTCTGAAGCATCTTTAGTAACCATAGTGGGTAGTGCAGGATAAAATAAAGTTAGCGCTGGACTGTTCACAATTAGCTGTTTCATTATTTCAAAGCTATTTTGAGCAGACTCTGACCACACTAGACTTAAAGTTCCACGTAATAGTGCTCTAAGTGGCTCCATAACTGAAGCATAGTTGGGAATAAACGTAGAATACCATGAAGTAAGACCTAAGAAAGCTTGTAAGCTCTGGAAATCAGATGGAGGAGCTGCTTGTGTAACAGCATTGACATGGTCAGGCAGTAATCCATTTTGTGAGATTATATGACAGCTGAGTTTGTCTGAAGTGGCATTTGGAAAGGTTCAGTTTCAGTCCTGCAGAATCAATGCATTTCAGAACCTTTTCTAGGTACTGGTCATGAAGATCCATAGTTGGAGCGTAGACAATTATATCATCCAAGTAGCATTCTACACCAGGTATGCCATGGAGTATAGAAGACATCAGTCTTTGAAAACAACTCGGTGCTGAAGCCAGTACACACTTGAACCGAAACATCACATCATGGGTGATAAATGTAGTGAGGTCTCTACTTTCCTCATGCAGTAATACTTGATGATAAGCACTCTGAAGATCCAGAGTAGAAAAGAATTTTGCTCCTCTGAGTTCTGAAAATATTTCCTCTATGTGTGGCAAGGGATGATTATCCATAACAACTGCTTTATTAGGTTCACGGAGATCAACACACAATCGAAAACCTACAGTTTTCTTCATTGTTGCAACAATTGGTGAAACCCATTCAGAGGATTCTGATTTTTCAATCACATCTTGCTCTACCAGTTTCTTTAGTTCCTGTGAGACAGTCTCCCTTATAGAGTAGGGAAGTCGCCTCAATTTCTGGCGTACTGGTTTTACATCTGGTCTCAACTTAACTTTGTGTACAAAGTTGGGTTGTGCAAGTTCTTTGCACAACCCAGTGAAGTGTTGCTTTGTGGTGAAATTTTAGGCACTGGCTGTGTAGCAGGCACTGGTGCTGTAGTAATGAGACCATCAACTAATTGTAGGTTTAATGCAGCAAAGAGATCCCTTCCAAGTATAGCAGTACCCTTATTCACAATGTAAAAGTCACATTTTGCAGTATTTGATTCAAATTGTACAGTCACTGGCAAGCAACCAAGCACAGGGATTGGATCCTTTAAGTAGCTGACCAGTTTCAGGGCAGGTGCAACAAGCGGATCTTTTGCAAAGTATTTCAAGAACACATCCTTTGGTAGTATAGAAACAGCTGAACCTGTATTAAGCATCAGTTTAATGGAGTGTCCCTTGTCAGCAAAAGCAGTACTGACACTGTACATATAAACTTGTCTGGAATAAATGTACCAGCTTTATCCACACTTAATACTGTAACATTTGTAGTAGTGTGTTGTGTTGAACCACGGCGAAAGCAGTATTTTTTTATTTGTATTTGCTGCCCGGTTTTGCAGTGTAGGTGAATCCCTTTCCTTAGCACTGTATTTTGCCTGTGACTGTGCATTATTAGGCCACAGTGTTGAATTCACAATCTGTACATTCCCAGCAGTTCCCTGACTGAGAGTTTTATCCTCTGCCACTGCTGTTTCAATTTGGCTAGCAACTGTAATAGCCTTTGCAAGGGTTAAATCCTGCTCTGGGAGCAGTCTCTCTCTAATGCGAGGTGAGTTTGTTTTTTCCACTATTTGGTCTCTTCATTTCATCTGTTAGATTCACAAACTCACAGGTAAAAAAACAGCTCTCTCAAAGCTGCTACAAATTGTTCTGTGGATTTGCCATTACGTTGTCCACGTTGGCGGAATTTCTATCTTTCAGCAACCACATTTACTCTTGGCACGAAAAAGTTCTTTATAGCAGTAAGAGCAGTTTCATAAGTATCATTAAGTATCATAATGGTAATGTGTAGAATATACACTGTCCCTCTGCTCCCAGGCAGTGAATAAGTAAAGCACGCTTTCTAGCAGCAATAATGTAATTTTCAAACATACGGATCCAAGCAGTAAAAGGTACAGTAGGCTCACCAGGGTTTGGAAGAAAAGGCACAGGCTACGGCAGAGGTAGAAGAGTCATCCTTGTCACTATTTGTTATGTTTTGGGTAGCCGAGGATGAGTAGTATATAAGAGTGCCTTATTAGCAGAGTCATGCAGGCATTACACAACCGTAAGCTTTCACTTTCACTTTTAAGCTACCTGGAAGTATGCACAGTATAAGTATGAGCACACAGTGACATCTACAGGCCATTTGCATGAACACCACAATTACCTGAGTAGTATTGTAAAAAAATCCCTCTTATATCTGTTATAGTTTATTTTTTTTTGACAGTATTGCAATCAGTTAATACTTTTTTCTGGCCTATCTGACCATCATCCTGTTGTTATTGATACTACATTATAGCAGCTCTTCCCCAACTTACCTACAACTGAAATAATAAATAACAGGCTTATGATCCAACTATTGGCCTGCATGGAAATTGGCCTCTAGTTTGTGTAAAAATTAGGCAAATCAGGCACTTAAAGAGCACCCCAGAGTAGAGCACTGGCATTGGCATTTAAAATCAAATAATTTATTTAATTCAAAGTGATACCAACTTGTTTGTATAATTAGTAGGATTGTCAGTTTAAATAGTAATCAATAGCTGCAGTCTAATAATCCAGCCCCAGCCTAGTGGTACATAACCATCCCTGTGTAACGTTATCTGGCGTTCTGTTGGGGCGGTGGGGATACCCACAACCTTCTTCCCGAGTTGCACGCCTTTTTATTATTATTATTATTATTATTATTATTATTAACATGTATTTATATAGCGCCAACATATTGCGTAGCACTGTAGAGTAAATGTGATTATACAACTACATCACATGAATTACATACATAGAATATATATTATATACTTATATATACTTATATATTATATACTTATATGCGTTATTCCAGGTGGTGTGCATCTTTATGTTCGGCTCGCCACATCTGAGGTCTGTTGTAGATCATTCCTCAGTGCCCTTCTAGTCTGTTTTCTCTGTTCCTTGATCTTTGCCTGTCCAATGTATCGGTGCCTGATCCAACCTTTGCCTGTTACTGACTATTCTTCTGGATCCTGACTTTGTTCTATACTGACCGATTGGTTTTGACCCATGTTTGTTTCCTTGAATACGCTTTGCTCTAACCCAGTTCCCTTGACTGCCCAGAACTCTCACCTTGGTTTTCTCACTTTAAGACCTGGTGGCATCCGAGAGGCGGAGGGCTCCTCCCAAAGCGAAAGGTGGCTGTTATAGGCAGAAGCGTGAGCCATGACCAGAACATTGGCGTCTGTTCTGAGTTTTGGGATACCATACATGGGCCCCTGTTTACATGCAGCACTTAACAGAATGAGCCACTTTCATTTGTCATGCTGGCGTTTAGGCGCTATGATCCTTCTGTTCTATGTACAAGTGTAAATAGTCCTTCAGCAGCTTGTAGAAGGGTTGCACCGCCTCAATCTAATCTGAGCCTGGTTAAAGTTTGGGGTGGGGGGTAAGTATTGCTGCATTGGGAATGGTTTGGGGGATGTTCAGAATATTGCAGCCCTCCGTCACTTGTACCACTGACAAGTTCTTATATTATATTGATGTCTTTCCTCAGCGTTGCAAGGATGAATAGACAAGTCACATCTCTATATTCTAGCACATTCTGTTTTTCCCATGCTCCACATTACATTGTGGGTAAAATAGTTGTGCTGATATTCTGCATTCATTTTGCAAACGATCCTTTTGATTCTATTTATTCATTTTGCTTGTTCTCTCTGACTAAAATGATTGCATATGTATAAGTAAATGTTGCACATGCATATTCATGGAACAGTGCGGCTGTTAGTACGAATTGGCTTTAATTACTAGCAGAGATACTTTGGAATAGCACTCAGCTCTGGGGCAATAAAGCACCAAAGCATAAACATGCAGGAGAAATTCCTACAATATATTTTGTTCTGAATTAAATCTATTCAGCAAACTTTGGGCAGTAAGCAAGAATGCATTTATGTAAGCTGATTCAGTACAGCTATTTTTAGCCGTGTGTTTATTTTCTAAGTACAGCGTGAATTGGCTGTGAAAATGCTTAGCGTTAAAATATTTCCCTTGATCAACAAAAGGACAGGAGTCAGAAATGGGCCTGGAAAAATGTCACCCAGATGAACTCTGCCGTGCTTCGTTTTGCCTGCACATGTGTCGGGAAGTCCTAGATACAGACCCCAAAATACTTAAATGCAAGCATAACATGGACAGAGACCTTTGGAGTCTTCCAGCCCATTCTGTGAGGCCTCATTTGGAATTTCTAGCCCAGAATAATCAGTCATACATATTCAAAGGGTGCCTTTTTTTCCTCTCAGCTTCCATGCTTGAGAATTCACCAGGCTCTATTAATTTATTCATCAATTATTTATAAAACACCACCATCACAACTTGTGCAGCTGTATCATAGTGTAAGGACTGGATGGGCCTGAAACATATTCTGTTGAGGTAGCAAACCTACTTAGTGACTAAGTGCAAGGCATCAAGGAAAAGGCAAAGAAAAACATTACTTCAACATAACACTGATAACAGATAAATATATGTGGCCATCTTTCTACTTGTTCATGTTTGTTATTGTCATGACAGAGATACTCCCGTCACCAATCAAAAAATGATGTCATAAAATATCCATAACTCTACCTACAAACAGATAATAAATACAATCAGAAAGAATGTATTCTCATTATGTAAACATTTGCTAAGGAGTGCCACATCATTAAAATTATAGGAGCAAGATACTTCTGCTTGAAAGATGTCATTACACCAATACAAGCAGCATTCCCAGCGGTCAGTTTATCTAGAGAACTGGTAAAAAGTGATGGGCGAATTTATTTGCCAGGCGCAAATTCGCTGCAAATTCCCGCGATTCGCCGCCGGCGAATAATTTCACAAAACTGCCATGAAAATTCACCTGCGTCAAAAACGAGACGCCGGCACACAAATTTTTCGCCATTTTGCGGGAAATTCAGGAATTTTTGGCCAAATAATAAATCATATTTAATATAATAATATAAATAAAATGCCAGTACTGCAGGTAAAGTTGCTGTACTGTGTTAGCCAGTAAAAATGTTATAGGGCAACCCTTTTGAAATAAAACATAACAAAGTGGTATAAAGGTGATACCTTTATTGGCTAACTAATAGATAAGATTATATTAGTTAGCAAATGAAGGTATCACTTTTATACCACTTTTTTTTATGTTTTATTTCAAAAGGGTTGCCCTGTAACAGTTTGTATACTGGTATACAAACTCTGTACGTCCATTGTGACAATTATGAAATCCATATTGTATCCTATAAATTAACTTTAAAAAAAATTGTGGTATCCCAGATAAACTAAATTGTTTTACCGTGGACTGTAATAATGTTTCAATATACTTTTCTATATACTCTGCCAGTGAACCCCTTCCTGCAATTATTGGTCTGTCCGGTGGGTGTGTTAGGTTTTTGTGTATCTTTGGTAAAGTATATATGACAGGTCTTACCGGTTGTTCCACAAACAGGTAGTCCTTCAATTCCTCATTTACCCAACCATGTAGTGTGGCTTCACCCAGCATCTTCTTTAAATGCATTTGGAATTTAAGACTTGGATCAAAAATCTATTTTAATGCATTGCTGGCTAATTGTGATAAAATTTCAGATCAATAATATTCATAGTCCAAAACAACTACTGCTCCTCTCTTATCAGCTGTTTTGATTATTATATACGTTGGAATACACGAGTGATGTGTTAATAAATCTGTTTGATTAAACTACTGGAGTGCTGGTCCATTTTTGACTGTATATATATATATATATATATATATATCGGCTTCATTAGTATTATCTTACTCTACCCGGAAGGGCTTTAGTAGACACCATCAACATTCGTTCAAAAGTCTTAAGTGAAGAGTTATTAGTACCTGGGTCAAAATCACTCTTTAATTTACATTGCTTAACGGACCCCTCTTGAGCATCACTCTGTGCATATCCTGGTTTAGTTTGGTAATCCCTTAAGCATAATGGCACAAATATTAAGACCGTGATAACAATCTTATTTCCGTGGCTGAGAGTAGGTGGACTGACAGCTTAACAACTACTTGCTCCTGGTATGTTTGCACACTCCGGGTCCCTTTATGTTTCTGTCCAGCATGTATTTGACACCTGCAGGCATTGTGACTTTCCCCATGGCCTCTCCTATGTGTGTATACATATATATTTATAAAATTTTGATTTGATAAATGGAAAAGTCATGTCTGGAACGTGTATAATTGGCTTCTACTTGCTTTGTTCCCAACCCATCATCATACCATGCAGCATTGTTCCAGATGCAACTTAAAAATATCCCATATTACTAGGTTCATTGCACTCATGGCTCAAAATTAAAATGTTTCACATCATTTTTAACTCCTCACCACAAGCAAGTATATTTATATAGCTGGTTATATTAGAAAAAAACATGTTGATATAGCACCCTCAAAAGGGTCTTATGGGTCTTACATTTATTTTCCTATGAATCTTACTTAGACTTAATGGAATTATATTGAGTTTTCATGTGACTGCTTAGCTACTTAAGTAAGTTAATTCTTTGTGGAATGGCAGCCAGCCATGGGAAAAGGTATGTGTTGGATTAGATGTCATCTCTAGAAGGCAATCACTTGGCACACTGTTCAAATAAGCTCCCCTGGTAAGGGGAAATCTGTGCGCCTTTCTCCTCCCTAAAACCATGGGGGCCACACAAGATGAACAGCTTTGAAGGTGGTTAATGTAGCTTGCTGGTTCCTTTTTCTTGACTCTTTTCTCTAGGTTGGAGGGGGCCAGGGTAGCTGTTTGATAAGTATATTAGCATGTATTGTACCATTTCTGGGGCCACACACTGCTGCTGCTTGAATGATAAATATTGAGGGCTGCAAACAAGTCTCAATGCTGTCAAATCATGCTTGTTTCTTAGCAAAATCCAACATTTACTGTGTGCTATTTAGTAGCATGAAGAAACACTATTCAGTTGTCTAATTAGTGCAGCTAACTGAAACACCAAATCAAGAAATAACATCTGTAACATTTTCTTTATCATTTATAAAGAATGCTTTAATCTTATTATACTGAATATGGGAATATTGATTGATGTATTTGATGTCCCTTTACTGTGGTTATGCATTCCCTGTGTTGTATCATATTAAGGTGTAAATGTGTACAACTACTGTTGTAACAATAACTTAACTTGTGCATGACAATCAAATGTTTACTGCTTTTTAGCTTGTTCACTTTTTAGTTGCTTGAAAGCAATTTTTTTATACTCATGGTACAAAAAGAATTCATTAGCTACTTGGTGATTTTGATGATGAACACACATGGAATAATTATTAGCTCAGTGATTACAGAATCCCATTACATTGGTTCAACCCAAACTACTTCCAAAATGAAGTTACATATATGGTATAATAATTTATAACACCGTTATAAGGGAATATAGGCCTCCCTTTTTGACATGAACTTGAGGGGCCTCTGCTTTCCAGATAATCAGTATATCACCCACTTTGGAAAGCAGATGAAACCTCAGAATCCATCACTTTGCAGTGGAACTTAGGTGAGGGAGGGATTGCATTACCCTGTGAGCCTGGTGGCCATACACGGGCCGATAAAAGCTGCCAACAGACCAAGTCGGCAGCTTATTGGCCCGTGTATGGGGCCCCCTGATGGGCTTCCCCGATCGGATGGGACAAAAAAATCCCGTCGGATCGCAGCCGAAATTTGTTCGTTGATGCGGTCCCGTGATCTGACCCCCGTTTCCCATGCGTTAGGATCCGATCGTTTGGCCCTAGGGCCCACGATCGGAGCAGCCCGATATTGCCCACCTCAAGGGCATATCGGAGAGAGATCCGCTCGATCTCCGTGTATGGCCACATTAAGGAGGGCGAAGAACTGGTCCCTGTTCTCACAGACACATACAGTACATGCAGCATCAGGGTTTCTCAAGTTGCTCAAAGTTTCCTGCTATGTATGTTTGTATGTTTTCCCACAGGGGATTTACATGGTGGGAAGGAAACTAGCAATGTTGTCATTTGTGGTAGCACAGATTTATTATGGGTGCCAGGGCACTAAATTATCTCATGTCAAAAAAGAGGGTATATTTTCCCTTAAATTCTAGTCCTCCTAGGATGCAAGTAGAATTTGCAACATACTTTATAAACTCCTTGTTTCTCTTCTTTAATGTTTTTTTTTTTACCCCAGTTCAGTTAGTAGGATACCAACTAAGACTTGTCCTCATGGAACTTTATTAGATACTGTATGTGTGGTTGATGCAAATTTTTCTAATAAGTGTATTGCACAAAAACAGGTCATTAACTACTGCAAATAGCCAAGTCTATGTTTTAGACATCTTGTTTTTGTTACATTTTCCAACCAGAAACTGATCTTAGAAAGGATCAATTATGCAGAAAATAATGGACTGAATATCTCTTATCTTATGTATATTCAGTGTTTCAGTGATCACTAAACAGTAATCAACTTGCTCGACATTGTTGTTTCAGAGCTGTATTTTTAAAGAATAAATGTTATTGTCTTTGGTTTTTGCTCTGTTTTCTTTTTCTCTTTTTTTTGTCAAAAGCTCTGCCCTTTGCTCTCTCACCCTTTAATTACTGCCATATGAGATGGGGTGTTAAGCTGGTCATTTAAATGTTTTCCTGTAAGGTCTCTTTCCTTCCGGAAATGTTTTCAAGACGGAGCAAATGTGCAAAAAGCTTTGAGAGTTAAAGGACAGCAAAAACAATGTGTGCTTTAGCATGCCGCTGCAAATCCTTCAGATTAAAGAGCAGAAGTCTTATCCATATCAGTTATTACATCTCATAGATATGCAAGACTAAGACAAAATGTTTTCTCTAAAGCACTCCTTAGCTACAAGAGTACAAAGACCCCCAGACCAGCTTTCCAGAAATGCCTTCTGCACTACTGAATTCTCACTTTATTGCTCCAGTTATAGGAAGCTAACATGGTATAGAAAATCCATGTGCATAGCTAATCATACAGAATCCATCCATACAGATTGGATACCTTGAAGTTTCAGAGATTGGATACCTTGAAGTTTCAGTCAGTGATGATTTATAGAAGAAGGAAGGGAACAATAACAGCAAAGTTATCAAGTAAATATTGTCATGGGTATTTGATACAATTTCCTTTTAGCATTGCATACACTGAGTTATTTGACTCAATAACATGTCGATAAGCATTTGGATTTTCAGTGATTGAAATGTGATTCCATTCTTCTTGGGCTCCATTCTCAGATGTGAGACTACACAAACCTGTTTTAAGTGCAGTGGACAGTAATGGACTTTGACAGTTCTAGGAAGTAACAACTGTGTTTAAACTGTTTTGGTTTGTAAACCACAAAGTGGATTAACATGTTGATGGAAGGACTGGTATCCTGGAAATGAAATATTCTGTACAGAGAAGGCTGTCAGGAAGGGGTGAAGAGCTTGGTATTTGGCACTTTGTGAGGAATTCCAGACACAAACTGAGGTCAGCCAGTGACTAAAAGAACAGGATCACTTGGCAAAAAGTGTTTATCAATCCAATTAACGTCTTCAAAAGCCTTGGAAGAGCATGTATACAAGGGTCTGGGGTAGTGTGACCAACCTGGTCTTCTTAAAGTACAATAAAGAACATAAATTATACTAGCACAATCCTGTTGGCTTCAGTTGCACCCAGTATGGCAGATTCTTTCCCCCCACACTGATTTAATGACTTTCACTAAAGTGACATGGTTGCATAGTCTTATTTTTCTTTAGCATAATTTGTTCCCCCATACTCGTTTGGTTGAGTTAGCAAGTTCCTCTTTTAGTAATTTTCTTCCTACAATAGAAAATAGTAATTGAAAAGTGCATGGCTGAATCGAAACTGAATTTTGGGTTGCAAGGATGATTTTACAATTTAATTTGGGTGGCCCAAGAAAGAGCCTTGGTTCAAGGATTCTGTAGAACTGTCAGTAAAGCTCACCATGCATTATAACCTTGACCAAACAAGCAGATCTGTCACAATGAGGTGGAAATAATAATGATAGTTTTGCCCTAGGGCCAATGATTGGATCATAATTGCCATTTTGCAGACCATCAGATCAATGTCTTCATCAGTGTGCAATGTGGTCGCTGATCTGCCAGGAAGATCAAAACTGCCCCCTTGATATCTGACTGATTTTTGACCAGATAGCGGTCATTCAGGTCAGTCATACAGGGGCCAGCTCACCTGCAGACTCCGTCCTTCCAGACCTTTATTGGCCCATGTATGGCCACCTTTACTTGACCAGGTTTGCCCATAATGACCATTCTCTATCTGTTTGCTTTGTTTCAAGCCAAAATCTAATCTTAATCAGTGGTAAATCAACTTGGTTTGCATTGATTTGTGTACAGTATTAGATTGTTTAGCTAAATAAGTCCATAATCTGCCTGTTCAGTTACTGGGCTGAAAGACTAGATCCTGCATGTGTCTCATAGAAAACAATGCCCTTTGTAATTGCTCCGATGATTATGAACTCTTATGTTAATGTTGTACATTGCCTGTGTATAAGCAGAATGCCTATTGTCAGGAGGTACTTTTATATGTCACACTATATTATCACATTACATTTGAAAAGATGCAATCCCACCTTAGCAAAGAGTTGACATGCCAGCAACTCCTAGGGCAAAAGTGCATACACATGTTTGTCATCCGCAAGGCATTGACTGTGTAACGCCTTCATTTCATGGGTAAGGGGAAGCAGTTCTTACCCTTCCTCTCATAGGTCAGGGTGTGTGTAAATTAGCCATTACTTAGAGAGAAACCTGAGATAGGGGGATCACAAGCAATTTAGAGACATGCACCTTGGGGAAAGGAAATAGTTTGGAAGTCGTACTGCGGATTAATGTAATATGTGTGGAGATAATCTTTCTGCCTAATGACTGCATTATACTAAGGCTCTATGAATGGATCTACTTGAAAAACAACCAGGCAGTTCTTTCACAAAATACCTATAGAGATTTCCTGTTACCAAAAAGTTAATCAGCCAGAGGGGACAGAAAGCATGGTCATACATCTTGCCAACCTGGTTGCTTTATTCATTTAGGGAGTATGTTATACTATAACCTAACTGTAATGCAAAGTGATCTTTGACTTTTAACCCCATAATCAACATTCTCTTTAGGGTAGTTCATTAGATGATAAAAGGGAGAATGCAACTGTTGCGATCAGGGGAAGCGTAAGGTTGCGAAGTTGCGCTAGCGTTAATTCACCAAGCAAAGCAAAGTTACGCTAGCGATGGTTAATTTGCATACGGCGCCAAATTCAAGTTACAATGGAGGTATATATAGCAGCACTACACAAGCCTGGGAAACTAAACAAAATTTTTGCCCTACACATGTGCCCACTGTAAAGTTAAGGTGCCATCAGTTAGGAAATGTAGGGGGGAAGGAGGGGAGCCCCAATAATTTTTTCGATCTTTTTCAGCCTATCACCCATAAAATGTTTAACTTTTTTTGAAGCAATCCCTATCTACTCTATTGCACTTCGCCTGGTCTGAGGTGGCGAAGGAAGTCTGGCGTAAAAGTTAGCGTTCAGAACCATTTGCGCGTCAGTGAATTTGCGTAGTTAAGTCTGTTGCGCAAATTCGCCAGGCGTGAGGGTGCGAAGTAACACTAGCGAATTTACGCCAGCGTCCGTTAGTGAATCAGCGAATTAACGAAAATGTGCTACGCTGGCGCATTCACGCTAGCGTTAGGCGCTTCGGCGTTTAGTGAATTTGCCCCTTGGTCTGATGCTTAAAACAATGTAACAGGAGCCAGGCCTTGTAATTTGCTTTAATCAGCTAGTCTGCAACATTGTTTCATTGAGTAAGAGCCAGAAGTGCAGAGGATGTAAACTGACAAATACAGCTTTCCACAGAAGTTACATTTACAAATATGTTTACAACTTTTGAAAATATTTAATGTATATATATATATATATATATATATATATATGTGTGTGTAAAGTAGGGGAACCGGCACTCATGAAATGGAGATCTAGCGTGCCAATTTCAGTAACATCAATTAGGCAGAGTAGAGATCGCACTCACAGGACTTACTCTTAATAAAGTAACTTTATTAAGAGTAAGTCCTGTGAGTGCGATCTCTACTCTGCCTAATATATATATATATATATATATATATATATATATATATATATATATATATATATATATATATATATATATATATATATATATATATATATATCTATCTATATCCACAAATGCAAAGAAGAGATTATATATATATACATACATATATACAGTATCTGTAAACACATACACTCAGAGTATGTAGCTGTCACACTGTGAGCAGGGGATGCTGGGAGCATATTGTTCTGTTACTGGGCCAGACAGTATCTACCTGAAAGGGCTTGTGTTGTTTTCTCCTGGTTGTAAACCTGGGAATTACCCCAGTCTAAAAGGAAGGCGTGACCTTCACATAAAAAAAAAGTAATCACATTTATGGCTTTTCAGTGGGGGTTGTTTTCTTGAACAACACAAGCCCCTTTAAAGTGGTTTCATTTTATTGGTCTTTCTGCTCGGCACTGCACTGCCTTTATGGTGGTGCTTCTTAAACTGACATTAGCACTTGCACGGCATGCTTAATAACAGTATATTTTATCATAACAATGGAACCCATTGTCCAGAGAAAACTGATTTCAGGAGGCCTGTGAATGTCACACAGGTCACCTTCAAAAGGACAGTATCACCTACAATAGCTGTTAAAAGTGACAGTTGCACTGTTCTGAAATTACTGCACCCCCTCACAAATGTATTGTCCTATCCCACAGTGAGGACTCATTAAGGGTAATTTACTATATATATATATTATATATATATATATATATATATATATATATATATATATATATATATATATATATATATATATATATATATATATATATATATATATATATATAAATAAACAATTAGGTAGGTGCACACAGAGAACCAGGAAATGCCTAGGTGTTGGAACAGTAATATTACTTACAATCAAACAAAAAAGTCCACACTCATAGGTCTTGTGAAGAAAAAAAGTGGATTTATTCAACGTTTCGGCTCCTAAACCTCCTGATGACAGCTCTCGTTTAGGAGCTGAAACATTGAATAAATCCACTTTTTTTCTTCGCAAGACCTGTGAGTGTGGACTTTTTTGTTTGAATATATATAGTATGTGTATATATATATATATATATATATATATATATATATATAGAGAGAGAGAGAGAGAGAGAGAGAGAGTAACTTATGTTGCCTGCAACTGCAGTGTTCCCTGCAATTTCCACACAGTGAACTGTGTGTAAAACCACTTTCACTAAAGGTACTTGCGTCAAAATGTACTCTTTGCACTTCCATATAGTTATGCTCTGTGCCACTCAGAACCTCCTTCCTTCTGTTGCAAATCGAGCACAACTGCACCAATTGTTGCAGGGCAACCCATCTGACCAGGTTGTAGCTCCAAGGTTCCGTTTGTGCCCATTGTCAATAGGCGCAGCACACTTGTGTCTACAGAATTAGGCTCACACATCAAGCACTGTAAATTACGCCAGACAGACTTCTGCACAAATGTGTCTAATTAGTCTCAATATCGCAGTTGCAGTCAATTTGTCAAATTGGGCACAAATGAGGTAGGAGCAGCGTAATTGCACCAATCGCATCACCTCCTTGCAACTGCTGTAGCACTGCAATTTTGGGGAAAAAAAATCATGGTGCAATTCACAGGGTGCATTTAAGAAAAAAAAAGTCTTGTTATCTTGAATGTGATATATGAAAGTGACAACGTTAAGTAGCATCCACACTAGTAAATCACATGCATATTATGACGAATGCTATTAAGCTGGCAACTGCTATTACTCTGTAATGTTGGCAATTAGCAGTTGTTGAATGTTTTCATTCATAAATGAGCTTTATGGGATGTACAAAGACTGGTTACAAATAGATAAAGTTATCCTATTGAAATATATGTGAATTCCTCTGTCCAGGCTACCACTGGGGAGGCTTCCACATAAATGAATGAATGCAAATATGCGGGAAAATAATGTTCTGTGCATGCTAAGCCATGTCCTCATACATTCTTATATAGGGTATTTTCATTTAGTAGTTAAGATATTTTATAACTTAATGAGATACTGACACCAGAAATTTACTTTTTTACATCTGTCACTTTGATTGCTATTTAGAATTTTATCATAAATATTTGACCAATGGTTTTATCCTGTCCACAACACTTTTGCCGTATGTAGATTTTCACTTGGGTTATTCATATAGTTATCTTTCTCTGCCTTCAGATTCCTTTGCTTGCAAACATTTTCAGACATTCCTTGTTTTGTATGTTCAGATGTGCCTGGAAGAAATATTTGGCTTACAGTCTCACGTGTTATCAGTTGTATCCAGGAAAACCTTAACTGTTTATCTGTAAGAAACACAGAAATATATCTGGTGTCCTGTGATATCTTAAATCCAGTTAAAGACAATGACAAAGATTAAAGATTAAGGACAAGCTGTTTCCACAGTGATTTTCATTTCAATGGTTAAGCATAAAATTCTTGGAATTGCCCCTTTATTTCTGTGCAATTGCCTGGGTCAGATGAATATGGAAGTCTGCATTTTGCGTGAAAATTGCTTAACCCACAAGGGATTGTTCAATGCTTACCCTGCGGCTATTTCACATTTTGTTTGACACAGAGTTGACAGGTGTAAAAGAGACCTCCCCATCACATCTAAAATTGATCAATGCTTATCCATAGGATGAAGCATCAGCTGTTTAGAAAATTTGTCTTAAAGGTATTTAACTTTAAAATCGTAAAACAACTCTTTTGACTTTTTTAAAACTTTTTTCTAAGCTTACTCTTTAGCTAGTTCGCACTTTGTTTAGCAAAGAGTCGACAAGTGTGAAGAATAACTCCCCATCACAACTAGACTTGATAAATGCTTTTCCGTAGGCTAAACCATCAGCTGTACAGAAAACATGGCTTAAAGGGATTTAACTATAAAATCGTGAATTAACTCTTTTGACTTTTTGTGTTCATCACTACAGCTTGTTAGAATGTACACCAAAAATGAGGGCAAACACAAGAATTAGGGGTGACAAAAAATCTCCTTTACAGTGAACTTGTACTCACGCTTGCTTCATGCCATTGAAAGGGCACACTACAGGAACATGGCGTAGTCCCATAACAGTAACCTGTGGGTTTAGATATGTGTACGTCAGAAAATTCTTGGCTTTTTATTATGTTTCTGTATATTAATCATTAATATAATATTAATAAAGAATAATATCAATGCACCTTTCTTTCAGCCATGTCAGGTTTTGAAGAGCAACCTGTGTCAGTTGACGTCCAAGATGGAAGTGTGGCTCGGTTCTCCTGTAAGATAACGGCTAACCCTGCAGCAGTAATTACATGGGAAGTAAATCGCACGGCTCTTCCCCTTGCTATGGACAGGCAAGTGTTTAATAATGTGTTCAAATTTTCCATGTAGTTGACCAATTAGCTGACATGGTACTTCCATGTTATTGCTTTTGGAGGTTACAATGAACTGATTAAGAATCAATTTTGTTACATTAACTTGAACCATTGCCTTGTATTAAAGGATTGCTGTGCTACCAAAAGGAGTTCTCCAGATCTATGGAGTCACAAAGAGGGATGCTGGAAATTACAGATGTGTAGCCACCAGTGTGTCGAACAGGCGGAAGAGTGCAGAGGCAACACTAACTGTTGTGCCAGGTATGATTCTGAAAAATAAAACTTGTTTGGTTTGCATGATATTGAAGGAGAACTAAAGCCTAAAAACGTCCTGGGGAAGGGGAGCGACATCGGATCTGCTGCTTGGGCAGCTAAATGTCAAGAGGAGCATGGCTAGTTTAGGGCTAGTCTTGCCATGTTTTTCTAAAGCACTAGCACTGTGTTACAAGGAGTGAGTAATTGCTGTCATATGTAACTGTGCACAGCCTGACCTCACTGCTTGTACTGAACATATTGTTTGCCTATTGTTGTGGCAGAACAATAACATTAAAAATACTTTCACTGTGCAACTTCCTTGTATTTTTAAGAACTGTGAATGAGGAAAAAAAATAAATTGTGGATTTTGAACATTTTTATATTGCACCTTCATTCAATCATTCCTGCACGCAACTAGCCCTGAAAGGTGTATTTTATGAAACATGTCCATACAATAAAAAAGCGAACTATCTAAAACAATCTTTTTCAATATTAGGATTGGGATTTTTGGGATTGAGTAAAAGTTCCCCCCTTTTGAAAGAAGCGCACACTATATTTTTGATTCCACAAGGTTGATCATGTTTACTAAGTGGAAGAAAATGTTGTGTTCAGACAGATTGATCAGTGGCTACAGCCTGTTAAACCACAAAGTATTGATTGCGTTTACCCTGTTGTATTCAAGTGCTAAATAGAGAGAAGAAAGACAGTAGTAAACCAAGCATGAAACTTTAAGCATGGACACATTCTAAAAACAATTATTTATATTTAAAAACTCATATTTATTTCTGCTTTTTGACCAGCCACGGAAAAGGAATCTTTCCAGAAACCTGTCATCATTGCACCTCCTCAAAATACAACTACCTCAATGCATCAGTCAGTCACTCTGGAATGTGTGGCTACAGGAAACCCAAAGCCTATTGTATCATGGAGCAGGATGGGTACGATTTCATTTAGTCCCTTAAGCATTACTATTTCACTCCTAGTATTTATTACATTGTGTAATATTTTCAATTGTGGTTGTAACAGAACACATTTTATAATCGAATTGAATGTATTGTTACAGCTCCAATCCTCTGTTTTATTGTTACAACTCCATTACATTTTCTGTTTTTTTTTCTCTTTTTTATAAAGACCATAAACCAATTGATGTGTTCAACACACGAGTAGTTGGAAATGGAAACCTCATAATATCAGATGTGAACCTGCAGCACTCTGGAGTCTATATTTGTCGTGCCACCACGCCGGGTACACGCAACTTTACTGTGGCAATGGCCACTGTCACAGTTCTTGGTATGTTGGATGTTTTTTAGGCTTTGTACAGTCCATTTACTGTCAGGAGATGTAAAATTCACTAGTAAATAATTACAAATCCTTAAAAAATACTTTTAAATTGTTAATTGCTAATCTCTGAAGTTAAAAAATAAATAAATATGCAAAAACGGGTGTTTAATCTGAAGCTCCAGAGGCCTTCTCTTGTTTGGATATCACTATTTAGAAATATAGACAGACTAGGGCTCATTTATGAACTGAGTACAGCATTCATAAAAAGCTATGCTGGGTGCATGACAGTGAGCCCCTGTCTCATGAGCCACATGCACCCACTATATTGTGCAAACACAGGTGCTTCCCAGATCTTTGTAGAAGTTGTCCATGTTGCTTCACCTATGATTAATTAGCCCCACTGTATACAAAGTCAAAATCCAAATAATATAATAATAGATTTTTTTCCCATTTTATCTTCACCTCCTCATAGCACCACCATCATTTACTGAATGGCCAGCGAGTCTGACAAGGCCACGTGCTGGAACTGCCAGATTTGTATGTCAAGCCAAAGGGAATCCACTTCCAAAAATTTCATGGCTGAAGAATGGCAAAAAAATTCATTCCAATGGCAGAATTAAAATGTACAACAGGTATGAGACAAACATGCTTTTTATATTTAGAAGACCATATTATAGGACACATTATGGTAGTTCTGACATAAATATTGTCTGTTCTATATGTATACACTCCAGAGTTTGTTTAGATAGGTAGTCAAATAATGAGGGATAACAATGGGCACAGTGAAAGAAAGGGAAGATAGATAGATAGATAGATAGATAGATAGATAGATAGATAGATAGATA
Source organism: Xenopus petersii (assembly GCA_038501925.1). NCBI lineage: Eukaryota > Metazoa > Chordata > Amphibia > Anura > Pipidae > Xenopus > Xenopus petersii. The sequence goes on from CM076676.1 coordinate 103,709,535, forward strand.
GATAGATAGATAGATAGATAGATCAGACCAGAATTTCAATTGACAGAGCAAGAGCAATATCTAGATGCAGAACCTGGAATATCGCTAGGGATTAGGGAGAAATACCTTGCTTATAGCTTTACATAGATTTTACATAGATCTCTGTGTGTAAATAGATACAGATAGATGTGGGCCTGCTCACTTTCATCTAGCTCTTTAAGATCTGTATGAGATTAACTAGTTTGATAAAAAAAACAAACCATTGGTGACCGTAATTCTGATATGGGTCTTTTCAAACTAGCAGCGCCAGCCATAGGGATTACAACTGTAAAAGCCACAACTTTGGCATTACAAATAAGATAGAATATACATTCAGTATGACTTAGGTGTTTCCTTGATTAAGAGTACAAGCTGTTAAATTATTTTGCCTGAATTGGACTGAATTTCCATATACTGTAGAACCACATGAAAAGTGTTTTTTGAAGGATTGTAGGATTGTTTTTTTTTAAGGATTGTGATCTGGCAGATCGTAACTGTTTAGCCAAAAGGAATGTGATCTCTTAAATCACATGACTTTACAGCACCGGACAACTGAATATAATAGTTTTATCTTTGCTCACAATTTTTTTATATTTCTTAAGCAATTTTTTTTGTGCAATTAGGGTTCAGATTTGGTTAGAATCGTTTGTGAAATATTTGGTATATGGCTGAATCCAAGAATTAAGGAAATGGTGCATCCCTATTAGATATGAACACACAAGCTACCATCACTTTACCATTTCTGTAACCACTGTTTCCACACAACACACACTTGCGGGCCCATTTATTTTACCTCAATTTTTTCTAGTCAGGTTTCTAAGGGTGTAATCATGAATTTTTCATGTGAAAAAAAACCTTGAATTTTTAAAGATTTATCATACCTCAAATCTGCTAAAAATCCGAAAATATACCATCTTGAACCTGTCGAGGTCATGTAGAAGTCAATGGCAGATGTCCCTGAAGTTGCTTCTCGACATCGTGATCTGCGTTGGATAATCTAAATAATTTGTTTTTTGTCTGATTATCCAAAAAAGTAGAGAGGTTTTTGGCCGATAATCTGAAAAAGTAGAGTTTTCGCAAGGAAAAGTAAAAAAAATAATCAAGTTTTTAAATCATCAGTTGTATGATTTAGAAAGGCTTATGTCACTTACACTCATTTGGTACCCTGGACATGTACGTTTATAGGGTTGCTACAGATTTGTAAGAATTATACAACTTATGGGTCAGGCCACACTGGGCGTTTTGGGGAGATTCGGTTGCCCGGCGACCAGTCTCCCCAAATGCCTTCCCTCACTCTGTGCCGGCTAAAATGAAAAAACGCCGGCGCTAATCACACGTGGCGATTCGTTTTACGAAGTCGCCCAAAGTGAGGCGATTAGTTGCCAGGCGACCAAATCTCCCCAAAACGCCCAGTGTGGCCTGACCCTAAATAAGTACTCCGAGAAGACAGCTCCAGCAGCTGTGTGTACAAGATCAAAGCAAATTCTGGTTTCTGGTTTATTTGTCTTTTCTTTCCCAAATAAACCAGCTAAGATTTATTGTACCTCTCTTTTTCTTCCATTAGTAAATTGGTAATTAACCAGATAATCCCCGAAGACGATGCAGTGTACCAGTGCATGGCAGAGAATAGTCAAAGCTCTGTTCTTTCTCATGCACGATTGATAGTCGTTATGTCTGAGGACAGACCCAGCGCTCCACGTCACCTTCATGCTGAGACAATGTCCAGTTCAGCCATCATTCTTTCTTGGGAACGGCCTCTGTATAACTCAGAGAAAATCATTGCTTATTCTGTGCATTACATGAAAGCAGAAGGTAAGACTAAGTGAATTGAATTGTGAGTATATTAAGAGACGATAGATTTCTGACAGCTGCAAGAGGGTTCACAGAGCTTATAAGATTTTGTTCTCCAAAGGTAAACTAGCATACAGCAAGCATGTGTCACCAGCTGAATGAAATGTTGATCTTAAATTCCATTTGGCCATCATTGAATACGTAGTATTCAAAAGAACCAGCACTCCCATGTAAAAATTCTTATTTATTTTTGTTGCATCAATGTCCAATCTTTCGGTCCTTGTTAGGACCTTTCTCAAGGTCCGAAACGTTGGACATTGATGCAACAGAAATAAATGAGAATTTTTACATGGGAGTGCTGGTTCTTTTGAATACTACGTTATATATGCCCTAACCGTGCACCCTGGCTATACAAGCCGCAACAGTGTGTGCCTTGGATTCCGGATACTCACTGGACTGTGATATATATATATATATATATATAACAAACAAGGGAAAGTTGTGCTCACCACTATTTTTTAAAAACATTAGGCGGGGGTGCAATGAGGGTGTGACCACAAAATACATATAGTCAAATACAAGAGTGCAATATATAAATGAAAAATAAAAGGTTGGGGTGGGAGAAAATGAAAATATTATATTTGTGTATTCATTCATTGTAAGTCATTTGAAATGGCTACAAAGGGTGTAGTCATTCTGTTTGCAGGCTAGTCTTATGTGTCTTTATGGCCATTTCATCATCCCTCTGCATGAGGCCCAGTACTGCATTCAGGGCCTTTTAATTTAAGCTTAAGGACCTTGTTTAGCAGGTCAAAAATCGTGCCACAACATTCCTAATTAAGAAGCCATCAACTGGTCTGTTGTGAAATGCCGGTAATCTTGTCCAATTAAAATGCTTTTCAGTGTGCTCAGAAATGTGGGAAAGCTTAATAGTGGCATTGGCTCTTAGTTTTGTTTATAAATTTAATGGTAATGGAGGGCTATTGGTAGTTTGATTAAGTGGACATGCATTTTAGTTTGAAATAGTCTTCTCCCACTTTCAAAAATCGTATTCCGCTTACCAGCTCCTGTGTATAGGAATTGAAATAATCACAAAGGCAATCACATCTGTTCACCCCTCTGCATATTTTAATATGAATTGCTGACATCCTAAGCTCATTAAGACTCAGAATTGTAAAGCACGTTTTCTTTCAGAGCTTGGGCTTTTATTTTATCCCAGTGTCATAGTAGATCTCAAGAACATAATCTTTGTTTTTTTGTTTTTGTCATAAAGCTTTTTGTGCATTTTTTCACATAAATGAATTTGGAGAATTTGCTATGCTGAATGGTGTGAATTGGAAAATGGGTTTGTTTATCTCAGTGCTTAATCACTTCGGTTAAAACTTAAGGGATTTGCGAAGGTTTAATGGTAAAACTATTAGTGATTTGTTTAACAAAACTTCCCTAAACGTGTTGTGACAAGTTACTGGATCGCAGCTTTGAAAGCTTTTGATTTAATGAGAAATCACTTTTAACAAAACACTACTTTAGAGTGCATAGAAAAGCAAAATGCCGCCGGAAAGGAGCTTTTAGGACCGACAAAGAAAAAATGTAAATTTGGAATAAACAAACTCTTCCTCAGAAAGCACATAGCTACAATACAATCAATAGGATATATTTTAGGGTAAGAAAATACTCACTTGATGTGCATTTTTATATTTGTTACAAGAACAAAAAGCCCCAATGTCATGGGGGTTATCATTTAGTATGCTGCCATGTTATATTCAGCGCTTATTATTTTTTAGTTGCATTGTTTTGAACTCATTGCTCTACGTTTTGCTATATTCCTCCAGCATAGTTTTCATGTTTTTTTAATGGCTCCATTCTGCTGATTCATGAATGTTATTTTTTATATGGCATGTTTTTGTTTTTTTACCTGAAGGATGTGGGTCCTTGTGCATTTCTTACTGACTTTTTGGTATGGTCTCTTGCTAGGTTTAAATAATGAAGAATATCAGGTGGTTATTGGAAATGACACAACTCATTACATCATTGATGACTTGGATCCTGCCAGCAATTATACCTTTTATATTGTAGCATATATGCCAGTGGGGGCAAGCCAGATGTCTGATCATGTGACACAGAGCACTCTTGAAGATGGTAAGGCAGATGTTACTAGATATTCTGTATAACATTTACCTTTAAGGATAATGGAAACACTCACTAGTACCAATTCAGTTCTTATACTTTCATACAGGCCAGACTCATGCTGATTTCTAAATATTCACTTATAGTTTTGGGAGTATTTACAGTATATTGCACTATTAACTGTATTAAACATTTTCTGGGAGTTTCATGACTTGTACAACAGCACATGCTTTGGATCTCTTATAATATTGGTGTAATTAAGTAAGAGTAAATTACTCACTGTATTATTAATATAACATTGTTGACATTATTCATATGTTATAAATAGATTTTTTTGTATATGTAGCCCTTTTCACATAAACTAAACCACCCCCCTTCCCCCAATATATATATATATATATATATATATATATATATATATATACACACACACACACAAATACAAGTTGTGTGCTTGATTTAAGCTCACTAATTGCAAGACATTGCCATGAGCAATGCAGAAAAAATCTATACAAAATTGAAAAATATGCCATGCTACTCCCAGGGTCTTGTTAAATATGGATAATCTTTACTTTATTGAGTTGACATTTTGATCCAGAACCTGAATAAATACATAGATGCAGGACGGAGGAGCAAATCAATAAAGTAAAGATTACCCATAGTTAAGTATTTAAAAAGAACGTATATATGCACACAAACATATAGATATATAAATATATGCTATTGTGTGTGTATGTTGAGGCCCAGAGGGCACCTAAATGCTGATTGTACATACATGCTAACTTTTTAATACATGTTTTTTGTCAAAGGAGTGCTGTCATTATTAAATTAGCTTCATCTGTACTTTTGCCAAGATTCTGGTGTCCCAAGTAAAATTATTAATATGAAGATTGCCCAGCACCCTGTGTAGCCTTTGTGTATAGATGCTTAACCAAATGCAATTTTACATGAAAACTCTCAAAAATGGACACATTGCAGAAAATAATGGATTATCGTACCAATCTAATATGTTAATATAATTATAAATATTTCTCAGTTCCATTAAGAGCTCCAGAAATCAGTTTAACAAGCCGCAGTCCAACTGATGTCCTTATTTCTTGGCTTCCTGTTTCGGCCAAATTCCGTCGGGGAAAGATTGTCCTTTACAAACTATCTTTTCGAATGAACACTGAAAACACTGTCCAGAATGTCGAGCTCCCAGGAAGCGCACACGAGTATCTCTTGGAAGGTTTGAAGTCAGACAGCCTGTATCTAGTCCGTATAGCTGCAGCAACTAAAGTAGGTTGGGGAGAATCCTCTGCATGGACATCTCACAGGACACCTAAGTCTACAAGTATAAGAGGTAAATGTCTGTGTCTCTCAACAGAACTGGCAGCCATTCAACAGACCTTTACCTTGTCAGGTATAGTTTTGTTAATAAGTTCATTGTTTTCTGATATTAAAAACTTAAAAGTGTTTTTATATAACTAGCTTGTAAATGTAAACATTTACATTTGTACACAGTAACCTTATTATTGGCTTCTTGTATAATATAGATATGAGAAGGCATATTTATCAAAGTGGCAAAAAATTCTTTATCATTGTTACAAATTATTTGCTGGGTGATTCGGGTGATTGCAGTCATCCCCTGCCCCCCAACAAAAGTACAAACAATTTTTATTAATTTTTTCATCGTCATTTATTGAACTTACCAGCAAGTTAAACAGCACTTTACTAAAATGTTAAATCAATCATAAGCCTTAGAACAAATTAGCAAACATTTACAGTAATAAAACAGTTATAAAACGTTGGGCTGATAATTGTACATTGCTTTGAAATTAGGCATGGAATTTAGTATGAACAAGTGAACTGGGGGCAATATGATTCAGAATAGGAGGAATATGAAGGTAAATATATCAGAAATAGCAGATGTAGACATAAAAAGGTGCTTCATAGTAGAGTATTAAAACTAGAAGAGCTGTTTTCCACAGCGCCAAGGTCTCCAGAGCTCCGTTTGGACCCCATGAATTGCACAACCATAGCTGTGAGATGGCAGCAAGACCCTGAAGATACTGCTACTATACAAGGCTATAAACTGTATTATAAAGAGGAAGGACAGCAAGAAAGTGGGCCAATACTTCTGGATGTAAAAGATTTTGATTATAACATAGGAGGGTTAGGTAAGTGTGTTGTCTTTTTTTAACAACTATATATTTGTCATTAAAATATATCCTGAGTGAAAAGGACTGTGCTGCTGCATAGGCAACTGTGGTTAAACAGGGTATGGTAAGAGTGCCACAACAAAAATAATGCAGTTCACCCCAACCCCACCAATTCGATCAACAGTCCAACACATATATCTGATATTACCGCTTTAGGAAGATCCATCATTTCAGCATTGCCATTGCTCTTAATTCCCTCTAACTCTGGCTGTTATTGTATCTATAAACTAAATATCTATCTAATGAAAATCTTTCATGAAAGCCAAATAACAAGGGGAAATGCTCTATTGCGGGTGAAAATTAATTGTGTAGTCTTCTAACCCGTTGTTAGGTTATGATTCATTATACTAACTGTGCAGTAATGAGACCAAGACAAGGAGGTTTCCTTAAATACTTGCAATTTTAAAGTGGCTACTCCAAGTGGAGTCAATGAAAATGACATATAGAACTGCTGAATAGATGCAGAATGGGGCCTGATTAATCATTCCCACAGGAACACAGTGAGTGTGATTCATGAGCCAGGCTCTGTAATAGCACAGGGTGGGTTTCTGAACTTCATAAAAGGTGGTGTTTGATAGGAGTTAATTTGTCACTGTTTCATTTAGCTCTGTGTCTTCTTTCTATTTGTATACAATAGGATGTTGCTAGAGTAGTAGATTTTCCATTAGGCATTTGGCCATCTTAAGCTTTTTATAGGTCCATGGACAGTGCAATGAAAGCTACAGAGTTATAGGGCCATGGGCTAGGACCTTGCTGTCTAAAGGGCACTGCTGTTTTTGGAAATGTACATTTTCTTTTTTCATTTACTTTAATAAACATGGCAAGAAGAGGAATTATATGACCATGTTAGGGGATCGTGGCCAGCTACTAGGGTTTCCAATTTTATTATGGCTAGAATTTTGTGTTTTCCATCCACCAAAGTAGTTTAAACTGCTACAGTATGCTTTTCTCAATCAGCAAATCCAGTGATCGACTTTACGATCCAGTGTCAACCATCCGATTAGTTAGATGGATAACATGCTCATTGAATAAATGCGTTAGATAATGGTTGAATGAAGCCAACCTGTTTGAATCACTTAATTGAGTAATGCAAGGCAGATGGATTATATTTGCTATGAAATACTGCAGCATTACAAAGCCCCTTTAATGGAAGGTAGAAGGTGTTATGTGAAGCCTATATTAGACATGCCAGAAGCCAAAATTAAAGGCTCCGGAAGTTGGTTTTTTTTTTTCATTTCCCCATTTGAATTTGAATGTGTCAGTGTTTTAATAGCTTTCTTTATCACCAGCACTTTGAAGATCGGTTGTCCGGGTTTCATTAAATTCTCTAGGAGTAAATGAATTATGTGGCCATTTTCATTAGACTGAAGAAAGCTTTTGTTGTTCTTGAATTTATGCAAAGCACTCTGTGTCAGGTGGCATTCTGCATATACAGGCCTTGGGGTACAAAGTTTGTGGAAAGGGAAGGGCGGCTGCTTTAGTAAGAGGCCAGAGAAGAAAGGAGAGAAAGAGTGGAGCTGATAATGTATTAGAAAGAGAATGAAGCACTGGAAGTAGCCTATTAAAAAATACTTTAAATTTCAAGTGCTACTTGAGTAGATTTAGGAGAAAACTTCCCTTTTAGCACAAATTGAAATGTTTGCTGACCTCCTATGAAGAGAGAACGAAGGAACTTTAATTACTCAGTAATACCTTTTATACATCAGGGATAAGCATTGTCTAATAGTGAGTATAATTAACCATTTCCTAGTATGGTTCTGCTACTACTACTCCTACTACTACACACTTAACTATCAAGGAATAAAAACATTTTATTGTATACATTTAACCTTTTATACTGGCTAAACACATTTGTTTGTTTGTGTTTTCTAAATATTAACTGAAGAACTCCATTCATTCTTCAAAGAAGATAAAATGTAAAGGCTATATATATTTATATAAAGAGGACCACTTTGTGTATGAGGGAGAAAGAGAGAACATTGCAAACATATACTGTATACACAGTTAATTGCAGCATATAAAAAAAAGTGAGATGGCCTAAAAAATTATGTTAAGTATTGAACAGCATGTGTTCTTGTTTTGGAGCACAGAGATCGGGGCCTCCCGTTAAGAATTTAGTGTTGATTACATTAGTCAGTGTTATATTCATAAAGGGCATGAGGAGGAGGCATGTAGGTGTACCCTAACTGCAGAGTGCAGCATTCCCCAGGGTGCCAGTGCTTGTTAGATGAGTTCTAAGTCATAAGTATGTTTGTTGTTTTGAAATGTTCTGTCCTTGCGATCTTTAGTAGTTATGTGGGCGAGGGACAAAAGATGCAAAATGTCCCCTTATTCAGAGTGTGACGCAGGCCTACACATCACTAATGTGGGCAAATATATTACAGTCCCATAATGCCAGCTTTAATATAGTTTTAATAATTTCATTATGTGTATTTAGAGTGTATTTCCATTGTGTATGCTTAACACATCAGAGGTAATTTAGGTCATGTGGTACAGTTTAGAGTTTAGGAGCAATTTATAATAAAAAATGTGGTATACAATATACAACACCCCCCTTATACCCTTTGTTATTACTGTTTTGTTAGCAGAAGTCTGTTGTGCAGCGAAGTTCTTTTAAACCTCCCAGAGAGCAAACATGTAATAGTTTTAGTCTCCTAGCTTGACCTGTTTAGCTCAAGAAATAACAAAAAACATTGTTTTTTCATGACTAAAACTATAGGCAACAAGTATGTTCAGCACAAGCCGTATTCATTGAACTCAAATTCAACAAAAGGGTATACTGCCTCTTTAAGGACTGAGCTGCTAATGCCCTGTGTGCCCTTGCCCTAAAGGAACATTAGAAGGATTCGTTTGTGTCCTTTCAGGGCAGGAATAAAAAGTCAGCACATAGTTTAAACTAAAGGCATTATCTCTTCTGGGACTGTAGAGGTCAGTAGGTGAAAGGTGGTAGAAAGGCAGCAAATATACCACACATATACACAAAACAAAACAAATTTTTTAGGTCACTAAGGGATCATGGTTAGCTGCCTTTACCCTTTAACTGCTGCTGATAAATGACACCCACCTATTTGCTCACTTATATCTCACCTCAGTACTGCAAAGGGCATTTGTTGTTCAGATGTATAAAAATGAAATAATTATGTATGTGGGTTTGTGCTAAAAAAAAATTCTTTGATTTCTCCCAATTCACCAAATTTTGAATCTTGGCAATAATGATAATAACTATGCTCTCTGTTAATCTGCGATAAAGGTTTCTACTGACATTTTAATTGTATAATGTTGGGCTGTTTCATTACATGTAAATTGCCAGTGGGTATTCTACCCAGTACTTCACTACATACACAAGTGTTCTAGTTTCACGAGTAGATACTATGGTTGCACATTACCTCTCCTGTTGTCCTCTTGTTTCCTACTTTGTAATCTGCTGTCTTCTAATTTCCTTTCTTCCATTCCTCTCCTTCTCTTCTGTTACTTGTTCATCTACACCTTTCCTTTCTCTTCCAGTCTTTCTTTCACAGTTTGATTATTCTGTATATATTTCACCCACATCTCTGGCAGTACACTTCAAAAAGTTCCAATACACTTTTGTGACTAGGGACCAGTATGATGTAATGCATTTTAATTGGTCAATACCCCTTTATAAGAATTGAACAAACAGGGGGGACCACTAGCTTATGAGTAAGTGCCCATCTCAGACATGAAACGCGTCAGGCCTATATATGTCCTAATAAACTACATACTACATCTGAATGTTTTGGTATTTGTGCCCCCTTCGAGATATACTCTGCTTGGATATGTCGATTGAAGTTTGAATGTTCTGAAAATATATTTAAAAAAGGAAGTAGAGAGAGCTTTACTGATGTGATGATTAAGTTGTGCTGCAGGAGCTAGAAAGAAATATGTATAACTTAAGTTGGCCATAGACGCAAACATCTGATCGTTCGAATCCTCGAAGGATCGGACTTCCCCCATCTCCCGACCTGCCACTAACCATTCAGATCAAATAAAGTAGTAAAAGAACAGATCAGCCAATGTTCTGTCCCTAACAGCAATCATACTAAAGTTTTGTCAGACAAAGCTGGTGACAGTCTCCCACTGAAAATCGTCAGATCGGCAATACATGCAGAAATCTTTTAACCTGGCCGATCGTCCAAACGACCGATCTCCATGGGACGCAAAATATACTGATGTAAAGGTGAGAAAATCGTACAAATCGAGAATTTGTACGATTGGATCTTTGCGTCTATGGCCAGCTTTACACCTCTGAATTATTGTAGCCACACTAGACGGAGATGGAGTCCATTTGTATAAAATTGTGTCCTGCTTCAAATAGGTAGGTTGTAGCATTCTTTAGCTCTCCATAGCAATGCCACTGCCTTCAGTAAATATTTGAGTGTATAAGAGATTACATCAGAGATGAGTCGTATATACAGATGACAGAACCATGTTTGTATTATTGGTATTTCAATTTGGTTGATGTGGGGATGTACACCTAGTGCCTTTATATCTGATTTCAAATACAAAACATGTGTGTATCTAAATGTTTTGAGAGCAAAAGCACTTTGTATGAGGGCTGACTATCCCATGGCATTTCATCTTTAACTGAACTAAAATTCCCACCAACCACCAATAGCTGAAGGCTGTCAAGAGATGATGGTTTTTGCCATTCAAAGACAGCTGGTGAGCACAGGTTAGAAAGCCCAGTCTAAGTTTAACCTGATCATTTGTGAAAAAAAGAAACACAGTATTTCCAGACCAGCCATGCTTTCTATGATAGTTTATTCATGGCCTCCATAGTTTGGTGTCATCTACCTTCCTAAGCCGAAGCAAATGTGCGTGAAAGCAGGGCCACATGCCCCATATACGTAAAACTGGAATTACTATAACAGAATCATATTAGTTCCCTGGAGAGTAAACTGTAATGTTCATGATCAATAATAAAATTAAACATAATAATCAAACACTGTTACGGCATGCTTTCACATGCAATAATATCTAAATATAATATTGAGTTTTTTGTCAGCAAGGAAAGAATTATCTTTTGCTGTATTATAAAATGTAGGGCACAGCAGGAAGTGAGGAGCCAAGGGACAATTACCTGCAGCAATAAGTGGCTGTAAGTTCATGTGTTGTAGCTGTATCCATTAACCAGCACTTCTACGCTGGCTCAGTGGTTCATGGCGACAAAAGGTGTGAAGCACTGTACCATTGCCAGCAATGTAAATTGCCACTGGTGAATTTTTCAAATCAAGCGAAAAAGCCTTTGAAAAGGTTTGCACAATTACACGATTTGAATAATGTATACGAGGCTATTTAAATTGCCAGCGGTGTCCCCCATCCAAAAAATATTTTTGTAGAAACTATAGAGGTTTTTGTAAATGTAATTGGAACTGGTCAGAACAAAGACCAAACAGGGATACTGCTTTCAAATAAAACATTTGAATATTTTTTTATGTTTTTCCCCCAAAGCTTCACTGTATTCACCATCACATACATTGGCGTAACTAGCTATTACTGGGCCCCACAGCCCCCAAAATGTCTTTTGTCTTTTACCAATATTTATTGAAATGGTATATGAATTAGAGCCTCACGGGGCCCCTATACCTCCTTGGTCCCCCCTGCAACTGCTTCCTCTGTAGTTATGCCTCTGATCACAGAAATTGATGCACATGAGATTTGTGTATATCTGTGTGGGTGGCCGACCAGGATTTATGAGTGTAAATCATACAAATGAATGCCATAGAGCTACTAATCTCTGCAGGGATAAAGTGCTCAGAGTTTCCCTGTGAGCCATATATGGTAAAGATAGGAGATATAAATATTTGTTCTTATGAGATTGTTTACCTTAACCCCTTAAGTGGTATAAATAGTATACTGTACTAACATGGAAACTCCAGCATGCCAGCTTTGTCGATCCTATGTTAAAAAGAAAACCAGGCTGCTAGATGCTCAATGCAAGGGCATGTGCAGTGGTGTATGAAAATGATCTGTACTGTTGAGAAAATGTGAATGGTGGATGCACAGATGGGCTGTGGGGCTGCTAATTTCATATATAGTAGAGGTGCTCATATAGTCCAAGGATGTTATGTAAATAGTATAATTAATTGCCCTTTTCAGCTTACTCTGATCTCCTGGTCTTTTAAGCTGTGGAGGAAAACACTCTGGCAAACTGACAAACTAGATTCCATCAATATACAGAAGAATATAACCCTGAACTGGCTTGCTGATCCCCAAGAGGCTGTGCTTTCTGTTTTCAAGCTATTAGTGAGATACATACAGTTTGTTGTGCAAAACACACAAGCTGGGCATTAAAGGAGAATGAAAGATAAAAACATTCCCTGACCATATACCTCAAACCAGTTCTCCTACTCTTTAAAAAAAGAACTAGTCCATGGTGGTTTCTTTCAGTGCATCACACCTGCACACTTGGATTTTAATGTTCCTCTCATAGAAGTAGTGCAGTGAAAAAAAACATGGCAGGCCAATGGACCAGTGGAGCTGGTTTGTGGTGAAATGTAGGAACATTGATTTAGTATTAATAAAATGCTATGTTTGAATGGCATTAAAAATAATTGAATTGAAAGGCAATTAAAACATTTTTTTTAACCCTTCACCACTTTAAACTTCCAGTAACTGAAGGTAAGGCCAATCAGGAGGCTTCTGCATAGAGTTTCTGCAGCCAGCTGAGAGAACAATTGTATCCTGAGATGTTTGCTGGGAAAAGCTGCAGGCAACATAGCCTGATTGACACTTGCTTTCTTGGCAGCCAGTTCTCTGTGAATGATAAAATGAGGGTTATCTACCAACTGTAGTTTCTGTTTTGAGAAACAACGTCAGGTGCAATAAGTATGTGATTGTTTATAAAGTTTTATTCGTACATGTGTGTATATATATATATATATATATATATATATATATATATATATATATATATATATATATTGTTTGGATTGTGTTTTGTTGTACAATGTCTGATAACAGTATAAAAACACGATCGCATTTTACAAGAGAGGTAATAAGGAAAATGAAAAGCAAAGCAAGATGTAATTGTAAAGGTTTTTTAACAAAACTCCCCTGCAGAAAATTAAATCAGTGTTGTCCATTAATCATACTGCATGCCAAACCTTCAACCCCTTTCAATTGTTCCCTGTGCATGAAAAGAGCAAATCAGTTGTGTGAGGCCCTCTCAAGGTCTTAAAAAGTCAAAGGGGAAGACTTTAGAGAATGCCACAATTTCCACATGAAGGAGGGGAGAGTGGTCAACAGGAAACATTTGCTGCCCTAGGAAGAATCACCCATTCTCCATATTACATGACCACAAGTCATCCGTGGTAACCAACATTGTTTTCTTTCCTTTTCCCCCTTTCTTTAATTTCTGTATGGTTGGGTAGAAGTGTGAAGGGGCAATGGCTGGACTTCCATAATGTCTGCTTGGAGGATACATCAGTTGGACATCCCACCCTGCTGGCTAATGTGTACAGCAGATTACAGTGATGCTACCAATCATAGTTACATTCTGCAAGAAAACAAAACATAGTAGAAAACAGTTATGATGTATATAGCATGTACTATGACAGCAGAAACATATGCTGCAATGGAATTTTACATGAAACCTAACCAGGGCTATGCTAATTTTGTTCCTGATGGATTGAGGTTTGACAAAACTCTGCAGCTCCTCTTTACTTCCTTCTGTTCTTATTGTTTGGATGGTTGTCCAATCAAATAATACAAAGGTTGGCATACACCATATGACCTCCTCATGTGGTATAATCTGATTTGTCAGACTAGCATACAGTTTGCAGCTAGTATGGCCAACTTTACTATGTGTGGATCTTCTAAAGTACTGTGAAGGCTACATCGTTTGGTGAGGCGCTATGCGTGCATCTGTTTTGAGACATGAACACTTCTAAACTCAAGAACTACAAAATTTTGGCTTGAAGGAACAGTTTAGTGTAAAAATAAAAACTGGGTAAATAGGCCATGCAAAATAAAAAAAATTCTAATATAGTTAGTTACCCATAATCTATAAAGACTGGAGTGACTGGATGTGGAACAGAACAGAGCACAACTTCCTGCTTTTCAGCTCTCTAAATGACTTAGTCAGCGACTTTAAGGGGGACATTTCCTCGTGAGGCAACTTCGGAAAACAAATCATTCTGAGTGCCATCCCGCCGGCGATTTTCATTCTAGCCGGCGGGGAGGCAGTTCGGGGAGATTAGTCACCCCGAAGAATAGGAGATTTGTCGCTGGGCGACTAATTTCCCCCAAATCGCAGCCTGTGTCTCTGCCCTTAGGGAAACTACAGTGAAAACATTCGGGGAGTTGTCCCAGATCACTTCATATTATTGTTATTAGGAATCAGTGGGCTTATGGTAAATGTGAGCAGTTATTGCCTGGAAATGCTCACTACTGAGATGATATAGATAGAGGCATAGTTACATGTGTGCTCAAAGCATCACATTTCCCATAATCCATAAAGTAAATTGATTTGAGACTCTAAAACATTGTTCTCCCAGCAGACACCAGCACATGCCCAACATGATGTGTTTGTGTCTTTTGACTGTTGCTGTAAAATACCAAAGTTTCTCACAAACGTATAGGTCTTGGATTTCTGGGAAGATAGTACTCATTCCACTAGCCGTTTTCTTGACTTGATTAAAAACACCAGTGAATACTGCTTTGCAATTGTCATGGGCAAATAAAATCTATGTGGGGAATAAAACATTATTTACAAGGACGTGCAGAATTTAAAGGGGTTCATCTTCGAACACTTTTTTCCAGTTCAGTTGTTTTCAGATGGTTCACCGAAAAAAAACCTTTTTCCAATTACTTTCTATTTTCTATTTATGCCTATTTTTCTAATATTGAAGTGTACAGTTAAATTTTTCACCTTATTATATGTTTCTAAAGCAGCTCTGTAAGGGGGGGTTGCTGACCCTGTAAACTGTTTTTCTAATGATATTTTAATGATTAGATGATACATGTCTTATCGTTGGCCCTAGTGAGCAGAATCCAAGAGTTGCATTACAGGCGACTGTTATAATTGATACAATAGTTGCCAATATTCCAAAGATACTGCTGAGAAATGTATCAATTAAATGTATTAATTAAATATCGCAAATTGTAACCATTCAGAATGCAACTATTACTGAGCTGCCAGATTGAGACAGGAACAGGAACATTCAACTTTAAACTTCAGTTTAGGAAAAATGAGAAATAAGAAATAAAAGATGGAACAATCTGAAAACAACTGAACTAAAAAAAGTGTTTGGAAGGTAAACTGAATGTAACTATAGCATTACTGTATGTGCTCAGTAGCTACCATGCCTTCCTAAAGTACTTGGCTGTTTTAAAACAGCTTTTCCTGAGGAGTAGCTTAAATTCCCAGTACTAATGTGTTTTAGCCTTAGGGCAAAGCATTAGTAACACATGAAAAAACAAAGAATGCCCTATTGTTTCAAAAGGTCGTGTTTTACATAAGTGACCCAACTTTTTGTTTAACTGATCCCCATACCCAAATGTACGTCTGCAGTCTTTCTTCAATATTCAGTTCTTTGGTTCAAAGGGCAAGTTATTCTTATTTAATGTTACAATATGGTAGTTACTGTATGTGACCAGACCTCCTCTTAAAATGCATGTTACAGGAAAGCAACAATTAAAATCCCTTCATGCAGGTTTTCATTTTTAGAAGTATACCTGGTCAAATGAACAAAGGTCTCAGCTTTCATTTTATGCATCATAGATTGTGCTACCTACCAATGTGAAAAATAAGCTATACAAATAATATGACCTTTTACACATGGGCAGTTATCTATGGAGAGTATATTTAGAGCATACAATTATTTTATTATCCTTTATTTATATACCTATGTATTTACACAGAGCTATAAATCAGCCCTGGTTCCATTATTAGTATTTACACAATTCCTTTTAAAACTGGGCAGATATGATAGATGATAAGTTTCATGGTGGGTAAATCATCCTTTTAAAAGCATGTTGAATGGGCTAGGATAGTCTGTATCTGAACTGATTACTAATCAGACTTTGTATTTTTAATGTATTAGTTTGGCATTATAAAATACACTATTTTCCTTTGGTATGGAAAGATCTTATGCAGGCATCAGAACTGATTGTGGGAAAAAGGAGACCGTTATTCAAATTTACATAACATTTTAACCCCCGTATAAGAAACACATTTTCTATTTAGTGTATTTTATTTAGGTTCCATTGTGATTAAACTAGGGTTAACATAAGCTTGCATCTCCACAAGCAAGCAGTCACATTTGTAAGGCTAAGGCCACACTAGGCGCTCGAAATTGGCGATTTCGAGCGACAATAGAAAAAAGATCGCCGCGTGTGTTTTTACGCTGGCGATTTTTCGCGATTCCCCATAGACGCCAGCGCAAAAGTTTCCCCAGCGATTGCGGCTTAAAAGTCGCGGCGAAAAGTCGCCGCGAGTCAAATCGCGGCGCTATCGCCTAGTGTGGCCTTAGCCTAAAGCTACAGGACTAGACCTGGGTGGGAAATTGATAGATGAGATATTCATTCACTTATAGAACGAGATCAGATTGGTGTGCAGGCACCCTGACGTCTAAAAAAAGAAACATATCTAATTGCTTATTGCATAAAGACATGAACAGTTTTTAATTGCATGGTTGTACTTGCGAGGACTTTAGATGTAAATGTGAATATGTATTTGTATTTATTTTTAAAAACATGACTCTATTAACCATCACTATAACATATCAATTTGTTGGCAGTGTTTTTATACAATTCAGTTTTTAATACAACATACAAAAATTTGTATTTTAAAATAGACATGTCTAACATTCTCATACCCTCACAACATACATTTTTGTCTCTAATTATACTATAATTACTATATCGTCATTCTTCGTATTAATATATTTGCCTTCAGTATGCAGTGTTATTTTTGTGAACCCAGAACGCAACATCATGAGTGCTTACTTCACTATACTATAAAAAATAAAACGTAGGGATATATATAGTGATATATATTAGGGATATATTTTGAGGTGGTAGAAATGAATTAAAATACAAAATTTAAAGTTGTAAAATTGAGCATTATATTGAGCAAGTGTTTAACCCCAGCCTCTTAGATTTACTTTTCTGTTTTGTAAAATTGTACAGCACTGCATATACTACTAGTGATATTATACATACATACACGCATACATTTATATCCCCCTCTTATGTGTCGCTTTATTATGTCCTAAGCCCTGATTCTATTTGAAACATCAATTCTATTTGATAGATGTAGCTTAAAAAGTATTAGGGCTTTTTCCATCAAATCATTGAAAGAGGCCGCCATCCATTTCCCCAGATTTTCTTATCAGTTAATACAAGCACCATGCTATGGCATTGAAATATTTCATTGTAAAATATTCCATACATGGATAACTACAACTTATACATGACTGAATTAAGAACCATATGTGAAAATTTTACATACAAAACATGTACAGAACCTTCTTCTATTTAAATTGTATTCCATTCTTCCTGCTCTTGAGTCCTGTGTAATCCCTTTTACCAGATATGACCCTGTTACAGTTGTTCTGGTCTTTTAATCATTTACATTTTTGTGGGCAGCAGTTCTATTTGGGTTTTTTTTTTAATTTTTCCCACCCATCCCCCCTTAACCATTCCTATACACATCAGTTACTCCAAACACACTTTGGTCAACCTCAGATTTGGTGGCAAAGGTCTTGACCCATATGTCACTCTAGGCCATACTGATTGCCCCTTGGCTGAATAATGATGTTAGGTTTATTGTGCTGAAAGGACATCTTGGGGGCAGTGCACTCACCCTAGAAATCAGGACCAATGAGCTTTCCTGCCAGACTTTCAAAGAACAATAAGCCTTTGAGGTATTAAAAACCTGACAACACAAAAGATATCCTAAAAAAGGACATTTGGCCACACCATACGTTGTACCTTCACACCTCAATTCATCTCTTCAGCTTTTCCTCTTTCAACTGATCACTGAAATAAAAATTGTTCTTGCTCAGCTTGTTTTACAACAAGCTGTGGACGCTGCTTATTTTAAGAGTATAACATTTATAACAAAGCCAAACAGTGCTAAAAATACATCTTAAAACTCTAAGGGGGTTATTTAATTTCATTAATATTTTCTGCTACAAACTCCGATCAAATCCGCTTGGGTTTTTATGCTTATTTATTATTACATTTTCCCGAAAATGTGCTTTGTGGGGAAAAAAAAATCAGATTTTCACAAATTTTTCCATCCGATTTTCAAAATTTTTTGGGGATTTTCACCTGAAAACTGTGAAAACTTGCACGAAACCCAGCACACATCAAAAAATCTTTGGGACTTCTCCCATTGACTTATATGCAACCTCGAGAGGTCTGAGATGCCAGATTTTCCATCCTCGGGTTTTAATAAATTCCAATTTTTTGAAAAGTCTGATTTTATAAAAAAAAAAAAAAAAGATTTTTGCATTCAGAGTTTAGTAAATAACCCCCTAAGTGTAATAAAATGTATAATCAAATTCAGCCTTACTCCTAGTTTGGCTTTTTTTATAGTGAAAAAAGCAGCATATGGGAGAGTTTCTGCCTCATCATAGGGTTTTATCAAATGTTACTAATGCTGGCACTGCTTGATGCATTTGCCACATTATTGGTAAATATCACATCTCGTTAGCATAAGGGAACATAGGGTATAAAGGACAGCATATGCATGCAACTGAGTGTAATGGGAAAGCAAAGCAAAACCAATGCACATTTACAAACTCTGAATCAAAGAGGTAAGAAGTCATGCTTGCTAGAGCACAAATCTGTATGCTGCTCATAAACTTCTCCTACACAAAAGGTTATTAAAATGAAAAAAAAAAAAAAAAATTGAGAATCAAGTGGAACTTTCAGAGTCCCAAAAATTTAAAAAATTTGGGGAAATGCATTTTAAAATCTGACAGGTAATAGTCGCAAACCCGGTATTTAGGGGGTTTTATATAGTGGTTCATGGTCAATGAAAGCCTGACAGGTTATAGTTAGAAACCCGGTATTTAGGGGGGCTTTTTACAGGTACAGTCAATATTTTGACTGTAAACACTTACATTGCAGCAAAATGACAAGAGCACGTTGCATTATGGTACGTTGGTTTCTCAGAACATCGATAACACAGGATGAGTGAGTTGAGTTGCCTGTTCCATTTGTATGAACAGCTGTAAGCCATTTTCTGTAACAGGAACAATACTTTAAAGCTCCAGGCAAAATGATACTTGCATTAGAAATGTAAGCAGCTCGCTGAAAATGCTCATTTATGGCTCAAGGTGACTGCATTGTTTTTAAAACAATTCATTATCACTGTAAATTGTATTATCACAGATTAAGTAATAGGTGCAATAAAACAAATAAAAATCTCTTCTATGCAATTGGGTAACAATTGCTGTAGTCAGTTCAATGCAAACCCTTTATATTTTCCTCTGCAGAAACTTATAAAGACAAAAAATGAATTATGGAGCAGGTTTATCATTATTTATGAATCTGTGTTCATGGCTCTTACATCACAGAAGAAATATTGAATCTTTATGGTTATGTTTGAAAACAAATGCATCTATTCTTAGGTAAGGTTAATATTGAGATTGAGATTGAATATTAAAATTGAGAATTTGGAAACATGTAGGGCATGGGTGGATTTTCAATAAGGCTAGGGGAGGCTGAGCCCGTCCAAACTATTCTGACACCTAAGTAGAAAAAGGAAAAAAACAAAAACCTGCTTGTGACTATATCTTCTGTAATTTGGAGACTGTGGTGCAGGCATCTTCTATCATGCCTGCAAGCTATGTCCTTAAAGTTTGAGTTCTGGTGCAGCTAGGAATCCGATTGGCAGGAGGTGAACTATGTTTGGTGGGGTAATGCATTGTATTGTCAATTCATTAAACCTGGATGCATCCTAACCCTAATGTTCCTGCGTCCAGGCCAACTATACCCATTGTTAGTAAATTAGCCTATGTGGGGTACAGAAAAAAAATTCAGAAGCTGACATATGCTGTGGAAATACATGGCTTTCTTACTAATACAGCATACCCATTTCTCTTAGATACTACAAATATAAACCTAGCTTTTTTTAATTGGTAAATTCCTTCTACTTGGTGTTGCATGTGCAGTGTTACTATTAGTAATATATTCATGAGAAAGGGAAAAAGTACCTTTAGATTTCTTATGACTGCTGTGTTTTATATCCATTCAGCTGTTTAAGGTAAGAGTAACTTAAGGGTAAGATAACCCAAACCATATAAAATAAATACATAAATTACAGTCAAGAAATAAAAGATACTTATTTTAAGGTGGACATTTGTGAGGAAAAATCAAGAAACATGTATGCATTTTGATAACTCTCCCTCCTTATGCTGGACACCTCTGGGCAATTTAATAGTTGAATAGGCAGATCACTAGTCATTTTCCATTATGTCAAATTATGAGGTTTACAATTCTGAGAAGGTTCCAATCATAAATTGTATTATTTAGAGCCAAACATGTAACAGGTCTTGGTTAGTTTGTGTAAACAACTGACCCACATGTATAACTGTGTGAAACCAGCTAGATGTGATCTGGTATGTAGCATTTACAGATTAATCACGTTTGACCAATTAACACTCCTGAGGGTTAGGGGTATGGGGAACTACATTTGTGCTTATTATAAATCATTTTAGTTGTCATCCTGAGTACTGTACTGAGAGTCTGCTACCTGCCCTAGGGATTAGCTTAAAAATATGTGGCATTTGGTGTTCAGTTCAATTATCTTCAGCTGTCGTCCTCAATTCTAAATGAGCTGCGTGTTTCGAACCATCTAGCCTATTCTATCAATGATCTCTAAGCAGAGCTCCACTGCTATCTCTCCTTCTCAGGGAAGACTACACCTGGGGTAACAATGACCCATTCTGTTGGAAAAGAGTAATGAGAATTGATTTGTCTGACCCTAAAACAAGGACCTTGTAGATGATGAACAAAATATTTTCCATAATGTATTTCAAGAGGCAGGTGTGATACTTATAGAGTACAGAGGCCAACTAGCTGCCAGCAAAGTCCTGCTTAGTAATTTGTATTGTGTGGTTCTCAGTCAAAGGATTATATAAATCGTATTTAGTCAATTTAGCTTAAAGGGGACCCGTCACCCAAAAAAATTATTCAAAATCCTATTTCATCACATTAGTCAAGCAAAATGAACTTTAATTACACTTTATAAATTATTTGAATCTTGTTTCCTTCAGTCTGGGAATTCATAATTATAGCAAACGGGCGGAGCCATTGAGAACACTGTTATTAATCATCTTAGAATCTTGTTTGTTGACTAGAATGGAGGACCCGATGTCCATCCCCATGCTACATAATTAAACGATGAAGAGAATGGGGGAATGTCGGGAGAGCAGTGACATCTAGGAAGTGCTGAATGGAAAGTGAAAGTAATTGTCTGCCCTAAGGCATAGATGAGGGGCAGGCAAAATTTGATTGACCGCTGAGATTTTTAAATGAGTTTATAACAGCTATGAATGCTTTAATAAATAATAGAAATCAGATTTCATGTTTAATTTGAAAAGGACTTTTATTATACAGATTTTTGTGTTTGGGTGACAGGTCCACTTTAAGGGGAATGTTAACCCAAAAAATAAAATGCTGCGTAATAAAATTAAAAGAAAGCATAATTCTAATTACAATTTTTCTGTAGTTTAATTTGTATATGTATAGCTATTGAAAACAGTGCTTGTGTGTCCATTTCTATTCTCTGACCTGGTGGCTCAGACTGTTAAAACAATGTAAGACAAGACAGCTGATTAACAGACCTATCTTTGCTGGGGAACTCAATAACAAGTATAGTTGCAAATAACATATAAAGTGTACATTTTCCTACCATGTATATAAGTTGGGCATATTTTCCCCACATCTGCAAACAGGACATGTATGCTGTAAAGTTCATACACAGGCACAACATACTTTGATTAAAGGTTTTCTGGGTTTAAGCACTGTAATGGTTAAACTGAGCTCAGGAGAGGTGGTTAGGACAACAAAAATAGGATTAGACAGCTAGAATATCTATGGGAACCAGCAATGCTATCTCTTCTTTGGCTGTTAGATTGGAGGATGTGTTTAGTAATCTGAGCTGAGAAGAACTGAGCATGCTCAGTAGCCAACAGCCAAAGCAAATTCCTGAGGGAGGGGTCAGAGTGGGTTTAATGAAGAGAAGGAAATTTGTGTGATTTAGGGTGGTGGCACACAGGGAGATTAGTCGACAAATGATAAATCTTCGGTACTGGGGGCAACTAATCTCCTGGAAATGCCTTCATAACCCCCCAACACCCCCCCCCCACATACACACACAATTCACATTCATGCTGGCTGTTCACTGATTACATTTTTATGTTTACATGCCCTTTAAATTGTTTTATTAAGTTAAGTAGTATAGGCAAGCAACATATCACTATAACTAATCCCTCAACATGTATCAGAAAATGATAACAAAATAGGTACTTGCATGCAGACCCTTATGCTTTTAAGTAATTGTTTTTTAAAATTCTTATTTAAAGTTTGAACAGGGACAAGCAATGTCGAGATCATGGTGTATTGTTTTACTACTAAGCATGGTATAGCACTTATATTCTAAGTTACTGATGCCAGAGGCACAGAGGTCTTGACTTGTCAAAGGTCACTACTTTCTAATGGTTGAATGGAACTCTGCTTTCTCTAAGTCAGCATGCAGTGAGTGGGAAGCCCACTAAGAAATTGCTCAGAACTTCCAATCCCTGGTGTTTTCACCAATGCTTCACATACTTATGGGGATCCTTGCTAGGGGTCACAGATCTCTTAGCAACCAATATTAATTAAAGGACAAGAGAAAGGCTTAGTTATTGGGGAAGTTCCAGCTCGTTAGCACTAGGCACCCCCTAGTGATGATTATAATTGCAAACCTCAGATCGCAGGGTGGTGGTCCACTTTGTTGAAAACTGCGCTGAGCTGGTTTAGTGTTATAGGGAGTGTTGCTCCACCATCTTGCTTTCAATGATTTGTTAGGACTCCTAGTGATGATTAGAAATTATAACCACAGACCCAAGGGCAAGTTCTGCTTCAATAAAAACTGTACAAACCTAGGATAAACAGTATCCTAGGTCGGTACAGTTTTTATTGAAGCAGAGCATTGCTGGGAGTGTCACACCACCATCTGGCTTCCAGTGATAGCTGCAATAGTACCCCAAGCATTTGCAGTTTTCAACAAGGAGGAGCACCAGCCCACTGTCTGAGGTTAGCAATTCTAATCACTGGCGGTGCCTAGTGGATTGGCCAACCCCCAATGTGTTAGCTATTATTTTTCTTAAAGGCAAGTAGAACAATAAATTACAAAGTTAAATTCATGCGGAGATATGGCTTTCCTTATCCTTTACTTAAATAAACAGCTATCTATTCCTTTCAGCGCTACAAATGTCTTCTGAATTTTTAGGTTCAAGTCCCCACTTTGCCTCTGTTAGCTTATAACACCATTATCGATGTATGAAACCATGGTTGTAACGGTCGCTCTCTAAAGCACTAGAGATATGACTGTGGAAGTAATTATGTTGCTGGTACATACCATTGATACAACCAAATACACTCATTATTTGTGAATGCAATGTGTTATGCAACGTGTCATTCTGAGGTGCTAAATAATATATCTGGTTGCTAAAAATACAGTATAAGGTATATGATATTGCTGTGAGATTAGCATTGGGTATAGTGTAGATACTCTATATCCAGAGAATGTATGCCTCAATATGCAAAATTGTGTTTAGGATGCAAATATCCAAATGCTTATAGAGTGAGAGATACATGAGAATAGAGGGGCTTGTAGTATTTATGTAGTTTACATATTAATTCTTATTAAACCTGTATCTGTGTAGGTATTCCAACTAGTACATTATATAGCAAATAAAAAAGGTTTCATATGTGCATTAAACAGAGGCTGTACACTGCAAAAATAGAATATGTCAATGTTTTCTCTCCCTTTAACTGATTACCCCATTTTGGCAAGAGAATTGCTTTGCAGGGCCTCTCCATGCAAGACGCATTGTATAAGTACTTGACAGCATGATGGATCACCTTAGCTGCCTTCATTCATGATCTATGGGAGGCGGAAGGAGTACAATAGTAACCTAATCAAATTGCTAGAGCAATAGTGAAATTGCTTTTCTTGCTCATTACCAAACTTTATTGTCACAGTAACCCTTTGGTAAGAAGAAGAATCAACCACATTTAAATAAAATGCAAAAACATACAAATGGACTATTTAAATGTGACCATCAGAACCTCATGCACTGTTCTGTTGCCAGTATTGGGTTCCTGCAGGGGAGGAGGGTGTAATTTGTGTAAGTTGGTCTCTTCTTTGGAGGCTGAAGGTGGCCATATATAGGCAGATTTAATCTGTTGATTTGGGCACTTTAGACTGATTCAGCAGTTTACCTGCCTGTGTATGGAGACCTCCGATGGGCCCACCCGACTGATATCTGGCCAAAAATCGGTCAGATGTTGATTGTCAGCTAGTTGATTTTCCCATCGGATTGGGGACTACAGCCAGTTGATGTGGTCCTCACTTTGATGGCTTGTATTCTTAGGGCCAACAATCATATTAAAGCCAGATATAGTTCACCTTAGGTGGGCATGTGGGGGATCGTATGATGTATAGCCAACTGAATTTGAAGTTGACAAGGGCACTATCTGTATGGTATTTGTATGTCTTCCAGTATTTTTCATGAGTTTTATACTGTCCACCAACGTGCCAAAAAATGCTAGATTAGTAAATAGATTTAAACGCATCCACTAATAGTGCTCCTCTAGGAGAATCATTTACTGAGAATCCATTTTTTAAAAGAGCAAACATATTTTTTTCATATTCAATATTTAAAATTTAATATGAGACAAGCCTTGCCCAATCCCCCTCAGCCCTGTGACTTGTGCTCTGACTGATAAGCTTCAGTCTTTCTTGGGCAGGTAACAAGATAACAGCTGCCTGAACTGATAGCACTTGTATGTGTCTTTGCTGCTACCACTGCTCTGCTTTGGGCTAATAGCACATGGTTGTAGAGACACCTTTCCATATTGTAGTGGGGAATTGAGCAAAACTGCCCATTCTGCCATTGAGCAATGGCACGAGCATTTTGTCAGTTTTTAGAAATCTCACTCCCTGATACCTGAAAATACCATAAAATGTGAATAGCTCTGGGTGAAACTGAATTTTCATGTAGTAGTGCAAAAATGCAAAAGGCAACATCCCCATATAATTATGGTTTTACCTGTGGTGATTAAGATAGGGAGCAATTAAAATGTTTTTGGGCTTATTGGGGGTGTGATTTCAAATACTGCAATATTCTGGTTTATTATATAATTTGTCATATTCTGACTATATTATGTACTGGATAGGATTAAAAAGGCAGACTGGTGTTAACAACTACTACTATATTAAGTAGACTTACATTTAACTCTGTTATTATTTTTATAGATCCAAGAAAAAAATATCATGTGAGACTACTGGCGTACAACAACATGGATGAAGGCTACCAAGCAGACCAAACAGTCAGCACACCAGTCTGTGTGTGTAAGTAACGTTATGTATTTGTACAAGGTCAGGTCATTAGATTCTTCTAGTCCTATGCCCTATGCACTTATTGAGGAAGATCCAGTGTGAGATGAAAAAGTCAAGGACCCATAAACAAAGTTACTTTACTTTTAGCAACAGTATAAATATCCCAGGCATTATATTATGTTCTTTAAAAACATTTTGTAAATGAACAGTCTAATACTTAAACATTCCTAGAATCTCATCTGGCGCTTCATGCAGTACTATAGCTGTTTATTACACAGTTGCTGGCAGTCATAGTGATCATAGTGACCCTTTTGCACAAACTGTATACATAGTAGGTTTGCTGTCACATGTTCTAACAAAATCAACCTCTGGCAAGAATGACTTTTTAACATTCACTGGCTAGACTGTATGTTCCATTCATACTATTTGTAGAAGAACTTGCTTCACATTAAAGGCTATCCTAATCATTGCACGGCTGCTAGTTTTAAGCCTCAGTTTCATTTCTATAAATTGGATGGAGTGATGCTCTAAATGTTCTTAATGGTCTATCTGACTAGATTAATTTATAATCATCGCTGGCATCATCTTTGGCATGTTGTGTTCAAACTGTTTAGTGTCATAGCAATCTCTGTCCTTTGGCTTGTACAGTATGTAAATGAAGAATTGAATTGTTGTTTTATGTCTGTGTAGCTGTTCCTGATCACGTGAACCCACCACCACCACCGCCACATCATCTCTATGCTAAAGTAAACAGCTCTTCTTCCATTTACCTACACTGGGGGCGACCAGCCTTCTCCTCTGCCAAGGCCATTAACTACACTGTCCGCTGCAATCCTGTTGGCCTACAGAATGCTTCCTTAGTGCTTTACCTGCAAACGTATGTACCATTCTGCAAATTGCCTGCCTCTTTTGCCACTCTTAGCCTTTGTGTTTTAGTCATGAAAACAGTTTTTACTGAAAATGTTAATTTCTTCATAATATACTGTGTATATGCATAAATTCTAAATTGGCCATGTATCTAAAGTTGGCCATAGATGTTAAGATTTTTAAAAGATCTTTTCGTTTTTGTAAGACCAAGCTTATCTTGAAATGATCGTTTAAATGTACTATTTGTCCATCAACTAAAAAGACCATTTCAAGCAATGTGGTCTAGTTGAAGCGAGAAAATCAGAGGGTAGCTGCCTGCCAGGCCCTTAAAACAACTGGACAATAGATAGATTTCACTGTGACCGGTGAAAATTTTCTAACCTGCCGATCAATTTTCTGACCAATGTCGGACGAAAAATCATTAGATGCGTGATTGTTCGATTCCCACTAACCTTACGATAACTTGACCGATTGGTTGGATTGCACTAAAATCAGTCATTCATCAGAGAAAAATCTTTGCGTCTATGGGGGACTTAACAAACGGCCTTCCTGGGGAAGCCTATAAATTTACTTGCAAAGAGGTGCTAGTGCAAGTTATTAGGCATTGCTTAACTTTGCAGACACTGCAAAGTAATTGCTACTCATTTATTTACATTTCCAATTGTTGTATGGCAGCTGACACCTACAGTGGATGTGAAGTCATTATAAGCTTTATTTAGAACAATGGTGTGATACCGAATGGTAAGTCTAGGTGAGGTGCCGTTTAGGGTAAATTAAAGACTTGCACAGTAGAATAATTCCAACGCTTGGTAACTGTTCTATTGAAACTAATTTTATTTTGCCTTCACCAGTGTACTCTAACCAATTATCTCTACCTGTAATAAGCACCCATCCAAGCCCCACTGCTAGCCTCTATTTATTAATATCTGTGTATTTCTTTATCATAGTTCATATTTTTCAAATATTGCACTCATTTAATGTTTTTTTAAAAAAAAAAAAAATAACGTATAAATTATATGATACTTATAAACAAGTGACACACTATTCTAAATTTCGAAAGGGCATACCTTTTGTATACGGTGATTGTTCTGTAAATACATTATAACCGTTATCTGTTTTACTTTGCATCATTGCAGGACAGAATCTCACATTTTACTTCAGGATCTTGAAGCTAATACGAAATATGAATTTGCTGTGAGGCTTCATGTGGACCATTTGTCAAGCCCCTGGAGCCCTGTTGTTTACCAGTCCACCCTCCCTGATGGTATATTTTATCAATGCAGTTTATTATATAGACTTGTAGCATACAACATGTCCCAAAGGCCTTGTAAAATAGCAGTAACAAAGGTGTTTTAGTGGATCTAGCAGTGCCAAAGTGAGGCCATCAAACTCCCATGGCAGATTTTATGACCGCAATTTCCAAGTGTTCTCTGTGTATAGTGAGCAGCTGACTGTGTGAATAGATGCATTAATTATAATGATGCCTTTCTGGGTCATTTCTATGCTTTGTGTTTGAAATATAACCCATCATGTGCCAAATGATCACATGTATGCATCTCTGACTCAGATGGTTATTAACATTCCTATGCTTTTTAGGTTTTGAATATATGTATCCCAGAGGATTACATATAAATAGATTATTTTCGTCGCTTGGCTGAAAGGCACTATTTCATACAGCATGCCAAAAACATTAAATGGAAACTGGTAAAAGGCTAAAAATGATCATTAAGACTGCCAGCAGCTGTTTCATGAAGTGCTATGGGTTATACTGTGCCTTGGCATGAACAAATAAAAGATTATTTTGTGATCACAAGTACAGATTGAAGTGCAAAGCCTCAGCGATGCATTTAATAATTTTATCTCACTTATTGTGCAATTAGAGATCACTTGCATTTAAAACTCAAAAAAACGTTTATTAAGCATTGGACGTAAAGTTTTAGAATACGTGTTACTGTGTGCACACAATGAGATGCCCCTTGCTATGGTTATTTGTACTCAGGACCGCCATCAGAAATCATAGGGCCCCACATGACAAAATTTCCTGGGCCCCCTGGACTGCACCCACCGCAAGCCCCACCTACAGGTCCGCCCTCCCCATCCCACAGGACCGCCCCACCACACAGTAAAAAAAACAAAAAAAATATCAGTGGCTAGGGTTCCCACAAGTTAATAAAAAAATAAAAAGATATTTGTGATCAGGGCCCCCCATCAAAAAACATTTGTGGCCAGGGCCCCCCAATTAAAAAATATTGGTGGCTAGGACCCCACATGAGAAAAAAAATTGGTGGCCAGCCCCCCCCACACATTGTAATAAAATTGGTGGCCAGGGCCCCTTAAACGTCCATGCCTTCCTGAAGTCAGCAACTCTCAGAAAGGTGGGGGCCCGGCTAATCAAGTAAGTGTGGCGTGGCCAGGCCCCCCCTTACCCTCGGGGCCCCCTACAACTCTCCCCCCTGATGGCTGCCCTGTTTGTACTTATATATTTGATGGGGAACTGCCATGTTGTATCTACAGAGTTATTCATCACAGACGCTGCATTGATGTAGTCAGTAGTCATAGGTGAATATAACTGTATACTTTAATGTGGCTAAAGAGAAACAGTTTAGAAGAAAAATTCTACTTTTCTAGAGTTTGTTTTACAAACAAATATATCATCATTATATGAATAGAGCATTAGCATGACTATTGGGGTAATTAACCAAATTTTCAGTTTGTCGCCAACGGTGAATAGACACAGTCCATTTTGGAGCATAGAGACCAGTGGCTTCCCTCGTGAATACAGCACTGCCTGTGTAATTTACATTAAAACAGAGATAACATGGACATCCTATGGGCTATAAAAACCCGTGGAGGGCCAGATATGGAATATGGTCCTCCAGTTTGAGAACCCTAGTTGTCCAGCCTTACTGGAATAGATGGAAAGATATTTGTACAGACTGGGGTAATGATTTGATCTTTCATTGGAAGCCCATCAATATCAATATTCCTTTATCGTGTACTTTTTTTAGCCCCGCCAAGGCCACCAGTGGGAGTAAAGGTGACGTTGATAGAAGAAAACACTGCATTGGTCTCCTGGAAGGCCCCTGAAGAACTGGATTCAGTTGTGACCCATTATACCATCATGTACACATCTAGAAAGTCCTGGATAGCTGGCGAGTGGCAAATTATGCATAGAGAAGGTAAATGTCATTGCATCCAACTTCTTCAGTATGCCAGTGAATCTATACATTCATACAGAATACAATACTTTATTATTTTGTAGGGTATCTGCATCAATTCAGCAGTCTGTTCATACTCCACCCATATAGGACAAAAGCAACAAATGTCTTTGAACCCAAAACAACTAACTGTAGATATGCCAAGGACATTATTGCGTAAGCAATGCGAAAATGACTTACATTGGCCTTTTCTTCATGGCACTTTTCACAAGAAATAGCTTAATCAATATTCTTGCAGATCAGAATTGGCTTCCATTATTGTTCCAGCTGTTGTAAAACCACAAACAGTTTCTGGGGTTTAGGGTATAATGGGAGATATTTCTAACTGCAACACCTACAAGTTCCAAAAGTTACAAGTACTTGTGTAGCAGATTTACCTAGGGTCGAATATCGAGGGTTGATTAACCCTCCATATTTGACGTCTCAGTAAAATCCTTCGACTATCGAAGTCGAAGGATTTACCGATATTCCTACGATCGAACGATCGAAGGAATAATCGTTCGATCGAACGATTAAATCCTTCGAATTGAACGATTCGAAGGATTTTAATCCATCAATCAAAGGATATTCCTTTGATCAGAAAATTGTTAGGAAGCCTATGGGGACCTTCCCCATAGGCTAACATTGGCCTCGGTAGGTTTTAGGTGGCGAACTAGGGGGTCGAAGATTTTTTTAAAGAGACAGTACTTCGACTATCGAATGGTCGAATAGTCGAACGATTTTTAGTTTGAATCGTTCGATTCGAAGTCGAGGGTCGTAGTCGAAGGTCGAAGTAGCCCATTCGATGGTCCAAGTAGCCATATTACCATTAGAAATTCAAACTATTTTTCCTCTATTCCTTCACTCGAGCTAAGTAAATGGGCCCTACTTGTTTATGTACTCAGCATCTTAAAGGAACAGTTCAGTGTAAAAATAAAAATCCAGTCACTCCAGCCTTTATAGCTTATATTTTTGGCTAACTATATTGAAAACATTTTTTATTTTGCTCAGCCTATCTATTTACCCAGTTTTTATTTTTATTCTGAACAATTCCTTTAAAAAGGAGCTGTGAAACGGTACCACAGAGTGCTCTATTGTTTTAGTTTGCTTATTTTTGCAAACTTACAGAAGTTTTGTATTTGTATTTAGTGGTGTATATTAAAAAGACTTCTCTTATACCTAAACCACAATCTAATCTTTTGGTTTTTGCTGTATCTTTTTTTATCATGCTGTATTCCATTAAATACCTTTAAATTAGTTAGATGGATTGTAGTTAAGACCTATTTATGCTGGATAAGTGGTTTCATTAATGAATTAATGGATTCATGAAACTCTCCAGTGTTCTGGACATATGTTATGTTATTAATTTAAAGGCTTACAGAATGTTTGCATGGTTAGTCTTCGATCCTACTTAGTTGGAAGTCAATCAGACTTGCAGTCTCTGTGCTGGTGTTTTGATCAGTATTTATTGCCTGAAAGTCTGTGAAGTTTCCAGCACTATGACAGCTTTATAACACCAAACCACATTTCTACTAAAGACCATGTCAATTCAGACAAGACACAGCTGCTGTGAAAAGCACTTCCTTCACCAAAAATTATACAGGGGTAGGTAGTATGTGATTCTGATTATCTCTTGCACTCGCTTTTGTAACTGCTCTAGCACCAGAGGGGTTTCTGACAAATACTTTTGTCAGCTGCCTTTGCATTTTGGACTTAACAGTAGCCGAGCGTTTTCACCCATATCATTGACATAAATATGTTGAATTGCAATGTCACTCCATTAAAACTCTATTCAAATTATTATTATTTTTAATACACAGAGCACTGACATATTTATACTACACTTGTTTGATACCACAGAACTTGTTCATCATTCACATCAGCCTCAGCCCCAGTGAAACTTACAGTTGAAAGTTCCAATAATATTCATATTAAACAGTATGTACAATTTCATTAGGAGGCAATTAACCTGCCTGTATGTTTTTGGAGTAATTAGGAAAGAGATGGGAGAACCCAGGGGAAACCCACATGGGGAGAATGTGAAAACTCCTTGGAGATTGTGAGAATTAAAAATCCACAAGCTACATGTATAAATTTAGATATTCTTTCCCTGATACTTTTTTATTTTAACTCATGTTTAAGCTTTTTGGACTCCTGGCCCACTAATAGCTATTACAGGGCTCATTTTCCATAGATGGAGACTTAACTGTCAGGTAACTTGGGTGCAAAATTGTACCTGTTTGTGCCTGTACCCATGGCAGATGCAAGATGATATGTGGATCTCTGGGAAATGAATCATTAATTTTATTCCAAGGAGCACCATGCCTTAAAGGAATAGTAGCACCAAAAAATGAAAATGTATCAAAGTAATTAGAATATAATGTAATGTTGCCCTGCATTGGTAAACGTTGTGTGTTTGTTTCAGAAACACTACTACAGTCTATGTAAACAAAGCTGCTGCATAGCTGTGGGGGGCAGCTACTCAAATTGAAATAGGACTAAATGACACAGGTTACATAGCAGATAAACTCTGTAAAGCACCATTGTATTCTACAGTTATCTGCTCTGTATCCTGTGCCTTTTCTTCTTTTTCCAGCTTGAATTATGGTTCCAGATATTAAATTACCATGAATCTACTGTAAGATATCTACTAAGGTTCATATTACACATGGAGGTCCAAACAAAGTCTAAAAAGCCCTCACAAAAATCATTTTTTGGGAAATAAGGAGCTTCCGTCACCTTTTTTGGGAAATAAGGAGCTTCCGATTGGCTTATGTAACATTAATCTAATAGGAGTCAATGAGTACTCTATAGATACATTGTTGATTAAAGATGCTGATCTTTATATAGTGTTACTAAGGAAGGCTGGCCTTTTTCTTTTTCAGTTATATTTTAATGTGATAGAACTTGGATTAAATAATGATGTATAATCTCTGTAAAGTGCCACAGAATATGTTGGTATTATACAAAAAAGGAATAATAATTTGCTGGTTCTCATCTCCTATAAAACTTTATATATTCTTTCTTCAATAGTGTTGGCGTCATGGGTCATTTCCAGTGTGCATGGCACACAGATTTATATTACTATATATTTATAAAAGAACCCTTACATTAATTTTGTATTGCTTTTACACAAATAATCCCTTCGACAATGGAGGGGACCTTCTTAATGGTTTCATGTATAATGAGAAATAAACTTTTATTCGTATTGTCAATAAAACCCATCATCTTTTCTGAAAAGGAATTCATGTCTGTATTGCAGGAACAATGACCATGGCATTGTTAGAGAATCTGCTGCCTGGAAACGTTTACCTTGTCAAGATCTCGGCTGCTAATGAAGCTGGAGAGGGACCCTTCTCTAATGTTGTTGAGTTGGTAGCGGAGTCGAAGGAGAACCTGCGAGTAGTCGCAAAGTCAAAGCAGTTACATTCTGGGCATCGCGAAGGTGAATTTTTAGTGTTGTTAAAGTCAGCAATTCATAATACAAGATAAGTTTTAATATTACTATTTCTCCCTGCAGTACTGTATACTTTTCATTTACATTATTTACAAGATAATGTATATGGTTTGTAAAATATATGTACCTTGGAGCACAAAACAGCTGAAAACATGCCACATTTTCATCTCTTATGGGCAGCACAGCAGCTTCAGTAGCAGCAATGAGCACAAGAACTTCTGGAAGAATGGACTCTATTGGACAACAGTTATAGTGGGACATGATGGTGCAGAGCCCATCCAGCTACAGTATCAGCTGATGCTGAATGTCCATAAATTTTAAATCTTAATAATAATAATAATAATAATAATAATAATAATATGGATCGCAATGGACCACTAGGTCCTCCACTACTAAATGGGGCCCTGATTTAAATATTTATAGAATGTAAATGCCTAATTTTCTAGAGTGAATATGTTTTTATGTTCTTTACAGATTATTCTGGTTTTTACCATTTGGATCAGAAATCCATGACTGGCATTGTTGTCGGGGTGTGTATTGCATTGACTTGTATCCTGATTTGCGTCCTTATCTTGATTTACCGAAGCAAAGCGAGGTGAGTATTTTTACAGTCCTGTAGGGATTCTCTAATCTCCCCCTAAAACTGTGAATGTAGTTTGTTTAAAAAATGTCATATTGAGATGTTATTTTTGCCTTGTTATAAATACAGGAAAGCATCTATTGCTAAGATTGCTCAGCAAGAATCCAACCTTCATGCAGCTGAATCCGCTTCTATTGATAGGCAAGACCAAGCAGAGGGAAATGCCAACCCCTTGATCCCTTCTGTGGAATCTAACCACTTCATAGATGCAAAGGTAAAGTGTTGCCATATAAGATGGTGTATATAGAGGTTTGCTGTTTTTCCATTTTTCTGATAATGTTTTATATTAGAAAAATGCTCTAAAATACAGTTTATTTATGAAACTCAGTTATTGTCCAGATACATTGTTTCTCATTCTAAGAGTGGGTGAAAACTCCTATGCTTATGATCAACAGTGTGTTTTATTGTCTGGGAAAAAACATTGTACCAGGTAGCAACCTGCTGCTAAAAGCTCTTGACATCCCAGTTAAACCTTGAACAGATACACAGCTTTAATGTGGTTAAGTGGAACACACTAGAAACTCTAGATCTGCCCTGAAGAAACTGGGACAATCATAAGTGGGCTTAGTCACATAATAACTCTCATTAACAACTGTGGATATCAACATGCGAATAAAAGGAGATTCTGCTTTTATCCTTTTGTGGATTAGTATCTTTCTGCTTTAGCAGAGCAGGTCACGTAGAACTATTTTAAAAAAGATTATTAGAATAAAATACATTTAGTTTCATGCCCTGGGTTATAGGTCACCATTATACATCACCCATATATATTTTCAAAAGTATTAATTCAACAGCGAAAAAAACAGCTTTCATTGTATTCTAATAACGATTGTAGATGTTCTGAAAGGAAAAACATACACTATTTAATAGGGCTGCCCGGAATTCAGCATATGTGCATTTTTTTCAAGATTTCAATTTGATTTAATCAAATGTGTATGTCAGCTAGATTGTGAAAGAGATAACTCCATGAAAACCTTGTGAACTGTATATGTGGTGGATAGGATAATGCTAATTACTGTCTAAACAGAGATTCTGTTTATTTCAGGGTGGCTCGAATCTCATCATAAATGGCTGTGGGCCAGTCCAAAACAAAACCAAGAAGTCATGGCCATTTTTCAAGCACAATAAAAATGGCAATGTTGAACAGGTAACTTTCTATTCAGCATTAATACATTATGGTGGATTACATATTTCTTCCTTGTATTTACAAATGTTGTCTTTGCAGCCCAGCAAAAGAATTGTCAAAACAGTGTGCTTATATCAGCCTGGCACTAGAGTTGTGATAGGAGAAGATGTATCCCCTCCATCTCCAGGCAATCCTGGCGCATATAAAATGCGGAATAGCATTGCAGACACTGAGCATTCTGGAAACAGCGATGAAAGTCATGAAACTAGTGATTCTGGACGGTTTTCTCATGAATCCGCCGATGAAATCCACCTGTACTCAGTTGTATGTCCAACCACTCCTACATCAGATTCTTCCACTAGCCATGAATGTAGACAGAACTCTGCTTTAAGCGAATAAGGAAGACAAGTCAGTGTCCGAGGCTGTTGAGGCTTCATCTGTCTCAACTACTCTGACATTTCTCCGCAACCATTTCAAAAAGCAAAACTTCTTCAAGCCATTTCAGAGGCAGTAGAGTCTGTTCGAAGGACAATGAACGGAGCTGTAAAATTTCTTCAGAAACATTTCACAGATATACAGTATCTTACCTCTTCTGTATTGTCCATTCACTTTGAAATTTGGCTTGCTAGATAGTGTTGGACTAACAACTAAATTGGTTTTACGTGAATTTGTCATTGCTGCAAAGGGATATCAGGCAGTCTCTTTGATTAATGTCTACCTCAGCTGGTCAGATGATGAACTTCATTTTGCTGCTTTTCCCACATTTATGTTTGTTTGTGTCCCCTACACCAACAGGGCCAGAATTAGGAAAGATTGGATATGGGGCTATGCACCTGTATTTTGCTCCCCAGTTTGAGAAAAATAACTCAGGGAAGTTTAATCTTCATCCCTCCAGCAGTTGTTGAGCTTTAATATGTTAGTGGAGACTGAGAGATGTAGGTCGACAACATCTGGAGGAACACTGGTTTGACGTCTCATAATAATTAACAACTTTCTCAAGGGCATTTTAAGGCCTGGGGCCACGTATGAGGCTGGGGACCCATGGCAAATGCTTGTGCTGCCCTGCCTAAAAACTGGCCCTGCACACCTCAATACCTCCTAATTGTAATCTATGTGATTTTGCTATGTGTATGATGAATGTTTTACTAAAGGGGTTGTAAAGGCACAAATCTTATATAGCTTATCTAAAGCTTTGCTTCTTTAAATCCATACCAATGTCTGTCAACAAAGTAACAGAGATACATGGTTATGCATTATGCCCAAAACTGGTTTTATTTTGTCATATGTATTGATTTCAGAGATTTGAGTATTGTAATTTAAAAGCACTTCAAATATATTTGGATTTTGTAAGTCTTTAAAAAAGGACCAATCCACCTCCCATTCCCCCCTTGTGCCCTGATATTACAGAAAGAAAGCCCTAAACATAGGTTAGAAACCTTTAATTATTTGCTCTTCTTTAAGAAAAATTGCATCTTAAGTGTTCTGTTCAGAATTCCTACCTACAACATTCTTGTCTCAAAAGCATCTCCTGGATAAATACAAAACAAAACAACAAAAGCAACATTAACTACCTAGCAACTACTGTGCCTTTCCCATTCTCAGCAACATACAACTGCCTTATTTCATGACATTCAGGAAGCTACTCAGGTGAATGAGAAGATGCCTTAAATCCTACATCATTAATGTGGCAAATTTCTAGAATTGCAAATTACTTTTTATGTTTTGGATGTCCCCCAAAAATATATATGTTTAGTACACATTTTTTTAAAAGGGATTCCTCTTGTAAAACTTTATTTAAAACAACCAGCTACCAATATTATTTTGACAGAAAGGACCTTTATTTATTTGTGGTGAACCTGAGGCAGAAACAGACTTCGTGGGGCCCTGTTATTTGCAAAGAATTCTACTGTGGTCTTCAGGTGTTGATCTACAGCTCCCAGCATCCCCTGACAGTCTTCAGCTGCTGGTGTGTGCTGAGAATAGTATTTTGTCAACAATGGAGGACAACTCCCTCAGTTCCAACCCCCTAAAGACAGATTAATCCCAGCATGAATAAAAAAAATCATTATGATATGTTGCCATACTCTACAGTGCCCAGAAGCAGCTCAGGGATGAAGGGGAAACAGTTCCCCATTAATCCTCCCGATGTTAATCAGCCCATTGCATATAAGTGGAAAGTAGCGTCAGATTAGAAGCAAGGCTTTAGATGACTCTTTATCTAATGTCTGCATTTCACGCTTGTGCCTTTACAATTCCTGATTTATACTACCTCTTTTTTTAAAACAAATGTGTATGTTTATTGCTTTCCTGAACTCAGGGAACAGTGTTTATTTTGTATTTAACCCATGAAAACATGGGAAAATTTTGACAGGGTATCATGTCCTTTTCTCTCTTTTAAATGTGATAATGTGATAAAGCTACAGTATAGTTGTTACTATAGTTGCCCAGGTACATACTGTACATGAATTATGTGTAATGGAATATTATGTCATACCAAAGATTGTTCTCTACTTGTAAGGACTATATTATTTTAAGTAATGTCCTTAGTTCATAGTTGGCAACTAACAGAATTGGTCATAACTGTTTAGTGTGAATGTTTGTCTGCATTTCTAACTACCTTTTGACTAAACTAGTCTTGTCCAGAATCTTCCAAGAGATGATCTTAGTCTTTAGTTTGTAGCGCTTTAACTTGACAGTATTAGATTACCTATTTTTGGAAAAAAATGTTCTGTATGCTAAGAAAAAAAAAAAAAAAAATCAAACGTTTTTAGCCAAAGATTTATTTTTGGGTCTTGTCATATAAATGTTTAGTTTGCAGAAAATGTTTAGTATAGTAAGTGTTCAAAATGATTGTGTTTGCATCAAAACTAACTTTTCCTCTCCATCTTATCCTAAACCTCTATGCCATGGTAACCAAAGTGTACAGTTTTAAATTGCTAACCATTAATGTGATTATGTCAAATGTGATTGATACGGAAATGCTGATGTAAAGTACCCAGTACCTATAGCTATAGCTTCAATTGTGCTTTTGTTCATTTTGTTACATCCCTAATTATAAAAGAATGCCATGACATTAGAATTTCTACGGACTTCTTTTTAAAAACGATTTGTTAATCTTCTTGCACTTGAAGGTAAAATAGACCCCTATGTCTGTGTAAAAAACTGCATTTACCAGTATATGTATTTGTGGAAGTTCAGATTGTGTTCTGAAGCTGTTACTCTGTAGAGTTTGTAGGGAAGCAATGTAGGTTAATCAGGGTGTAAATGGAATAAAAGTCACAAAGTTTACAATATGTATTGCAAACCTTGGGGTCTTTTATTTCATTACCCCTATAGAGACCTATTATTATGTTTATTAAATTCAAAAAGATTAGTACAAGCATGGGAGGGAGCATGGGAGATATTTGTTCCTGTCAACCAACCCTTGACAATACAAGCATATAACGCAAACAGCATTGTGTTTTACAAAATAGTATCGGTTTCATTCTGAGGACAGCATCTGTATTCAGTTATTTGAATATCATTGTATTGGCTAACATTAATACCAAAGATATTTAAGGTTACCATGGCATATAACCAGTCGACAAGGCTCTATACCAACTGTGCTCTGTTTGTAGGTTTTGAGGATAAATGTGATCATTTCCAGAGTATATGTTTTAGTTGGCTAGTTCTTAAAAATAGTATATCTGAATTACTTGTTAGCAGAGCTATTGAAATAGCCTCTTTACCGTCAAAACTAAAACCTGAATTCTGGAAAGTGTTATCTGGTTCTATTTAAATGCATAAGCACACAATGATACCTTTTGTTGCCTTTGGGGTTTGTATCTTGCAGACCTCTCTCACAGCAAAGGGCAAGGAGAAGCAAGAATCCAAGGGCATATATATATATATATATATATATATATATATATATATATATATATATATATAATAAAAGCAAAATTCTTGCAGGCGTGTTGTGTATCAGCCCTGAAAAATGGATTCTCCCTTCTGCTTATTTTATATGTTTGTATATATTCAAATGTGTAAAGCTTGTTTGATGTATGTATAGATGTGATGTACACTATTAACTCTAATGCTCCTTCAGCAAAACAAAAGTGTTCTTGTTTCTAAAATGATATTTATCTCAGTTAAATGACCATAACCATATCCAAGGATGCCTGGCACATATTAGAAACTGAAAGAAGACATTTTTAATGTTAGGTAGGGGCTGGTGGATTGTGTTGCAGAGCCTGGCAGAAATGTATTCAAGCTCACAAGCATGATCAGTCCTGTTTATTCCACCAATGGGATGTGTATCTCTGCTTTCATTTTTCACACATAAGCAGCCATATGATTGCAGGCGGTAGTGCAAGTAGTGAATTGAATGGTAAATAATGCATACAATGACGTCTGTTCTAGCCATATGCAGGTCAGCATGTTGAAGAAAAGGAGAGTCATTAATGTGTTCGATAACAGAAAGGTCTGCCAAAATCTATCCTTCTATCTGTTGTATGATTATGCACTTGTCTGCCAGTAGCCATTTACATTTTGCTATTAGAATTACAAGGTGAATTCTTTATGAATGGTGAATAGGGATGACCTGCACTGTTGAGAGACTGAATAGGTCAAATTCAGAGAAAAGTCTGAAGGCTAAAATGAACAACTATCTTGCTCTCTCCCTATATTTATATTTATTTAAGTACTGAGCATTTTATAAAGAAATCTCTTGTCAATCCTACAGCTATCTGTAATAAATCCCATTCTTCTAATAATTATTCTGGAGAACTCCAGAGACATGTTCCTATATCCACATAGATGATAGCTTTCTCAATATGTTCCTTTGATGTCTTCTATCAACCAGTTGGACCAATTCCTTATGAAACTTTTATAGAATGTTGCTTTTGATCAATTCAAAGCCTCATCAGAGCTTCCTGCAATGTGTTACTCGGGCAGAAAGTACAGCTAACCTTTATGGTGCGAGAGCTGTATCCAGTGGGATTTAACATCACATCTATCTCTAGCAGTGGAAAAGTATGCCTTGCCTGGATCTAAAAAAGAGAGATCTGATCTAAACAAAGCAGGTTATAGCACTCTTTTTTTCACTGCTTTTTTCAACATTCTTTTTATTTACTTGTTTTTTTTAATCTAATTTGTAACTACCTATTGGGAAAAGATGTTGGCCTTAAGTGTACAATTAATTGTTCTCTGGCTTTATTAGCAGATGGTATCATCTCTACGAGTAAAAAACAATTATGTGCTGCAACTACACTGCAATCTGTTTAATGTGTAGCGGAATAATGTTTGTTCAGTGAATAGGTGGCCGCTATATTCCAGCTGCAGTGAAGCTTGCTAGATTTGGTTCTTTGGATTCTATGTTCAGTGTTTATCAAAGGCCCAAATGTGAATCTGTTTCAGTAGTTGGTTGTTTCCTAAGTGCAGCAATGCAGTAGGGTGGGGTGCATTCTGAGTCCGATGGTTCCCCTGTTGATCTTAATCACTTGACCTGGCGTTCTCCAACACTCCATGTAATGCTTGCCTAAAGTATTCTCTTTGTAACCTCAGCTATGGCTCAAGGAATATTTCCTTATTTTTTGCATCTGAACTGCAACAATTTTGACTGTGAATATATTGTGGCATTGTATACTGTATGTACCACCAGCTCGTAATGTTTCCAAAGGCATGCAAATCAGCAACATCCAATGGCACACAGGACTACAGGAATTCTTTCAAAATTTTTTATTGTAAAGCGGATTGCAAATGCAACGTTTCGGGGAAAACAATCCCCTTTGTCAAGCATGCTTGACAAAGGGGATTGTTTTCCCCGAAACGTTGCATTTGCAATCCGCTTTACAATAAAATTTTTTGGAAGAATTCATGTAGTCTATATAAATACATGTTAATGATAATAATAATAGTCCTGTGTGACATCGGATGTTGCTGATTTGTATCCTGTTGTGAGGTGGCCGAGCCTCTACCCTTGTGCACCAGGCGTCTCTTTATCTTCTACAGGGTGTGCGTGGTCCTGCACTGCTTTGAATCCAAAGGCATGCATACATAAACGTCAGTTTAACATGTCATGCTTATGTTTTATCCACTCCATGATATGGGGATTTGTAATGACTTTTCCCCAGCAAAGAGATTTTATCTGCAATTAATCTGGCACTGATACTAGGAAAACAGCTATTTGCCACATTAATGATTATGTTGTAAGATATACTACCTCATTCCATGGGCTAACATTAAGCAGGTTAAGGGAATCTTTTTCTCCTTTGCATTCCACATATCCTGCTGGAAATAATGATGCTTACACTAGAATTTTAGCCAGCAGCAAGCTGGATTCTGTTTAAGGTAATGCTGTAAAAATAAGACACATTTTCCAAATGGCACAATAACCACATATGTGAATGTAAAAGCTGGAAAGAAGACACTCTTAATATTGCAGGTACCATTTGTTAAACTTCACAGGTGCAGTTTCCCACAGTAACTATGTGTTTTTGACCAGGCTGCTGCAAGTCAAACAATGACAGCAAATATCGGATTTGAGTTGCAACATGCAATAACACTGGTGTCCTTTAGCCCCATGTTATTCCATTTGACTTCTGGTGTTTACCTAAAATCTAAGGCATGTCTGTATGCAGTACTCTATATAGAAAATGTTTGTGGTCCAAACATTTCCTGTGTTTAATACGCATCAAATGTATATTATGCAGCTTCATATAGAAATAAATGCAATGTGTACAAAGTCTTAAAGTTCCAGTAATATTACAATTGTAAAGAAACCGTTCAAATATAAAGTACTTCTCAAGGCTCATTAAAAAGCACAAGTGCAAAGTGCTAAAATGGACACAAAATTGAGCATGCATTGATGCTTTTCAGAAAGGTACTTGTGTCCATACATGCTCATATGGGCAGATGTAAGGGAACCATGCCTATAATCCCAGTGTCCCATTGCACCGAAAAAGCAAATGCAGGGGGAAATAACATGCTGCAATATGTGTGCAATATACCAGAATAGATGCAAATTTGTGTCCATTTGGTTGAGTTGTGCCCTAGTTGTTTGTGAACAAAACCAAGCGTCTGCCCAAAATTGTGCTATAATTCTTGTGGGAATGCTGGATTGTGATTAAATCATAGCTGTGTGCGTCTGAATCTTGCACATTGCACTGTGTTCAGAAATGAGCCTTGTTGTCTCCTGTAAGAAATAATGATTGCTGCAAAAAAAAAAAAGTCACTTTACATGTCTATGCATTCAGAAGATTAGTCTCACTTACAGGACATTTGTATTTTTTTTTTTTTTTTAAAGCTGTAGACATTTTGACATTTCTCAGGTACAGTTGCCAAGGTGTGACATAATAAATAACATATTTTGTACATGCTCAAAATGTAGAGCCTCC
This sequence comes from Xenopus petersii, assembly GCA_038501925.1. NCBI lineage: Eukaryota > Metazoa > Chordata > Amphibia > Anura > Pipidae > Xenopus > Xenopus petersii. The sequence goes on from CM076676.1 coordinate 103,751,920, forward strand.
TTCCATAGTAGTGGAAACAATATGTGTCTGATGTTACTGGCTCTAGTAGAATTAGACGTGAAGCATCACATCCGTTCAGCTGCTGGAGCTCCTTTCTATATGAGATGGCCTTGTGGCACTTGTATACTTGATACATACTCTGCTACTCAAAATAAGCATTCTCAACTGCATGGAAACTGGAGCTGACTATACATGGCAAGATCTATTCATTTGTCACCAAATGATTACGTTTGCCCGATTGAGACCCAACAATAGGTGGGCCAAATAATACCGATCCACCGATCCACTCATACAAACTTTTCAGCCTTAGACCACATCCGTGGCGGAAAAATTGTCCTTGGCCAACTGTATTTTACAGCCTAACAATTAATATTTTAATGAGCCCAGGGTAGATAGTGATCAGATTGGGCATCATTTTGCACCCATACAAGGCCAGTAAACTTACAGCTTGGAGAATTATGGCCAAGTTGGCACATGTATGGGTACCGTCACATTTGTACTGTACCTGTGATTGTTTCAGTTTGCTCTTTTATATTTTTTTCAGTATACCGAGTAACAACTTCTACTCTATATACACTCAAACGTTTTTTTCTGTTGATGTAAAGGTAGGAGTGGTGTTATTGCCAATGGAAGACATAGCTGATTTAGTTTGCTACTGTACTCAGGGAATCTGCTGTGTCATTCCACTGTATAGCACCACTTCTCACCTTGAATTTTGAATGTAACAGAGATGTCTTGATTTCTGTATTTTTATTTTTGTTTCTTATTGTGCTCATTTTTTAAAATTATTTTGGAAATGTGTATTAGAGCCATTTATTTGTTTGTCTTCTTCATGTTTTATAGGGGCTGTGACATACCCCCCCAAGGCTTTGCCAAAATATATAAATGTTGAACCGCCAAATGTTTATGTTTCTACTGTGATAACCGTTCAAATAAAGGTTTTTTCTTAAGTAACAATGACTCTGATGTAAGTTGGTGAATCCCAATGATATGACACATTGGGTTCTGTTAAAAAATCTACAATAGGGAGCAGAGATATCAATAGTCTCAGCGATTGTGTAATTGCACAAAAGTGTAAGAAATCAGGCCAAGTGACTACATAGACTGTTGTAAAGCACAGTTGTCCCCAAACTTTTGTGCTTGTATGAGCCATATTCAAATGTAAAATGTGTTGGGAGGGCTGCGCTGCCCCTGGTGGCCCAGTTAATTGTGTTTGGGGAAACTGTCCATACTGATATATGATATGAGGATCCTTGCTTTTTTAACTGGGAATCTTTACATAAGGTCAGTTAAAATAATAACAGCCAAAAACAACCTACAAGTCACCGCTTATGAGAGACAATGGAAAACACAATGCTTATGATAGCCCCTAATACAGTTTTATTAACTTTTAACCTAGTCCAATAAGTTTCCAGGCAAACTAATTCTTCAGCAACAGAACTTCACTTGTGTGTAATTACGTGTAATATGTAAAGTGTGCCATGAGTCCAGCCACTCCCATTGTCATAAATAGGATGTTATTTGAAAGTATTGTTGCAGTTTGTTGTTGTGGATATAACACTTTATAACACACTTTATTTTAGAACTGCAGTTTTAATAGCACTTTGCGTAGTAAAGAGTAGAGTTTGTTGGTGGTAGGCAGGGCTGTACAGCGCCCCCCAATATATGGAATGACCCGTGTGTGTGTGACGTCACTTCCGGATTTCACTGAAATTGGCCTTGTATCTCCTGTATTTATTGCACTAGGCACAGGTCCCTGGCCTATAAATATGGCCCTTGTGGTCGGGTGTGGATACTATAATCTGTATAAAGATACTTGGCATGTGACATTAGACCTTTAAAAAGACTGGGAACCCAATTTAACTGATATCCATTATTTGAGCTGGAGTTCATAATATACAGAAGAGACCCACATAATTTATAAGGCTAGTACAAGTCACTGAGGAGTTCCTTGACCATTAAAAACACAAGGCTGCAGGCCAAGTCACTGAATGTAGCCTGTATTTGGGTTTCTAAATATGACTTAGGCAGTACATTATGCTTTATAATCTGCCTTTTTCCCATACTTAGTGCCTGTTTGCGCTCATAGTGTAGTTCTTATAATAAATAAATATATATATATATATATATATATATATGTATATATATGTATACGTATTTCTGAGGTGTATTACACTCATTAGTGCCATTATACTGACCAGGAAAAAAGTTAAATAAATAGAATCTTGCAGCGGAACAAATACACAAAACTAAAAGGCACAATATTAGAAAGGAGCAAAACAACACATTTTAATGACTATATTTTGTCTCTGTGTACAGTGCATGACAACTTATGCACCAACTATTAACTGATAAGGTAGTGTAGTGGTTGTGAAAAGATGAATAGAGGGCATGCAGTTCTGTGGTACTACTTCAGATAATCAATTCTGTGGTACTACTTTAGATAATCAGTTCTGTGGTACTACTTTAGATAATCAGTTCTGTGGTACTACTTTAGATAATCAGTTCTGTGGTACTACTTTAGATAATCAGTTCTGTGGTACTACTTCAGATAATCAGTTCTGTGGTACTACTTCAGATAATCAGTTCTGTGGTACTACTTTAGATAATCAGTTCTGTGGTACTCCGTCAGATAATCAGCTCTGTGGTACTACTTCAGATAATCAGTTCTGTGGTACTATTTCAGATAATCAGCTCTGTGGTACTACTTCTGATAACAAGCTCTGTGGTACTACTTTAGATAATCAGTTCTGTGGTACTACTTCAGATAATCAGCTCTGTGGTACTATTTCAGATAATCAGTTCTGTGGTACTACTTCAGATAATCAGTTCTGTGGTACTATTTCAGATAATCAGTTCTGTGGTACTACTTCAGATAAACAACTCCATTTGGCCTTCATTGGTTGGTAAACACGTGTGTGATTCTCCAAAGTTGCAGCTTCTCCCGGTCGCCTCTAGATGGCGCTCCCGCCCTGCACGTTCTAGTAAAGCCAGCTGACAGCCGCCCAGTCACATGAAACAGCGGGCATACTCGTGTCCCTACAAGCTGCCAGACGTGAGGGGGTGTCTGTCTCTGTGTTAATAATCCCCAAAGCATTGAGCCCGATAACCTACATTTGAGTTGCTTAGTAAACTCCCCAGGCCTCCCTGCCACCTCTCTCCCTGCGCTTCCTCAGCCCAGGTGACTACACGGGGGAGGTGAAATCGCTGCTCTCCTCCCAAAGTTTGTAAAGTCTTTCCAGCTCCCCCTCCCCGATGGGAGGAGAGAGCAGGAGAGGGAGGAAAGGAAGCTGTCAGGCAGCAGCAACACAGACACTTACCGGGGCAAAGCTCTCCCCACTCCATGTCCTTGGAATGTTCTCACAACAGAAGAAGGAGCTGTATAAGAGAGCGAGAGGTAACCGTCTCACTGTGTGCAGACAAGGGGAGTGAGTGGGGCAGAGGGGAGGGCTGGGGCCTAGGCTAGGGCTGGTACATGGGCAATGTCTGGGGGTCAGTGTGTGAGTAGAGACTATATATATATATATATATATATATATATATATATATATACAGTATATATATTGGCAGACACACTATGTGTGAGTAGAAAATATATATATATATATATATATATATATATATATATATATATATATATATATTGGCAGACACACTAACTGACTGTGAATATGGACACAGAGGAGGTTCTCTAACTATACACTTTGCTCTAATCTCTGCTAATTGTCCTGTCAGTACCATGGGCCCATTACTGTTAATAACCCCCAGTGAGAAATGATGAGCCACTTAATGGCTGACATGGTGGCACCCTTCATTACTTCTCATCTATACTGTAAAGGAACTGAAGAAATGGCCCTGTGTTTTCTTCTGCTACACACATTCCCTACTGAGTCGCACCTCTGTCTGTATTGGCTCTTTCCATTAATCAACTCAGGTCAGCAACCTGACTCTGTCCCATTGGAATCCTGTGAGTTCATATGAAGAGGAGAGTGATGCAAAGTGTTGGTATTGAGTACGTGTTTTGCATACACCGCGCTTGCCTACTGGAAAAAGTGTGTTGGATGGATCCATTCTTTTCAGGTGCTGCAGGTGCCAACGTGTTTTATGAAACAGACAGCTGCTACACGAATTCTTTCCCAGTAAGAAGTGATCATTTTGTTACTGGTATTGTTCACCTTTAAATTAACTTTTAGTATGACCTAGACATTGACATTCTCAGGCAATTTGCAACTGGTGTTTATTTTTCGTGTTTTTTTTTTTCAATTATGTAGCTTCCTGTTCAGCAGCTCTGCCGTTTGTTATTTCAATGGCTGTTGCTAGGGTCCAGTTTTCCCTAGAAACCAGGCAGTGGTTTGAACAAGAGAATATGACTAGCAGAGGGAATGAAAAGAAGAAGGTTTGGTGATAAAAAGTAACAATAACAATAAAATTGTAGCCTTAGAGAGCAATACTTGTTTGCCTGACCCCATTATAAAGCTGGAAAGAGACAGAAGACAAATAATTTAAAAACTATAAAAAAGACCAATTGCAAACTTGCTAAGAATAGGACATTAACTTAAAAATGTAAACCATCCCTTTAAGCAGTGATTCGTATCCTGTTTGGCCTAAGTCTAGCATTTCTTGCACTGCCAAAACTATATGTGTAAAGTACAGGCTGCACAGACACAAGGCAGGCCTGGAATTGAACACCCACCTTGAGAAGATGTTGCTTACAAGGCTCATTTGTGTGCTTTGCCTGCACTTGCACCATATGAATCTCACATTATCTCCATTTTTGCCATCATAAGCAATTAGTGTGCAATGAGGCAACTCACATCCATATTTTCACTAGCAAAACACTGGCTATTTGCATCCATGATGCAGATAATCTTGCTGCCTAGCAGGAACATTCTCAGCTGATGGAATCTAGTTTAAATTTCATTTTTTTCAAGTTAATTTTGAGTTTAGATCCCCTTTTAAATTATTATGATGTAAATATCCATGCTGGAAAGCGCCCAAGAACAACAGGATTAAAAGTGAATAGTGTAAACACAACAGAACAAGTGGAACCTCGACATAATACATAGAAGTCACATTGCCAGCATGTCATCACTTTATATGGTAATCTCTACATGCCAAATATGGTATACTATGGAATTCTGGTATATTACAGGTATGGGATCCGTTATGGTTTGGCTTCTGCATAGACTGCAGTAAGGCAGCAGAGGTGGAATGTTTGATGTCCCCATAGTATTTGTTCAACAGGAAGTAAATATATAACATAGTTTACAGCATCCTTGAAGTGATATTATATTAGCATCATAAATGTATATTTGCTTGTTCAGATTAACTCGGATAAGGATATGTATCTGCTTTTTTGTGTTGAGGCATTTAAGGTATATTTATACATGGGATTTCTTTAGTTGGGGTTCTCATTCTGTTTACTCACATTGTACAAACTCAAGGTTGGGAGACACGTTATTTCTTTAGTTGCTGCGCCACGGCTCTCTGAAGACAACATGTACCTTTGGGACCATGATGTTGCATCTGTGGTTGTCATGCCAACTGATCCCACGAACTCTGTATTTTGGGATATGGTTTGTATCCTCACTAGAGAATATTATGCAAAGGATAAACAAAAAAATCTTGAAAACAACACATCTTGAGTTGTTGATATGTTATAGAATACAAAATCCTTATAGAACCTTTACAGTTATTTTAGACAAAATAAAATACATAGTATTTTTAAATGATATGTCTTGGCAGATCTGGCATTGTATGACACTGTAAACAGATGCTAGAAACTTTCTTTGCATGGGTGGTGCACCTAGCATGCAGTTGCCCAGCTACTGAAGTATTGCTGCAGTAAAATGAAAACTTGTTGATTTTGATGCTTCTTAAGTTACATTCAATACCTACCTGCCTTTGTTCATGGGTTTTTGTTCATTAGGTGACAATGGTGTTTTGGACGGCATAATCAGACCAGGTTTACAAGGGAGCCCTGAAAAGAAGAAAAGAAAGTGTAGCCTACAGGTGAGCATTGGAATAGCTACAACCGTTAACCATAGCATCCAATATATGACAATACAACACTTGCACAAAAGTACATCAATTTGCAATATCAAATAGACAAATTAAATCAAACACAATCCATTGCCAAACAGTAACAAATACTAAAAAGCTCACTTAAAGGAACAGTAACATCAAAAAATTAAAGTATTTTAAAGTAATAAAAATAGAATGCAGTGTTGCACTGGTAAAACTGGTGTGTTTGCGTCAGAAACACTACTATTGTTTATATAAATAAGCTGCTGTGTAGCAATGGGGGCAGCCATTCAAATGAGAAAAGGCTCAGTTTACACAGCAGATAAGCTCTGTAGAACATAATGGTGTTATCAGTTATCCACTATTTAACATGTGCCATATAGCCTTTTTCAATTAACACCATTGCTACACAGCAGCTTGTTTATATGAACTATAGTAGTGTTTCTGAAACAAACAGATCAGTTTTACCAGTGCAGGGCAACAGTACATTATATTTTAATTTTTTGGTGTTACTGTTCCTTTAATTAGGTATAAAGTACAATGGGATCTACTCATGTATAATGGAATCATTATTTTAAATCTATATATATATATATATATATATATATATATATATATATATATATATATATATATATACACATGTGTCTTTTTTTTTTTCTTCTTCCTTTACATTAGGTACCGGCGACTCCACTTATTTCAGAATATGCTCCACCAGCCAACACGAGCTCAGATCATCTGATAGCTTCCAATCCTTTTGATGATGACTACAATATTTCATCTCCTGCGGGGTACCACTTTTTTAGTAATCCTGGATACATTGGGTTTGAGGATTATGGTCATTTTGGAATACCACAAAACACATCACCTAGAACATCCACCCGATTTTGTACTCCGTATGCTTTCAGAGATCATGTACATAATTTTTCTCAGGATGGCATGGCTATGGCATTTGGAAGACCTTCCTCTTTCAGTATGGGAATACAGGAAAATTCTAACTTTGAAAACCAATTGTTTTTTAGTGCAGGAGTTGGTCAGACTATCACACTGCCAGGTCAGCACTTTAGATGTAATCGCAATGAGAACCTTAACCCCATGACCACATATAGCTCTTTTCAGACAAACTCTAGTAGAGACCCTGGTCACATTTTGAATATTAATCAGCAGCTGGAAACAAGCCATACTTTTCCTCAGTCACAAAGTCACCTTATACACCTAAAGACCACAGTATCAGGCCGGAATTCTAACATAACCTCTGCTCCTCAAAACAGTAAACAAGATTCTGAATCAGTCATACATTCTGGTCCCTCTAAAAGTCATAAAAGCCATGTGATTTGTACAGAGAATCCCCATTCTGGTTGTGCTGATGTTGTAAATGGTGGTCAGACTGCTGGAAACCAAGGCAGGCTTCATGTACCAAAGTCATCCAAAGCCAATATAACCACCAATGAGAAATGCAACAGATGGCTTCTTCGTTCTTCTAGGTGTGGCCATTTGCCCTCAGAGTTCTTATACTCCTGTGGAATTTGTTCCGTAGAAGTGAGTAACCTTCAAGATGCCATCATGTGTGAATTGTCTTGTCAGAAATGGTTTCACCGAAGCTGCACTGGTATGACTGAGATTGCTTATGCTCTTCTTACTGCAGAAACCTCAGCAATTTGGGGTTGTGACTCCTGTATGGCAAAGAAGGATGTACAGTTAGTGCATATCAGGAAATAGATTGAATAGCTTCTGAAAAAGCTTTGTTTTTTTTTGGCGAATGTATAAAATAAGATAGGTTAGAAGCAATGTTAACTGTGTGCACTAAATTATTTCCCTTGATCCTCAATTGCTTATTGTGGGATATTTATGAATGGAAAATGTACTGTATTTAACTTTTGTTGGTTGTCATTTTCATGAGCCTCACATTGCTTATTCTGTGCACAGAGCACTTTATCAGTGCATATCTACGAGCAAGGGCTTTTATATTGCCTGCCTCCTTTGAAACAAGTCTGTAATTCTTCATAGACAGAAAAGTAACATTTATTCATAATTGCAAGGTGTATCATTAACTTGAAGTCTATTGTAATTGTATCCGAATGAGAAACACTATGAAATTCTCCACTCATACTGTATGTAAATGCACAGAAAAATACTGTGTGCATACATTCATATATTATTTTTCATTAAAATATGGCATGTTGGTGTCATATTGTCTTATGTTCGACATAAGTTTATGTTTATCTCAGTCGGTAGCATTTAGCCGTGCCAACACTATCTTGTAGTGTTTTTTATTAAAACATTTTATCGGACAGATACTCAGGACTGATGGAATCATAACATTTCTTTGTATTCCATCAGCTTAATAGACAGAGCACATACATTCAGCTTTCATTCATCACTTTAATGGTTTAACAATAAAATCAGATGAATAAATAGAGGATACATCTGAAATGACCATGACCATCTCACTCCTACATTTCTGTAAAACCAATGACCTTGTTACGACTGAAACGGATCAGTGATGATATGACAACAAATTGCTGGCTACTACACTTATCATCAGCATTTTTTGTGTTCCATCCTTCCATGTTGTAAAATTCTTGCCTAAAATTCCTTGCACTGTTTTTTTTTTTAAATCACTTAGCTGTGTATGATGAGTGCCATTCCTCTTTATTTTGCACATTATGAAGACACTGGCTCAGTTATTCACTCTGAACAAGTAACTAATGAAACTCATCGGTCACAGTTAAATATATTGTTGGGCTTTAATCAATTTTACAAAATGTACAAAACCCATTCTTCAGGCTTTTGAAAGATAAAATACAATGAAGGAGATTTGGACATTACTGAGGCTACGGGTATGCTTAAAGAATCAGGCAAAGGCAACTTAGAGATTTTGTTGCTTCACTTTTGCACTATATGCCCCCACCCCAATGGGCGCTGAATATGTGACCATGAAGTGTCTTGAATTATATTAAAGCTATAAAAATCTGTTTTGATTTTGTATTTAATTGCAGATAGGCCCAGTAGGGCAATTTTGTCTCGTTGCCTAAATAAGCACTTTAGTTAATTGATGGATGGTGTAGATCAAATCAGAATAATATGTATAGAATGTGATTTTTTTATATTGATGCAGAGTGACTTTTACTTTTAAATTAAATATAACAGATTTGTTCAAATGTTGCTGTAATCATTGGCTGTAAGAATGTGCTAATGTGTTTGCTATATTCTAGCAATTTAATTGTTGGAGGAAAGACACCCACACTAATATCAGCCTTAATGTACTTTGATGTTTGAGTGCTTTAGAAATCTTAGAATACAATGCAGATTAATTTTAGAAGGGAAGCATGACAGGTTGTTCAGCTATAGAGAATTTGGTTTACTATTTGGTTTTGTAGTCAACTGTGTTGGTGATTTGTTTCTGATTTGTTTCAGTTAAGTGTGCAGTAAGTAAGTTAAGTGTGCAGTAAGTAAAGGTGGCCATACACGGGCCGATAAAAGCTGCCGACAGACCGTGTCGGCAGCTTATTGGCCCGTGTATGGGGGCCCCCGACGGGCTTCCCCGATCGAGATCTGGCCGAAAGTCGGCCAGATCTCGATCGGATGGGTTTAAAAACCCCGTCGGATCACGGCCGCATCTGTTCGTTGATGCGGTCCCGCGATCCGACCGCCCGTTTGTGAATGCTAGGATCCGATCGTTGGGCCCTAGGGCCCACGATCGGACCTGCCGCCATTGCCCACCTCAAGGTGGGCATATCGGAGGGAGATCCGCTCGTTTGGCGACATCGCCAAATGAGCGGATCTATCCGTGTATGGCCACCTTTAGTTAAGCAGTACTTTACCATCCTTAGAACATTCAGGTAGAAAGAGAGCACATTATTTTTTAATAAAACCTAACTTACCTGGGAATATATTTTCTACTTGCTGTCCCATCATACAGGGTTCATTAGTGGTTTCTTGTGAAGTGTTGGGATCATTCTAAAACATATTTATTTTTCTCCCAGTAAAATGTATTTTAGAATTTAGTACATTGCTAAAAAGAAAAAAAAAACATATTTTATCAGTTTAATAAAATTCGAATTCTACTTTTGCTTTTGAATTTGTATTGTTTACTTGCATGGCACTCATTAAAACACTTCTGGAAATACACTTTAGGGTTACTTATAGACTTACATAGCTGCTACATTGTATTAGTATAGTTGCCACTTGATCAGTCCACTACAAGTTAGAATGTGAAAGCAAAGCTCTGATTGGTTGCTCTGGGTAATTGCTGTTGCAGTTAATCCCGTTTATGTAAATAAGTACCGTAGTAATGTTGGTTTGATCTCTTTCTGCTAGTAGTAGATTACTGAAAAAGATGCTGGGGTTTATTTATGAAAAATCAGGCCTTTGCTTTCATGTATTTTCATGTATTAAATCAGCCTCACTGTCTGATGTTCAGTGACCTCATACGTTCAGCTGCTTGCTTGGGCTCTAATGGGAATAGAGGTATCAAGGGCCCTACCAAGTAAACATATTAAACATATCACATTATATAACATAAATACGTGTGTGTGTGTGTGTGTGTTCTCTGCTGCAAGTCCGTAAAATGCAAAATGTGGAATTTCATATAGAACTGTGTCAGTGGGAGCTGGGCCTGCTAAAAATTATAGTTGGAATCTCACCTATTTTTGATTTTTTAATCCAAATCTGTTTTAATTAATCTTTAGTGCAACAACAAAATGATAACTTACAAAAAACTTTACAGTGACTGTATGAAGGGCTACATAATGCTAGACATTTATGGTTTAACCATCCCAGGACATATCAGTATGTGAACTTCTTTGTATGCTCCTTGAAATAGATTCATGTAATAATGCAGGTATGAGATCCTTTATCTGGAACCCATTATCCAGAAAGCTCCGAAGTACAGAAAGGCCATCTCCCATAGACTCCATTTTATCCAATAATCCAAATAAAACAGTACCTTGTACTTGATCCAAATTAAGATATAATTAATCCTTATTAGAAGCATAAGCAGCCTTTTGGGTTCATTTAATGTTTACATGATTTTCTAGTAGACTTGAAGTTATGAAGATCCAAATTACGGAAAGATCTGTTATGTGGAAAACTGCTGGCCCTGAGCGATCTGGATAACATACCTGTACATAGATTTGTATACCTTTACATAAATCATGCTGTTTTGCATGTATACACTTAAAGGGGTCTCAGCCAACAAATGTATTTAGTTTTCCTCTGATCACTATTACAGGTTACATTAATATTTTATTTTAAGTGGTTTCTAATATTTTAGCAGGCTTATTGTACTGGATGGCAAATCTTCCATGTAGTTTACACATCAGATTTTTTCAGTCCCATTATATTTTCACCCATGCTATTGCATCTGACTTATAGGATGCATTCTGTCGATCTGACACCATCCTACAGTTTAGCCTTAAACTTTGAATCAGTAAGGATGACCCACCGGGCCCACTGTATCAGTGATGGTCAGCCAGTTAGTAATGTATACTACATAAGTAAATAATGTAAATAAATAATGTTTTGTCTATTACCTATGGTACCAGCACCTATGCTGTTACATTTATTCCTATTGCTCATATAAAATCAGATGTGGGCGATCACAAGGGCATAGAGGACTTGCATATGGTGACTTGCCCACACTGAAAACTGGGTGTAGTTCCACTCATACAAGAGTTGCAGTGTACAGCAGCTTTTCTTGCCTACAATAATTCATTTTGAATCCACTTTTAGTTTGTGAGTACTCTGACGCTTTTGTCACATTTGCACAGAGTTAATTAGACCCCTTCCTAAAGCTGAATTCCTTGGTAACACTGGGTCGTTGCTATGCAACATGTTGTGATCTTACATTAAATATATCTTTAAATCCTGCAGTACTCAAAGGAATACATTGTTTCTTTGGGGCGGAATGAACCACCTATTATGCATAAGTGCTAGCATTCAAACAGATGTACAGCTATGTTAAGGAAGTTAGTATTATTTTAATCCCCTAACTATTCCCTGGGTGATACTGGTGTATGCCAATTACTGATTAGGAGGTCCCAAAGCACATGATGATGTTTTTGTAAGCAGTAGGAAACAAAAGGGGCTTGTGTAGTAGGGTTGCCACCCGGTAAAAATGATGCCTGATGCCAATATTATTAATGGCTCTTACACACGGGCGTTTTTTCCTGCCTTCCCCTGCGTTGTGCTTTCTTTCATTCAGCCACAGGTGAGCGCAGGAGTCAGGGCCGGAACTAGGGGTAGGCAGAGTAGGCACGTGCCTAGGGCGCAAAGGTGGAGGGGCACCAAGCAGGTACTTACTCCTACCCCTAGTCCGGTCCCTTCTCTGCCAACCACCCATCTGTGCGCATACGCGAACGCATGCGTCGATTCGCGCAGAAGCGTCTCTGCGCTGAATGGTCTTTTCGCGCAGAAGCGCGCAACTAGCCGGCGCAGCAGCCGGGCAGGCTGCCTAGGGCGCCTGCCCGGCTCTGGCAGGAGTAGACGCACTCAATTATTGTGAAGGGGGTTGTACTCACACAGACGCATGTAAGGGCCAAATGCAGGTGGGACGCAGCATGTTGCATTTCACCTGCATTCGGCGCATACATGCGTCTGTGTGAGTACAGCCCCCTTCACAATAATTGAGTGTGTCTACTCCTGAGCTCCTCTGCGGCTGAACAGAAGAAAGTGCAACGCAGGGGAGCACAGGAAAAACCGCCCGTATGTAAGAGCCCTTTAATAACATTGGCATCAGGCATCCCCAGGCATTTCCCTTATAGGAAAAAAACAGCAAGAATATAGGAAAACTGGTAGTTGTTTACTGAAAAGGTGGCAACCTTATTGTTTAGTAATACTAGAATCAGTTATATGGCACATATATATATATATATATGTCGCATACTCCAGCAAGGTCAATGTACTACGTGTATTTAAAATGTAATATGTTACATTTAATCTAAGTACACGCAAAACACCCAGCCAATTTTTACTGTAAACCTTACTGTAAAAAAGATATTTAAGTGGGCTTTTTTACCTTTCAATTAACTTCAGTATGATATAGGCATTGATAATTGGAGGCAATTTGCAACTAGTCTTCATTTTGCATTTATTTAGCGCTTCAGATTGGAATTCACCAGCTATCTGGTTACTAGGGTAAAAACAAATAAAACCTGGACTCCTTAAACAGTAATTGAGTGTAAATACAGATATAAAACAAGACAATAATTCGACGTGTAAATAAACCTTTAAAGACATCCTTGCGTCAGACTGGCTATACAAATACTGGCGACACTCTATACGCCGGCAGGTGCAGCTGCAGAGATCAGAGACAAACCGGAAGTTGTGGCTTCTGCGCGGAAGCAGGGCGGAAAATGTAGGGTTCCCATAGCAACGCACTCACGCTTTGGCAATTGGCATTAGAACTACAACATGCCTATCATAGCGAATGATTATACTTGGGAGCAGAGTGAGAATGATGTTTATATATCCGTCCCCTTAAAAGGTACAAAGGCCTCGGCGTCCAACGTGCTTTGCTCTGAGAGCTATCTAAAGGTAAGTCCCGGAGAATATTCCTGCAGAAGCCAATAGAAAGTGTGTGTGGCATTAACTTAAAAGTAGTAACACAGAGATGTGATGGAAGTTTGCTTTAACTATGTTTTTATATATTTTTTAAACCAAAGTGTTTTACTGATTCTCTGTAGATATACGTTGTACAATGTGTATTTAACATACATCTTTCTGATTTCAGATGAATTTCCCCCCTTTCCTGTTTGAGGCTTTTCTGTTTGCTCCTATTGATGACAGCACAAGCAGTGCAAAGATTGGCAATGGAGTTATTCTCTTTAATCTGCACAAGAAGGAGCCTGCCCTCTGGGATGCGCTTACCTTGGCACATAGTAAGTTTGACTGTACAACATGAAGCCATAGGTGGAGAGACTTATGAATTTGATGTATTATTGATGAAGAAAATGGTGCTTATAACCCTAAGCCCTGGCAATCTGTGAGTTCTGGCAAATGCCAGAGGGGCTGCTGTGAGGTCCTATAGACAATCACATTTTAGTGGGCTGGTGGAGGACTATTTGGGCCTCTGAGTCAGTGTTGGACTGTGACGCCCCAATCCGCTCAGCGTGCATGTGCAACTGGTGACATGCACATGTGCAAACGGTGCCACTCGGCACGCATGCTCAGATGGCGCTGCACGGCGCCAGAACATTTTTTTTTGTCATCCCAATATTGGGAAAGGTGGTCTGGCCCGGCAGGGTCCCATGAGGGTTGGGGCCCACCGGGTTTTTTCCCGGTGTCCCGCTGGGCCAGTCCGACCCTGCTCTGTGTACTTGGAATGCCAGGCCCTATTTTGACTCCCAGTCCAGACCTGCCTATGCCCTTACCAAAAGTTTTAAACCCCTTCCAAATTGCACCAAAGATGACTCGCATAACTGCTGCACCCGTAGCTTTACCTAGTTAAAAAAAACATGCAGTATTACAGTGGTATTGGCAGGCACCATGTCGCTCTGCTTCAGGTCCTCGGAAATCCCCGGGACTGAACATGGGACCTAGTGTTACAAGCACAGTTTCATTCCCCTTTAAAAGTCATATGGGAATTTTGATGAATTCTGATGGGCTCTAGGCAGATGCCCCTTTTGCCTATTTAATAAAACATTTCTGACTGTCAGACAAATTTTGAGAAAATAGTTGAATGAATTAATAGCAGAAGTTCTGAGTTCGAACACCCAGTGAAATACTAAAAGGAGAAGGAAAGGCATAATCACAGCTGGTGCCAGTAAGTAATCACCCCCCCCCCAGCGTTTATAACCCATAACATAAGCCTCCTGGGGCTTCCGTCCCTGTTCACACCATGGGGGTAAGTATTGTAGGAATGCTACACCACCATCTTACTTTTCATACGTGCGCTGACTACTGCCCATGCATTGGGTGCACTTAGAGATCACCCTGCACCAGAAATAACATGTAGTTGCACTGTAAGAAGCCATTCTCCTTGCATGTATATAACATCTGGTAAAATCACCCATCGCTATTAAATGAACTATGTACATTTTAGTGGAAAAACAAGAAATGCAAAAAATCCGTGAAAATGCTGTTGCAAAAGAACAGGAGAAGGCACAAGAAGAAACAAAAGCCAAAGCAGAAAGGAAGAGAGAAAATGAAAAATATTCTTTAGAAGTCACGATGAAGGTAAGTTGTATCTATATTTATATACAGTATACATATAACTTTTTTTTTCAAATGAATTCCATTGTTTCTCAGGCTGGCTGCAAGCTTTGCTATCGGCCCCCATAGCCCTACTGTTGTGTTATAATGCTAAAAAAAATCCTGAAAGGCAAGTAACAAAAACACAGGGAGTTTGAAGAATGCCACTGGGGTGTGGTCCATCCAATGGCCCTAATTGAGAATTCCCTATGATGTTTGTGCTGCGCTCGCATCAGCAGACCAGAAGAGATCAGCCCAAATGCACAAAAAGAGGCATCTTTGGGACGACCTCTGCTCCACTCCATGTGAGCACTTGCAGGCAACAGCAGATCAGATAAATGGAGCAGGGGCACGGAGCGAATCCGCTTCTCTCATTCTTCAAAAATATACAGGCTGAGAGCAGTGGAGCCTTCAGATCTGTGTACTCATAGCCTTAGCTGCCCCAGCACACTGCATATGTGCTTTTACCTAGTAAATAAGAAAGATAGGGAGATGCAGGGGGCACATTAGGAGGACTGCATCTTCACTGCTATAGTTATAATGTGCTTTTTCCCCTGTTACAGAAGCTCAAAGCATAAGGTGTGGTGTATATATGTAGCAGGCAGTTTGTTCCCCTTCGTCTGTTGGTGCACTGTGTGCAATTCATCCATATAGATTGGTGCACTGTATTTGTGCCTGGCGACAAATGGCTATTGCATACAATATCTTTAATAAAGGGTGTCAATTTGCGCAGTGACTTTGGCAATTTTATGGTTTCATAGTTAATTTTATAGTTTTGATATTTTACTTATTTTACTTATTAATCTGCTTCTTTTGAATGTTATGCCAAAAATACAAGTCCATATTTATTGTACTGTGCTGTGGAATATGTTGATGCTTTATACTTATGTTTATTATGAATAATAATAATAGTAATTCCACCTGCAAATATGTATTTTTAAAACATAAATATGAATTTAGATAGATGAAATGGAAAGAAAACGTATTGAAGATGTCAAAGAGGAGGAAAGAAAGAAAGCAACAGAGGAACTGGAGAAGTGGAAAGAAAAACAGAGGATTCAGAAGTTAAATGAAATGATCCAAAAAAAACAAATAAGACAAGAGAATGAAAGAAATAAAGCATTACACACAGGGTCCTTGAAACACTGCTCAACTGGTAATGTATGAACTACAATTATCCCAAACTTTGCAAATGTATTAGAAGCAGGTTGGAATATTTTCAACATGCACATAAAGTGACCAGACATGGCTGCTGGGTAGCCTAGCGCTGGCGGGGGGGGCATTTAAAAAAAAATACTGTTGTCCCCAACCGGAATGCGGGCTCGCTCTCTTGCTCTTTCTCTCTGCCCCCTTGTGGAGAGATTGATATTTCCTGTTTAATCCAAGGTAAACAGCTTGTGTTTCATAAGGGTGTTGAAGTTGCTGCTCAGTTGTCATTATCAAAAATGAATTCATATAAACCCTGCCTTACCTTCTAGCAACAACTGTACAAAATGACCGTACAATTAACGTCAAGCAGAAAGAAAAGATTTTGCCTCCTACTCGGTCCACTGGGTGCATTCAGATCCAGTTTACACCTCGTGTCTTTCCTACAGCACTCAGAGAATCCCGTGTGGCAGAGGAAGAAGAAGTAAGTAAGGATTTAAGTACAATAACATTTATATGTGTTCATTGTATAGCTGTATTCAAGTTAGAAAACCTATAAATGCCTCCTCTGATGAATGTGTGGCAGACCCGCTTAAAAAAAATACTGGTATTTGATTTCTTTCCAACTCTTTCACAGTGGTTACACAAGCAGGCCGAAGCCCGAAGAGCCACTAATGCAGTTGATCTTGGACTTGAAGACTTGACCGAAGAGGAAAAAAATCCAGAGTGGCTTAAAGATAAAGGAAAGTAAGTATTAATATATATTAATTAATCTTCTCTGAGCATTTTAGCAATTTACAGTCACCTATTCTTAACGATGTTGATGTAAGATATTAGCAGTTTTAGACCATTCTATGCTGCTAGGAAGGCTTCAGCTCAACAGCTCTCTGAAGACCAAGAGTGTCAGCAACTGCCTATGCATTTTCTTTGCACTTCCTGGACTCTATTAACCCTACGATTGGTGATTCTCAGTTGAGCCTAGTATTAAATATCTATACTGCAATTGGCCCTAAAAAGAAAATTCATGTACATTGAAACAGGTGCTCTGAGGAACACTTTTGGTTATGTTTAAATGCATTAAGTTTTGGGTTTAGATCCCCTCTCATGCTGACATGTGCTCTTTTTGACACAGCAAGCTCTTTGCAGCTGGAGACTATCTTGCTGCTGTGAATGCTCTCAACCTGGCAATACGGTTAAATAATAAGATTCCAGAACTGTATCTAAATCGATCTGCCTGTCATCTTAAACTAAGAAACCTTCATAAAACAATTGAGGACTCATCAGAGGTATGCTTTAGAAATTGTTTGTGTGTGTATGTCTTTATTTATAAGGTGCTACATGTGCATTCAGTAGAACAATACATTAATAGAACAAATGAATCGTACAGTAATAAAATACAAATAAATATAAAATACAGCTACGTTCAAGATAAAGTGCTTAGTATCTGCATTCAGTTTGTATTTGTTGCTTTCACTGTGAAGAATATACAAATTGCCATATACAATTCATTGTTAATGAAAAGATTTAAAATATAGGTGTTTATTTATTTTAAACAATCTTATTATATAAGCAAGCCTCCTGAATCCAGTCTTAAAGCCACATTTAAGTTGGAGTTTTTGGAAAACTTTGTATTGTAGTAAGGCTGTCCAAGTTGGGATTGTTTACACTAGAGAAGATGTGGTGAGGAGGGATATGTATAAATATATAAAGACTATACAATAAGTTTTATTCACCAGTAGATCCTTCCAGCAGACGCAAGGGTGTCCATTCAGGTTAGAAAAAAAGTTCTACTTTAACATACAAAAAAGATTTTTTTACTGTGTGAGTTTTGTGGAATGCTCTCCCTGAAGTGGTTTTACAGGCAGATACATTTCATAGGTTCAAGAAAGGGTTTGATTACATTTAAAAATTGAGAAAATACAGGCTTATTAAAATAAGCTTTTAGAACAGAGTTGACCCAGTGTCTGGTCTGATTACCATCTTGCAATTTGCCACCTCTGCGTCAAAGTGGGAAAGAAGAATATGTTGGTCTTCCTGAATCTATTAGCTGTAAAGCAGCTCGTTTAGACAAAATGTAAAAGTAATATTTATATTACTTTGTTATTACTATGTTATTATGTAATGTTGTCCTGCTCCATATCCAGGTCTTGATTTGTATGCAAATATGCTATAAAAGCTACACTGGTATGATTTTATTGCTGAGTGTGGGTCCTGGCTGACAATGGCAGGAATGACGTGTTATAAGCAGGGTTTTGGATCACAAGCAGTGGAAACTTGAACAATTTGAGTGACCTGTTTTTAAGATGCTACAATCTAGTGAAATGAGCAGAACTGTTGTATTCTTTTTACTTTTCAGCATATAAAATATATTTTCCTTCATACAGGGTAAATACTTGTGAACTTCTGTATGACAAAGAACTGTTACGTTTCCATAGAACCCTGCAAAGCTTTGTGTTGCTTGTCAATGGAAAATCGTAATTGTCTCCTTGATTGCTAATGGAGTTTATCATGCTAGAAGTGATATGTTAAAACTCTCAGATATGCAGTTAGAAAACAGCAACATACTTAAGTCAGTTTTTGACATATTACCATTTTGTTTGTTTATCATCGGTGTTCCTGTTTAAGGGAGTGATATTGTTCAGTACATTTTACCAAGCTATACTGATAATCTTTTTAGCAGTCTGTAAGACTTTACCAGGCCTTTAGATTTAACAATTTAATTGCGGGAAATTAATAGTCTAAATCCTTTCACAAACAGGCGGTAGTGTGCCCCATAGAACGTAATGGCGTTTGACTGATAAAGAAGTCAAACTCATTCAGATAAGCTGACAGTTAAACATTTCCATGCCAGTCAGGAGAATGGTCCCGACCATAGATAGATTGAACTTTTACTTCCATATATTAAAAACTAAAGCTTATGTTCAAAAAACAGGGTGGAATAGAGTGTAACACCAAAGATATGTCTACAGAGCGCATAGTAACTGATCTGTCTTCTCACCACTTCACATGTGCATTCAGTAGGATGCTTTCCATTCACTAGTATTAGTAGCAATTACAGACAGAGAGCCGTTGCCCTTTGTCACCTAAATAGTTTGGAGCATTAATAAACATTGATTAGTGACCGCTTCATCAGCCCTACATACATATTTTATTAATTTGTTAATATATACCTGTAATTATATATAATTTGTAATATAAATATTTAATTAGAAAAAACAAAACCCTTGCATTTCCTATGTCATCACCATTTGAAACAGTTGACTATCTACTTGCATCTTTCTTCCTTTTTTCCCAACAGTCCTTGGCCACACAACACTTTGTAAACACTTCTTGTGATTTTACCTTTGACACAAAATCATTGCCCTGTGCCTCAGCAGGAATTAAGAGACATTGCAAACAAAATGCTACTTTTTTTATGCTTTGGTGCTGTACAAATACACTTTACATGAATGTAAAATATATCCTTTGAACTTATTTTTATACTCCCAGTCTAAAATATACAGATATTAAAAGTTAAAAGATCTGTCTTCTTAAATGCTTGAGAAGTAGGGATGCACCGAATCCATTATTTTGCATTCAGCCGAACCTATGATTGCCACCTTTTCTGGAAAAAAATACCGGCCTTCCTATATTCTTGCTGTTTTTTCCTATTAATAACATTGGCATCAAGCATCATTTTTACCGGCCAGGCCAGTAAAATACCAGTTAGGTGGTAACCCTAGCCGAACCCCGGAATCCTTCGTTAAAGATTCGGCCGGATACCGAACCCGAATCCTAATTTGCATATGCAAATTATGGGTGCATTTGTGCATGAAAGAAGTACTAATTTTAATTAATCTTGGGAATACATGGAGCAGCTAAAAACTGGTTTGTGCGCTTTGCTTTTATGTAGCATGTTACAATACTTGTAAAAAAGTGAATGCATTGTATAAGTTGTGCAATGCATTGAACAAAGGGAAATAAACATTTTTATCATGTGTGCTTTTGTTAATGTAGGCTTTGGAGCTACTTACACCACCCGTTCCAGGCAATGCCAGTGCCAGAATTAAGGCTCATGTGAGGCGGGGGACAGCTTTCTGTGAATTGGAACTTTATGTAGAAGGTATGACTTTTGTGTTTCTTTAATGCTGAAAAGGGGGGCAGCGTAGAGGATGCTACAAGTCTTGTATCCCAGAAAAATTCCCTCAAAAAACATCCCTCACTACACTTTTGACTCTACTGTAATTAGTTAAGGTGGCCATAGACACACAGATCCTATCGTATGAATCGAGGATTCGTACGATTTTCAGATCGTGTGTGGCGTGTGCCGACATCTTTCGTCCGGCGGAGATCGGTCGATTGATCAGGTTTGAGTTTGACCCGACCGATCCCACCGGAGCCCATGGCACATCGTAATCTGATCTTTAGATTACGATGTGATCAGATTACCCCCGATATAGCCATGCCTGTTAATGGCATATCGGGGAAAGATCCGCTCGTTTGGCAATGTTGCCAAACGAGCGGATCTTTGCGTCTATGGCCACCTTTAGATATATAAGGGAGCAGAGAGTTCTATAATGCTCAGTCCAGCACAGTGATTGTTGGACTTAGTCTGTCCTTTAGAGCACGGGACCTCAGCACATAATGTGCATGCTCTTACTGCTCTGCTGCTGGAATTAATTGGCAAGTATCTGTCGGCAGCAGGGAAGGTCCCCTCCCGAAAATATTATTTTACCATATAGGAAACCAAGAGCTGCCACCCTAGACACCGGCCATCAGGTACCTATATGGTAAATACAACCCTACCATGAGGCACAACATGTGATCAATGACCCCCCCAAGTTCACAATTCTTTAACAGCTACTTAGTGATTGTTCCATTAATATGTTGGACTTCAAGTAAGTACACAGAGAATCAAGATGGTCTCTATGTCTGTAACCTTCAGGCTGGGCCCCCAGCCAAGGCTCTCAATTACCCTGGCAAGGCCAACGCCACAGTTTAGGAACCACCAATATAGCATAAAGGTTTTTTTCATTCATATCTCTATGACTGATTCCTGGCCTCTAAGCATCAGTGCAGACAAAGCAATCTGAAGCTAGGTTAGGAACACCCACACGAGACATCCCTTAACAAGTTTTTTTACCCTGAAAAGTTGGGAGTGTTTCCTCAAAGGTATGGTATTGAAAATGGTATGGTTTTGTTTTGGATCTTTATACTTGTAGGCTTGTTAAAAACTGATTTGTTTGTATTTGTGTAAAAAAAGCATTTTAAAAACACAATGTAGTTGGGGTATATTCTATGTGCATTTAGAAAATAGTACTATATTTTTTAGCACTCTGCTATAAAATTTGGCAAAATTACAGGAAGGTGGGTTCCTCTGTAATATCTTAGACTTTACACAAATGCAATAATATAAAGGTTTACGAGTTTGCACCATGCTTTTTTATTGGTTTCTATGGGTTTCTAGACCACTTTTATTGTACACCCCCCCCACTGTAAAATTCTGAGGCTCTGAACAGAACTAAAGAGAGAATATATCTTCTCACTTGTCACTCTCCAGTGATGATTTAGTTTAAAAGCTAATCTTGTTAAAATAAATAAATTCAGTTTCACAAGTTGAAAACTAAGCTATTGCTGTGATCAGGGCAATACACGATTTTTCCATCAGAAACAACAGAGAGGTAATGATACAACCAATACATGATATGAGCACTGACTGAGTTACAGAGACACTTACACCAAGTGATAGTGTTCCGGAAGATTATAGATAGAATCGGATCACAGTGTACCTGAGTAAAAAACATAGCAAATAAGTTTATTTTAGATTTTTAATGATCTGCCCGTGGTCTGAACTGCCACATCATATATTAAGTGAGCAGGAGCAGTGGCTTGTCTCACTTCTTTAGTTGAAGTTTTATACTCGGTATTGAAAAAGCATTATCACTGTTTAGAGGTCAGGCAAATGAGTAAAAGTGCTTGGATCTATATATGTCTGTCACTTCTGGTAAATTGAAAAATCAATCTTATTAAGAGATGTTACAATGAGTGAAATGAATGTAGGATTTTATAGAAAGGATCTATTGTGTGGCAGTCCCAAAGCTAATTCTGTTATGTCCAGAACATATCAATAGTCCATTTGCTTTCTAGCTTCAGATTTCCAAGAAAATTGAAATGGCTTCATCTCTAGGGCCTTTGACATTGGACTTTGACATAGACTTTTTATGGGGTCTTATTCAAAAGACAATTTGGTGAACACTGTCTGGTGTGAGATTCAATAATTCTTTAATAATACTGCTAGAAAGTATAAAAGCTCTACTCCTAACCTAATATGAAGTAGCTTTTGTAACAGGAAGGCCACAACAATACGGAGCTTAATTTCCTCTTTATATAGCTTGACGATACAAAGCCACTGAATGCCACTTGACTGATAACACTTTTGACCTGTTTATGCTATTTCTGATTAGACAGAACATCTATTAAGACTTCACAGGTTCTTATTTGTAGAATGATTTATTGAACAAAGCAACGTCTCAAACATGTCAGAATCATTACGATAATATAACAGAGAATGGTTCACAAAGAGTAATGAGTATGAACTGTAAACTGTTACTTTTCAATTTAATCTTTTAAATGTTTGCTGGCCTCATATTTATCCTATCTCCTGGAATATTTAGCAGTTAAGTATTCATTGTGGAGGGTATAGTTAGATGTCTATCTTGGCTCTGAACCCCTTGGTGAGCAAGTGTTGGATCTTTGAACATTTTGCCCCCTTAGCTAGAATTCTAGGGGTTAAGATACAGTGTGGGTAAAAATTATCTGCCTGAGAACTGACCTTTGCGCATAGAGATATGTTGGTAAACACAAGCTATGAAATATCAAAACACATTAAAATGGTCCTTGCTGTGATTATTGTTTTTTAGGTGGCAGATTTAAGAAATCAATTTGGCCCATTCAGACTGAGTTGGTAGCTTATGTGCCTATGTATGTGCCCTGTCAAATAGCCTATTCAGGTTTAAAAACCATGTTTTATTTAGAAAGGGGAAACACAATTGTAGGTTGTCCAGCAGCTGTATGACCTTCAGCCAGTGATCTTGGCTCTGCAGTAGTGAATATGGCTTTGAGCTAACAATAGCATGCATGTTCTAGAGGTATTTTTACATAAACATGGTTTGCACCAACCAGCTTCTGTAACTATAGTTTAGTTCCACACTCCAAAAACATACAGACAGAATAACTGGCTCCTAATACAATTGACTATAGTGCTTATGTATGTGTTTACATCAGGCATTTCCAGAAAATCCAAATTGCTAATCCAAGCTTGAAAACCGGGATCACAGCAGCATGTGCTGCTAGGTATTTGTGCTATTTATCTCCTGCCCCCCTATACACATTACTGCCTTAGGGCTCTTATTCACGAGCGGTTGTAGCTGCGCTCCCCTGCGTTCTATTTTTCTGCGTTCAGCCGCAGGGGAGCGCAGAAATAGACGCATTACATTTTTTCCAATGGGGTTGTACTCACACAGGCACGTGTAGGCGCCGAACGCAGGAAAAATGCAGCATGTTGCGTCTCAACCTGCGTTCTGCGCCTACATGCGCCTGTGTGAGTACAGCCCCATTGGAAAAAATGTAATGCGTCTATTCCTGCGTTCCCTGCGGCTGAACGCAGAAAAACGGAACACAGGGGAGTGCAGCTACAACCGCTCGTGAGTAAGAGCCCTTATTCTGGCTGTGTCGCATACAGAGAGGAGAAAAATGCTGAATTGATGGAGACAAAGTGCAAAAACATGGCTCTTTTGCACCTTTGTTTCTTTTTAATAAGGCATATATCCCTGATATGCAGTAAAAGGCACTAAGTTTGCTCAGGTGCAGTAACCCATAGCAATCAATGAGATGTTTGCTTTGAAACAGGTTACCAGTAAATGCGACCTGCTTGTAAGTTGCTATAGGTTACAGCAATCTTGGTGTTTTATTTTTACAATAGTGTTTTCCTCAAGCTGTATATCCACTCCGTAAATGTTTACTGACCGCACATTTGTTTTTCCAGCAATTTTTTTCACTGCACTGTGAAAGATTTTACAGTCAGATAAAAGCTCTAGCAATCCGGCATAAATTTATGGTATTTTAAGTACAGGCTATGAGAAAGTCCAGGGAGTTTTCCCTGTTAGGCAGAGTTGCATTTACAGTCCTGTTTAGCTAACCACATCATTGCATGTCCCTCCATTGCTAGGCTACACCCTCTGCTGGCTACTTGTTAGACAATTTTAGCTTTAAAGGAGAAGGAAAGGCTGGAGACACTTGGGGGTGCCAAACGTTAGGCACCCCCAAGTGATTGTAGCGACTTACCAAAAACCCAGGGCCGGTACTCCTATTGGGAGAAATCTGCACTGGCCCCGGATTATAGGAGCGAGCACCATCGAGAGATCTACTTCCATCTTCGCGCAGCTGCACATGCGCATTAGAACTAAAAGCCGAACTTTAACTTTAAAGTCGGCTTTTTCGTTCAAATGCGCATGCTTCAGTCCGGGGAAATGCGCATCTGCGCGAAGATGGAAGTAGATATCTCCGTGGTGCTCGCTCCTATAACCCGGGGCCGGTGCAGATTTCTCCTGATAGGAGCACCGGCCCTGGGTTTTTGGTAAGTCGCTACAATCACTTGGGGGTGCCTAATGTTTGGCACCCCAAGTGTCTCCAGCCTTTCCTTCTCCTTTAACCTGACCCAGTAACATCTTCATAGAAGATAGAGTGAGAGTGGAACAGAAAAAAAAGAATAAACAGGCCACAAGGCCGTTTGTAAAATGTTGTTCAGTAGCTTTAACTGATAAGTGTAGTGTTATGACAAGTATTAATAAAAAAGTGATACAGTGGTAACAAAATAACACGAGAGCTTATTTACAAAAACCGGTGCTTAATTACACTTGTGCAGTTGCCAGTAGCAACCAATCAGGTGTTTTTATTTTCCAGTTTCTAGTAAACTGTTTACAAGTGATTGCTGATTGGTTGCTATGGGCAATTTCACACAGCACCTACGTTTATAAATCAGTCCCAGTACATTTCGCAAGACACCATTGGAGTGCCCGTACGCATAACAGAATTCTCTCTAATTTATCCATTAGGTCTCCAAGACTACGAAGCTGCCCTTAAAATTGATCCCACCAATCAAAACATGAAATCTGATGCTGAAAAGATTCGACGGGTCATCCAATCTTCCCTTCCAGATATTGAATGAGGAATCATGTTGGACATCAAGGACTTGTGATGTAGAATATTTTTTATGCTGAAATATTGTTCTGCCAAGAAACAATTATTTATAATACTTACCGGTACACTGTGCCAGTACCTTCACATGAAAAATTATAAGGAAGGAAATTAATTTTGTGTGTTGTCTGTTTTTTAGTGGATTCCCATGTTGCATCCCATGTTAAATATGCTGAAACTGTTACAAGAGTGTCAGAACTGTAGGTTTTACCATCTACAGCAAGTGGGGGGGGGGGGGGGTTTAATAGAAGCAGCCAAAAAAAGAGTACAATAACCTTTATACATAGCTA
Organism: Xenopus petersii; assembly: GCA_038501925.1. NCBI lineage: Eukaryota > Metazoa > Chordata > Amphibia > Anura > Pipidae > Xenopus > Xenopus petersii. The sequence continues at coordinate 103,777,806 of CM076676.1, forward strand.
ACTTCATGAATACCAGGTCAGTGTCTGCATGCATATGGCAAATTTTGTCTTCTGTTGCAAATATAAAAACGTGTACACAATATACAGTATAAATTAGGCACAATATAATAAAATGTTCTGAATTGGAGACAATGTCCTAGCACATCTGAGAGGTGGCATTTAAAGGGGTTATTCACTTTTAGTATGATGTAGAGAGTGATATTCTGAGACAATTTGCCATTGGTTATCATTTTATATTATTTGTGGCTTTGGAGTTATTTAAAGCTTTCTAGTTTTAACCTAGCAACCATGAATTGATTTGAATAAGAGCCTGGAATACGAATAGGAGATGGCCTGGATTGAAGATGAGTAATAAAAAGTAACAATAACAATACATTTGTAGCCTTATACATTTGTTTTAAAGGTTTTTATTTTCAAAACAAACAAAAACAAATAAAGCAAACCACAGGTTTGACACTTACATGGCTACTGTTGTCAATTATTTGTGTTTTAGTGACAGTTTCAATACATAAAGAAGTATGTACCATACTCATCACTTATCAACTCAGACATCTGATAGGGATGCATGAGGGTTGACCTCTAACCAAGGTTCCCATATTTTCTCAAATTTCTGAGGTGTTCCCCTAGCATTATACGTCAATTTAATTAGACTCAATACCCCATTTATTAGGTCGATCCATTGCTGAAGTGTGAGGGGATTGGAGTTCATCCATTTCATTATTACTAGCTTCTTTGTGTAGAACAAAATAGATCGTAATAGTGTTCTGGATTTTTGTAAAGGGACTGCCTCATCTATAACACCCAATAGACAAGTTTCAGGGGACTTAATTCCAGGAAAGGATAGAAATATATTAGTGTATTGGATTACTTCTGACCAATATGCCGCTACTTTAGGGCAATTCCATATCAAGTGGAGGAATCTAGCTTCTCCCCTGCCACATTTTATGCACTTGGCTCCTTCTGATCTACCCATAGCTTCAAGCCTTAGAGGGGTGATGTAAATTTGATGAATCATTTTAAATTGAACCATTCGGTCTCTGAGTGATATTAGACAGGGGAACAAGTTATCCATAGCCTCTTCCCACTAGTCCTCCTCTAGTGAAGGGATAAGTGATAACCACTTTTGTTTGGCTTTATTGAATGGGGCAGGTTGGGAGGCTTGAATTATATTGTAAAGTTGAGATAGTAATTTGGTGGGGTTTAGGGTCCAGAGTCTACCCTTCCATGCCAGTGATATGGGTGTAATTTGGAATGACCTGAATTGTGCATAAAAGGCATGTCTCAGCTGGAAATATCTAAATATTTGTATAGCTTGTCTATCCAATTTGGTTTTTAGTTGGTCCAGGGAGACAAACTACCTTCAACCAACTTATTCTCTAGGTACCTAATACCCATTTGTGGCCATTTGTTTTTTAGATGGGTTCAGTGAACCCCCATTTGAATACTGGAAAGAGTAAGAGTATTTTGTTGGCAAATATTTCAAAAACTAAAAAAATTAAGGCCAATTGAAAAGTTGCTTAGAATTAGCCATTCTGTAACATGCTAAAATGTATCTTAAAGGTGAACCACCCCTTTAAATAGTATTGTTTTTAAACTGTTTTCTATTTGTATTGTTTCTCTAGATCTTCTAGAACAGTAGTTTCGAGACCTTTTCCATATCAAGCCTACATTGAAGACCCAAATTAATAGTGTGTGAACATTACTGTATAAACATAATTCTAAGAATATCTAAAGAAAACAAGTACATTTTCACCCCCTAATCTGCCTTCATACTGAGTTTCCAGGATTGGCAAATGGAGAAAATAGGCATTCTCCCCAAATCCTCTAACTCCTTTAGCCTGCCCCCCCCCCCCCCATGCCCCAGCTCTGGAAACCACTGATCTATAAGGAACCATTGGTAGGAATAGTTTGGGCAAAAGATTGAACTGGATTATTTTTTCATTCCTTACTATAACAGTGTCAGGCTTTGTCCTTAACTATGTGCTGTACAAAATGTTCAAGTGAGACACAGTAATATAGGAAATCATATTTAATGCATACATTAATTCCCATTTGTTGGTAAAATAAATTATAATGTATACTGAAGATTTGGACAGTCGTGAACTCTGCTTCTGTCAACCATAGTGTTAAAAGAGTGGTTGCGATACATCCCGCATTGTCCAAGGTGCTGAGAAAATCGTTGGGACACAGGGTGGTGAGAACATGGTGCCATTTCATAAGTAGGGTGTAGTGCACCATATTCACTGGAACTTGTTTTGAACAATATGTTTTTTTGCTTGGCCTGGAAGATGTGGTTGGGGGCAGTAACTGGAGCTGTCATGCAGGAAAACACAGGGTTGCCAGGGTTTACACATGGGTGCCCATTTTTTTCTGCTGTTGAACCTGGAGTTGTTTGCTGAACCGAAGTCATATTCTACAATCAAAAAAGGAAATATTTCAAAGAGTAACGCTTGCTTTATGCAGACAGGATATACTTTGAATGAATTTTGAATTTAATGGCATATGGTGTTAATAAAGGACACATTCTGTCTAGTAAAACATCTTCTTTTCATTTAAAATGATTCTTCCGTTGGACAGAGAAGATGATGAATCTAAATTGTTAAGTATTAGGGGGGATACCTGGAAAAGCAATGCCTTGTGAGAACTCTGTATATTTTCTAGCCACAGATATGTGTTGCTGTTATTTGGTCAAAAATATTTTTGCTGTAGAAAAAATGGCCAAGGCTTGTTGTATTGAAAGGACAAGAAATATATCTGTAAGCAGCTACAAGCCCATGCGAAAATCTCCATATGGTATTCTGGGAAGAAAAGATGTACAAATGTATTTCTACTGTATTTATTTCCTGGTATTTATATAGTGCCAACACATTTCCTAAAAACATAAGGAGATTATGTATCTTTTATAGCTCCTGTCCCAGTGAAGCTCACAGTCTAAGGTCCATACTGCATTCATATACACTATGGTCAATATAATCAGGAGCTAGTTGACTTGCCTGTATGTTTAAAGCTGTGTACCAGTACTACCACATCAAAACAAAGATGATAACATATCCAAAAGTAGAGTTACAGGTAAGTATGTATATGACTCCTTCAAGAAAATAAATAAGTGGAATGCTGGAACTTTGTTAATATAAGATGTTATAAGACTGGAAATGGTAGGTACGAAAAAGTTATAGTGAAAGTAGAAGCTGTTCATTTAATTTTCTATACCAACTGCATGATTATTGATGAGTGTGTGTATGTGGCGTCCCATTCCAAAAAGTCTGGCCAATCAAATTCTGGTGAAATTTCACTTAAGCTGATCATCCAAAATGGACAACAATCAGTCCTATTGTCCTGATTCATATTGCAGATGGAGCAATTTGCGAATATTTTGCGAGATCACTGCAATGAATCCATAAAATCAGGTACCAAATGGGTATGTGTTTAGTAACTACTGTCCCTTGTGTTAAAAGGAAATGGTACAAGATAAACACAGTTGACAGTTCAACCACTGAGTTTTCCATCAAAATCAAGGATTTTTATGGAAGATCAAACACAGGGGATAGTCACCTTTAAGTTAAGTTTTAGGGTAAGGACACACTGGACGATTTGTCGTCAACGTTTTAAAAAAGTGAATCGCGGCAATTTGCTTTTTAAAAACGTTGGCGACAAATCGTCCAGTGTGTCCTTACCCTTAGTGTGACCTATATATTGATTTTCTGAGACAATTTGCAATTTTTTCATTGTTTAACTTTTTGTGGTTATTTAGCGGTTTGTTCAGCAAATCTCCAGTTTGGAATTTTGGAAGCTATCTGGTTGCTAGGGTCTCCTAGGGTCTATATTAGCAACCAGGCAGTGGTTTGAATGAGAAACTGAAATATGAATAGAAGACGAACTGAACAATAAGATCAGGAATAAAAAGTAACAATAATAATAAAATTGTAAGCTCACAGAGCGAAAGTTTTTTTTGGATGTTGGGGTTACTGACCCCCATTGCTTGACATAAGTGAAACAGGAAGGCAAATAATTGGAAAATAAAAAATGAAGACCAATTGCAGTTGCTAAGAATAGTACATTCAGTAACATACCAACTGTTAACTCAAAGCTGAGCCGCCCTATTGTATTCTACAGTTGGCTACATATTAACAGATATCATGGGCCAAGGCATGGTATTTTAGTCTGTTTGGGAACGAAATAAGTCAATCTGCTTAAAATGAATCCGTGTGTTGGAGCCGGGACCAATTTTGGAGTTGGAGTTGCCAAAAATGCACCAACTCTGTCTCTTAATAACTTTAAATACAAGCACTGAAAATAATCAAATCAACTTTAAAGGGGTTGGTTACCTTTAAATTAACTTTAAGTATGATGTAGAGAGTGATATTGAGACAATTTGCAATTGTTTTTTCATTATTTGTGGTTTTGAGTTATTCAGCAGCTCTCCAATTCAGCCATCTGGTTGCTAAGGTTCAAATTACCCTAGCAACCATGCATTGAGTTGAATGAGAGATGGGGTTAATAACAGGAGAGGGCCTAAATAGAAAAATAAGTAATAAAAAGAAGCAATAACAATATGTTTGCAGTCTTACAGAGCATTTGTGTTTTTTAGATGGGGTCAATGACTCCCATTTGAAAGCTGGAAAGAGTCAGAAGAAGAAGGCACATCATTCAAAAACTATAAAAAAAAAAATGAAGACCAATTAAAAAGTTGCTTAGAGTAGGCCATTCTTCAAACTCATTGAAAGCTTTAACTGTTAATAAAGTTTAAGTGATAGAAAGTTTGGATCTACTTGGAGACTTTGTACAGGTGGAATCAGAACCAAGTAAAAAGTCAATGTAACAAACTGTTGTACAATTTTATTTTCATGTATTGTTGAAATTCTCTTCACTTAAGTTTTTGTATTACAGTTTAATTTATTTTGTTCGTTTTAGTTTTTTTACTCATTTCATTTACTGTGATGATATAACAAAATGAGATGACATGAAAATGTAGTAATTTAAGGAAAAAAGGAAAATAACTAGATTTTCTAATTATGATAATATATCACATGTGAACAAACAAATATGCAAAACTCAATAAAGATTATTGAAAAAAAAAAGTAGTAGGCCATTCTATAACATACTAAAGGTTAACTTAAAAGTGAACCAACCGTTTAAGAGTTTCTATGAAGGAGGATATAGCAGAAGCAATTCTGTTTCCAAGAACAATGCTAACAAGTTCAGTTAATATACAAGTTGTTTTAGGTTTTCCAGTTGTTTTTGGTTTATGTCGTTTAACTCGGATTTTGTTTTCAAATTACCACAAGGATGTGGTTTACATTTTTGAGCTTTGGCAGTGAAAAAATGCCTTGTATGTTGTGTACTTAACTTATTTCAGTCAACAAGGAAAATATACAAGTGTATTAAAAGAACAGTAAAATGAAAGCATTAAAGTGATTAACATATACTATACTGTTAGCATGCACTGGTAAAAGCTGCGTGTTTACTTCACAAAGACTACTTTAGTTTATATAACCAAGCTGCTGTGTAGCCACAGGGACAGCCATTTAAGGCTGAAAAAAAGAGAAAAATCACAGAATACACAGCACATAATAGATAAGCTCTGTCTAATACAATGGTGTTTTAGCTGCTATGTAACCTGTGCCTTTTCTCCTTTTGTCAGCCTTAAATGGCTGCCCCATGGCTACATAGCAGCTTGTTTATATAAAGTATAGTAGTCTTTCTGACACAAACATGCCAGTTTTACCAGTGCAGAGCAACAGTACATTATATTTCAATTACATTGATACGCTTACAGTTTTTGGTGTTACTGTTCCTTTAAAAACAGAGGAGTCGGAGTTAACATAAACTGAGGAGTTGAAGTCGAAGGATTTATGTATCTACTCCACAACCCTGGAATTAATCATCCAACTGGACAAGTTGGGCAATCTGTCCAATAAGAATGCAGGCAGCTCAGTGGGTAACAATTCTGCATTGCAATACCATGGTCCTGAGTTCAATTCCCCTTGGCTGCTATCTGCATGAAGTGTGTATATTCTCCCCATGTCTGTGTGGGTTTCCTCCTGCACTTCTAATCAACTAGTCATTTAGCATTGTCAAAAGAAGAGCCAGTACTAGTCATTTAGTATTGTCCAAAGAGCCAGTACTAGTGAGCTAGTTTAATCACTAGTGGGGATGCACCGAATCCAGGATTCGGTTCGGGATTCGGCCTTTTTCAGCAGGATTCGGCCGAATCCTTCTACCTGGCCGAATCGGGGAGGGAAATTGTGTGACTTTTTGTCAGAGAACAAGGAAGTAAAAAATGTTTACCCCTTCCCGCCCCTAATTTGCATATGCAAATTAGGGTTCGGATTCGGTTCAGTATTCAGCCGAATCTTTCACGAAGGATTTGGGGGTTCGGCCGAATCCAAAATTCGGTGCATCCCTAATCACTAGTTGTGGCTCTTCTTTGGACAATTCTAAATGACTAGTACTGGCTCTTCTTTTGGACAATGTTAAATCAAATCACTAGTACTAGATCTTCTTTGGACAATTCTAAATGACTAGTACTGGCTCTTCTTTGGACAATTCTAAATCATTAGTACTGGATCTTCTCTGGACAATATTAAATCAAATCACTAGTAAGTGCCTCTTCTTTGGACAATTCTAAATCATTAGTACTGGATCTTCTCTGGACAATGCTAAATCCCTATCAGTGTATCTCGTGTATGGTGGCAGTGCTAGAGCCCCAGTCCTTTGAGCTTGAGGTAGCACCACCAGTTTGGTAGGATTTGCAGCCTTTCCCACAACATAATAATTACAAAAAACCCGCCCAGAGACAATGCACGTTTTTGCAAAGAATAACTAAAGTACTTTAGCTGTAGGTTAATTCGGACGACGAAATTCTAAGAATACACTTTGTGAATCCCTTTTTATATTACATACCATAATTGCAGCCTAAATAGCACGCGCCTTTTCTGGTTTCCTTGGGGCTACCCGGTACCGCTCTATCTGCGCTTTGTATGTTATGCCTGTAGTTACCGCGGCAACACCACCGCTCTGAGATCACGAGTGACAAGCCCCGCCTCTTCCAACATCACCCGGCCCATCCACGCGCAATGCTCTGCGGGAAATGTATTCGCTCGGAGCCCTGGAGTTCCTGGGGCGGAAAGTTGTAAAGAGGCGAACCGAACTACAATTCCCGAGTTACTGCGCGGCGCAGTCACTCCTCTAACAGCAGCAGCTGCTTAGAAGACTAACAGTAGTGTTGTTTTGATTAGGTGTTGCAACTGGCAGTCGCAAGCCAAGGAGAAACGCTGGGATCTCGGCAGATGTAAACACGAGGAGTGGGCTCCCCAGGGCCTCTCTGCATGTCCGCGGTAAAGCTCAGTTTGGCTGTTTGGGCTGTGGCGTGTGTGTGAGAGAGAGAGAGCAGTTTGTTATTGGCCTTTCAGTGTGTGTCATCAGCCGGGGAGCTGGGCGCTTGTGTGATTACCAGCATTCTCTCAAGTGCAGCTGCTCGGCCGAGTAACACTTGTTTATAATATGCGAGCTGAGCTGCCACTTCTCTGCTATGTGTTTCACTCGCTTATAGCTGTATATAATAGATGCCCTATGGTGAGTAGCCTTATATACAGCACAACATCCCCTCATTTTGTTTCCCCTCATCTTACATTGTTGTTTTCCGCTCTCACCGATACATTATCCATAATACATTTCCCTGATTTGACATTTATCTGGATTTTACACCATCTTTTTCTGGTCCCCTGAAAAAACGTAAAATATATCAGTGATAGTTCAGTTATATAACAGTTCCCAATATGTATGCAAGCCAGCATCATATTAACTAATAAGAATATTATTGACTGTCACTCAGTGTCCCTGTGAATAGGATAGTGATGGAAGGTGAATGGAGGAGAAATGGATAAGCAATCCATCTGTTATCTGGTGAAAGCCCAGTAGAATACAGTAGAACCCCCACTGTTTTTCATGGAACCAGAAAAAAATGGTGTAAAATCCAGGAAAATGTAAAATCTATTGGTGGGACAGTAAAACAACAATGTAAAATGAGGGAAAACTAAAAATCAGGGTGGTGTAAAATACTACTGTAGTGAGCCTTTGATTTAAGGCTCTTTGCCTGCGTATCTTACAGAAGTGCAGATTCAGCAAGTGAAGTATACCAGGATGCTGGCAGTTGTACAGCAGCAGCTGGAGGTTACAGAATCGGCTATTATATTCCATATTGATTTTCTGCCGCTTTCTTGTCAAAGTTGTGAGCACTTTCTGATGAATGCAAATTATTTTATGTATCGTTATTTTGTTATTATGATGACGGTAACCAGACGAATTGTAAGAGAGTACATTTGTGCCACACACCATCTCTTCAGTAATTAAACCTGCAGCTTGTTTGTTTTGGGGTAAATACGAGAACTAAATCGTTACACAAGCGAGTCGTTTGTGTGTGGTTTTGCATATCTCTTGGAATCCTGGCATTCAGTTGCCCACACAGGGCGTTGGTGGATTTCCAGCTGTTGTTGATCTAAACTCTCTAGAGACAGGTGGACGTTTGCAAGGTTATCCTTACTAGAAAGTCACAGTTTGTTACTAAGAGTGCAAGGTTTAAAAGTTTTCAGTTAATACCTGTAGGACAAGTAATGGAACAATTCAGCACGTTTTATCTAAATGTGTAAATTCTCGGGTGGTTTCATGTGCCAGATGAGCTGCACTTTCCACCCTTTTTCCACCCAGACCCGCTGGGAATTAATGGTTTGGTTAGATGGTGCACATGTCAAATTTCACTGATCACATTAGAAATTCAACTTGGGGCATCCACATTGAATTTAATTTTGTGCAGAACTAATTGCTGAAGTTTCTAACATGAAAGAGTTGCCCGTCAGTTTGACTGAATCTTTTCTGCATTTCTTGGCAACAAGGTGAAAGTGGTTTTCAGACTGCCATGAATGGCATCTGAACCCCAGTTGATCGTCCTGTGTAAGAATAAAACCCATTGTATTCTACAGAGTTTATCTATCTATACCTGGGCCTTTTTGCCATATTCATCTTGAATGGTTTTCCCTTGGCTAAACATCAATTATATGAACTGTGGTAATATTTCTGAAGCAAGCTCAATTTCTTTTACAAGTGTAGGGTAAAGTTATATATATTTAAAGTTATACAACATACTTGCATTCTTTTTGTGTTACTTTTCCTTTAAGTGTGAGTTACAAACAGCTGCACAGGTGCAGCAACCCTGCGAGAGTGACATTCTCTTTTCTCAATCTGTGGCTGTTAGGTCTTACAGATGTCAATGGAGATAAGTTGGCATGTTTGAGCTACATAAAAATCTGGCATTCAAGGCATATGAAATTGCTCCTTTTGCAGCCTGAGATCTTGTGCTTTTTATATGGTGACTTCTGATAACGTCATAAATAACAATCGAGGGTACATTATCCTCTGTATAATGCAACTCTCTGCAGTTGAGCTGTCCATATACACCATGCTGCCTAACCGACTGAGTGTGTATGGACAGTTAGTAGGGAGGCTGATTGATAATCCTTCATCCAGGATGGAAGATAACGGTCACCCGGAAAGAGGGCAACTCCTCTTCACTTCCTGTTGCTCTGGTGATTCAGTCAGGCAGCCAAAATGAAGGGGACAATAGAAATATGGCCGTACATGTGTATGGCCCGTTGCACGGTATCCGTTCTGCCTGCAGTTTGTCACTTGCTTTTACTCCTGGGTATATCTCTATGTGTGCAAATTCTGTATTATAAAAAAAGAATAATAAAAACTCATTTGCATATGTACTAATGAATGTCATACCACAGCAGCTGTTCATATAAGCAGCGGACTGCTGAGCAAAATGGGTATTTCACATCTTTAAAGGAGACATATTGTGTGAAAAACAAGAATGTTTCAGTGAATTATACTTCTAAATATAGAAGGAAATGCTACGAAAAGTAGTTTTTTGGGTTGATTTATTGAAAATGTCTGCAAAAAGCTTACTAGTCCTGCCCATCTGTTCCACTTCCTGCTTTCCCAGGCTGTGCAGGGAGCCAGGGGCCCTCAACACACTGCTCTGTAGGATAGGAACCAATCAGCAGCTAGACTGACCTGAAAGGGAACTGAAGCCAGTCTTTGCTTTTGTGACAGTGATTGGCTATTATCCTGCTACTGTGCTTGTAGCAGGGACACACCCTCCTCATTTGAATAACAGACAGGGACCATAGCAGATCTATAGTGGGCTCCAATAAAGGAGCCATGAGTATAATATACATTTTTAGCCCAGAGTAAAAACCAGCACTATATATGATTCATTATTGCCTACCATAGGCAATAATATGTAGGTCTCGTTAAATCAAGTTGGTGCAGTGGATTTTTGAAAGGTAAAGGCTAATTGGCACTGGTTTGTTAATTAGTTACATTGTGTTTATTTGTTCGAGGAGTAGAGCAATGATTTAAATTTTTTTTCTCTTTCTGAACTGTGTATACTAATGGAAAGCTGCAGACAGTAGTAACACACTGTACTGTACACCATGCCCACAACAACGGTTAGCCCCTACTTGCTGAACTTACATTCACATTTAGGGTGATAGCACACGTGGAGATAAGTCGCCCATGATAAGTCTGTTCTACCATGGGCGACCAAATTTTTTTTTATCATGAGGCAACTTTGGGCTGTATATTATTACATTGGGAAAGCATTTTCAGGAGATGTGTTGCCTGCAGTAGAGTGGATGACTAATCTTTAATTCTGCCATAGCCCTTCAGCAGTATGTAAATTGCAGGGGGAAAGCACTGCCACTGTGACGTGGTACTTCTCGCAGTGCTCTCTTAATAAATGGACCACTCCATAATATTTGCAGTTTTAGACTGGAGACTGGAATTTAAAGGGAACTAAAGTCTAAAATAGAATAATGCTAGAAATGCTGTATTTTGTATACTAAACATAAACATGAACTTACTGCACCAGAAGCTTAATTAAACAAATGATTTATGTTTTCAAAGTTGGCCGCAAGGGGCTGTCATCTTGTAACTTTGTTAAACATCTTTGCAAGGCCAATACCATGCACATGTTCAGTGTGGTCTGGCTTCAGTTGGAATGTTTAAAGAAGAATTCAACCTGTGGGAAAAAAAACGCGACCCCCTCCCTCCTCCCCCAGGCTAACTACCCCCTTGGGGAAATGCCCCATACTCCATACTTACCCCTTGGCGCAGATTCTTCCAGCGGAGTTCCACGCATCCATCTTCTGCGTCCTCTGTAAGCTGACTGTGAGATCTGCAATTTGTGTGTAATGCTGCGTGTGCACAGTTGTCGCAAACCGTAAAACTGCTCCAACTGCGCATGCGCAGCAATACCGATCTCCCAGTCATCTTACAGAGGACGCAGAAGATGGATGCGTGCAACTCCGCTGGAAGAATCTGAGCCAAGGGGTATTATGGGGTATGGGGTAGTAAGTCTGGGGGGAGGAGGGAGGGGGGGTCTACCTGGGGTGGGGGGTACGGGTTTCTATTCACCACAGGTTCAATTCTCCTTTAAGCTTAGGGATCATAATAAATTATCAAAACAGCAAAAGTCAAATAATATCTGCCTGAAGCCGATACAGCAAGACCGATTAATAATCAGAATATGCAGACTGCACTGGGTCTGCGGATACAAATCTCTACACGGTCGTCGGCTGCTCTGCAGGAAAACAAACAGCTGCTTGAATTCTGGGAAGTAAAGCTGGCCATAGATGTTGAGATTTTTAAAAGATCCGATCATCATCGTTAGACCACAATTATCTCGAAACAATCCTACTAATTGTCCATCAACTAAAAAGACCAATTTGCCAGGAAAACAAAGGGGAGCTGCCTACGTGTCCCTGCAAACATAGATAGATTGCACTGGGACTAATAAAGATTTTTGAACCTGGCCGATCAATTTCCTGACAGATGTCGGCTGAAAAATCTTAAGATATACGATCGTTCGAATCTCACTAACTTCACGATAATTTTGAAGGATTGGTCGGACTTCGGTACAATCGGCCGTTCGGCAAGAAAAATCTTTGTGTCTATGGGGAGCTTAAGGTGGGTGGGGGTGCTCCCCCCTGCTGTTTGAAAGTATGACTGTTTCCCTGCAAAGCAGTTAGGCGCCACCTGAAGTTTCATATCTGCAGCAGTCAGAGCAAATAAAACGAAGGGGAAATTTCACTGCATACAGTCAGGTAGACATTTTTTAATTAAAGTATATTGGAAATAGATTTCTTTTTCATTAAAGAAAGTAAAAATTGTATTTTATTTTTTTGCCTTGAAAAAACTTTGATTTTGGAGCAGTTTTCCTTTAATTCATGCTTGTAAACCGTGCAGCCCAGATATGCAGCTAACCCCTCCTATGTGTGCCTCTGGATCTTGTGACTTTCAGGCGTTAACCATGGTGCATTCATAAGAGGTGACATGGTTTTGTTTGTGGTTATACAAGCAGCCATCATGCTACTGCTATCATTAGTACAGTTGTTTCCTTTGCTTACATGGAACGAACCTGCTTGGTTTTGTATAATATGCTCTTCTTCCCATATTACATTCTGTATGAACCAAGCATTTCTTACACGTTACTGTTTAACCATCCACTTGTGTTAAACCAGAAAACATTGTGTTCAATTCATACCAGTAGTTGGTGTTGGTGTTATTTCTGGTATAGCTATGTTATACCCAGAATGCCCGGGACCTGGGATTTTCTCCATACCTTAAGTCTACTAGAAAATCATGTAAACATTAAATAAACCCATAAATAAACTGGTTTTGCTTCCAATAAGGATTAACAGCCCACATCTGTACATAAGTTTTTTTTTTTTTTTTTTTTTTTTTTTTTATAATGCGTAAATTTTGTATGCCAGAAATGACATCACTGAGCACTGATTATAACAAATGACATCACCAAGCACAGTTTATAGGCGTATCATTGACAGGATATTCATGGCTCCTGTGTATTATATTAAGATATATATATTTTTTTCCATTTGCACATCGCATACCTTTGTTACATATCTGTATTTATTCAGTGGCAGCTGCTGTTATACTTACCATGGCTGGATTCTCTTAGACTGCAATAGCGCCATATATATAGGTTTATTTACATATGACTTGTTCTAGTAGTGTGGGAATATATAGCTGGCACAAACATCCATACTTATAATAAAGTCTGCTTCAGGTGTGTGTGTAAAGTTCTCGCTATGGTCTTTGTAACCGAGCCCCATAACAGACAAGGATTTAGGAGCAGAACTGCGTAACATCCTAATTGCTCAGTAAATATTTAACTTCTCTTGAAACATATGTTATATATCCAAGTTGATACTAGGTCCCTTTGCTGCATTAAGTCAAACAAGGAAAAACCAAGGCACTTGAACTTCTGATGGTTTAATACATGAACTGGAACTATGCATCTATGGGATCCATTCTTTGGAAACCCTTTATCGTTATCATTACATATTGGTAAAAGACCAACAATACTGTGCTTGTACAATAAATAGGTGTATACATTAAACATACAAGAATACGTACAGAAACAACCAATGGCAGAAGTGAAAATGGCCCTGCCCAAAAGTACTTACTATCCTTTTATACAGAAAGCTCCAAAATACAGGGTAACCATTTGCACAGAATCCATTTTTAAAGGGGATGTTCACCTTCCAACACTGTTCAGTTGGTTTCAGATAGACTTTTTCCAATTACTTCCTATATTTTATGTATATTTTGTGTGACCAGCATTCTAATATTGAAGTGTAAGCAGCTCTGACAGGGGGTTCACGGACTCCCTCAACTGTTCTAAATTGATACATTTAGTTGATACATTTCTTATCTTTGTCCCTGAGCAGAATCCCTGTGTTTCATTAACGGGAACCCCGCACAAACATAACTTAAACTTTTTGAAAAGTAAGCATGATTTAAAGCAACTTTGCTATATACATCAATTAAATATTGTGCGGACTTTTCAGGATTTTTAATGGTTTGGAACTGTTCCCTAAGCCTAGCCCCCTGCTCTCCTGCTGATCTGTCTGACTACTTTGCTGAGCGGGCTGACTACTGTTACTTTGTCCTCAGCCTGCTTCCTCCAAACCCCACAACTCCCTGCACACATGATTTCAATAAGGAACAGAACATCACAATGCAATGCAATGCATTGTGGGTTATGTAGTTCCTGCATGCTGTCTGTAAGGTGTGGAGAAGTTGTTACAATTTGTAACATCAGTGTTTAGTCCCTCCTTCCCTGTCAGGATTTCAAATGATGCAGAAGGAGAAGAACTGTTAAACAGCTGGATTTCACCACAGAAGATGGCATTTATTCATACTTTTTCAACCGATAATTGTGATGTGTTTATTAGGGGTTTCTGTGTTATGTGAGCCTCTTTATCAAATTTTGATTTGGAAGCCGGAGTTCCGCTTTTAAAGGCAGCTGTTAGAATTGATACAATAGTTGCTAATACTCCAGAGATACTGCTGAGAAATGTATCAACTAAATTTTGCAAAACAGTTTAGAATCTGCACCTGAATTACTGAGCTGCCAGACTGAAACCACAGAGACAGGAACATTCAACTTTAAACTTAGATTTTGGAAAAAGAGTAAAAAATGGAAAGTAATTAAAAAAAAGTCTTAATTTCTGAAGAACAATCTGGACACAACTCAACAAAGTTTTTGGAAGGTGAAAAACCTTTAAGTAAATCATTTTAATTTAAAACTGATTTCCTTTTACACTGTAATAATAAAACAGTTCCTTGTACCAAGCTGCATGGATTCATATTGGTGGTATAACAATCCTTTTGGGTTTATTTAATATGTTATTGTTTTTTTTATCAGACTTCAGGTATGGCGAACCAAATTATGGAAAGATCTTTAACTGGAAAACCCCAGGTCCCGAGCATTCTGGATAATTGATCCTATACGTGGTTATAACCTAACTGGATTATGGGGCATTGCACCACATTGGATAGGGTGCCCCCTAAAGTATTGTCAGGATACGAAATCTATTACTACAGCTTTAATAGCTGCCTGGCCAACCTTGGCCCAAATTTATGGAGCAAATTTGCACCTAGGCAGTAACCGATAGCAACCAATTGAACAACACTCCAAGTAGCAGCGATAACCAGTGTGTCATTGTTATCAGAGTGGCCAATGAATGTTACTGATAAGGGTAAGGGCACATGCTAAGATTCGGGGAGATTTAGTCGCTGAGGTGTTTCGGGTGACTAAACTCCTCAAACTGCCTTCCCATCGGCTAGAATCGTTGGGGTAATGGCACTTGGAGCGATTCGTTTTCCGAAGTTGCCTTGCGAGGAAATCAGATGACTTCGGAAAACAAAGAGCTCCACGTGTGTCTCTGACCTAAAGGGAAGCCAGAAATCTCCACTGTATGTACACATGGCCTCTCCCATATTGTATCGTGTTTCTTTCCTGCTCATGTTAATAAGTACAAGTTCTTATTCTTCCAATATACAATGTTTTTGTCTGTCCCCCACATACTTTGGATTGATTGATGGTATGTGTAAAATGTAGGTAGGACGAGATAAATTATCACCACCATTATGTATTTATAATGTTGCTTAAAGGGGTTGTTCACCTTTTAACTAACTTTTAGTATGATGTAGAAAGTGATATTCTGACACAATTTGCAAATTGGTTTTCATTTTTGTATCATTTTGTTTTTTTTTAGTTATTTACCTTTTTATTAAGCAGCTCTCCAGTTTGCAATTTCAGCAATCTGGTTGCTAAGGTCCAGAAGGACCCTAGCAACCATGCATTGATTTAAATAAGAGACTGGGATATGAATAGGAGAGGCCTGAATAGAAACAAGAGTAGCAATAACAATAATTATGTAGTCTTAAAGAGCATTTGTTTTTTTTAGATGGATCAGTGACCCCCATTTGAAAGCTGGAAAGTGTCAGAAGAAAGAGGCAAATAAATCAATAAGTATAACAAAGAAAACATGAAGGCCAATTGAAAAGTTGCTAAGAATTAGCCATTCTATAACATACCAAAAGTTAACTTAGAGGTTAACCACCCCTTTTATGTACATGTAGGATATGTAATGTGCCGCCAGCGTATGTGCAGGATAGGTTTGTGTTTGTTCCAGTTGATGAAATGGTTTTGTAGGATGTAATCCCTTGCTTGTATGTGAGTGTGCAGGCCTCAAATTCCCCTGAAATGTTTCATTGGCATAGGCTTGCTCGCTATCTCTGCTATCCTCCTTTATCTCAGTGTTTTTAGCAAGCAGAGCAGCAGTCAATTATTGCCATTTTTATGTATACACTGCTTGATGTAAGATTTTCTGCAGTTTCAGAAGTATATATACAGTATGTGAATATATCAGGGGACATTATAAGCATCTTCTGTTATCAAGTATCACTGCTGATATCACCACTGTGTTAAATGGGACCAACTGCAATTTTGATAATAATGTTGTGTCTGCTGCAATTGATGACATAATGGGCTTAGTTACAAAGGCACTTGCAAATAAAAAAAAAAAAACCTACATTATGCCATTTACAAAGGTACTTGTATCTATACACTTCTATATACTGTGGCTCACACCAAAATATTAGTTACTTATAGGGTTACCACCTTTTGTTCTATATTACTTGCCTGTGGGTGAGTGGCTGAGGAGCTGGTGCAGGGTTCCAAGTACAGGGCATCCAATATGATTCTGGCAAAAACACTGCAATGTGGGTCAAATACATGGCTATTTGCTTTCATTTTAGCACTTGCGTATGTAAATAAACACTGTTATGAGCCAAAAGCAAATTGACACTAAAAGCAATGACATTGCACCGTGCCCTAATCCACCCGCTCCTTGCCAGACACTCCTGCTTCTCTTTTCCTTTGTTCAACTTACTTATAGAAAGTTATAGCTTTAAATAAGTAAGTCTGCTTCTTTATTTCCTGATATATATGAGCATATCTATTTCTTACCTGTCCCAGCCCTATAGCCTAAGGATTTGTTTCCACAGTAAAGCTGTGCCTATGTCTGTGTGTGTGCTTGTATTAGTGTCTGTGTGTGTGTGTGTGCTTATACTAGTGTCTGTGTGTGTGTGTGTGCTTATATTAGTGTCTGTGTGTGTGCTTTATTAGTGTCTGTGTGTGTGCTTGTATTAGTGTCTGTGTGTGTGTGTGTGCTTATACTAGTGTCTGTGTGTGTGTGTGTGCTTATATTAGTGTCTGTGTGTGTGTGTGCTTTATTAGTGTCTGTGTGTGTGCTTGTATTAGTGTCTGTGTGTGTGTGTGTGCTTTATTAGTGTCTGTGTGTGTGCTTGTATTAGTGTCTGTGTGTGTGTTTGTATTAATGTCTGTGTGTGTGCTTGTATTAATGTCTGTGTGTGCTTGTATTAATGTCTGTGTGTGCTTGTATTAATGTCTGTGTGTGCTTGTATTAATGTCTGTGTGTGCTTGTATTAGTGTCTGTGTGTGTGTGTGCTTGTATTAGTGTCTGTGTGCGTGCTCTTGTATTAGTGTCTGTGTGCGCTTGTATTAGTGTCTGCGTATGCTTGTATTAGTGTCTGCGTATGCTTGTATTAGTATCTGTGTGTGTGTGCTTGTATTAATGTCTGTGTGTGCTTGTATTAGTGTCTGTGTGTGTGTGTGCTTGTATTAGTGTCTGTGTGTGTGCTCTTGTATTAGTGTCTGTGTGCGCTTGTATTAGTGTCTGCGTATGCTTGTATTAGTGTCTGCGTATGCTTGTATTAGTATCTGTGTGTGTGTGCTTGTATTAATGTCTGTGTGTGCTTGTATTAATGTCTGTGTGTGCTTGTATTAATGTCTGTGTGTGCTTGTATTAATGTATGTGTGTGCTTGTATTAATGTCTGCGTGTGTACTTGTATTAGTGTCTGCGTGTGTACTTGTATTAGTGTCTGCGTGTGTACTTGTATTAGTGTCTGCGTGTGTACTTGTATTAGTGTCTGCGTGTGTACTTGTATTAATGTTTTTGTGAGTACTTGTATTAATGTTTTTGTGAGGTTTAAAGCATTCATATATTAAAACAGAATCTTTTAAATGGTTGTACAGGTATGGGACCCGTTATCCAGAAACACGTAATCCAGAAATCTCTGAATTATGGGAAGGCCATCATTTTATCCAAATAATTCAAATGTTTTTCTTTTTCTCTGTAATAATAAAACAGTAGTTTGTACTTGATCCCAACTAAGATATAAATGATCCTTATTCGAGGCAAAACCAGCCTATTTGGTTTATTTAATGTTTACATGATTTTCTAGTAGACTTAAGGTATGAAGATCCAAATTATGGAAAGATCCATTATCTGGAATACCCCAGGTCCTGAGCATTCTGGATAACCGGTCTCATACCTTTATACATCGCCATGGTTTTAAAGTATTTGTTGAACTGTATGTATATACCAGGAAACAATATGTTGATGTCAATATTACACATTGTTTTAGTTGTAGATCTTTTTCATTTGTGACAGTGTCTCTTTGGTTGCTCTCAATGTTAATGCAGTGCCAATAAGAGACCACTCTCATTTTTCCCTGATATTAAGCTAATGAAAATGCAAATATTTAATGTTGACATGTTTCCATTTTCTTGTTCTTGGAATAGGCTACTTTTTTTTCACCTGAAAGGGAGGAGGGTCATTTCACATAAATAATAAATATCTGCACTGAGTTTGGTTTCAGGTGCTTTTCTGCCAGCTAAAATCCTCCAGAGAAAAAACTGCCACCAGACTTTCAGGCTTATTGGTCACAACTCTCTATTTACTTTTTTGCAAAGTCCCTTGAGTGCAACAGCTTTCTTTTGTGTGTGTATGTTTATATACAGTTAGGCCCATACATTTTTGGACAGAGACAACTTTTTTCTAATTTTGGTTCTGTACATTATCACAATGAATTTTAAATGAAACAACTCAGATGCAGTTGAACTGCAGAATTTCAGCTTTAATTCAGTTGGGTTAACAAAAAGATTGCATAAAAATGTGAGGAACTAAAGCCTTTTTTAACACAATCGCTTCATTTCAGGGGCTCATAAGTAATTGGACAAATTAAAAAACGGAAAATAAAATGTTCATTTCTAATACTTGGTTGAAAACCCTTTGCTGGCAATGACAGTCTGAAGTCTTGAACTCATGGTCATCACCAGATTCTGGGTTTCCTCCTATTTAATGTCTGCCAGGCCTTTACTGCAGCGGCTTTTATGCAATCTTTTTGTTCAACCCACTGAATTAAAGCTGAAAGTCTGTATTTCAACTGCATCTGAGTTGTTTCATTTAAAATTCATTGTGGTAATGTACAGAACCAAAATTAGAAAAAAGTTGTCTCCTTTATATGGAAGCTCCATTTTAGCACTGTTTTGCACGTTTGCAGTCTTTGATGTGTCACATTATTTAAATATGTTTCTCTTCTAGTGCATTGAACAATGTCTGAGAACTCGAGCGACAGCGAGTCATCATGTGGCTGGACAATTATTAACCATGAGGTATTCTATTAAGAACTTTTTATTAAATATACCATTTTCTACCTAACGGTGTTTATTGATGCCAGGCAGTGTGCAGTTGTATGGTTCAATAATAGAATTATTCCAGCTCTGACTTGGTAGCACTTTTAGCATAATTCAAATGTACTTTTTTACGACACACAATGAAAAGTGAGGTATTGGTACAAGCACACAAGCTTTTTGGTTTGCTATCCATCGCTTTACAGTTCAGCTGAACACATCTAATCTAGGATTTCAGTGTTGTGGATCAGTTTTTTGTCTGATAATTACTGGGGGGGGGCAACACATACAAAGCTCGGAATAATAACTTCCCGGACACTTGGATGCTTTTGGCTTACATCCAGTTAAGATTCAGGCTGTTTATACTTTATCTCACTACCACCTGCCTGTTGGTAAATGATTACATTGGCAGCCATGTTTGTGTTTATGATGAGAGTCAAGTTTTTACTGAATATTTATTGTGTGTACATATTTTCCCTTTATTAGGGTTCAGATGTAGAGACGCTACACCCTCAGAATGGGGAGCCATACTACGATCTTGCATCAGTGCTACAGTCAAACAGTGGGGAGGTGACCAGTGTCCTCGCTCTGGAGCAAGCCACAGATTGTGTGCAAGAGCCAAAGTATGAAGGGCTGGAGGATCAGAATGGTAGGTGGCCAAGCTTGCTCACAATGTGCACATATCACTCTAACAGAAGCCAGTGAGCAGCTATTTTTGTCACTTTCTCTAACAGGTACCAGTGAAGGTGCTGTACCTTGTGTAGAGAGCCAGCTGCTTGCTAAGGAGGAAACCCATCCCGCTCCTGAGGTACAACATGTTCCGTTTCCTGTGGGTTTCAGCATATGTTGTTTTGCTCTCTCAGGAAAGACTGAGTGCAACGGCTGCTGCTTTATTTCAGCCTCCTGCTCTCTTTTTTTTTTTTCATATTTCAACCACGTTCTGCTTCACCTTCATTTTCGGTGTTTTCACAGTAACTTCCTTTATATCTGATCAGAATCTTCTTTATGTCTCCTGTCTGTGCTGAACCTTTAAAGGCATTGTTCACCTTTAAATTAACTTCTAATATGATGTAGAGAATGATACTCTGGGTATATTTGCAATTGGCTTTCATTTTTTATTATTTATGTTTTTCGAGTTATTTTGTGTTTTTTAGCTTTTTATTCAGCAGTTTGCAATTTCAGCAATCTGGTTGCAAGTTCCAAATTACCCTAGCAACCATGCATTCATTTGATTAAGAGACTGGAATATGAATAGTAGAGGGCCTGAATAGAAAGATGAGCAATAAAAATTAGCAATAATAATACATTTGTAGCCTTACAGAGCATTTGTTTTTTTAGATGAGATCAGTGAGCCCTATTTGAAAGCTGGAATGAGTCAGAAGAATGCAATTAATTAAAAAAACTATAAAAAATAAATAATGAAGACTAATTGAAAAGTTGCTTCGAATTAACCATTCTATACCATACAAAATGTTAATGTAAAGGTGAACCAACCCTTTAAGAGCACAAAGTAATTTTAACTTGCAGTTTTGTTTGTATGTGTAGCCCAATGAACCCATATTTTGACTTCTATTGAGGTATTAGTGTCTTAGTTTGCACTCACTCTTGCTGTGATACAGGTATTAGCTGGGCAGAGGATCCCTCTCCATAGTGCTTTGTATTATCTAGACTAGTGATTCCCAACCAGTAGCTCTTGAGCAACATGTTGCTCTCCATACCTTGGATGTTGCTCCCAGTGACCTCAAAGCAGGTGCTTATTTTTTAATTCCTGGCTTGGAGGCAAGTTTTCGCTGCATAAAAACCAGGTGCACTGCCCAACAGAGCCTCAATGTAAGTTGACAATCCACATAGGGGTTACTAAATGGCCAATCACAGCCCTTATTTGGCACCCCAGGAACATTTATCATGCTGGTGTTGCTCCCCAACTCCTTTTACTTCTGAATGTTGTTCTAAAGGTTGGGGATCCCTGATCTAGGCCATGTCTGTTCCCCAAGGTACTTATAAATACAAGTTGTGTCTTTAATTCTTTTCATATTCTTTGCACTGGCGTTTATGACTATTAAAACAAGATATCTGATTAAAAGCCCTGTAAAAAAACACAAGAGACACTGTAGGAGCCGCAGTCTAAAGTTGACCAAACAGGTAAGCTGCAAATTGGGACTGTTTTGGCAGTGTATCTGCCCTGATATGGGCCTACCCCCATCAGCCATATATCTATTGATTTGTTTGGAAAATGCCATTGGGAGGGGACCACATTTGTGCATAGATGTTGGCTTTTCCCAACAGGCCTGCATAGCCCCCCAATACACTCTGGTGTTGGCCCTAGGCCCTGCACGAGGATGGCAAAATCAGGCCCAGATCTGCCAGCCTTAAATACAGTAGAACCCCCATTTTATGTTTTTCAGGGGACCAATGGTGTAAAATCAGGGAAATGTCAAATCAGGGAAATGTATTCTGCATAATATATAGGCAGGACCACAAAATGTAAAATGAGGGAAATTTAAAATCAGGGGATGTAAAATTGAGGTTCCACTATACAAATACCGCTTTCAATTGCAATTATATTTACCAGTAACTTTATATTTTAATTAAAAATGCTTCATGTACATTGAAGAGTTCCTTAAAATTTTCATAACTATGCAAAAAGATATTTTTCAGTATTTTGGGTAGTTCCCTTTTAACGGCATTGCTGCAAATAAAACCAACCTTCTCTGCGTTCTTCTCTAGATAAGCAACAATACCTTGGAGCAGATCACTTTATACATCTGTTAGGACATTGACACATGGTATTTTGGCTCACATATTTTTCTGTGTCTCAAACGAATGGGGGGCTAAAGCCTGAAATACGTAGTTTTTATATTAAAATGAGACGTGCAGTAAAATACAATCAGTCTAAAATCAGTACAGGCATGGGACCTGTTATCCAGAACACTCTGGACCTGGGGTTTTCCGGATAACGGATCTTTGCGTAATTTGGATCTTCATACCTTAAGTCTACTAGAAAATCATGTAAACATTAAATAAACCCAAAAGGCTGCTTTTGCTTCCAATAAGGATTAATTATACAGTATCTCAGTTGGGATCAAGTACAAGGTACTGTTTTATTATTACAGAGAAAAAGGAAATAATTTTTAAAAATTTGGATTATTTCTTTATAATGGAGTCTATGGGAAACAGCCATTCTGTAATTCGGAGCTTTCTGGATAACGGGTTTCCAGAAAACAGATCCCATACCTATATTACAAATTTTTGGATGAGTTTCTGGGTAATTCATACTATAAGTCGAGGATGTTACCCATGTTTGCATCACCAGTTTTATATTACATTGCTTGTCTCCCTTACAGAAATCAAGGCAAATGTCTTGTGCACATAAATAAATAAGGCAGCTACACACGATACTTGTTGTGTCACACTGGGTGACTTTGTGTATCACTTCCCATTGATGTCAATGAGAGTAGCCCTGTACTCACAATGCTGTGTTAATAGAGGCTTTGGTAGGCACACTTTACTGCCTTTATCCGTTATTGGTTGCTTTGTGTGTACAGTGCTATGGAATATGTTGGCACTTTATAAATAGCCATATTAATAATAATAATAATAATTATAATAAAAAAACAAACAAGAATACAATAGCAATGTATATGCCTGTACATGTGTCTAAGTAAAAACCACTAAACACAATCTCCACTGCAAATATACTTGAGTCTCGCTAATTTGAATCTCGCTTTCTTTGTTTTGCTTTATATGAATATGTGCAGAATAGCTACTCGCACCTTTCGCCCCTTTTAGCAGTGTGTGATGCTGCAATTGTAGCATCAAGTATTTCAGACTGGGTATCCGTGTTACTATACTGTATTGTTTGAGGCTGTTTGTACAATTTAAATTCAAGCTGAGTTATTCCTTTAAGTTAATTGTTATTGTTAAACAGGTATCATTGCTCCATGGTGTCTCTGCGGAACCGGAAGATGTTCCCCCAGATGAACTACATTGTCAGGAGAAAGGGGACCCATTGGCAGATGGTCAGTGTGAGGCTGCAAGTGATGACTCCGATATTGTTACTTTGGAAGTTGAAGCTGTTGGAGCTTTGGAGGAAGAAACCTCCTTGGAAGAACAGGTTGAGGACACTGGTGATGTTAATATGAGTTCTTCCTTCAGTAGCCAATATGCTTTTGGCAATCCAGATACTGGTAGGTGTTTTTTGATATTTGTGTCCTTGAGCTGTATTCTCCTTAAAGGGGAACTATCGCAAACATGAAAATGTAATATAAGCTTCAGCATACTGAAATAAGAAAACACAGTCAATTAAATATTCTGCATTGCTTCTGAAATAATCAAGTTTATGTTCACTATCCCTCTCTTAGCATTTGTTTCTCTTCATTCTTTCTTTATGCAGCAGTTGGGTGTCAGATAGTCACTGACAGTTAGATCCAATACTTCTAATGTGGGGGACCTTTCTTTCCAGAAGTATTAGAGCTCATTCAAATAACTGATTCCAATACAAAATGTAACAAAATAACTGCCTTTTGAACAACTCCTGCATGTAGAGAGAGACAGGATTTCTGGTGATTTTAATAGAGTGAGCTCTAATACATCTTCTTCTATGTAAAATGAACCCCACTATAAGATCTGTCAATGAATATCTGACACCAACTTTTGCATGAAGAGAGAATGAAGAGAAACAGATACTGGAATGGATAAAAGTGATTATTTCAGAAACAGTACCAATTTTTTAATTGATTGTATTTAGAAAGTTTCTTACTTCAATACGCTGAAGCTTATATTATATTTTCATTTTCGCAATAGTTCCCCTTTAAGGAAAGATGCCTTATGTATGCCTTTTATGTTTTTATTCCAATTGCTGCCATTCTAGGGAATTTTGTTGCTAGGCTCATGCCTGGGATAGTAGTTTGTGCTCACCATACATTACGCAAAAGTTACAGTTACGATACTGACACTTCTAAACTAATGATAGCATTGGACCTCGGACATAGAAATAAAACGAAACTGTGAATTTTTGTGAATGCTTTAAAAGTGTGTCATGGGGGTGGAACATTCTATATTTCCAAGTTTATGATCTGGGTTCAGGCAGGAGCTTCCTTTCCCTAGAAGTCACAGTCTATACAACAAAGGAAGGCCTACCCTCTGACACACTACAGAGTAGAAAGCAAATCCTGCATGAATGACTGAGGCGTCTGGGCTGAGTCAAAACAACATGAACGCTGTGCCATGGGGTATATTTATAATAATGCAGATTTGTTTTCTGTAAAACAGATATACATAATTACATTCATCTAGTCAGTGACATTGCTGGCACCAGTAGTTGAAAATAACTGCATTTGGGAACGTGGTAAAAATATGGTACCACAATAACCAGCCAAACTGTGAGTGGCTTTAACATTCCAGATTGATAAAGGAACTGTGATGTTCTGAAATGCTGTGGTTATCATTTTGATTTGTAACCATTGTTATACCAAACCTCTATTTTTAACAAACTTTTTATGATGTTTCTTATTCAGTCTTCCATCCCCGAGCTACAGTTTCCTTTATCAGGGTGTCAGTTTGTACTGGGCACAAAGTGGATACCATGGAGGCAGTGAGGAACAGTCCAAAGATGTAAGGGCATGGATCAGTGAGCTGAAAGAGCATGCATCTCTTGGGCTTCTTGTACATTGTGTTCTGAGCAGGTCACATATTATAACAGAATTTTACATATGCTACTCACATCAAAATAGGCAAAGCAGACACATCACCTTTTCCTTAGCTGGGTTTAGGCATCAACTGCTGCTTAAAATCAAAGAAATGTGCTTTTCTACCACTGCCATCTGTTGCAGGGAAGCAACATGGCTGTCCTTTTGATCTGCAGGCTTTGTAATTAGAAGGCAGACATTCAGAATTACAGTTTCAGTAGTGTCTGGGGCATCATCAGTGGTGCTTCCATAATCCTTTGAACAGGAACAAAATGTTTGTGTCTGATCTGAAAAGTGCAGGTAACGGGTTTCTAGGGTTTCTTCATTCAAGCAAGTAGGTGGTGTGTGGCACCATTCAGCTTGCCTAAACACCCCACATGTGCCTTAAAGGAATTGTTCAGTGCAAAAATATAACTGGGTAAATAGGTTGTGCAAAATAGAAAATGTTTTTAATATAGTTAGCCAAAAATATAAACAAAAAAAGCTGGAGTGACTGGATGGCTATCATAATAGCCAGAACACTACTTTCTGCTTTGCATCTCTTTTGGTTTCCACTGATTGGTTACCAGGCAGTAACCAATCAGTGACTTGAAGGGGGCCACATGGGTCATAACTGTTTGCTTTTGAATCTGAGCTGAATGCTAAGCATCAATTGCAAATTCACTGAACATTTATGTCCCATGTGGCCCCCCTTAAAGTCTCCGACTAAAGGTGGCCATAGATGCACTGATAATATCGTATGAAACTAATTTTCATCCAATATTTGGTGCATGTATGGTGGGACACAAGCTGACCAATATCTGCAGAAGACTTGGATATTAGTCAGCTTGTCGATTGGGCTGGCCGGAAAATTTTGATTGGGCACATTTGAAGGCACCCGAACATCGGCCATTGTTGTGCTGAATCAGATACAGGTAGAATTCTATTGTTTCTATATCTGACATTTCAGCTCTACATTAGTATAACAAACTATCTTTCCTGGAAATTGTAATGTCTATGGCCACCTTAACAGAGTTAGAGAGCTGAAAAGCAGGAAGTAGTGTTCGGTTATGTTCGACATTGTCACTCCAGCCTATTTACATTACTTTTTTGGCTAACTAACTATATTAGATACATTTTTTTATTTTGCACAACCTATCTATTTACACAGTTTTTACTTTTACACTGAACTATTCTTTTAAGCCTAATGGTTATGTTTAGCAGCAGATTGCTATATCTAGTAACCACATTCATAGTGATACAAAAGCAACACAGAATCTCCATTTAGTCAAATATATTGCAATGATATTTAAAACATTATTTTGGGGGTTATCTATGGAGCACTGTACAAAGCAGAACATAGCTGCTGAGCAAATTGCTGTGTGGATACATGCATGACTCTAGTTGCTGTCTATGTATGATTCTGTTCCAGGGGTCATAGTGACTGCACATTTGGCATCATACCTGTGTGGCTTAATAGTTTTGTATTTAACTGGTCTGCAAAGTGTGCCATGCTGAAACTACTAACAGGAATGGATTAATACTACTGCTGGTTCTATGCACTACATTGCACCCATACAGACAATGACTTGCGACTAGTTCCCATTTTGAAGTTTATTTCCAAGCATTCATTCAGTATTGCATGAGGGGTTATCATCACTGTGTGCCCAGAATATTCCTTCCCTGCAGTCCTGTGTAGAGGGTGTTACAGTATGTTGCCCTATGTGAAACCATTTTTCCATGGCTGTACAAACATTTTTTTCCCTCCTAGTATTTGTATTAAACAAATGTAAACATTAGGTGTATTTAAAGCTTGTAAAACTGGTTTTATGTTGTGTTTATTTTTCCCTGCAATAGGTCATAGATTAGGGCACTTGAAATCAACATTTTACATCTGTGTGAATGTGAATCTACAAAAAGATGACGAATTTTGCTTCTAAGTGCTTATTTACCAATGAGGGCAAGGTATAGAGTGTAAAAAAGTCACAAAGCACAATTTTTTCCCAGAAATTCACCTTGCGCCCTCACCCCATTATCCGTAAAGCAAAAATTGTTACGTGACTAAATGGCGGAATCATGTAATAGTCAGCAGGTGGGTGATATACAACGTGGGTGCCTACATGCAAGTCCTTTGCTTGGCACAAGAAGTAGTAGCCAGTACACAAGGGAGGTGGTAAGTAGAGATCATACCTAAAGGTGGCCATAGACGCAAAGATCCACTCGTTAGGCGACATTGCCAAACGAGTGGATCTTTCCCGATATGCCATTAACGAGCATGGCTACATGGGGGGTAATCTGATTGTTCGGCCGTAAGGCCAAACGATCCGATTACGATGTGCAGTGGGCTCCGGCGGAATCGGTCAGGTCAAAATCAAACCTGATCTGTCAACCAAACGACCGATCTCCGCCAGATGAAAGCTGTCGGCACACTCCACATGATCTGAAAAAAAATCCTCAATTCGTACGTTAGGATCTATGTGTCTACGGCCTGCTTTAGCTTTGCACCTTGTGCTAGATATGCCATCAAAAGTGACAGTTGTGCAAAGGATGGGTGTAAGTACAAAGTACATGGTCCCTTATGTAGGTATCAGGGTTTTAGATTTAAGCCATAAGTGGTTATTATCAAAGAACAAAGATTACAGGACATGACACTACTTAAACTTACTCCCTTGGTAAATATGCTCTGTAAAGTTATGTGTTTTTGGTGTATGTTTCCTTTTCACTTAGCCCACGTTTAAACCTGGTTATTCTTCATAGCTTTTTATTTTTGCTTTGTTGCCTCCAGCTCTCCAGTGCTGCTAATATATATTCTCTCTCTTAGACTTTCCTTCCCAACATAGTGTTGATGAGTCCAGCAATGATGAAGCAAGTGATGATTCGGGTCCTTCCCTGCGGCGTCGGCGTTCAAAGCGTCCTGCATCTTCTCTATGTGAACCAGAGAATATCCCTCCTATACACCAGCCTGTTGCTCCTAAGCCTAGAGCACTCATTCAACTGGGCAGCCTGAACAAGTGCATTATTCTTGCTCTGGTCATAGCAACAAGCATGGGCTTTGGACATTTCTATGGTAAGTCCACGGTGAAATAGTTTATATACCCAACATGCAAAAAGCTTTGCCATTCAAAACAAGTTGATATGTATTTGTAGATAGGAAACAAAAGAAGGGACCGCTACTGCTCACCGTGTATTCCCAACCAGGTGCTCTGTCAAACAGTGTCCCCACTGCTAACATCCAATAGACTCAGAACAGGCAGACGGCACTTCTGGAATAGGTTTATTGGGGTTGCTGCTGTAGAACCTAACGCGTTTCGGGAGTAAATCCCTTAATCGTGGGATTAAGGGATTTACTCCCGAAACGCGTTAGGTTCTACAGCAGCAACCCCAATAAACCTATTCCAGAAGTGCCGTCTGCCTGTTCTGAGTCTATTGGATATGTATTTGTACTTTAAAATGGCAAATGGCTAATGCAACTCTTTGCTAAAATACTTTTTTAAATATTAAGAGAGAGAACGTCATATTTCTACGTCGGCCCTACCTGTCAGTGCAGGACGACTGGGGTTAACCTGCTCCTCTCCGGAGGCAGGACAAACTATTGGATCTTGAAGCTCCTCCTTCCTGGCATCTCCACTTCCTCTCCAGTTTTTAGTTTGTCCTGCCTCGGAGGCAGCAGATTCTCCTTCTCCTACAACTTTACTTTATTATTGGTGTGTGCATGCTCTCTGGCTCATTTTTTGATTCCAGATTGAGCCCAACATTATAGCGCTTCCGTAAGGACAGGATAACACTGCTCCCTTACAGGTTTGGAGGAAGAGCCTTTTTCCAAGTGTTCTGTATAGCGCATACACGGTTGAGCCCATTAGAGTGCTCCCTTTGACCACCTTCACAGTGCTCCTATGTATTGTTGAGCCTACCATTCCTCCCGCATAGGGAGTGAGGTATATCAGGCGCCCATATGGTAACAGGTGCCATCGTCGCAGGCCTTTCTGGCTTATGCGTTCCAAATACGCGCGTGCGTTCCAAACCATTCGCGCCTTTGTTTAGTAGATGTTTGGCGTGCTTAGCTCCGGCGGCCATTTTGGTTTGCACACCTCTGCAGACCGCACGTTCTGAATTTCGGCTCTGAATACCTGCAACAGTAAGCCTCAATACCGCATTGTTAGCTACTCCATGGCCTCGGCTGACGAGAAACTCGTTTCCTTAATCAAGGAAATTGATTTACCGGACAAGCACCGCAAAATTAAGGCTAAGCTAAAAAAAAGGCCCCAAGGCCCCAACTAGGCGTAAAGATCGCTCTCGATCTACTTCTCCAGTACAATCCATCCTGCAGTCTTCAGGTGGTAGTAGCAGTATCCCTGCAGCCCAAGTGCATGCCCCTCAGGATTCTCATACTCTGAGTCAGCTACCACTTTCGGTCTCTCCTACACAGCCCCCAGGCTCTACACAGGCCACAGCTCCAACTCAGGCATCCCCTGACTTTTCCCAATTTTTGTCTTGGTTCCAATCTTGGCCACAATAGACAAAACCGTAGTAAGACAACCAGACCCTACCCCAACCATTGGAGGTAAGAGGAAACAAAAGCGTTCACCCTCTCCTCAATATGAGGATGAAGTAGCAGCCGCTTCTTCTCCTTCCCCTGGGGAATCAGATTCCTACTCTTCAGAAGAAGAAGGAGCATTATCTGACTCACAGTCAACATCTTCAGATGATAATCCCAGACAGCCGGAAGAGGTCAAGGATCTTCTCAAATATATTTTCTCAACACTATTATTAAAATAGAAATTAAAGAAGAACAGATTTCTCTTTCTAAGGCAGATAAGGTTCTTGGCAATTCATCTAAACGCACCAGATCTTTTCCTGTATGCAAATCTACTTCTAAACTCATTGAGGCAGAGTGGGCGCAGCCTGATAAAAAGTTGAATATTCCACCAAGATTTTTTAACACTGTTCAGAAAGAGTTCAAGATATGGGATAAAGTCCCCAAGGTTGACCCACCTATAGTCTGATTGTCCCGTCACACTATGCTACCTGCAGAAGACGCAGGCTCTCTAAGGGACCCAATGGACAAAAAAATGGACTATGTCCTCAAGAAAGATTTTCAAAGAGCAGCGGCCATTCTCAGACCAGCGGCATCTACGGTAGCTAAAACAGCAAGATATTGGTGCCAGGAACTCTGCCAGTCACCACCTACTGATCCACAAAAGTTTATAGAGGATGTTACAAAAATAAAATCAGCACTAGCTTTCTTAGGTGAGGCCTCGCTAGATATAGCGAAACTCGCTGCCAGAGCATCCGCAGCATCAGTGGCAGCTCGAAGAGCCCTATGGTTGCGCCATTGGACGGGCGATACAGCTTCCAAAAATAGGCTTACTTCCTTAAAATTTTCAGGCTCCCAATTATTCGGACCGGAATTGAAGCAAATTATATCGGAGGTCACAGGGAGAAAAGGAGCCTTTCTTCCCCAGAACAAACGCCCTCGACGGCAATTCCATAGAAGGAATTACCATCACAAATCCTGGTCTCCCAGCAACACTAAACAATCTCGGTTTCCGAGACAGCAACACCAAGGGCAACCAGATCATCCTGGCAGTCCTCTTGGCAGAGCCAACAAAAATTTACCAAGAAACCCATCTCAGCAAAAGGTCAGGATTCCTGACTATTCCGCACTAATGACGACTGCTCGACAGGTGGGAGGAAGATTACAAAACTTTGCAACCATTTGGCAACAGTCTTTATCAGACCCTTGGGTACTACGTATCATTACAGACAGTTACAAAATTCCCTTTGTCACCAGACGACCAGCAACCAGATATGTTCCTTCCTCCATTCCAAACTGCTTAGAAAAGGCTCAATCCCTGTACAGCCTTATCACAGAGCTAAACCAGAGCAGAGTAATAACACCTGTACCAGACCACCAACGTTTCACCGGGTTTTACTGTTTTGTGTGGTACAACAGATTCAAAATGGAATCATTGCCCTCCATTATAAAAAGCTTAAAGCCAAACGCATGGATGTCAAAAATCGACATAAAGGACGCGTACCTCCACATACCTATACACAGAGATCACCAGTGCTTCCTCAGGTTCGCCATTGCTCAAGCACATTTTCAATTCCAATTACCATTCGGCCTTTCATCGGCACCACGTATCTTCATGAAAATACTCAACGCACTGCTAGCAATACTAAGAACTCAAGGCATTCATGTCACGGCTTACATAGACTATCTCCTCATATACGCAATTTCCAAAGAGACAGCCACGGATCACACCCAGATTAGTCTGCAAACCCTTCAGCAACATGGCTGGGTGATAAATCTTCAAAAGAGTCGGATCGTCCCTTCACAGAACATAGAATTTCTGGGCATGTCCATCGACACGACACAGCGCAGGGTCTCACTACCACATCTAAAAGCCATAAACCTAAGAAACACGACACTTCAGGTAATACGGGACAATACCACATCAGCCCATGGAATTCTGCGATTACTGGGGCTCATGGCAGCGAGAATAGAAGCTCTACCGTTCGCAAAGTTTCACCTCCGTCCACTACAATGTTTCTTCCTGCGTCACTGGAACAAAGGCCATCAGGACCTATCACAGATGCTCTCCCTATCTTTGAAAACCAAGGTCAGTCTGCTATGGTGGACATCGATACCCCGCCTTCGGCAGGGGCAAGTTTGGGACAGACCAGTTCAAGAAGTGATAACCACAGATGGTGTGGGGGGCATCATGGCCCCCAAGAGTATGCCAGGGAACTTGGTCACGACTAGAGTCCAAATTACATATCAACACTCTGGAACTCAGGGCAGTTCGCAATGCTCTCACACATTGGCAACGCTTTCTGAACAAAAAACACATCCGCATTCAATCGAACAATGGCACCACAGCGGCATATCTCAACCGCCAGGGGGGCACCAGAAGTGCAACGGCTCTCAAAGAGGTGACAGATCATGACATGGGCGGAGTTACACAACAACCACATCACCGTGATCTTCATTCCGGGGGTCAACAATTGGCAAGCCGATTACCTAAGCAGAAACACACTAGACCCCGGGGAATGGCTATTAAATCCAGAGATATTTCTGGCAATAACAAAAAAGTGGGGGACTCCATCAGTAGACATGATGGCCTCCAGATTCAACGCGCAGCTTCCCCGATTTTACACCAGAGTTCGCGACCCCAGAGCGGAAGGTGTGGACGCTCTGGTGAGTCCCTGGAATTGTCCACTAGCCTACATCTTCCCACCCATTCCACTGATTCCCCGAGTCATTCAAAAAATCATAATGGAAAACGTGACCACAATAATGATAGCTCCATGGTGGCCCAGACGCACGTGGTTTGCAGACCTCATTCAATTGTCTCAAGAGCAACCATGGATCCTTCCACAGGTTCCAGACCTGCTACTTCAAGGACCAGCGTTAGCAGACAACTTACATCAGCTAAAATTGACTGCGTGGCTATTGAATCCCAATTGTGGCGTGACAGAGGGTTCTCTGCAGCAGTAACGCCCACTCTATTGGCAGAGCGCTAGGCATCTACAGCCGCATCTTACTATCGCACTTGGCAGCGTTTCATGGGATGGTCTGAGTCAAATAGTTTGAACTGGAAGGAATGCCAATCACCGCAGATTTTGGATTTTTTACAGCAGGGCCTAGATAAAGGACTCAGTATCTCAGCACTGAAAGTTCAGTTGTCGGCCATATCATCACTTTTTCAAACTCAATTTGCTCTACTTCCAGAGTTCAAACAGTACTTTCAGGCTCGGTTGCATCTTCATCCTCCAATCGGAAATCCAGTTCCACCTTGGAGTTTAAACCTTGTTTTGAGAGCGCTCCAACACACTCCATTTGAACCTATGGACACAGTTCACATCAAGTATGTTTCTTGGAAGGTAACTTTCTTGCTCGCAATATGCTCAGGGCGCAGGGTATCCGATATAACAGCTCTGTCGTACAAACAGCCCTGGCTAGTGTTCCATCAAGATAAAGCTGTCCTGCGCACGGTACCATCCTATCTACCAAAGGTAACATCTGCTTTTCACATAAACCAAGAAATTGTCCTTCCATCTTTCTGCCCAAAACCATCTAACCATGCGGAGCAACAACTTCATAAATTAGATCCGGTTAGGGCCTTAAAATTTTACCTCAAGAGATTGTCACAGTTCAGGAAAGCGGATGCTATTCTTGTTCTTTTTGGACCCAATAAGACGGGTCTCCCTGCTTCGAAGGCGACTATAGCTAGATATTTCAGAGTCCTATACCAGAGTAGGGAAGAGCATTCCGCCTAATGTTAAAGCCCATTCCACCAGGAAGATCAGTGCTTCCTGGGCACTTCAGAACTTAGCTTCCCCAGACATGTTATGTAAGGCAGCAACATGGAGTTCTTTACACACATTCACGAAATTCTATAAATTGGATGTGTTAGCCTCTTCAGAAGGGGTTTTTGGCAGGAAGGTGCTACAGGCAGCAGTAGCATCTAGTTAATTCCTGCATAGTCACACAGACTCGAGTTCACTATGTTTTTCAGTTACAGTTTTTTCTTCCCACCCTTTTTTTAGGACGGCTCTGGGACATCCCCAGTCGTCCTGCACTGACAGGTAGGGCCGACGTAGAAAAGGAGATTTTCTTACTGAAAAATCTTTTTCTCGTAGGCCCGTACTGTCAGTGCAGCATCCCGCCCAATGGCAGGGTGCCGGTTTTTTGCTGCTCGCCAGTAGACAGGCAGTTAGGTTAACCATCTCCATCGACAGCTTGATAATAAACTGGAGAGGAAGTGGAGATGCCAGGAAGGAGGAGCTTCAAGATCCAATAGTTTGTCCTGCCTCCGGAGAGGAGCAAGTTAACCTCAGTCGTCCTGCACTGACAGTACGGGCCTACGAGAAAAATATTTTTTGGTAAGAAAATCTCCTTATTTTGCTGTATTTTTGCTCTGGAATAGTGTTCTACCCAGAATTCAAAGGATTGTAGAGACCCCCAAATTTCCATGGCTGACACTTAGTGAAGGTCATACACGGGCCGATAAAAGCTGCCGACAGACCGAGTTGGCAGCTCATTGGCCCGTGTGTGTGGCCCTCCGACGGGCTTCCCCGATCAATATCTGGTCGAAAGTTAGCCAGAAGTCAATTGGGCAGAGTTAAAAATTCCATTGGTTTTCTTCATCTGCATAACATTTGTTGTCATTTTGATTTCATTTGTTTAATATGAAAATCAAATAAAATATTTTAAACATTAAAAATTCCATTGGATTACAGAACGCATCTGTTCGTTATGACCTGCTTGTTGGGCACTAGGGCACACAATCGGATCAGCCCGATATCCCCACCTCAAGGTGGGGATATCGGGGAGAGATCCACTCGTTTGGCGATCTCTCTTTGTTTGGGAACCTTTAATCCCTACAAACACAACCTACCACCTGCTTTTTATGTGTCATATCAGCTGAGTACAGTAAATTGAGTGCTCACACAGTTTGATCAGTGATCACACTAGGGCCTAGGCAATAAAACACCACGTCTGTTGCTGTGTTCTCGTTGGCTCCTGGGACAATTCCCTTTTCCTATTATTATTACTCAGGGGTTTGGAACAGGACTAAAGTGTTTACCTGCATCACATTCCAGTAAAGTTTTTGTGAAACCTGAAATACTAGATCATAGAATCACCATCCTGTGGCACATTGGACTATTCCAGTAAATTTCTTTGAATTAAGGCATGTGAATGCTGTGTTATGATAGGCACGACTCCTGAAGAGAGAAAATTAAGTGTTTGACTTTGCTTTGCCTTTCTAAGGTACTGTTCAGATTCTAGAACGACAAAAGATGGTGGAGAAGATACACGATGATGAACTGAATGATATGAAGGATGACCTGTTCCAGTGCCAGAAGGACCAGGAAGCTACAATGGAGCAGATAGTGAGTGAAGTTGCAGTGCTTTTATGCTCCAGGTTTCAATTTTGCCATCAAACCAGGCGGAATCTTTGTACTTAAAGAGATACTGTCATAGGAAAACATGTTTTTTTTCAAAACGCATCAGTTAATAGTGCTGCTCCAGCAGACTTCTGCACTGAAATCTGTTTCTCAAAAGAAAAAACAGATTTGTTTATATTTAATTTTGAAATCTGACATGGGGCTAGACATATTGTCAGTTTCCCAGTTGCCCCCAGTCATGTGACTTGTGTTCTGATAAACTTCAGTCAATCTTTACTGCTGTACTGCAAGTTGGAGTGATATCACCCCTCCCCCCCCCCCAGCAGCCTAACAACAGAACAATGGGACAGTAACCAGATCGCAGCTCACTAACACAAGATAACAGCAACCTGGTAGATCTAAGAACAGCACCCAATAGTAAAGCCAAGTCCCACTGAGACTGATTCAGTTACATTGAGTAGGAGAGATAACAGCCTGCCAGAAAGCAGTTCCATTCTTAAGTGCAGGCACAAGTCTCATGACTGGGGGCAGCTGGGATACTGAAAATATGTCTAGCCCCATGTCTGATTTCAAAATCAAATATAAAAAAACCTGTTTGCTGTTTTGAGAATTGTATTTCAGTGCAGAATTCTGCTGAAGCAGCACTATTAACTGATGTGTTTTGAAAAAAAAACATGTTTTCCCATGACTGTATCCCTTAAATACCAGCTTATAGCTAGTATAATGCACTGGGCTGGGTACAGCATTGTGTGGATATATTACCTTTATCTGCCTCTCTGCTTACCATGTCAATGCACCTGAATCCAAGCGATGCTCAAGTTAATGTTCTGTGCTGCACGACTGCCATGTGCTGAGAAATAGAACATCTAGCATTATTATAAATTATGTGTTTGGATAAAGAGGGGGAGGGAGGCAACAAAATTAAGGTTTCTTTAATAGGTGTGCGAGCTTATACTCTTGCTGTTAAAACTTTTGTAGGAAGTAGTTGAGCAACTAACGGAAGACCTAGAAGAGAGACAAGATATGGTGTCATCTCTCAAGGGCCTAATGGATAAAATTACAAAAGAGAACCAGCTGCTTAGACAGAAACACACAGAGTTAAAGGTAACACAAGCTTTCTGTTTCTAATCTTAAATGTTCTTCTGTCCAATTCCTTATATAAATATGGGGAAGAGAAGCTAGCCAGATTCATATACACACACACACAGTGCTACAGGGGTTGCCATTCACTATATATAGCAGATTAACAGTATCCACCAGTGATGGGATTTCTAATGAATTATTTATCTTTGCATACAGTGTCAATGAGTGCTATTGAATTATTTAGAAAGCTGCATGTAAATAATTCAGAAGTTCTTGGCATGTTTCATTTGTAAAGGGACAATTATGGTTTGAAATGCATGCAATCAAAAATTGATTGCCTGCTGCACACTAAACATGAGGAAGATGAATGTGAAATAGGTACAATAATGCATTTTTGAGTAATCAAGGCATATCCATATAAATCCGATAACAGAGAAGGCACTTATCAACCATGTAAAATACCTGAGTGCGGAGTTATAGCTCAACACAAACTGTAGGAAAATCCAAAAAAACTTTTTGGTTGGGGGCCACTTAATTAACCATAATTTAATGTGCAGAAATAACAATATTTGCTGCTTGAACTGTTTCCAAGTGTAGAAGAAAGCTGGAGCTGTCACTGTAATAATGGAAATTTCATTCAAGTTGTACAATTATTGATGGATTTTGTTACAGCATCATCTTCCCATATAATGTGGCACAAATAGGACAGAGTTTGGCCAGTATTACTGACGGTTACTAAATATTGCCTGTACATTTATTTTTGTTCTCTGTGCTAAAATGAGGCAATTCTAATTAACTTTTATCTTCGTAACTGTAGATAGAAACTGATGATCTTTCGACCAGTCTGACTACAACAGAGGTGGAGAAGAAGAATCTTGTGGTGGAAAACAAGCATCTACGGGAGTCGCTGGAGAAGGAGGAACAAGCCTTGTCTTCACTTCAAGAAGAGTTAAGGAAATTAAGAGAACAGATCAGAAATCTGGAAGAAAAGGGGAGAGGAGAGATCATGCTGTCTGAGAATCAGAAGCTAAAAGCACACTTGATAGAAGAGAAGCAGAAAGTGCGCAGCTTCCGTACTCAGAAGGAGAATCTCTTAACAGAAGCACAAAAACTGAGGAGTGAGCTGGACAACGAGAGGCAAATTACTGAGGCTTTAAAGGCACAGCTCGAGGAGATGAGTAACAGAGAGTCCCCTGAAGCAGAAAATAGCATGAACAAAAATCAAGAGATCCAGCATTTGAGGCAACGGCTTTATGATTTAGAAAATAAACTTAATTTTGAGCAACAAAGATCAGATTTATGGGAAAGGCTTTACGTTGAAACCAAAGAAGAAAAGGAGAAGCTGGAAACTGGAAGTATTCAGGACTCTAAAGAAAAAGAACAGTCCAAAAACAGCAAGGCAAGAGACAAATCAAAGAAGAAAGCAAAGGATACGTTCTTCAGTTCAGTCAAGGACACTTTCGATGCCATGAAAAATTCAACAAAAGAGTTTGTGAGGCATCACAAGGAGAAGATAAAACAGGCCAAAGAGGCCGTTAAGGAGAACCTGAAGAAGTTTTCCGATTCGGTTAAAACAACTTTCCGGCACTTTAAAGACTCTACCAAAAACATGTTTGACAAGAACCGTTATAAAAAATACACAGATAGGAGGAGGGAAGAGGCCAAGGAGGCAAACACTGTAAAACGTGAATATAATCCCAACACCCAAGAACATGGCCCTAAAAAGGCAACAGCCACTCCAAAAGACTTCAAGCACACACGAGATGCCCCAAGCACTGAAGAACAAAATACTGGAAAATCAGACACTGCTGCCAAGGAGAGCCGTGAACAGCACTCTACAAAGAAAGGCTGCTCTGGGGTGTTTGAATGCGCTCACCAAGAATCCATAAGTCTCTTCAATAAGGTACTGGATCCTGTGAGTGTGGAAGAATTTCATCATTTAATGCAGATTTACGTACAGGGACAAGTGGCCAACTTCCGACACTGGAAAGAACTTCAACAGTTCATCAATAGATTTTTCCATAATGGAGTTTTCATTCATGATCAGATGCTTTTTACGGATTTTGTGAACGATGTTGAGGATTACCTGGAGGACATGGAGGAATATCAGACGAAAAATGGCGGAGTCTTTGAAGACCTTGATGAATTTGTCTACAAACACTTCTTTGGCAATACCTACTCGAACACATTCGGACCAAGGTTGGTTTATTCTTCCACTGTTTGTATTGTTGTAGCTGGATTAATATTTTAGCGATTCATTTCACATTTGCATTTTGGAGGAAATGAGTACTGTGACTCTGAAAAGGAGCTTCCGCTCTAGAATAACATGTGAAAAATGTATATTTTAAAGTATCATCTTGTATTTTTTCTGTACCACTTTGATATAAAAGGATAGGCAAAAATAAAGTGTATTCCTATCTAATATGTGTATGGGATAATGGCACAAAGGGCCACTCTGCATGTTTGACTCCTGATTGTTCTCCATTTTCCAGTACATGGGAGGCAAAAATCAATTCATTCCTATTTAACTTATCACTCAAAAAAGCTCTAGAGTGATAATTGCCTGACCTGTAAGCTCTGGTGATTCAAATAAGAATAAATGAGGGGTGATCAAGCATTTAATGGCTGAAAACGCGAGGGTGACAAAACTTGCAGAATTTGTTCAAGCAGTTATAGTGGTTTTTTTAATGTAATTAAGGCAGATCTAAACACTGTGGCTTAACCACATTTTAGTCAGTTGCTCCTGGCCTATAAATCCCAGCATGTTCTGACACATTATAACATAGTATTAAAGCATTCTGGTATATCACGTTTGTATCCATAAATAAATAGTGCTCTTGCTCAATAAAACATTTAGCTTGTCACACATCTGCAATTCTCTTTATCTGCTGAGAGATAAGCCCTTCTCACACAAGACTGTGTTATACTGGAAATGTTTGTATTTTGAGAAATTTAATTTTGGAATTATTTGTCAAATCCTATTGAGAAAAAAAAAAGATCTGCCTAGGACAACTCCCATTGACTTCTACATGAACGCCCAAGCTTTTAGATGCCCTAGTTTTATATTTGAGTTGTGCTTTATAATTACCAAACATTTGAATTTTTACAAATATAATTGGAATTTGTGAGGGTTTTTATGCCAAAAAAATTACATTGTGGCAAAAAAATCTGAATTGAATGTTGATAAATCATCCCCAAGTTGCATAGTGTTAATATTGACTGATAATTCTAACAACAGTATAAACATTAGGAAAGGAACATATACAAAGAAACAAAGCATAAATGGGGGTAGCATAGTTCTATGGTAAACCCCTTATAAAGAATATCATGACCTCGTTTATTCCTATATAAAGGGCCAGCTTTAGATTTATCAGTGTGAAATTAGCGCTCACTACAGAAAGTCTCCCCCACTTTCTTTTCATTCCTATGTAATTTTTAGAAGCATATTTATCAAACTGTGAACTATTTCACCCATTGATAAAAACACATCTACACATCCCACGGGAATGAACAGAAAGTGGGTGAGTTTTTCTGTAGTGAGCGCTAATTTCACGCTTCGATAAATCTGCCCCTAAGTCTCAAAGGCAAACAATCTCTGTTGTGTCAGGAGGAAAGTCTGATTAAGTGTAGCCACACTTCACATTTTAATCATTTTATTTTTAGGAAACCTGAAAAGAATCCCCTACAAAAGGATCCTGAAGCCCAAAGATACCGAAAGCAAGTACAGAAGAACAGCCAGTATCGCTATAGAAGGGATGGTAAATGGCAAAAACACGGGCGCACCAATGGGAGACACATGGCAAACTTGGAAATAGAACTGGGACAACTTCCCTTCGATCCCAAATATTAAAGACACTGAGGCAGATAGTAGGTCTAGATGATCTGAAATTGCTTATTGACCCCTGTAGATGATCCATTCAGTGTGCTGTTCTTGTCAGCTTTGTGGCATTCTCATACAGGGCAAATCTATCCTATTTATAAGTAAGTGGTTCTACTTTGTATGTTTTCCTGCAGACATGTGGTTTGGTGTGTAGGTTACACTGTACATTCCTGCGCTGCAAAGTTTCATTGGTTCATGTTTCAGGCCTGTGTTGCAGTTCTTTGAAATGACAAGTGCAGTGTGACCATGACAAGTTCCATTTCACTGATAGAATAAACTGTCCTAATTAGTTACATAAATTCCACCCTTCCCATTTATTAAGGGTAGATAAACCCCATTGAAAGCGAATAGGATAGATGTTGTGTTGAACAGTGTATTTAGTTGCAGATTATTTCTCCTCGCTCCGCGCATGCAGCATAGGCACGACTCCATTTCATCAGCGATCATCTCTGGACGCAAGAATAAATCTCTGTACAGATCTCAGCAAATGGTAACCTAGGCTAGCTAATAGTGAGGGTGGGCAAGTATCTGCGTTTGTTCTGTAATGCTTTCTCTTGCTTGCTCTTTGTGGCTTTCTGATGAACATGTTGTTGCATATCATA
This sequence comes from Xenopus petersii, assembly GCA_038501925.1. NCBI lineage: Eukaryota > Metazoa > Chordata > Amphibia > Anura > Pipidae > Xenopus > Xenopus petersii. Next base: position 103,818,382 of record CM076676.1, read on the forward strand.
AGCCTGCAGGTTTTCTGCTAAACCCCTTGCACTTAATGTTTGTTGAAGAATAATAAAGAAAACAAGTTTAAAAAAAAAAAAAAAAAACCTCTCAACATCTTTATTTAATAAAAGTTAGAAATATAAAAAATATATAGTACAATGGTTGGTTCTTCATGCATATATACATGATTGCTACAGGCTTCATAAAACAAATAAAAGCTGCAGCGAATGTATAAGAAATGTTGAGCACTGGGACAGGAGGATTTTTATTGATCGATCCTCTCGTACATATAAATATGGCTTCCTGTCCGACCCTCTGGTACGTGAGTATGAAATACAGACCTTGACTTCACATAGTTGTTATTTGTTAGGAATGAAAGAATTTCCTGTAGTAAAGGAACAGTATTTTCTTTAGGGTAAGATCTATTTATAACATTATTATCCTTTACTACAAATAGCACCAACATATTTCACAGCTATTATACATCAGTCCCGGTGAAGCTTACGGTCTGTTCTATATCACATTTATATTCACTGTGATCAACTTCATCAGGAGCCAATTAAATTGCGTGTATGTTAGCACTGAGGTGAACATACAAACTGTTGCACATAGTTCCCTGGCTGGAATGAAACTATTGACCACCAAGAAGATGTTAAACACATTTTTGCAGTGCAACCGGGTATCTCGTAGCAAATCTTAATGTAATGATGAAGTAGTCTCCACTAATATACTAGTCATTAGGGCTATGGCAATAATAGCGCACAAGTGTCTTCTCCACCAGTTGTTTCATTCTCCGTTTCCCCAACTGCTTCCGATCCACTTGAATTGCAAATGTATGAATGAACCAATGCAGGTAGGGATTTCCCACTGAAATGTATTAAAGGAGAACTAAAAGTCCATCAAACGAGCTTCCTCCCCACAGAGTCTTATTTCAATAAACAGTGTCTCTCATAGAAAGTAAAGCTATAGTAAATGAAGTGAACTAAAGCTGATGTCTACAAGCAGAAGTGTGGAGGTGGCGGGTGCTATCTTCGGAACTTCCTATTCGGCAACAAGGAGTTTGCTGGTGCAGTTGAAGATACTCCAGGATTACCTTCAATTGTGAATGTGCCAGCAAGCTCCATGTAGCTGAACTGATCGGAAAAGAACAAGAGGATTCAGAAGATGGCACCTGCTAGCTCCGCTGCCCATTTCTGCTTGTAGAGGTCAGCTTTACTATGAGAGACATGGTTTATTGAAATTTACTCTGTGGAGAGGGGGCTCATTTGATGGATGGGGACTTTTGTCAGGGGGAGAGGGCTTAGTTCTCCTTTACGCATTGGCTCATTCCAGCATTACTTGTTTACATAAAAGTAATATAAGGTACAACGTTTGCTACAGTCCTTATCACCTATAGCAACCAATAAGCAGCGAGAATTGAAAACTTCTTTTTGATTACTATGGCTTACTGAACCTGGACAAACGTTGTGTCCTTTTATCACATAATGGGTTAATCTGCTAATTGAACTATGTTGGCTCAGGTGCAGGCACACGTGACGGAATTTGCCAAAGAAACGTTTGAGTTTTCATTCTCGTGCCAAAATCAGCCGCGTGGTGGAACATGGGAGATCAGAGCATTTAATAAACAGGAGACAGATTGGCAGGTTTCAGATACTCACCGGTTGCAGAACACTAAACATGATTAGGTGCGTTGGTAAAAGTGTCTTGTTATAAAACTCTGCGTTGAGCCAGGCTAATGGACTTGCATAAAAAACTTCTGCCTCATCAATATAAACATCACTCTCTGATAGGTCTGGAGGACATTCAAGAAAATTCATCTTTATAGGGCAGTGAACATGGCTAAAAAGGAAAAAGCAGCTTTAAGTACAAAAACAATCTGGAATGAGGAATCTCAAGTGAAAGAAGTCAGTAGTCTGTGTTGCAATATCAGCAAGTAACCACCCTCCTTGCTCCCACGTTAAATTGGTAATAGTAAGAGAAAATTGGCAGCGCACGGTTTGCCTTTAAAAATAATTATTACAAAAAAATGAGGTGTTAGTACCACACTATTTATGAGCATTATAAGTAAGTAGTGCATTTAACACCAGTGTGACGGAGTAGTAAGACCATTGTGCACTTACCCTTAGCTCAGGAGCTCTAGTGGCAAAGCTGGCAGTTTTTAAGCCCCAGCCAACACACCTACACCTGTGAATAATTTTCTTCCTACACTATCTATTAGCATTTTAACTTTGTAGTGCATTTAAAATCAAGTCCCCCAGTAAACATGTGACTGAGTAATAAGACCAGTCTTGAAGTCTTGATTTTAAATGCACTACAAAGTTAAAATGCTAAAAAAGAGTGTAGGAAGGATGTTGTAAAAACTGCCAGCTTTGCCACTAGAGCTCCTGAGCTAAGGGGTAAGTGCACAATGGTTTTATACTCAGTCACACTGGTTGATGGGGGACTTGATTTTAAATGCACTACAAACTTTTAATGCTCACAAATGCTCACAAACAGTGTAGGACTCACGTACAATGAGGGGCCTGACGTGGCATGTGAGCTTACACATTTTTTGTAATAAATATTTTTAAAGGCAAACTGTGCACTGGCAAATTTTCTCTCTCTGTGTACAAATATTGTCTTTTTTTGTTTATAGCAGCTAGTCAACTGCAGAATGTGGGTTAGGCAGCGCGCTGGCACAATGGTGTTTAAGGGCAGGATTCAGCCGAGATCCGATGCGCTACGCAAAATCGCAGGTGTCACGTCGGATGTGACGGAAACAAGTAGTTCAATTATCACATTGTGTCGCAGCATTGATGCAACGCGACATGACTGTCAGATGCAGACGCTGCGTCTGCATCCGACAGTCATGTCGCATCAACAATGCGATACGATCTGACACTGCCATTACTTACCTTGTTTCCGTCGCATTTGACGTGATGTCTGCGATTTTGCGCAGCGCATCGGATCTCTGCTGAATCACCCATGTAGTCCTGCCCTAAAGCAGCTGGTCAACGCCACAGCGTGAGTTAGAGCGATTTCTGACAATTTCTTTCTGTGTTTTGTGTATTATAGTGACTGCCACACAGAAGAAAATATATAAATATATGGGCCTTGCACTTGCTTGTCTATGTTCCACTATGGCAGCAGGTAAAGCTTGGTTGTTGCATTGCTGTGAGTGCAAGTATGTGAGTTCTGCTCTGGTGGGGGACCTGAGGCTGCTAGGTGCCCTTTAAAAGACAAATCTAATTAAATGAATATGTCTACACAGAATTCAACTTTTTTTTACCTATGAGATGAAGTTTAAATTACATTTTCACAGCTTTTCCCTTATTATTAATAATAATAATAATAATCCCATTTCCATATGTAAGTGCAGGTGGCAGGTCAGAAAGAGTGACCCAATTAGACCCACCAAGCTCCCCTCTGTATGATGTTGATATGTGAGGGACCAATGAATCAAACTAAGCAGCTGTGTGTATTTGATAGGTGTCCAGTCCTAAAGGGATAATATAGAATCCCCAGCTCCGTAAAACCACTGAAGGTGAAAATACAGCTGATTAAACATCTCTTAGCTCTGCACTACATGGCTGCACAGAAACCAGTGTGGGATTATAGGCACAGAAATTTAAAGGGGTTGTATTGTCTAATGTAAATATTTGTTTTAAATGCGAACATTACAGTTATGGGATCTTGTATCCAGGAACAGATAGGCAGCAAGCTTTAAACTACAGAAAGACCATCTCCCACAAAACAATCCTGCGTATATTTAACGGTTTTTAGCACCCAAAAGATATGGCAATCCAAATTTTGGAAAGATCCCTTATGCAGAAAACTACAGGTCCCAAGCATTCCAGAGCACATATTTATGTCACTCACCTGTAAAAAGGAATGGAGTGGCACGGCATCAGAATAAAAAGAGATGACGCTGAGGAGTTCTCCATTTTGCAGAGCTTCTGAATTGCAGACATAATATCGAGTGCCCCCCGCTGATGGATTAGTCCAGTGTACAAGGCAGGAAACAAGTTGGATAAGACCAAGAATCCCACAGCTGATTTCTTCCATCTCTTCAAGTTTGAGAATGAAAAGCCTATTGGGCAGATGAAATTGTTCAAAATATTGTAGTTTACACGGATTGTATCATCTCTCTACAGTATCTATCAATCAGTAAAGTATTTCAAATTCATTAAGGAGTGATCAATCAGTAATTCAGCATTAATACAGGGTATGTATAAGGTATTCACCCCCTTTTAGGGCTGGTCACACGTGGCGTTTTTAAAAACTAGTGGTCGAGCGTAAATACGCCAATGAAACCACACGTATGATAATATGCGTTTTTCAGCCTGTTTTCTTTTCCCCGACATGCATTTCTGTTTTTTCTCGTTCCCCACAATTCCACTCAGAAGAATTTTAGTAAAGTTTTGCGAAAAATAGCCAAGTGGAAAACTATTTATATGCAGAATGTAGCCTTACGGCTTGTCAAATACGTAATTACGTCACCAGCCTAATACGCTGTAAAAACGTATATGCGTCATTTACCTCGCGAGAATTTGAATGCCATATTTAAAATACGCTGCTTATTTATGTAAAGTGTCGTTTCAAATATGCAGATCCCATAGAGAGAGAATGATTTTGGTTGTTTCTTGATATATTGACGTTTCTGCTGAAAAACGCCAATACTAGCGTCCCGTGAATTTCAGCTTGCAAGTGCGTGTGAGAATTGCTATAGTGGCTATTCCATTTATTTCAGTGGTAGTGCATTCTATGCGTATTCACACCCGACTGAGCTTTTTTAGAAGCGCAACATAAAAACGCCACGCCTGGCCTTGCCCATATTATCATGCAACTACAGCAGAATTTTTCCCACCACCGACAGAAATCGATTCTTTAATGTCAAAGTGACAAAAGTTCCCTGTAAACTGCAAAGTGATTTCAATATGTTTCAATGAAAACAGACATGGGACAAAGAGTAGGGACCCAGTGATGAGAAAGGCTGCAGCTTTATTCAAATTGATAGTAAAATGTGTTCATTGATAGATAAAATGTGTTCATTTCATAGTGATAAACATAAATCTATTTCTTGTCCAGCTTCTAGCTCCCACTGTAACTGCCAAGAGCGTAGCAATATTTTCCTCATTTAGACTGAAGCTACAGACATATTTCTTTTTACTTCCCTCCTTAAAGGAGAAGTAAACTCCTTATTTAAAATAACCCTACCCTACATAGACCCCCCCCAGCCTAGCTGCTACCCGGGCAAATGGCCCTAACATTTTACTTACCCCTTGGTGCAGATTCACGGCATCGGAGTTCACGGGTGCCATCTTCTTCTTCGGTCTTCATCGGGTCTTCTTCTGGCGCTTCTGCAATTTTCGTGACTTTCGGTGCCAGTGGTGGAACTACCGGGGGAGCACAGGGTGCGAGCGGGCCAGGGCCAGCACCCCCTCAGGGCCCCCCCGGCAGCGCCACACGCTGAAATCACCCCTGCAGCGCGCTGTACAGAGGGGGACGGGGGCCGGCTGCACGTCATGCACCAGGGCCCGCCCCCCACTAGGAACGCTGCTGTTCGGTGCAGGTACAGTTGTCAAAAACCTGAAGACTGCTCCAACTGATCATGTGCCGGAGAACTTGCTTCCCGATGAAGACCGGAGAGAAGAAGATGGCGCCTGTGAACTCAGTTTCCTTGAATCTGCACTGAGGGGTAAGTAAAAAGTTAGGGGCATTTGGCCGGGGTAGCGGCTAGGCTGTGGAGGGGGGTTTATGTAGGGTAGGGTTTTTTTTTAATAAGGGGTTTACGTCTCCTTTAAAGCTGCGACAAAGAAAACATTTTTATATAGGATGGGTGGGTTCTCTCATGCTGCTAATGAAGAGCCACAAAGACTGCTCCGACCAGGTAAGTAACACCTGTGCAGCCGTATTTATAACCCCTGCTGCTGACTCATCCTGAACCAAAATTCCCCCAATCAGCTTCCAGCACAATGAATAATGTTTTTAACCCCAGCTTGCCCTCCCCTGTCCCATGTGTAGTTGATGCCAATACTATGGCCCCCAGCTGATTGCATAAGAATACAGCCCTTTAATATGGCACAACTAAATCATTACTGGTCCACTCAGCTCTTCCAAAATCACATCATTAGATCCATGGAGGCAATGAGTATCAAGTAACCAATGTATAAATACGTGTATCTGGTAGGTCCAACTTCAGCTGCATAGGTGCATATACTGCAAAATATATATGAAGGGGGTATATAATGTTGCAATCAAAATTCCAATCACTTTACAGAAGTCTGTTTTCACTTTGGCATGCAAGCCTTCTGTTGATCAATGCTAGAAAATGAAATTAAATCCTCTGTAATGACATATTCTCTGACAATAAAAGGGGGTGAATACTTTTCGAAGGTACTGCATTGTATACGTATTCCGTTTTCATACTTTCATGCAGGTACATGATAGAATATAATCCCTTGTATGTAACCAAGAATACGAATTCTGCCCCGGCTTAGTAACACAAAGCAACCAATAAGATATTTGCTTTTTAACAGTAAATGCTACATTCTGATTGGTTGTTGTGGGCAAAATTTTATAACCCCCAAACTATGTTAAATATGAGCGGAATTCATAGGTAAAACCCACACAAAGCACTGAGAAAACTATAGGTATGTTTTGTTTAGTGCAAACTTGAAAATCCGGTTTGAAAGCACAATATACATTTCCAACCACAGGGTAATAAATACAAACAAAACAGCGTTTAGGAAAGAACTTGCTCAATTTAGGGAGTTGTATAGAGAATAAGAAAGAGTTGTTCTTACCACAGAACACCATGCAGACTGGCAGTACAGGGTATAGGAATCGAAACTCTTTATGGCTTAGTGCACTAGAGAGAGAGTAAAAACAAAAGTGTTGTCACTATTCACCGATTAGAACTTGACCCATCCTCTATTACTATTTATTTGTCATTCATTATAAGAGTCAGGTATAATCATCGTTACATTTGCTGCAGATTTGGCTTCAGTCCCAATGGAAAGGAAGATAATTGGCTCTGTATGATCAGATGGAGATGCCTTAATTTGTAGAGAATTCCCTAGTTTATTTCACAGCTTTAGCAATGACTGCATCTTTGTGTCTCAGGCTGGCCAGCCATAAAGTATTCTTATCATCTCCCTACTGTGTTATAAGCCCCTTACAATAAGGCAGGGTCATGTCCTTCCAAGTCAGGGGAATGGAAAGCTGAGCAGGGCTGTTGGGCTAGTGTAACAGATAACATGTTTGCCACTGCTGTTTTATAATGCTCTAAATTGTCTAAACAAAGGCAGATCTGTTACCTCATGTCACTGCACACACATTCAATAGCATGTTTTTTTTGGGGCTGAAATCTACCAGGTCCACAGTAACCTGCATATTCATTACAGAACTGGATAGCATTAAAAGGGTAGTTCACCCGAAATATATTATAGCGTGGCAGATTCTGAGAAACTGTTCAATTGCTCTTTATTATTATTTTTTGACAGATTGTGTTACATGGTGGGGAGTGGACAATAGTAAAAGAGTGAATCAAGCAGCATGTGAAGCACTAACAGCTGTTTTCATATAGAAGAAGTGGAATATTTAGCAGCAATCAGATGTAGGGAAATTAGCGGTGAGGAAGAGGGAGATGATGGTCTGACAATGTATTTTACAAAGACAAAGTGGTCACAGAGGGAATAAACCAGCATGTAAAGAGTTGATCAGTTTATAGATCTGAAAGGGAAGTAGAGCAGATTTAGGCAGAGTAGGCAGAAAAGTTGCCACTAATATTTTGCATTAGTTAATGGAGATCGGAAGAAAACCTGTTCTTTCATTTTTACACAGAGGGCATGTGATCTTAGGAGAAGAGCAAGATGAAGAAAAGAAGCAGAAAATGACAGCACCTTGGTCTGCAAAGAGCCAATCAGAAATCACACACCTTCAAACAAACTCCTCCTTCTCTAAAAGAAACCGTTCATTGTAAAAATAAAAACTTGGTAAATAGATAGGTTGTGTGAAATAAGAAAAGTTTTCAATATAGTTAGTTAGCCAAAAATGTCATCTCTAAAGGCTAACATAATAGCCAGAACCCAACTTCCTACTCTACATCTCTCTAACTTTTTACCAGTCAGTAACCAATCAGTGACTGGGTTATATTAGTCATAACTGTTGCTTTTGAATCTGGTCTGTGTGAAAAGGATCACAAAACAGTTATGTACCACGTGGCTGAACACCGATTGGTTACGGACTACTAACAGGTTCGAGAAGTAAGTAGGAAGTTCTGGCTATTATGTTAGCCTTTATCAATGACATTTTGGGCTAACTTACTATATCGAAAACTTTTCTTATTTTGCACAGCCTCTTTACCCAGTTTATATTATAACAATGAATGGTTTGAAGGTGTGTGATTTCTGATTGGCTCTTTGTGAGAGGAGGGGCAGTAATATTGTGTGTGCAAATTAATATAGGAAATGCAACCAATTTTTTGACTAAATGGGAAAGTTTCCCTTTTTCCCCTTGTCCTCTTTCTCTCACCTCAGGTCATGGTTTTTCTAAATCTTTACACAACCCCTGTACTTTTACATCTTCACGTCATTTACACTCCAGCCCCTCTGTCTCTTTTGTCCGATTCTTATCTGTGAATGGGCTTCTCTCTATGTGGCAAGTGTCTTGTTATAAATATGCAGATTTTTAGTTTTTATAGACATTTATCAATTCCGGGGTTTTGGTTTGTTGATTTCTTTCTTAATAATAAGATATTTACAAATGTAAATTGACATGAAGTAATTGCTAAGTATAAACATCATAAAACAAGAGACCATAATCCATTAACACAAAGTTTCTTACCTATATATTAAAACTGTCCAAGCTACAGCTACCAAAAGAATCTGGTATTTTTTGGGGGTCACCATACAGCCATGAATAAAGAAGGGTAAGTGGGTGCACAGGATGACAGGAACACCTTGGGTGATATACCAGTGCCACGGATGAGACCCATAAAAAGATACCAAATCCTGGAGCACATTAAACTTCAGAAAGTTCCACTGAACAAAGGTCCACTAGAAGAATGGTACACAGAAACAATGACTGTTTTAATCCAAAGCAACAGTCTATACACTAAATCCAGAAATAAAATATTTATTAAATCACATTTTGAGGATTTTCAGAACTGTTTTGTTTTTGGAAAAATTGGAGTTGAAAAATAGCATTGAGTACAAGTATTCTGAAATGTGTGCAGCCACCACATAAGTTCTTATTGTTCTTGTGAGTTGCTCCGGCAGCCCTTCCCTCCACCCACGGTGCATCTACATGAAAGACTACATTCCACTATGTACTTGATGATGACATTTCTGTGCATATTTGAATTGGTTTTTAATATAAGGCATGGAAGAGCATCCAAACCCTTGTAATTACTTTGCCTCATGTGTTTGTTTCATTATAAACTTTTGTATGTGCAATGTTATTACAAACTGTGTGTGTGCTATAGAAGCAACGAGAGATGCAGGAATGTAGGATTTGATCCGGAATCTGGACAAATCCTAGCATTTTTTTTATTCAAGGCTTCAGATTAGATATGTCTTAACTTTTAGGATTCAGACAAACCAAACCAAAACCCTTAAAGTTATATGACTAAAGCATGTTGGATAAAAAAAAGGCTGGATTCGGTGCATCTATAGAACACAAGGATAATTTGGCCCTCCAAATGTTTAAATCTCTACAAAATTGTTTTGCTTCTGAGACAAAACAGGACTAATATTTGCATTGTGATTTGCAGGCAAAGAGATATTCACCAGGCTCCCAGAAGGGTAAGCAGGACTACTCTAACAGTAGATGTGACCTATTTGGATTTTGCCAAAGTGTTTGATACTGTGCCCCACAAGCAACTGCTTTCTAAACTAAGGTCTGTTGGGCTTAATGAAGTCATTTGCACATGGATAGGAAACTGGCTACAGGATTGGGTACAAAGGGTGGTTGTTAATGGTACATTCTCTACTTGGAGTAAGGTTCTTAGTGGGGTCTCTCAGGGCTCGGTATTGGGTCCACTTTTGGACTTTTTCAGCAGCATCAAGGGCAAATAAGGTCTTGAGCTGTATTAAAAGGGGCATAGAGTCAAGGGAGGAGGGGGTCATTCTTCCACTGTATAGAGCACTTGTAAGGCCCCATCTAGAATATGCCATACAGTTTTGGTCTCCATCACTCAAAAAGGACATTATTGTATTAGAGAGGGTACAGAGAAGTGCAACTAAGCTGGTAAAAGGTATTGAAAATCTTAGCTATGAGGAAAGACTGGCCAAATTGGGGATGTTCAAGCTGGAGAAGAAGCGCTTAAGGTGTGATGGGATAACTATGTATAAATATATAAGGAGATCATATAATAATCTCTCTAATGCTTTATTCACCAGTATGTCTTTCCATCTGACACAAGGTCATCCATTCCGATTAGAAGAAAAGAGGTTACGGCTAAATATTCTCTGGATCAACTAGCAGTTAGGCAGATTAAAAAAAAAAACTAAAAAGGTTGAACTTGATGGACGTGTGTCTTTTTTCAACCTTACTTATTATTTACTATTGACCACATATGAGGCCGACTTGCACAGTATCTGACGGATTGGCCCTGGACCAAACAGACACATAATGCACAATGAGACACATACATGGTTGCTGCTCTATTGTTCCTTAATCGGGGCTAACCTCCCCAACGACTGTTGCACCAATGCAACATCTCATCTCTTTTTTCTCTCTAAACTGCAGAAATTTTCTGCCAGGGACAATAATCCTTAATCTGCTAGGATAATAGTTCTGATGGACAGAGTGAATGGCCATACATGCCCAGATAAACAGGCAGTATGGTCAAAATTGGCCAAACTGGTTGGCCAAATCTGGTGAGTTTACGTGTGCAACACATCAATGCAATATGGAGTAAAATATCTTACATTTTATCTGATTTTAAGAAACCATTTAAAAGCACAAAAAATAAAGTTTGAATATTTTGGCCTGCATGTTATTTATCATCATGTGCAATTAAAAAAGTTAAATTATTTGCCTGTTTTATATATTTTTTATATGTTACGTATATCTATGAGGGTTTTCGATAATGAACCATTACATTTATGAAGTCCAAGGTAACATACCTTTCCAAAAAATATTCGGTCAACTATTAATGATGTAGCAAGAATTAAAATCCTGCAAAATATAAGAATATGCAATTAATTAATGTCTGTAATTATAAGCAGTAAATGTTCTAACGATATTAAAAAAAAAATTAGTTACGTGAACTCTTTGTTCAGTCATGTAGATTATTTTGGTTTTGCAACAGTAAAATAATAACGAATCAGAATTCTGCTAAACACACTTTTTTGTCTGTTGTGTTAATACCAGAACATCTGTTTTTTATTATTTCTTAATTAGATTACCTTTAATTACCATTAAACAGCCTGCTCCTTCTTCCCCTTTGTTGTGAAAGTTCTTTGTTACCGATAAACAGGAGCCCATTATGCTGGGGGATTATCTGCGCACTGGTACAGATTCTGGCATCAGACTTCACGGCATACATCTTTTGGGTCCTCGGTAAACCGACTGGGAGATCGGTATGTCAGCACATGCACAGTTGGAGCAGTTTACCCGGGTTTGGACAACTGCACATACACAGAATTGGATGGAAATTGCACCAGAAGAAGACACGAAGACCTGGAAGATGGCTCCAGTGAAATCCGATGCCAGAATTTTTTACATACTTGGTGGACATGCCCAGTTGCAACTCCATATTGGGAAGACATTTTCAGAATAATATATAGATTATTTTAGAAGTCCATATAGAAAGAAATCTGTTGAGCCTTGCCAGCTCTTCCCACTAAAGAGTTAAATAAACCACAGAACAAACTATTGGCCTATATCTTAACAGTGGCCAGAGTTAATTTAGTAAAACAATGGTTACAAAAAATCTATTACACCCCATGAGCTAGAAGGGAGAATAAGCACAATGCAAAATATATTGTATGTAACAGCTTTATTAACCGACCAGATGAATAATCATAATGAAATATGGTCCCCATGGAACACCTTCTGCAAATCCAAATCATAAGTGTTGATGCGTTTAAAACATAAAGAAAATGTACCGGTAGATTCTTCCACCTTTTTCTTGAATTCAATATACTAACATTTCCCATCTCCAAATTATAATGTTAAAATTTCAGTTGTCATCTTACTAAGATGCTATTAGAACAGGATTGTGCAATGGACGACTGTACCTGTTCTTGTGGAAAATGCATAAATAAAAGAGAATTAAAAAAAATTGTAACCTGATATAAGAGGAGGAATAAATCACCCTACTGGGTTTTAAACTGATATCACAAGTCACATTGGAGTTCTGTGACTTGCTTGAAGTTCTCAGCTTGTGGTCTTGATTCTTCTTTAGTACCAATAAAAGCAAAACTGGCACAGGGATAATACAGTTTCTGTAGTTGGAAACACTGCAAGCATACTGCAGCTTTTTACTAGAACATATTATAAAAGGAGGCCCATTTATCAAAGGTTGAATTTCAAATTCATGTGATTTTTTTAAATTCGAATATACTCAGAATTCAACTGGGAGGCTATTTAAGAAAAAAATTAAAATGTCTAATATTTGATCAAATGGTTCTGACCCAAGAAAACTTGAATCAAGAAGGCTATTAACATATCCAAATGGCTCAACGGACCTCTGCCATTGACTTGTACATGAATTTGGCAGGTTTTAGGTGGTGAATAGTCATATTAGGACTGTTTCCATGGTCAAGGTGTGATAAATCTCACATTCTAATTTACATTCAAACGGGGGATTACAATTCGAAATGTGTGAATTTTTAAACTCGAAAATTCAAATTAACTATTCGATCCTTGACAAATATGCCCCAAAATGTAAAGATACATTACTGTGAGCTGGGACCTAGACAACTGAAGAGCTTTAACTCTCTTTATGAGAAATACTGATGTCTTACCCTTATTAAAAAGATCCCTGACCTTTTTAATACTAAACAATGTATTTTATGCACTGAACAAATCATTCCAGTGGAAAATAAATGTCTGAATCGTTCCTCCATGTTAGCGATTAGCATCAGGATTAAATATTTGCATAGGTGTTGGTACTCAGCGCTGCTGCTGTGCTTTGCCAAGTAATGATAAATGCAGAAAATGAACGTGTTCCACAGCTCAAAGCAATAAAAAGCATTCTCACAAACACTTCTATCTGCTTGGACTGTCAGCAAAGTGTTGTACAATAGGAAACAATAAACCAGACATGGCGTCAGCAAATTAAAAGTGCCCAATGGGATTTTTTTTTTAATTGGCTGGCTACTGGTCAATTACAAGTTTTTTACAACAATAATTTCTAAGTTATTTGTGACAGAATTGTATATAAGAATATATATATATATATATATATATATATATATATATATATATATATATATACATATTAATGTGAATATAATTTAAGAATATTCTTACCCAATAGGCAAATACTGATGTACAACCAGGTCTGCTTTCTTCTTTTCTTTTGCAAAGTGGTAAAAAAGTAGAGGAATCCAAAGAATAAGTGCAGTTGGCCGAATAAGGAATGCCAGGGCTACACAGATTAGATATTTGGTGCTGAAGGACAAGAAGAAGAAGTAGAGTATTTGTATTTACCCGATAAATAACTACACACAACTCTTCCAACACGTAAGTCAGTTTCCTCACCTACTCTTTGTACTTGAACCTTCCAGAGGATAATAATATAGAGCAAAAGTACTGAGAACGGCTTCCATTGTGTTCGTTAGAGTTCTTGTAGAGCAGTACCATGTAAACCAAGAGCAAAGCTGGCAGAAGTACTGAACATAAGATAATCATTATTAATATTAAAAAATATGCATCTCAATAAAAAAATTTATTTTGCAGTCTTAATGTTGAAATTGTCACAATAAAATAAATGTAATGGTACAGCCCAGAGTAGAAGATAGAACATTTTATTAATTACATAGTTTTATTAAATTACTGCTTTATACTTTATACAGTAGAGCATTTTATTAATTACATGGTTTTATTAAATTACTGCTTTATACTTTATACAGTGCTACGCAATATGTTGGTGCTATATAAATACATGTTAATAATAATAATAATATACTGTAGGAAGACATGTGCTGCATACAGGGGAAACGTGGAGACACTGTCTAAAGCAAGATGATCCATTTCTACTAACAGCTTTAGAATCCCTGCATTATAGCTTGCTTTACAATGGGGATGGAAATTATTCAGAGTGCCCAAAATAGAGCCATCAGAGGCCCATTAAACTGGTCAACAACTGAATAGTTGAAGACTTGAAGACCATGTGTTCTAGTAATTCTAATAGCAATATGGGTCATTCTGACACTGGAGGCTGCAGAGCAAGGATTTAAATAACCCCCAGTTACCTCTCCTTCTCTGGAGCCACACAGGGTGGTTAGGTGTAATTTGCTAGTACAGGGAGCTACTGTGCTTTCCTATCTTTAAAAAAAGGAGAACCCCCTTTTACAAAGCACAACCCATCGATCCTTGGTTAGCTCCTTGTGACCAACTCTATAATATTATTCAAACCCCTTTCACAAGTAACTTTTAAATATATACTAAATATTTCTTTTTTCTTTCATATTAAGTCAAAATAAAATTTCTATTCTATTTTATTTGGTAATTTAATAGGTAGGTACACTTACCACCCACTTTGCCAATTCTGTATTCTCCAAGTGCCTTACAAGACTATACAGCCTTACATCTGCAATGCCTGAAAGCACCGCCTGTGCCAGTCTAGGAATCCAGATCTGTAGAGAAAAACGTTTACTTTTCCAACATAACCGTTAAGAATTTCTGAATAAACATAGAAAATATTAAAAAACAAATGAGGAGCTACCTGTTATCCAGAATGCCCAGAACCTGAAGTTTTCCAGATAATGGATCTTTCCGTAAGTCTACTAGAAAATCATTTAAATAATAAGTAAACCCAATATGCTGGTTTTGCCTTCATAGACGATTAAATTATACAAGGTACTGTTTTATTATTAAAAATAAAAAGGAAGTTTTTTTTTTTTAAAATTTGGATAATTTAATTATAATGGAGTCTATGGGAGACGATCTTCCAGTAATTTGGAGCTTTTTGGGTAAGGGGTTTCTGGATAACTGATCCCGTACAACTATGATATCCATTACAATAGAAACTCTAGAAACATAAACTGTAGAAGAAAGGAAGTCAACTATTAACATTTTAACCACCGCCTCTGCTGACCACAATGGAGACTGCCTTGGATTTTTCAAAAGGATATGATTCTATAATGGTTTGTGAGCCGTACAGTCGGAACTCTAAAGCACTGCACATGCCCCATACAAAGGATAAGGGTGGGGTTAATTTTGCTGGACAAGATTAATGGGAAGTACATTAAGAATACATTAATGAATGGTGGAATTTCAAATGGGAATTTTTGGGTCACCATTTGCTAGAAATAACTAGGGGAATAACACTTGTGTTGGAGCACCTGCTTTTAATATATTTTGTAGCATACATGTATCTTTTATTATCTCTGCTGATAACTGCACATGTATAGTCACACCAACAGAGATACTTTACAGCATATCTGTATCATACAATTACTGAAATGGACTTTACTTACCAGAAACCAGACATGATCCTTGCCAAGCAGATATAAAGCTTTATACATAACTGAAAACATCAGAGGGTAGAAAAACCCTCTTAAACCTTCAGTCCACTCCCAAGTTAGATACCCATAATTACTACTGTTAAGGTCAATGATTCCATTGCCAGATATGAAGAAAGTCTAGATCAGGAGTGCCCACACTTTACTAATGTGGGGTCTACGTTTAGTGATGTTGTCCCATTATGATCTACATCCATAAAAGCATTTTGTTCCATGGAAAATATTATTAATATATTATATTAATATATTATATTGATTAATGGAAACAGTTATATTGCTATATTTAAGAAACAACTATTTCTTATGTAGCCTTAACAGAATAAATATCTGAATAAAACAGGAGGGTGATGTAATCAAGCTGTTTGTTGACTGTATCTTGAGATCTACTGATTATCAGCTAAAGGTCTACTGGTAGATCACAATGTACCTTTTGGGCATCCCTGATCTAGAACATTTGTTTAGTATTTCTATATTGCATGCTACTGTACATCTGTGGAGAATATATAATACAGAAAATGCAACTGCTGAGAACAAAGTGAGGGGACAAATGGAAAGAAGCAGTTGTAGATAAAACAAAGACATGAAATATAAAATGAAGGATATTTAAAGGTCATGTTGTGTGCGACTTCAAGAGATTGCCAGTATTCATCTGGAACAAAGCTTGTCTGGACCATCATGCAGTTAAATAGCCGGAAACCAACTGCTGACAAGACCAGATAAGTACTTTCTCCTAAGAGACCTGAGAAAACAAAATATGATGAATCAGTCATAACTGTCCTTAAAGGACAACAAGTTCTGAATACACAACATTTGCCACATTTGGTTAATCTTACACGGGAAGAGTGCTACATAGTTACTACAGGAATCAGTGAATTAAAATATAACATATTTGCAAATAGTTTCATTTTAATTTACAAACGTTACAAATACAAATGTTTTGCAGGCTGAGAGAAACAGCCAGTGGCACAGGCAACATTGTATGTGTAGATGGAAGAATGGATTCAGTTAAATATCAGCTCATTCTAAATTCTAATGTGAAAGAGTAAATCGAGAAGCTGAAAAGGGGAAATGGTTCCTGTAACAAGACAATGATTGTAATTATACTTCCAAAGTCACCATTGGCTAACTAAAGAAATGTAAATTTGTAGGTTTTGGAAAGGCCCTCGCAGTCCCCTGACATACGAAATACATATGGGAGATCTGAGGGGCGATAGTTAATATGCAAAACTGCCCTAGAAGTTCTGAGAATTAGAAGTGATCTGCAAGGAAGAGTCAGCAAAAATCCCTACAATGGGATACAAAAGTTTACACACTGTGACCTGGGCCAAATGGGGTGCGGCTAAATACTGAGTTACTAGGGTGCCCAAAGGTTTGCACATGCCACAATTACTATTAAAAAGTATCTTAGAATTGACCATTCTATAAAATACTATTGGAAATGGTAGATGAGGAGATTAGTTACCTGCAGCATAGCTCCTCTTCCGCAGGCGACTAATCTCCACCAAATGCTTTCCCACTGTGATAAAGTGAATTGCTTGTGATAAAATATATGCATCGCTTTGGCATTCTGAAGTTGCCCAAAGTCACATAGTGGGGTGACTAATTTCCTTTCCTTCTTTACCATTCTAAAAAACATCCATATTTCTAAGTTAGCTGGGCTACTACTAGGTAAGCACTTTGGGGATCATTTAGTTAGAAAATCAGCTAGTCCCACCAGAGAATATACAACAGAAATGGGTTCTATTACAGTAATTAACTTTTTCCTCATGAGGCAACTTCGGAAAACAAAGAGCTCTGATTGCCATCCCGCTGGCGTTTTAGATTCTAGCCGACGGGAAGGCTTTTTGGGGGAGATAAGTCGCCCGAAGAAGAGGCAGTTTGTCACTGGGCATTTAAATCTCCCTGAATCTTAGCATGTGTCACCACCCTTAAAGGGAACTAAAGTCTAAAACAGAATAATGCCAGAAATGCTGTATTTTATATACTAAACATAAACTTACTGCACCAGAAGCCTAATTAAACAAATGATTTATGCCAGGGTCGGACTGGGGGGCTTGGGGCCCACCAGGGCTACTACCCCTGGGCCCCTACCCCTGGGCCCCACTGCCGCTCCGGCGTGCTTTATTGGGCTAGTATATTGGAGATAGGTTTCTTTTTCATTAAAGTAAAAATGGGATTTTATTTTTTTGCCTTTACATCCCCTTTAACAATATGCACAATATACAAAGAATTGCATGAACTCAAGTGGTCGTTGTGGACATTGGTCTCATGCATTAAAGGGGTTGTTCACCTTTGAGTTAACTTTAAGCATGATATAGAGAGTGATATTCTGAGACAATCTGCAATTGGTCTTCATTTTTATTTTATAGTTATTTAGCTTTTTATTCAACAGGTCTCCAGATTGCTATTTAAACAATCTGATTGCTAGGGTCCAAATTACCTTAGCAACCATGCACTGATTTGATTAAGAGACTGGAATATGAATAGGAGAGGCCTAAATAGAAACACAAACAATAAAAAGTGGCACTAACAATACATCTGTAACTTTACTGGGCAATTGTTTTTAGAAGGGATCAGTGACCCCCCCCAAGAGTCAAAAGACAAATAAGAAAAAAACGATAAAAAATGAATAATGAAGACCAATTGAAAAGTTTTGCAGAACTGATCATTCTATAACATACTAAAGGTTCGCTGACAAGTGAACCACCCCTATAATAATGATCAATCTGGTCTCTTGATAACAAAAATATGAAATATTGTATATAGTTAACAACGTCTTCAATTGGTCTTAATTTTTTATAGTCTTTAAAATGTTTTGTATTTTCAATGACCCCCTGCAGCCAAAACATTATTGCTCTGCATTACTTCTCTTTCTATTCATCCATCTTCAAGTCATACCACTGTTTGGTTACTGGGGGAACTGGACTCTAGGAGCCAAATAGCTGCTGAAATCCAAAACTGGGCAACTGCTGAACCAATGTACTAAATCATACTGAAATTTGCAAAAAATAAAAACCAAATGCAAATTGTTAGTCAGAATATATACTTATACTTATAGTTCATTTAAAGGTGAAGTAGCCCTTTACGTAGCAAGTCCATTGAGTGACCAGAGACAGTGAGTAAGAAGCGAGTGCATACAAGTTACCTGCTCCGGGACAAGCGCTAGCTGCTTCCTTGCTGTACAGCCTGGACTTTCTCTTCCTCAGCTTCACGGCTCCCTGTGTGTCCTGCCGGGGGTAAGGCCAGATGGCCCTGTTCCTTACCTTCTCCATTGACAACAATGCACCTTGCACATCCCATGTGACACGAGGCTCTCATTCATTTCCTTGTTTTGGTTGTGACGCGCCAGCACCCCTTGTCTTGCTGCTGCTTGGACTGCTCCACCGCTGACCGCCGCCGCCGCGGAACACTGCACGTTTTGTTTTTAATGTCAAAAGGGGGAGAGCGCGGGACTAATTTGTAACTGGCGCTTAGATCATAGAGCGAATGTGACATGACAATTATACGCATGACGCCATCAAACCGCGACCTTTGTATATATATAAAAAAAAAAAAATGTAAATGCCAATTATAGGCGTCAACCCATCAGCAGAAAGCGCTTTGACAGCAATTACTTTGGACCTCATGAGTGCCTGTAGCTGGCTCTAACCTGTTCTATAGCTTGGTATGTGTTTGTGTCATAGTGTTGCTTGTAGGAGTGCTGTAAGTAGGGTTGCCGCCTTTTCTGGAAAAAAAATACCATCCTTCCTATATATTTATCTATTTTTTCTTATTAATAACATTTGGATCAGCCATCATTTTTAGCTGCCAGATGGCAACCCTAGCTGTAAGTCACCTCCATGGCAATGCTATTCATACCTCCCAACATTTTGGAAGTAAAAAGAGGGACACAATTTTTTTCCCGCACGTAGCGCAGCAAATTTCTTGACTACACCCCTTTTGGTGGCCACACCCCCTAATTACCATGTTTGTTTTACAAAATTTGGCAGGTTATGAAAGTTTGAAAATATTTCTCCTTATCTAAACTGTGTTTTTGTGTCTCAAAATTGTTACAAAGTATCTTATTTGCACCTGTTAGCTGTTCTGGGCTCTCTGCTAAAAGCCAATTAAGTGAGAAACTGTGTTTCTTTTTCTGGCTGTTCAGTGCATAGAAAAGAGGGACTTTCCAGTACAAATGAGGGACTGCAGGTTGAGCTGTCAAAAGAGGGACTGTCCCTCCGAAAAAGGGACAGTTGGGAGGTATGCTATGTCACAGCAGCAGCAGTCTCGGTAGCTGGCACCCGCTTGGCACAACAAATTTGTTTTGACTAATGCTAGTATAACCCGCACATGGTTACATTTAGGGATGCACCGAATCCAGGATTCGGTTCGGGATTCGGCCATGCCTTTTTCAGCAGGATTCGGATTCGTACGAATCCTTCTGCCCGGATGAACCAAATTCGGATCCTAATTTGCATATGCAAATTCGGGACAGGGAGGGAAATTGAGTGACTTTTTATCACAAAACAAGGAAGTAAAAAAAATGTTTTCCCCTTCCCACCCCTAATTTGCACATACCAACCGCTTGCTCTAAGCGGCCAACCTTTATTATGCAATGCCTCTTTATTTCCAGCAAAACAGTTTTTAGAAAGTCTCACACAGAATGTAAAGACTCACAATGGAAATGCTGCTTCTAACTTTTCTCTACTTTAATCATCAAAATTTGTATTCTTTTTACAGTATTTGTTTTCCACATCTGAAATAACCGTTAAATCTGCTGTGTTTCATCTAACATGTTTTATGTAGAACATGCATACCATGATTAGGTATGGGGTGCCCAAAAGGAAGATCTAGACCTTTAGCTGATGATCAGTAGATAGGGTTCCCACCTGTTCTGTTTTGACCCGAACAGTTTGGTTTTTGTAAGGCCAGTTCAGTTTTCAGCCTTGTGAAACCCGAACAATAATCTGGCCAATACATGAAAAGCATTTAAATACTGAGATACTTCCCTCAGCATGGCTTAGTTACTATCAAGTACAGTTCATTTCTTATTATTACAGATACAAAAAAAAAGCAAATCAATCAAAAATAAGCATAACTGATTTCTGTATAATAGATCTCATACCTGCAATTAAAGGAATGGGCTTAAAGGAAAACTATACCCCCCAAACAATGTAGGTCTCTATTAAAAGATACTGAGTAAAACAGATCATGTGTAAAACCCTGCTTCATGTAAATGAACCATTATCATAATAATGTACTTTTTAGTAGTATGTGCCATTGGGTGATCATAAATAGAAAATTGCCGTTTTAAAAAATAAGGGACGCCCCCTGAGATCGTACTGTGCACACATACAAACCACATGTAAGGTCACATGAGCCAATTAACAGACAGAGTTCTGCCTTTTGCTTCCTCACTTCTTCCTGTTACAGTTAGTGTTGTAGTATTTCTGGTCAGGTGATCTCTGAGGCAGCACAGATAGAGTCACGAAATGGTGGTTCAAGGCAAGAGATGTAAAAGGGCAATATTTATGTAAATATATATTCCAGTTTGGTAAGATTCTTTAATATGTCATTCAATTTGATATAAACTATCTGTTGCTTAAGTATTAATTTGGGGGGTATAGTTTTCCTTTAATCATCAAGCAGAATATAGCTAGAGATAGGGTTGCCACCTGTGTGGTTTTGAACCGGGCATCAACACTTGAAGAAAGCCAGCCAGTTGCATCTACGTGATGCAATAACCTTGCCCTGGTGTCATAACTTCACCAACATCATTGTGCCCACTGCCCACCTCTGATGTCATCATGCATCACTGCACCACCTCAATGTTATCCGTGTTCAGGTTCAGCCATCAGCAAAGGCGGCAATCCTATCAGTAGATCTCCAGACTCTGGCAACAAACAGCTTGTCTAAATCACCCTCCTATTTCATGCTTTACATTCAGATATTTATTATGCTAAGGTTACTTAAGGAATTGTTGTTTGTTAAAAATTATAGCAATAAAAATTATCTCATAAATCAATATAATATTTTAAGTAATATCTTCCATGGATCAGAATGCTAACAATGCTTTTATGGATGTAGATTTTAATGGGACAACATCACTAAAAGTAAACCTTGCATAATTAAAGTATAGAGCACTAGAACAAATGCTGGACCATATGGGTAGCTTTATTGTCAAAATGTTATCTGCCAGTGGCCCTTGTCAGCTGGTGCTTTCTAAAGACCTCCCCATAGGAATGTATTTATTCACAGCATGGCTGCTTTGGAAGTGGTGCAAATGGGCTGATACGAAGTTGGAAACTGATGGTTCTATGCAGACCCATTGGCTCTTGCTTATAATGGGAAGGTTTACAAACCTGTAGAGAAATACCACATTTGCAGCCCAATGTAATCCTACACTAGCAAAATCATTGTGACTAATGTAGCCCTATGTGCAATGTTGATTGTAAGTAGAAATGGCACTGTTCTTGCAGGGTTTAGATGCAACAAGCTTGTAGCTCATAGTTTTGAAAATATTCAAGCACATTTACCTCTCTGAATTTGTCTCCTGTGTCATTTTATTTCTTTCAGGTCCCAAATGTAACTGATTTATCCCCTGGTCGTGGCAAGTTACTCTTGAGATGTATCGAAGACTTTCATTTCCTCAGCTTTTTTTTAGCAACTTTTCTAGATGTTGCTGGTGGGGTGTACATATATAAGCCAATATTTGAACAATATGTATGGGAACAGAAACATCTGAAACAGGGAACTCAGATTATTGAGACAGTGGAAAACAAGAGCGAATGAACTATTTTATTGTGATTAAATTATGCTGTAAGTTTATTTCTCTAAATAAAAACAAGCTTACGTTCTTTCATGTAATACGTTATAGAAGTAAAATGTCCAGAGGTTCAGTTTCACTTTTTATGTGGTGCTTGTGAAAGCTAAAAGGAAGCAGGTTTTTTGTACCACAGTGTTTTACAATCCAAGCGAATGGGTTAAAGGCATACACGAATGGGGGAATTCTGCAATTATTTACAGTGGTTGGTGCATTGACTCGCATATGTATTTGCCAAGACTGACTGTGTTTGTGAGTGTAAGATTACCAGACCCCTTAATAAATAAGGAACACTTCTACAGGCTACACTCCTTCCAATCCAATTGCAATACAATCAGTGCAGCCCTCTGACTGTATATTCTAAGTGTCCTAGCTTTTCACATGAGCTGTTTACGCTACATGTGTATTGTATTTAGTGATGGTTTTAAAAGTATTGGGGAAGCATTCTTTATGGAGACGTTTATGAATGGAATTCTAGTGGTAAGCAGCCATGGAAAAAAAATCTCTTTTAGAGAGCCAACATATTGCACAGTGCAATGAAAAGGTGCTGGTTCTGTGAAGAAAGGAGGTGACATCCATGAACATTTATAGTCACAGGAGAAGAGTTACAGCAGAGTGAATGGCCTTGAAAATTAAGAGGAATTTTGAAATTCTATTTTTGGTGTAAACCATAAAATGTTATTAGTTTAATGGTAATTGACCCTCATACTCTTCCTTCACTTATTTAACATTTACATAAGATGCTGATGGCTCTTTATAAATTTGTAGTCTTTTCATTCTTCTCGGATGTGCTTCTTATCTACTTGATGCACACTCAACTCCCTGATCTTTATTTTTGTGACTAGAGCTGGAGGCACTTAGGATATTTTTTTAGAGTACATTTAAGGACAGATTTATCTATGGTCGAGGTGAAGTTTCGAATTGAAAAATTTTGAATTTCAAGCTATTTTTTGTGTACTTCGACTAGGGAATAGTCCAACTTCGATTAGAATTTCAAAAAACGTCGAAATTCGAAGGTCGAATTTTTTTAAAAGTCTCTTTAAAACTTCAACTTCGACCATTCACCACCTAAAAGCTGCCGAAGTGCTGTTTTAGCCTATGGGGGACCTCCTAGAACCTGTGGGGGAGTTTGGGAGATTGAAGGTCGAAGTTAAAAACACTTTGAATCGAAGTAGATCGAAGAATGATCGTACGATTCGAAGTAGGCCAACTTCGACCCCAAAAAACTGCGACCACCATTCGGTTGGTCTTTTTGAATTCGAAGTTTGAAGTTTTTTTAACTTCAACCTTTGATAAATATGCCCCTTAGGGTGTTGACTGCAGGCAATAGAGGTAGACAGATAAACAACTGAAACATGCGCTGACAATCATTTCTTTTAGCAGTTTAGGGACTTAACCTTGTAAGTGATGTAGAATGTCAGTGACGTAACTAGAGGGGGGCAGGCCCTGGCACGGGACGTGCTGCCGGGGCCCCCGCCCCCCTCCGTACACCCGGAACCGCCGGGGGTCCCTGAGGGGGTGTAGGCCCTGGCCCAATCGCACCCCCTGCTCCCCCGGTAGTTACGTCACTTTAGAATGTACATTATCGATATAAAATTACCATTGTATAGACTTCCTGGTTTCATTTTGATCTATGCCATGCTGTGTGTACTGACACCATATGGAGTGTCAAGATCAAAGGACCCTGCAACCCAAAGCAATAATTGAGGCTATTGCCACACTAGACGGATAAACTCTGTTGCAAATAAGCTTCTACTTTCTGAACAGCTTTCTCATTTGCCTGCAGCTGGGGTCACATCATCAGCTTGGGTGCAGGCACAGGGAGTGGATTTAGTTGTTCATGTACAGGTATGTCTTTTGGCACTGAAATCTCCATGTGCCAGCGCAAGTGGCTCAGGGTGCGGGCACATTAGAAAGCTATCCGGAGCGTAAGGGATAATTTACAACCTTCGTTTATGTGCAGGCCAAGACTCCGCTATGCATGTCAGAAATCCCTGACATTCAATTTAAAGTAGACCCTTGATGTTTCCAAAAATGAATACTTATGTAATGGTAGGCTTTTTTCATATTGCCCAGTAGATGGCAGCACCTGCTGTTCTACCTTGTTACAATGAAAACTACAAATCACCAGGCACGTTTCAAAATAAAAGAATTTATCTGCAAATCCTTAGAATGTATATCCTTTAAAATGGCTACTCTATCATAAATGTAAGAGGCCACAGCTAAAGCTAAAAGACACACCTAAAACAAAAAAAAACACACCTCCAAACAAAAATAAAAACAGACCATCCCAGGGCTATTCAATCTAAGCAAAAGTGTGCTGCCTATTCTAGTGATCAGAGCTGCAGTCTGGGTTCAGTCCCACCCCTTCCCTCTGTAAGAAGCTTCCTGCTCTGCAACTGCATGAGGGATCGGAGTAGAGAATCCTCTTATGATGGACCAACTTCTTTCCCAGGGCTGATGAGTGTGAGTCTGTCAGGTGTGTTTATCTTACAGTGTGAATGCCAGTGTATGTGTTAGTGAATACAACAAACTGTCAGTGTTAATGTGCATTTGTGTGAGAGAGTGTAAATTAAGTTGTGTATAGCTGTGTAAGTATTATCACATTATTGAATCTTATAAGTACAGGTTGGGGGTTAGTTTGTCTCCAAACATTTTCTCCAGGACATTTGCCACACCACACATATGGTATTGTACCCATTCACTTGCCACTCTGCTGATTTACTCCCACGTTCACCTCTTAGTCTCTATTAACCCTCTGTCTACTCACTCATCTAAATATTTGTCCCTTACCCCCCTCTTGCTCCTGTCCTCCTTCCTTGTTCTTTTAGCTACATTATTCCCATTCCTTCCCACAATATTATTACTGTACAGGTATAAGATCTATTATCTGGAAAGCTGGGGACACAGTTTTCTGTTCCCTTTCTGTAATTTGGATATTACCTTAAGTCTGCTAATAGTCTGGAAACCAAGTAGTATTGTTATGCCATCAATATGGATTCATGTAGCTCAAGTACAAGGTACTGTTTTATTAGTACAGAGAAAAAGGAAATCAGTTTAAACAATTATAATGTAGTCTGTGGGGGATGGCCTTCCCATAGTTGAGAAAATTGGGTTCCGGACAAGGGATCCTATACCTGTACTATCATTCTTTACCAATCCAGTTGTTTTCAGACTGTTCACCAGAAATCTAGACTTTTTTCAATTGTTTCCATCTTTTTATTTATTTATACAGTTTTTCCAAAATCTTTGCTACATTAGTTGATACTTTTCTCAGCAGCATCTCTGGAGTATTAGCAAGAATTGTATCAAGTCTAGCAGCTGCCTGTAATGAAACTCAGGGATTCTGTTCAGCAGGGACAAAGATAAGAAATGTATCATCTGCTGTATCAATGTAGACCAGTTCACAGATTTGGCGACCCCCCCTTCACAAGCTGCTTTAAAAAGACATAAGCAGGTGAAAAATGCAACCTGAGTGCAATTAGAAAAACTATTTAGCAACTAATTAGCAATTGTAGGGCAGATATTGATTGAGCCCTATACATGGGTTATAACACTGATCCGGAGTTAGAAAATACATTTTTTACTGGTTTCAAAGGAACAACACCCCTTGTGTGCATAAATAGACTGCACGTGATGTCTAATGTCTTCTCTGAGTCAAACATTATGCGAAACATGGCTTTTGTGTATGAATACAAAAACTGAGAATATAATGTCCAGTATACACAATAACCTATGTCCTTCTATTTTTGATCTTATTTAAAGGAAAAATATACCCCCTTTTTAAATTAAGTTCAGTTGGCTTCTGCTCCCCTCCCTTATCTTGTTTCATTGATACATTCTGAGACATATAGACCCATTGTTTTCCATAGCTGGTGGTGCACTGATTCTTTTGAAAGAGACTTCAAGTCCCAGAATCCATTATTTAACATGCAGGCTTTGGAAATATTTTGCCTGTGGTTGCAGGGACCATCATGGCATTCTTTCAATCTGTGACGCAGGTATGGTCGTATAAAAGAAACAAAATCATTTATATATATTACTGGAAGTTCAGACAGTATTTATGCACCTTTTATTCATAAGCCCAGCTAAGTGAGTTCATGTTATATATGTTATCATTCATATGGCATGTGTTAACTTTAAAGCATTAAACATTTAAGGTTAAGTTTACTTATGGACTGGTTTTATTTTCTATTTAAAGGTCACTGCACATGACATATTTTACATTATGAGGCTGTAAAACTCTAGGAAATACAAGTTAAAAATAACTTAATTTAATTTAGCAAGGTAAATTAAAAAATCACTTTTTTAGTGGCATAATATAATTTTCACAAAGGGAAATGATAGTTCTTAAAATGTGTTATTTTTTTTAAGCTTCTCAGAGAATCACCAGGTAAATCCTTGGACAGTTGTGGGCACTCGTCTTTATGCTAATGAAGCAGAAATATCTCTGATGTATATGGACTTATTGGTTTAATTTTCTTACAGATTTTGAAATTGCTTATTAAATATGAAAGTGAGACATCCTTAACTAAAATACTGAATCATGCTGTGAAAATCTGGTGGTTGTTTTTGGTAAGACCCCCACCCCACCCGCTCACGTGTATATCTGTTGCTGATCAGTAAGCATGTGAGGTCATTTGTTGCAGTACTGAGTTTTATCTATGGAAACTGCAGCACATGGCTGTCCTTTATGTACCACAGTTTCCTGTTAGCTACAGACAGTTTGAAGTGATAAACCTCCATCGCTATTACTCATTTCGCAAAGCTGATTGGAACGTCTGATTTGTTAATATTTGAGCAACACCGTGCAATACATTGTAACAGGAAAGAGGAAATACAAAATAAACATAAACATAACAAGAATGTAGCTACTCGTTTCTTTTCTATTTGGCACCGTGTCAAACTATAAAATTTGCTTTAAGTATTCATTGTAGTTTTTGAGAATACCTAGCTAAAACACTTTTAAATTTTACTGTCATTTTACTGTAATGGTGTGCTGGCATGGTACCATGGTACTGTATGTGAGTTAAGGAAATTAGGTTAATGATACACAGGGAGTTCTTACATTTTAGCTTCACATTTTAGCTTCACATTTGATATAGGTGGTGATTTGCCCTAAAATGCACATTACAGCATTTAGGTCTGCCCTAGTGTAGTCACGTTGTTTTTTAACTGGAGTTTTGGGTGTGAAGAAAATGTAACTTGTGCCATTGGACTCTGGAAGACACTGAAGAAAGAAGTGCACTTTTAAAGGAATATATATTTCCTGCCATGCCGGGTACAGTTCTTTCCTGTGCCAGACAGGGGCATAGATAAAGTCCTTTAGTCAATGGAACCTCTGCATATTTGCCATTGGCACCTGATTAACCCAAATAATAGACCAAGTCTTGCAGAATTGAACAGCTTTGCAATATAGTTCCCTTTCTCAATGAGCTGAAAAGTAAAATGAGCACAACTAGCTCCAGATATACAAGTAATTGTGCCTCTATCATTTCTAGGAGGTATGAAAGCTGCTATAAATGGGAAATCTCTCTCAGCATTGTCTGGGTCACAGCCCACTGTCAGGAAGTGTCCTTTGGGAGTGTCAGCAGGATTAGAAGAGAAACTTGCCAATAGAAAATAATGTATTACTTAATCAAATTCAGTAAAGATGCATTTACATCAGTAACAGTATCTGTCACTTGATTTCATTCACATTCAAGCTTAAATGCTTACATGATATGGGAAAAAGGGTACTGGGTTATACACAAATTAGTAACAATGTGTTTTCTCTAATGTGTTTGTTCACTGCATTTTTATATTAAATAGCTTACCAGAACTCAATTGTGGCAAGGTTTACTGCAATAACAAATGGGTTGATTTGTTATTGAAAATTGCTTTTCCTGTGGGCACTTTCTTGCCTGAAAATAACTTTTCCTCAGGCTGAATTAAAATTGCTGCATGTAAAATGTTTTATCTTGTGCTTTGTGCCCCCTTGTGCTGCTCCTGTCCATGTGCTGCCCCTCCAGTGATGTGCTGCATATACAGACAGTTGCAAACATTTGCACTTCACTCTGGTAGTGCAAAAAGATGCACCTACAAAAAGCAGGTGCAATTCATGGGAGGACTAGGTGCAAAAACATGGAACCTTTGTGCCTTTCACCCACCCCCTTACTCTGTGTATGCTTTAAGGCAAAAGTCCCCTCTTTGAAGAAAAAATGTGTTTGTGCCTGTCTTATCTTTAAAAAACCGTTGCCAGGCCCGGATTTGTGGGAAGGCCACCTAGGCCCGGGCCTAGGGTGGCAGGATTTTAGGGGGGCGGCATGCTGCCCAACCACACCCACATTGGTTCAAAAACACTGGGGATGCGCAGGAGATACAATCTCCATGAAAATTTGCATGAATAAAGGGTAGGGGACAGGGGGGACAAACGGCAGTGGGCCTAGGGGCGCCCGCTATGTAAATCCGGCCCTGACCGTTGCAAATATATAACAACATTTTTCAGAGACAACCTACTATTAATTCAAGGAGTATTTATGATTAAAAATAAGCATTCATTCAATTTGGACTTTAGGCTGGACTCTCTCTCTACCCATTGCTTTGGGTCCTTGAGTGTGGGTACTATATTTTTAAAAGGGTATGGCTGTTGCACATGGACTTAACCATGGGGGCTTTAGAGCAGTGGCATGATAATAGGTTACTGGGTTCACAGAAACCACGTGCACACTCAGGCCCTTCGTAGATTCACGCTGGTGCCCAAGACCTAAGAGAGACAGCACTCCCAATGGAACAATGTAAGGAAAAAAGGCCTGGCATATGGAGCAAGTTAAACCGGGGTCCTACCCCTGGTGTGTTTGATGCAATAAACACACCAGGGGTAGGACCCCGGTTTAACTTGCTCCGTGTGCCAGGCCTTTTTTCCTTAATAGGTTACTGGGTCCCACAGCAATATCATTTTAGGGACCCCCCTAAGCTTTTCATAACCTCTTTCACTAAAACTATTTTATCTGCAAGTGCCCCACTGGGCCCCTATTCCTGCTGGGCATCTTCGTACTCACTCGTAGGGTCTGCCTCCTCTATAATAATGCCCTTGCTTTTTAGAGTATGACTGTAATGGCAGAGACATTTTGTCTATATTTATCCTGTTCCCATGCATAGCTAAGGGAGCACAATTGAAACAACTTAGAAAACATGCCTAAAATAGTTTAAATGTTGGTCTGTCTATAAAAGGCATCCTTGCTGCACAAGTTCTCATTATCTCATGCTCTTCTATGTCACTTTCTCGAAGGGAAAATAAACTACTAAGCCTTTACAAAGCAAAATCAGTTGATCAGTCAGCAAAATCACATGACAAACAGCTGAGAGGAATTAGATGGACGTTGCAGTGGGCTGAATGTTGTACTTTCCTTTATTCCTACATCAGATGTTGTGGTGTTATACCGCCTTTCCTTTTCTTTTATTATTTATTAGCAATTCAAAAGTTTCATCTTGACTGATATGTGATACAATTGAGGACTTTTACTCGGCTGTGTTTGTGAAGCCTACCAAAAGAGCATATTACACTTCCTTGTATAGCAAGGTAAGAACTCCTTTTGTATTAATTACTTATAGATGCATTTTAACAAATAGATTATTTCTTTGTAGTGTATGTGTATATGCTTTGTCCTAGGCCACATCTTTGTTTGTTTGTTATTCCAGAGTAACATGATATTCACCTTCCCACAGCTCCTTGTTCAACTGCAACTTTCAGCATCTGCCGACACCAAAAGACTTTTGTTAAGTAGTGGCAGCTGTAGGGGATACAGGTTGACATTTCAGCCATAAAATTTGACGAAATAAATATATTTAAATATAGTAGTTTTAAAGTTACTTTTTTGGGTTTAAAAAAAAAACAAAGTCCATTAAGTTCAACCACCGCAAATGAATCCCTGTGCACATGCTTATACAGGCCTATCTGTACTCTCACATATAATGTATATAATCTGTAAACAGCAATATCAATACTAACTGTCGAATTTAGGATGGCAGCCTCAGATATTGTGTTTTAGCTTAAACAGCATTTTATTTTTTCTCTATATGACACAGATTGTAAATTAAGAGTTAGCACCTTAGAAAAAAAGTTCCAGTATAGTAGGTTTAGTCTGAAAATTTGTAATTACAAAGTGTCTGGCCTTTACTTTCCGGTGAAAACTGACAGCATGTACAAGGTTAAAGGACTGTTAACACTAGAAAATGGAAATGTGCTGAATAAAATGTTCCCTTAGTGTGAAATTCTGCACCAATTCTAGAAAGCGTGCTATTCTTATTTAAAAAGACCTGTAGTTTCATTCAGCAGGGCATTTGAAAGCAGGTGATAAATACTGTATTAGTTCAGGTTTTATTGGACACAGAAGACCAGGTGGGGCTTAGGTTATTCAACAAATAAGTATACAGAGCTGACATCACAGCAAATACACTGCAATAAAAAACAGGATTGACAACTGGTATTCAAGTTTGATGGGTCATTTTCATTGATGATGTTACTTATATTTATTCATAGCTCTTTATTTCTGTACTGTATTTCCCTGTCACTTGAAAGCTACAGAAATCTGCTACAGGTGATTGGCTAATGGCTAGACATATTAAACCAGGTCATGGGTGATTTCTATTTTCTACTCCTAAAGTTAGGCAATGATTGTTTTTTTGCATACCATTCCAGTTAGCATAAATTTAGGCTCAGCCACCCGTTTCCCACAGTTTGATCCTGTGATTTTGGCATACTGACGTCCGTAGCTCATACTAGAATTCCATACGAGGGAGGGAGGAGGGAATCATACGCTAGAAACAAAGTGTTTTGGAAATGTTTTAATGTTTTTTATTTTTACTGGAGAAATTAGTCCTACTTTAAGGGAATTTATCATCTTTAACATACATTTATATAAATAATAATGATTTTCTTTCATTTCACTGCCAGAGTAGAAGGGACTAAAACTATGTAATAGTCTAATTAGTAATATTTTGGGTAAAAATATTGTATTGTAATCTAAGGTATCAGTGCAATGACACACAAGGATATTAGTCACCTGCGGGTGAAGAGGAGATTACTCGCCCGCAGAAGAGGAGATTGTGGGTGACTAATCTCCTTGTGCAATTGCCTGTATACTCAAATCAAGTGACACTGGGGCTCATTTATCAACACTGGGCACATTTGCCCATGGGCAGTTACCTATAGCAACCAATCAGTGATTAGCTTTTTGAAGCCAGCTGCAAGTAGAACAATGAATGCAGCAATTTGATTGGTTGCCATGAGTTGCTGCCCATGGGCAAATTTGCCCAGTATTGATAAATGACCCCACTGTGTTTAAAACATTTTGATTTTGGATACATTGTTTATGTTTACAGTGTAAAATAAAGGTATTCCCACATCTGAAAAATGTTTAAACCCCAAAACATGAATAGGTGTAAACTGGTGGAACTCTGTGAACTTTTGCAATTTACATTCATTTTCTATTTTAAATGGTCTCTGAGACATTATCAACTGGCTTTCAGCTCGGTGGCTTTTTATGCACATCTTCAATTCAGACAGTTAACTCCCTGGGTCGCTGACTTTAAGTTGAGCCAAGAGCCTGGCATTGACAATGCCAATACTAGCAACTGCTGAAAATAAAAAATAGATGTAAATTGCAAAAGTGCTCAGGGAAGCATTGACTTTCCATCAAGTTGTTTCCTTTTGGATTTGAATCCCTTTAAGTAAAAGGGTTTTAAGATGATGTGTAATATAAACCCATTATATGGATAAAACTGTTACAGATTCTTTACACTTTTTTTCTGTTTTGTTGGATATTTAAGAACTGCATGGCACATCCTTTAAAAAAAAAAACTTTCATTGTGCAAGTACATATGTTGCATTAAAAGTGTAATCTCGATGCCATGATACCATGCAGGCATCTTTAAATGAAAATGGCTCAGTCTACTATTACAGGACCAAGATTTTCCTTGTCTGTACCTCTGCTAATAGTGCTGCTGACCTGATTTGGGAGCAGAGCTGCAGCCAAACTGATGCTATCCAAGTATGGAAAAGAATAGTACATGTGTTGCGTGTCCATTCACGCATGTGCCTATTGAGCGTTATGACCGGTTGCCTAGGGCTCCTGGCCGGCCTGGCCCGCCACTGGTATACCCTAAAATATCTTGAGGTGGCCAAAGACGCACAGATAATATCATTCAAAAAGAAGGTGCATGTATGGCGGGATACCAGACTTGCACATGAGTTGGCTTGTGAATCACCTATAAGACAAGTAAAAAAAGTGTAGAATTTTTGGATATACTGTTTACACAAGAGGAAGGTTAGATTATGACAGATGTGTTTAGAAAACCCATTAGCAGAAATTCCCTCTTGCTAAGGACAAGTAACCATCCAGAACCGCTTCTGGAGGGCATCCCGATTGGACAATTCCTTAGATTAAGAAGGATTTGTTCCACTTGGGATGCTTTCCAGAGAGCGGCAATGGACTTGTGGGATAGGTTAGCAAAGAGAGGATATAGCACTGAAACACTGAAAAAGGCATATGATAGAGCTGTTTTGAGTGATCGAAACTATATGCTAAGGGAGAGTGGTAGAAACAAATATGATAGAACCAATAAAATAAAAATAAGAGATCAGAAAAAACTGATAAAGAAAAAGTTTATTTTGTGACAGATTACAGTAATGAGGCAACAGATATAAAAAAAGATAATAATGAAACACTGGCATGTGATCAGTGCGGATCCTTTACTAAATATTGAAAAGCCATGGTTTACGTATAGGAAAAGTAAATCAATTGCAAGCCATATATCTCCTAATATGCTCCCTGAAAGATGAGAACATAGAAAACTAAATTGGCTCACTAATACAGGTACTTATAAATGTGGAGCAAGGATTTGTAAGGCTTGCAATTATATAAAGGTATTGAAGGGCTTCAGGAGTTCAGCTACTGGCAAAGAATATGAGTGTAAATCCTATATAAACTGTAAAACGAATAATGTGATATATTTGGCAACGTGTATATGTGGATGTCAGTATGTAGGTAGAACCATGCGGAGAATGAAGGATAGGATTTTGGAACATATAGTATGTGTAGGGAGAAAGGATGTTTCATCTGCTATAGCAGAACATATCTTAATCAAACATAACGGTAATGATAGATGTATATCCTTCCAAGGCATAGAACATGTCAGACTAGATAAAAGAAAGGGGGATTTGGAGAAACTAATTAATAAAAGAGAAACATGGTGGATGTTTGCTTTGGAGACTGAAAAACCAGTTGGTTTAAATAAAGATTGGGAGATCAGATATTACATTGAATAGAATAGTACATTGAAATCATAATAAGTGAAATAAGGAATTCTTTAAGCAAACACCCACTAAGTGTTTTTGAACTATCCCCTAAAGAGAGAAAATAACATACATGGAAACAAAAAGAGTTCTTTTAATAACCTATGATGTTTTTAAAAATCTTAATGGTTATATGAATATAAATGTAAAGATAGATGCAAATTTGGTCTGTATACGTGTAATACATCTTTAAGAAACACATTGTGTAAATTGTTTGCTACCAGATTTGCTATAAAGCTGTGTCTCTTTGAAAATCTGTAACACTGAGGAAGTGCCATAGGGCATGAAACGCGTCAGTGGTGATTGTCATGCACTGTACCCAAGCTAACAAATTTTAATGGAACCAGTTTCAAATTTTTAATTTGAAACTGTGTTCGAGCAAATCCGTTATGTGTGATGTAGATGAGAGTTCCTAGGCCAGGAACCCGGATTCAGAGACACGTGATGTCTGGAACCAATCGGAGATCCCTCACGCTGAAGTGAAAGTTTGGCTTGTGAATCAGGCAGGCCAGAAAATTTTGATCAAAGCGCTCGAACATCGCCCATTGTTAATGCTGAATAGTCAGATACAAGTAGTATTCTCTTGTTTCTAACTGTACATCTGACAGTTCAGCTCTAACATGTCTGTATTGAGAACGAATGATCTCTTCTGCAATAAAAAATCACAATTGTTACGTCTATGGCCACCTCTATGGTACAAGAGCAATAACAGTGTAGGTTTCACTTTAAAGGGGTGTTTCACCTTTAAGTAAACTTTTAATATGTTATAGAAAGACTAATTCTGATTTTTTTCCAGCTTTCAATTGAGGAGTCACTGATCCCATCTAAAAACAAATGCTCTGGGAGGCTACAAATGTATTGTTGTTGCTACTTTTTATTCCTCATTTTTCTATTCATGCCCACTCAAATTCATATTCCAGTCTCTTATTCAAATCAACTGCTAAGTTATTTGGACCCTAGGAACCCTAGAGCATTGAATAAAAAGATAAATAACACAAAAACTGAAAACTAATTGCAAATTGTCCCTAAAATTACACTAAAAGTTAATTTAAATGTAAACAAAGCCTTTAATAATTATTAATAAATAAGGCTCGGAACAGGGGAGGCCAATGGGGCCATTGCCCCCATCATTTTGTCACCCTGCTTCCGAAATTGCTAGCACTCACATAACACCATTAGTAGTTCAGGTGCGGCTTACTTTACACAATGCATACTCATTGCAGCTTCATCTTCCGTTCTGTTCTTGCATAAAGTTCAAATAGCTCAAATACCCACATGGGCCGTGTAATGAGGATGGGAGTGGCAGTGAGTTTGCAGCAAGTGAACAACTTGAATCAAAGGAGATGATTTTCAATCCGTTGATACTGCTTTTGTGGGGAGTGTTGGCTACTTGCCCCTGCCTGTATTAATTTAGGGGTGGTTTAAGAGACCACTTATGAAGAATAAAATTTGTTTTTATGTGCATTTCTCCTTTTCTTAATAATTATATACATACAGATATGGAGTGTGTCCATTACCTATAAAAATCTCATATGAATGGAGAGTGGCGGAACTTCACTATTAACTTCACTCTTTGATAAATATACCCCAATGTGTTTGCATAACTAAGAGTTAACTCTAATAAAAGCAATCTGATAAATCAGTGTTTTTATTTGTTTCATAAAATTTCTCTCTTGGTTATGCACATACATTATGTGCTTAAAGACTTGTGGAATGGTGCAGTATAGGCCCTGTAATGGGCACATGGGCATAATTATTAAGAAAAGGAGCAATGGCTGCACAAAAAATTAAATGGGAAGGAGGAAGAGAAGTGGGAAAGAAAGGCAAAGCATCTAACAGTAAGATGGCATAACACATATATCAGAGAGAAAAGTGTGAGAGAGGAAAAGGTGAAAATGTGTGGATAAAAGTAAGGAAATGTAGGGAACGACAACAAGGGGTAGAAGAAAAATATAAACTTCCTGAGGTCTATGTGTTGAGAAAATGAAAATAGCTGAGAAAAAATTGCAAGGGAGGATTACATTAAAAAAGGCAAGGACAGGAATAAAAATGGGGTCGATATTCACAGTGTCTCAATGACATCATGGGAGCGGCACGGTGAGGTTTGGGCGGGGTGGTGATGTCACACGGGTGGGTTGGTGGAGGGAGCTACGAAGTGACAAAAATAGGTAGCCCTACGCCTAG
This sequence comes from Xenopus petersii, assembly GCA_038501925.1. Taxonomy (NCBI): domain Eukaryota; kingdom Metazoa; phylum Chordata; class Amphibia; order Anura; family Pipidae; genus Xenopus; species Xenopus petersii. The sequence goes on from CM076676.1 coordinate 103,854,366, forward strand.
CTGGCTCTCCTAGAGAGACTATTACAGGATCTAACTGATACTCACTTAACCCTATGCTTGCCTAGGGTTCCACTCCTTCCTTCTTATGGCGGCTGGCCAAAAAGTCTTGAGATAACATTGCTCATTCATTATATATCATTACACAGTGCCACCTAGTGCTCAAAGCGGGGATAACTAGGGGTCAAGCGGTGACCGAGGAAGTGAGGAATTATTCCCTTATGATGACTAAGGATCCCCTTTGTGACCAATCCTTAGGGGAATGCACAGTAAATGGGGATACATTTATCTGTCCCCTACATTCTCTCCCTGGTGATTTCCTGGAAATAATTCATTATAGTTAACATGTTCTTCAGTAGCTTCTCTGGAGGACCACCTATCCTGAAAAATAAACAGAGCATAGGTCCAAATATTTTATTATCTTTTAAGCTCTTCGGGGTAACTTTCCAGAATATACCCTGGTACAATGGCATGCTGAAAGACAATTTACAGGTTAATTATTCCTGCCAGGCAAGTTATTTTTAAAAGCCCCTAGGCAACATACTGACCATTTTGCATGAGCATCAGTTAAGTTCATCAGTGCATAAGGGGGAGGAGCATAGCATAGCAAAGCCTTCACTAAGTATCATAAGTAAAGAAAGGAGGGTTAATTTGCTACGATCACTCCTTGTGGTGTTTATACAAATGGCCTGTAGATGTCACTGTGCCCAGACTTATACTGTGCATACTTCCTGACAGCTTAAAAGTGAAAGTTACTGTTGTATAATGGCTGTATGAGTCTCTGCTAATAAAGCACTGTTATACTCTACTCATCCTCGGCTACCCAAAACATAACACTTCTCACATCCCCAGAGGCAGGCAGAGAAGGTCCTTGACCCAAGTCATGAGGTAGTCCATCCCCTGTTCCAGCCTGGAAAGGGGGAGTAGTGACATCCAGTCTTATTTCTCTGAGGCAAAGCATCACTCACTCCAGGTTGTCCAGGAGAATCAGCCCTGTCAGAGGAGTGAACCAGTCATCACTCGTAAGTTGCCCTCCATCATTTACAGGGGTTGTGTCATTTACATAAGACTCAGTATCAGCCAAAGTGGGGGCTTGGGGCACTGGAAGCAAATGATTTTGGTGCCAGGTCTTGATCCTGCCCTCTGGCCCACGAATTTGGTACACAGGTATGTTAGGTAGTTTACCTACCACCTCATACAACTCTTTCCTCCATCTATCAGCCAACTTAGCCAATAATGTTTTGCCATTGGGCCCAAATTTTGGAGCAGTACTTTATCAATTGGTATGAACTCCTGGTACCTTTGCATCAAAATGCCTTTTATTTCCAGCATTTATTTTTGCATTATTCTCCTTAGTCAAAGGATAAGCCTCCTGCAGGCTTGATCGTAGACAGTAATGCTGTTGCCTTCCTACTCCATCTGTAGACACACCCAGCTGGATGTCAATGGGGAGCGTTTCTCTCCCAATCATAAGGAAATAGGGGGAAAACCCAGCATATCTAGCAGGGTTCGATTAAAGCGCTCAGGGAGAGCATACCCCTCAGGGAGAACAAGTGTGCTGCGACTCTTGCCAAAATCAAATAGGTCCAACAACTCCTTTATCAGTTGACTCTCAAGGCCTCTCGCTTGATCGGAGTGAATTTGGTTGGAAAGGCCATCGTGCACAAAGAATTTCTCCCATAGCACCTTAGCCACTATGGCAGCTTACTGTGGCAGTTGGGTAGGCTTGAGCATACCATATGTAATGATCAGTAACCAATAGGACATTGTCAACACCAATCATTATCAATGCACATAGATTCCATGTACACCAAGTCCATCGGCCCTGTTATCCTTAGGCATTATATGGGGGCCTCTCTCGTGGGCAAGGTTTTCCTCTGCAGGCAGAATACTCATCTCCTACAGCGACAGTGACAGCCTCCCTCATCCTGCACCAAAAGAACCTGTCATGCACTAGGCCGTAGGTTTTCTCAACCCCTAAGTGTCCATGCTGATCATGCAAGCTCCGCAAGCTGTAGTTAGGATTTAAGTCAAAGGGTTATTGCCTGTTCATATAACAAACTGCGCCCCATTTAAATATTCGTAACTTTTCGGTGACAGTCCATTTCAATGCCAAAAATTCCAATTTGTGTAAGGGCTGAGACTCCTACTGACATATGCCACTGGCTTTAACCCTTCTGGCTACTCTTTGTGTAAGATGCTCCTTATCCATTCATAACTGACATACACATGCAAACCATAGGGCCTCTGTGGGTCAGCATAGGTGAGCACCAGTGCCTCAGTTAGCTTCCTCTTAAAGGACCAGTAACACTAAAAAATGTTGTATTAAAAAATCCATTCCCCCCCCACGAATAATAGGTCTACCCTGCATAAAGTTTATTAAAATCAATACTTTATTAAAAAAATACTGTTTGAAAACACTACTTCCTGTGTACTGCAAAACGGCAATAAGGAGACCCACTCTGCAGCTCTGCACTCTGCATCTTCCCCCTAACCCAACTTCTGCCAAAACCGGAAGCTAAGCGCTACAACTGTGACAGCAGCCCATTCTATTACACAGCATACAAGCCGGATTTTGTGGGAAGTGGCAGCGATCCCCTCGTAGTGCAGGACTGTGGAACACTGAGCGCTGCCCCAGTGCTCTCTCCCATGCTAGCATGCAGCTGATGACAAGCCTGAGGAAAATAAGAAGTCGGCACCTGTGCCCCGCACCCAAGCCCAGAGTCTGCAGCAACTCCGACCCCAGCTCCGACAAGAGCCCTCAAAGCCCCCCGGCGAACCTAAAGTCATGGAGGAACAGAAGACCCGGGATTGCTGGCAACAATGGGCTGCTCTTTGCAGTTGAGCCCCAAAAAACAGAGCCTCACGCATCAGAAGAAAAAAGCAGGACCAGAGCCGGCCATCACTGCACAACCGACACAATCTCGCAAAGCCAGCGCAGACACGACACTTCAACATCCTCCAGAGAGGATGCAGCGACTCACAGCTGTAATCCAGCCTCCATGTGCAGTCTGCCTCCGTTTTACTGCCTGGTGAGCGACTTTGCTCCAGCATGTTGGGCAGCTGAGGATGTTGAAGTGTCGTGAACAGTGGCTCTGCAGGTTGTGCGGTGTGGCAATGGCCAGCTCTGGTCCTGCTTTTTTCTTCTGATGCAGGAGGCTCTGTTTTATGTGGCTCAACTGCAAAGAGCAGCCGATTGTTGCCAGCAATCCCGGGCACACAACCTCTCTAAGTGATTCCGGCTTCTATTTGCTAGCTTATCCATTTTACTCTGAATATCACCTTGATCAGCAGGTGGCTTGCACTGATGGGTTTGATGCCTCATTTGTCTCCATCGGATGCATTCTAGATGGGCTGTGGCACTAAATTGACTGGGGGTGGAGGTCTGCAGTATCTTATAGTGGTATTCTCTTTCCTCCTTGGGGCTCTGCCAACTTCCTTTTTTTGGTGTCCCAGAGGGAGTGTGAAGTGGGTGATCTTTGCTCATACTAGGGGTAGCTGCATACCTAAGCTCAGCCTCTTGCTCCTTTACCTTGTTCATAAGTTCACTCAATGTTAGCGGATATCCATGGTGGTACATGATGCACAACTCAACTGCAACATTGCATCCCGCACATGAGCTGATGTTGCCTCTTCTCGATCTTTTGGATGGGGATTATTTTTATGTATTAGTTCCAGATCCTCTACCTGTCTAATAAAAGTGGATACTTCCTCGATCTTATTCTGTTTCAAACTCTGGAACATATGAAGCCAAGTATAGGGATTGTTACAAGTGCCATACACATTCTCTAAAGCTTTGAGGCACTCCCTAGCTGAGATGTTAAGGGAAAACTATACCCCCCAAACAATGTAGGTCTCTATAAAAATAAACCATTTTCGTAATAATATTCTTTTCTAGTAGTATATGCCATTGGGTAATCATAAATAGAAAATTGCCATTTTAAAAAATAAGGGCCGCCCCCTGGGATCGTAGGATTCACTGTACTCACAAACATACCAACAAACCATACATGTTAGGTCACATGAGCCAATTAACAGACAGAGTTGTGTCTTTTGCTTCCACACTTCTTCCTGTTACAGTTAGAGTTGAAATATTTCTGGTAAGGTGATCTCTGAGACAGCACACAGACCATCACAAAATGGTGGCTCAAGGCAAGAGATGTAAAAGTGCAATATTTATTTAAATATATATTCCAGTTTGGTAAGATTCTTTAATATGCCACTTAATATGATATGAACTATCTGTTGCATAAGTGTTCATTTTGGGGGTATAGTTTTCCTTTAATAGGAAGTAGCATAACCTCCTTACTGTTTGGATTGCTGGAGGGTGCAGATTTTCCTTTCAGTGAATCTTTTTCTCCTGCACTGTAAAATGGGGATACATCAGTTCCCCTTCAAGTACAACTTGTGGGGCATAACAGCTTCTAGTTTTGCTAAAGACTGAGAAGCAACAGACCGAAGCAATGGAAATGTTCTTTACAAGGAATGTCATTTCAGATGTACTTGTAAAAGTGTATGTATAGTAGTAACCCCTCTCTTAAAAAGAAAGTTGATGTTGTGTATGGATTTGTAAATATGGACATTTATTTTCCACATAATGGATCTATGCTAGTGAGAGTAATAATAATTAAAAGCAATGTTGTAAAAAGAATTAGAAGAGTTTTGATAAACCCCCGTAAATAGCCTACTGGATTCTCACACTAAAGGTGAGACAGGGTAGGGGCATATTGACATTCTTTTTTCATTCCAGCATCCCCTGCAATTAATTTATTTTGCTTCCTGTACCTCCCCCAATCGATTACACCAGGGGTCCCAATCTTTTTTAACCGTGAGCCAAATTCAACTGTAAAAGAAGTTGGAGAGCAACATAAGCCTGCAACAAGTTCCTAGGGTGCCAAACAATGTTGCAGTGTTAAGCTGGCCATAGACGCAAAGATCCGATCGTACGAATCAACGTACGATCGGACTTTCCCATCTCCCGACCCTCCACTAACCATTCAGATCAAAGTCTTTACCATTCCGATCAAATTAGAACAGATCAGCCAATGTTCTGCCCCTGACAGCAATCGTACGATACTTATGTCTGACAACACTAGTGACAGTCTCCCTCTGAAAATCGTACGATCGGCAATACACGCAGAGATATTATCGGCAGGCGACAGAAATTTTCTAACCTGTCCGATCGACCAAACGACCGATCTCCGACGGACGAAAAATGTCGGGACTCTCCACACATGGTCCGAAAATCGTACGAATTCACGATTCGTACGATCGGATCTTTGCGTCTATGGCCAGCTTTAGAGTGCAGCTGGCGCAGTTCAGGAGGGGAGCCACTGAAGGTGACATATGATATATAAATGTCTTTCTGCTTTAAAAAGTGACTGACAAACTTTATTGGGAGGTTTTTTCATACTATTAATTTGTTCCCCTGTGTGTATGTATGTGTTTATATCTGTGAATATATGTATTTGTTTATATCTGTGTTTTTCTCCTATCCACTTCATTTTTGCACTTTTTACAGCTAACCTGCTAGGGCTATAAGAAGTGGAAATGCAGTCGATTAATGAACATAATGGACTTGTGTCCTTTTTTTCCCATCTAACAGTATTACTAATTGAGGAATGTAAGTAGAGTATAGATAGCTAAAGTGTCTGCCAAGTTTCGCCTCTGGTTTTCTTGTTTATAGCTAAAATTCCAGTGTGTTTACACACCTCTATAAAGTACAGTAGTTTAACTGTGAGATGAGTTTTTTAAGCAACTGTATGATTATCTTCATATGCTTCTGTTACTAGCCTCAAGTACCAAAAGCCATTTAGCGCTTTGAAATATTATGTAATAACAAATGCACTATGCAGTCTGTGTATTGTGTAATATATATATAAGTAAACTGCTTTGTTTGATGTAACTGTCCAATTTTCCTGGCTATCAGAGATGAAAGTAATGCAATAGACAAGTTGTTTGTGTAATCCTGTGCCTCCTGTTCATTCATCTGGGTGCATGTTACTGGTAAGATGTTACACAGAAGGAACTGCAGTTTGTTCTTTGCAACTTCATGATTTTCAGCTCTTTAATTACCTATACCAGTGATCCCCAACCAGTAGCTCGTGAGCAATATGTTGCTCTCCAACCAATTGGATGTCACTCTCAGTGGCTTCAAATGTGCTTATTTTTGAATTTCAGGCCAGGAGAAAAGTTTTAGTTGCACAAAAAACAGAGGTACTGCTCAATGTAGGTTGACAATCCACATAGGGGCTACCAAATGACTAATCAGAGTGCTTATTTGGCACCCCAAGAATATTTTTCATGCATGTGTTGCTCTCCAACTCCTTTTACTTCTGAATGTTGCTCATGGGTTCAAAAGGACCCCTGACCTATACCATGTAGCATGCTTATCAATTGCATATTTTATATGTGTCTGGTATGATAAGGTGGCATTCATCTCTCAGTAATTCTCTTACTGATACCAGAAGCATGGAGAGGTCATTTATTGCACTTTATTTGCCCAACATTTCTTCATACATCTCTTGCTGATGCTACCAATGCATCCTTCTTCTCTATCTTATGACTATGTCATGGACACTTTGTTCACCCCCCTGATCTGTGCTATACTATGAACAAAGCAACTGTGTAATAAACAGGGCATGTGACTTCAGTGTGTATCCTGTTGTAGGGAGGTAGTGACCCCCTCCCCCAAAATTGCTGCGGTGGTAATGGCTAAATACATGGGTTAAGCACCTGCATCACTCTGTGCAGTGCACTGTGGGTTGTCACCTGCAGAACAGGTTGTTAATATATTTTACTTTGTAATGAGCCTCATCATACTACCTGATGAGTTATCAATCTGTGGAACAAACATTGAGTAGTTCCAGCAATGATGGTGCTCATAATATAAATAAAAAACATGGATGTAATTTAACCCTAGGCCCTGGAAAAACATACATCTGAGTGATTAAAGGAACTGTAACATCAAAAAATGAAAGTGTTTTAAGTAATAAAAATATAAAGCAATATTGCCCTGCACTGGTACAACTGCTGAGTTTGCTTCAGAAACACTACTATTGTTTATATAAATAAGCTGATGTGTAGCAATGGGGGCAGTCATTCAAATGAGAAAAGGCTCAGGTTACACAGCAGATAGTAGATAAGCTCTGTATAACTTAATGGTGTTATCTGTTATCCACTATTTAACCTGTGCCATACAGCTTATTTATATGGACTACAGTAGTGTTTCTGAAGTAAACAGATCAGTTTTACCAGTGCTGTGCAACAGTATATGATTCATTTTCATTTCTTTAAAACATTTCTTTTTTTGGTGTTACTGTTCCTTTAAGGAGAATAGCTGATGTTTGGTGGCTTTAGCAGAACTATGGAAATGTTAGATAAAAGAGATGAATATTATGTTACAGATAAGTAGCCAGTATTGAGTAAACGTATGTACAAAAGGAGAATAATTTAAAATTAAATATGTTTGGTAGGGCACTTTTATGTTTTTTGCATGGCAATAAAGCAACTTGTTCATGGTCTTAGGGTGTTAAAAGCGATCAGACGCTCTGCACAAAAACGCAGGCGTCAAGTCGGATGCAATGAAAATAAGGTAAGCAATAGCATTGTCGAATGGTGTCCCAGCGTTGATCCGACACGACTGTCGGATGCAGACGATGCGCACTGCATCTGCATCCGTCAGTCGTGTTGCGTCGGATTAACGCTACGACTTTATCCAACATTTGTATTACCCTATCTCCATCGCATCCGATTTGACGTCTGCGTTTTTGTGCAGCGCTACGGATCGAGCCGAAAATGCCCGTGTAGTCCTACCCTTAGAGTTAAACTACAAGGGAGATTTTTTAGGATGTTAGATTGACAGATTGCTTCCTACAAGTTGAATGTAGTAATACCTTGACTGTCAGATGAAAAAAACACACCAGCCAGCTTTATCTGATCCGACTTGCATTAGAGCGGAGTGGGATCAGATTTTGTAGCATCTCAGAAATTCTCGTGCTGTTGCAAGACAAAATAAAATCTGACCCACAAATCTAATAAAAATCTCCCTTGTAGTTTAACCCTAAGAGGTATAGTCTTGATTTTAAATGTTTGCTTTATCTGTCTTAGAAACAGCTACTATGTTGCCATAAATATATTCTGACACATTATATCTACATGAGAGTCCCTCACCCTTCCCTCACCCTGTCTTCTTCCCTACTGGCCCTACATCATTGTATAAGGAGGAAACAAGCGGTAATCCTAGAGTGCATTCCATGATGACTTACTTTTCAGGTTTGCTTTATATCAAATGGAATTTAAGAGCTGGACTTTACCCTTCACTTTGGCATGGGTGGTTCCCTTTCATTAATCTGTTCTTACATTTTTTCCTTACTGATTTCCTCTCAGCTGTTGCTAGTTATAACACGACGAGTTCAGTGAAGTAACAACTAAATTTTGTAACACAGACATCAATCATTATGACCCACAAAACAATAGGTTATTATTGTCATATAAATGATGTAGCACATTAATTGACAGCAGTTGCCTCAAGTCATGCATTTACTAACTTAATTCAAATTTTGCAAGAGAAATAAAAATACATTAAGCCTTGTAAATCAAATGCCAAAAAATGTATTTCATTTCTGTCTGCCCCATATATCCAAAGGAATACAATTTCAGTGTGATAGGCTTAAAGTAATCAAGGTATGCAGAGTTCTACGTCACAACAGGCTGCTCAATTACAGCAAAAGGAATCTCTGGGAAGGGAATCCAGTTTTTCCAGTTTTGCTCCTAAAATTGCCTTGGAGAGTGTGCAGATGAAAAAATATATAGAAACACTGCTTTCAATTGCAGTCAATTTACAAATAATCACTGAAGATGTTTACGGTTTATTATAAAGTTGCTTGGAATGGAATTTGCCTTCATTATAAAAAACAGTTTTTGATTGATCCTTTTTAATGAAAAATAAACTGAAAATTAATTTTGCTGTTCAACATTGTCATAGGAAATCCTTGTCTGTGTCACACTGAAGATAGATTTGAGAGTTACTTCCTTTTAATAAGCTTTAAGCTGTATTTAAATCATTATTATCTTTTGTAAAGAAATAAAGCTGCTGCTTGTTAGAGATGGGATTGTTTCCACTTATCATGAATAATTTTGACGACTGGCTTAAAAAAACCAAACCAAACAAAAAAAAACAAAAAACAGGTGCAGGCAGTAGCGCAGGCCTGCCCTGTAGGTATACAGACATTAGGCACACCTTCAGCTGCATTTACACACTGACATTAGTTGTAAGCAGGTGACACGTAGGCTGATAGACTATGTGCTAAACAGGTGGAGCGAGAAACTACATTTACCACAGATTTACAGCACAACTAATTTTCCTGCTTTGTTGCATAGTGGAGGTGAGTTCCTTCTTTCCCTTATTCTCAAATATGACCGTGTTCCCTTGTTTTAGCTGCCTGGTTTCCAGAGGGAATTTTACAGGCAGCCCTGGGATCTGTACGGGCCATTGTTACACTGTGACTTGATCCTCATGGTGATGCGAATGGAAGTTATTAATGTGCCTGTTCAGTCCATGGCCTGGAAGGAAGTTGTTTGCAGAGTGAACTAGAGCACATCAGCCTCTACAAACTGTTGATCAGCACAGAGCCCATTTCTCTTCATAGATACAAAGCTTGGTTTTCCAGTAAACATAACATCTAAACAATACATATTACTGCAGTGTGCAACAGTCAGTGGAGTATTTTACATGTTCACATAGGTGAAGTTGAAAAAAGGAACCAGATCTTTGAAGTGTAACCTTTTGCTTCAGAAATCCTGTATATTTATTTATATATATATATGTGTAGACTTTTGTTATAGAAGGTTTACATACCTTCAGTTATACATGTACTGTTCGTGCAGGGTTAATGCACAAGAGTAGGCTCTCTTTTAATATCTATTTATGTTGCTAAAAGCTATATAAGGTATACTGTGTTATGGTATATATATATATATATATATATATATATATATATATATATATATATATATATATATATATTAATATTAAAAAAAGTGTGGTGCCAGCACAACTCATAAATTCAAAGCATAAATCTAGTCCCATCAAAGGATCGCTCTCTCAGGTCTTATATACCTATATACTTCTGTCACTTACTTGTCCCAAGTCTGCTCTGCCACTAGCCTCTAAACTTTTGGAAAATAAGAGTATTAGCACATGGGCTGTTTCTTGGCCTGGCTGATAAACAGACCCTCTGCTGGCATCTGCTTACTTGTGTGTCTGCACTCATGTCAGCCTGGGTGCAGACACACGGTGTGGTTTTTGGCACTGAAATTCCCGAGTATGCATTTTTGTGCCAAAATCCGCTCCACATGCCTGCACTCAAGCTGAAATATTTTCTCTGGGTGCAGACACACAAGTGAGCGGATTCCATTGCTAATACGCAGGCCATGAATCAGCTGCATGTGGCATTAGCCTAATGTTTTCTCTTACATGGCTCTGTTCTGATCCACCTCCGTTGCCTTTGATAATATTGACCATGTCCTAAGGCTTAGTCCAAACCAGGCTATTTGGGGAGATTTAGTGCCTGGCGTCTAATGTCCCCGAACCGCTTCCTCTTCTCCTGTGCCAGCTGTAATGAGAGTCGCCTGCGTTATGACACACGCGGTGCTTCGCTTTCCGAAGTTGCTCGAAGTTTCCTCAGCAAGTTCGAGCAACTCCGGAAAACAAAGCACCACGTGTGCACAGGGAAAGAGGAAGCGGTTCGGGGAGATTAGTCGCCTCAAAGAAGAGGAGATTAGTCGCCAGGGCCCTAAATCTCCCCGAATTGCCTGGTGTGGACTAAGCCTAAAGCAAATATTTAATTCCCTTGGTATCTGTAATCAAGCTGCATCCTGGTTCTCCTTCTACCTTTCTAACCAGTCCTTCTCTGTAACCCATCCCTTTTAGCGCAGGGCCTAACAAAACAAACCCATCAAAAGTAAAATCTTGGTAATTTTATGACCCCCCATGTAGATTGTGATTATCATCTGACTCAGAGCTGAATGTACCCACATATCTGATTAGTGGTTGGCTTATGGACAATCCAGATCAGTGCAATTTGGCTGTGCTATGTAGCTACATTTTTGATATTGAACTAATCCACTTGATGGCAACTAGGTTGTTATACAGAAAGTCAATGGAAATATTTTCAGTGTGTTTAAAGATTCTGCAAGCGGTGCCAGTTGCGCTATTTAAAAGACTTTTATTTTAGAAACGGGCAAATTACTGATTCCAATCCTATAGTTTCCAATTATACAGTATTATAAATCATAATCACCATAAATAACCTCAAAAACAACTTTATATACATTCTTAATGCTGCTTCTGTCTGTGTGTCTTTATATTTTAGATTGTATGTTGTTTAACGAATCATCATAATTTCTTAACTAGTATTCCAAATGTGTCTTTTGCAAAAGCTTTATTTAACACTTGTTAATGTGGATATCAAATGGGCTAAGGAGTTAAAATGAATGAAGAATTTAAGCCAACTATACAGACACACCCATCTCTTTAGAATGCTGCTTGAGAATGAATGAACGAAGTGTTGTTTCTTGTGAGTACTGTCCGTGTACAAAAACAATGGGAGTACAGTGTAGGAATGTTACAAAAGCTGTTACAAATGCCAGGGGAATGATATATGCAGGGTACTGATTTCTGGTTAGCCGAAGCTACTATCTTTTGTGTTCAGGGTGGAGAGCCCTTCAGTATTTGTGCAAGGAGGAGACAATTTAAAGCTGATACAAGCTTTATGTTCACACGGAGCGGGACAAAATATATTGAGACCAAATAATTTTTTTCAAGACTCAGTGTGACATGAAAACAAAATATTTTAAGGAAAAAATGTCATATCAACGAATATTTGTGTACAACAGCATAACTAAGATACTGTGTCACAAAGCACAATAATTGTAGGGTTCCTTATAACTTGGGGAGTAAGACATTTCCATGGGACCGGCTTATCAGTCAGGGCCCCACAGCAGTCACAGGGTCTGCTTACTTCATTAAATGTACATTTGCACTTAAGCTGCTCCAATTGAATCAAAAGGTTACAGCATAACTGGTAGAGATGCCGGTGGTTTTGTAATTTGGGTGCATTTTGGCCACACGCTGTTCTGCCCCTGGCCATTCCCCAACAGCATGTTCCCAGCTCTGCCTGTTTTTGAAGTATATTGTGATATACTTGGGTGTGTTCCTGTGGTTTTCGTTGGAGGGTAAATCAACAAATCAGGTACAAATCACAGGAAGCTGATGCCTGAACTGTTAATGTGACTAACTGGGTGGGGGGGTCAAATATAATCAGTTTGTCTGGGTATGTGCCCTGCAGAAACCGTAGCTTTAACATGTGCTACATGATTTATCTAGGGGTAAATAACTAAACACATGAACGTTTATGGGTTTATTGGGGGAGTCCTGTTGGCATGAGGCTCAGCCATATAGTTAGTGCCAGGTGCAGGCACAAAGGGTTTGGTTACATCGGCATCAGTATCTGTGTTATGTTGGACTCTGATGCTTTTATTTCATTGGTGTCCTTACATTATCATACATTAAATAGGTTCTGTTATTTTCAGTATAGTTAGCAATAGGACGGACACAGAACCTTTTCATTCTCTATGGTCCTGCCATTCTTATTTTGCTTGGTTGTGAATTTTGATTACTTGTGTTAATAGGTCTGCAGGGTTGACTCTCATATTTATTTAAGAAGCAAATTAGGCACTGAGATGGCATTTCCTTTAAACTTGCTTTTATCTCATTTTCCAGCCTCATTGCACCCCCACCTAATGGTTTTAAAAATTAGTGGTGAGCACAACTTTCCCTTGTGTGTGTGTGTGTGTATATATATATATATATATATATATATATATATATATATATATATATATATATATATATATATATATATATATATATATATATATATATATAGGATTTTTTACTAATGCTTTTGTTTTAGTGCTTACATATACTGGTGTCCAATATCAAAGTTAAAAGTGCCGTTAGGCAAAACGGACATGAAAATCCTTTATTTTACAGGATTACACACACAAGTGTGAAATGGTAGCCTCACTGGGTGTGTCAGGGAAGAACAGTAATCATGGTAGTAAGGGCTCTTACAGACAAGCGTTTTTAGCTGCGCTCCCCTGCGTTCTGGTTTCATGCGTTCAACCGCAGGAGTCGACGCACTGAATTCTTTTCAATAGGCTGTACTCACACAGACGCATTTAAGTGCCGTACGCAGGAAAAATACAACATGCTGCATCCCCACCTGCGTTCGGCACTTACATGCGTCTGTGTGAGTACAGCCTATTGAAAAGAATTCAGTGCGTCTACTCCTGCACTCCCCTCTGGCTGAACGCATGAAACCGGAACGAAGGGGAGCGCAGCTAAAAATGCACCAGTGAGTGAAGGGGGCTGTAATAGTACTCCAATTAACTGTGCAGCTCACCAAGCCTTTCTAAGCAATGCTGAGGATGCTTATGCAACATTATATTAGCTGCTATTTTTCCTTAGGTCCTGTTGTTTATTACAAAATCTAAAGCAGCAGGTTAGACTCCTACCTCAGAACCAGTGACTATTTCACAGAATATATAAACTGCCTATTGCTCATAACTAGTCCTCACTTAACTTGAGGAACTATAGCTCATGTGTTTCGTTATTGTCTGTATGAGTAAATTGTTTTGAAAAGCAAGATTGTTTTTCTACCCTATATTGCTATACAGCCAGTTATTGTAGTGTATAAATGTTATGCCAGTCACAACTGTTGTACACTTCAAAGGCAGTTGACCTAGTTATATTTTACTATAATTAGATCCACGTGATTTTTAAAGGTTTGTCTTCCAAGCATCACACACACACACACCTGTTAACAAGGATATTGGTAGTATGGGTTGCGGACTGATGCCCTACAACAGGACCGCTCCTCTGCTGGTTCTTGACAACCACTAAAATAACCAATAAAATAATACTTGTATATTACTATGAAATGGGCATAACAAAATTACTGTATCTGGCCCTTTTTAAATGTCTCTTCCCCTGCATGATTTCTCAGCTTGGCAGAGCAAAATTGTATTTATAAATGTCTTAAATGTAATATTGAGAATAATAACTATAAAATAAATATTTTTTTACATGTATCTCTACAAGAGACTGATATCATTCTGTCAACAAATTAGCAATGTAGTTTGCCATTCAAACTGGACCAGTAGGTCTGTATGGAGAAACCATCTTGAGAAGATTTCTGCTACTGCTTGTCTAATCTTATTCTCTTGTAACAACTGTGGAGTGTTGTAGATGTTCATCAATTTGCAGGGCTTTGGCTACTGTTGGTTGCTGTTTAACTTGTTTTGTGGCTCTAAGTTAGCCATTAACTCTTCTATGCTTCATAAATTCTGGTCTGTTATATTAGCTGGTTGAGCCAGTCATTCTGAAGTAGCTGAGATTATTTCTCTCTCTGCACAATAGCTTGTCACTGTATTCTGTGCAGCCATATGCATATGTTGGTAAAGAAGTTTTTCCCATTTTAATGGCAGAAAGGGTGGCACAAATGTATGCTCCTATATATATGAACAGAAATAAGCTTACATGTGTCTGCAGAAAAAGATGATAAGCAAAATATTGAGAAATAATGATAAATACAGTTGTACCCAATTAAAGTAGTTTGCACATATTTGGTAGAGATGTCCACCGTATATAAAATTTTCTGACTTGTATAATGTCTCCTAGCACTGAAAGAGTAGTCACAATGAATTGTGGTCTTGTGTAACTAGTTTGTCTAGTTGCATAGTACTTATGGTTTTTGTAACCAAATAGTCTGAAATATGTTGCTGCAATTCACTAACCAGCATTTACAGTTACAAAATCATTCTTAGGAAATATGCCTTTCTTCCCTTTCCTTGATACTGACTTGACCAATACTGTTGAGTAGTGAAGTATAATAATGTTACTTTTTAGATACAACACTGCTAATTATGTTTACCTGTGTCAACATGTTTTCATGGCACAGTGAGTTCTTGTACGGTAACTGATAGTCTTGGTGTCTATAGGTCGCCATACATTATAAGATCTTTCACCGATTTATTCAGATCGGCCCTAAGGCAAAGAGATCAGATTATGAGAGTTGGAGTGAGGTCTGCATCAACTAGCTAATGCAGTCCCCAATCCGATGGGAACATCAAACCTACCTGCTTGACATCTGGATGATTTGTGGCCAGAAATGGGTCGGATGGGTTCGTCAGAGGTCCCCATACACACTATAAAGGGTCAGTGTTTGGCCACTG
Source organism: Xenopus petersii (assembly GCA_038501925.1). NCBI lineage: Eukaryota > Metazoa > Chordata > Amphibia > Anura > Pipidae > Xenopus > Xenopus petersii. Next base: position 103,869,663 of record CM076676.1, read on the forward strand.
TAAGGCACTAAGGGGCGGGCATTAAGCAACTTCAGTGCCTTCACTTGCTGTTCCATTGCAGCGGATTGTGCAAACCTTTGCAGTTGTATACATATTTTGTGTATTTGTTTTTCTAGGTCACCAACCAAATTTCAAAATGTCTGATGGGGATTACGATTACCTCATCAAATTTTTAGCGCTGGGAGATTCTGGAGTTGGAAAAACTAGTTTCCTTTATCAGTATACAGATGGAAAATTTAATTCCAAGTTTATCACAACAGTGGGCATTGACTTCCGGGAAAAGAGAGTGGTAAGCTGTGTCACTGTGGTTTATGTTTCACTTTCTTTCCTTTTTCTTTCCTGATTTCAGTGTAACAATATTTGTAAATGTGGAGTTGTAGTCTGCACTTCTCTGGAGAGAAGACACTGTGTTTTAACCTTAACCTACCTTCAACCTAGCTGGGTGCAAGGCAGCTACTAGTAGAGCCCTTACTATATGGTTTAGGAAGGATCAAATAGTTGAACTATAACACTCTGGTTGAATAACCAAGACACCAGGATAGTTATGCCAAGCTTTACTTTAAAAGGGATGTAAAGGCAAAAAAATAAAGTAAATTTTTTACTTTCTTAAAAAAGAATCTATCTCCAATATACTTTAATTAAAAAATGTGTACAGTTTTTATAAGAAACCTGATTGTATGCAGAAAAATTCCCCCTTCATTTTACTTGCTCTCACTGCTGTGGATAGGAAACTTCAGGCAGTCCCTAACTGCTCTGCAGGGAAACGATCATACTTTGAAACTGCAGGGGGCAGACCCCCCACCTTACTTCCCAGAAGTCCAGCAGCTTTGTTTGTTTCCCTATAGAGCAGCCAGCGACTGTATAGAGATTTGTATCCTCAGATCCAGTGTAGTCTGCATATTCTGATAATTAATCAGTTGCTGTATCAGCTTATATGGCAGAAATTTTTTGACTTGTGCTGTTTTGATAATTGATGACGATCCCTAAGCTTAACCTCCCAACTGAAGCCCAGACCACACTAAGCATGTGCATAGTCTTGGTCTTGAAAAGATGTTTAACATAGTTCCAATATGGTGACTTCTTGCCACCAACTTTGAAAACATAAATCATTTGTCGTTTAATTGGGCTTCTGGTGCAGTAGGTTCATGTTTATAATTAGAATACAAAATACAGCATTTCTAGAATTATTCTATTTTAGACTTTAGTTCCCCTTTAATGTCTGCAGCTAATGGAGACATTGTGCAGCTGATATAATATGAAATAGCAGAAAACAATGCATAAATAACATTATCAAACATTGCAAGGGGAATACTAATCCCATGCTTTTCCTTCTCTTTTGTTTACTAATCCTGCCTATCTTTTCTGCTGATTCATTGCACATGTTCTGTGCCGCTGTCACTTACTGAGTTTAGGGACCCACTTACAATATACAGTACACATAGAATATAAATGTCACAATATAAGGCTGATTAGTAATTAATACAGATAATTACTACATGGCAGCACAAAAACCAGTGTAACTAGCATCAGAATTTAATAATCAGCCCTGTAGCATCAGCTTATATTACAGGCCAACTTATTTTCTGCTTGATAATTTGTGACGACCCCTAAGCTTAGCTTCTCAACAGCTGCTTAGAGCCCACTGAGCATGTGAGTGTCACAGACACTTTCCAAGATGGTGGCCCCCTGTGACAAGTTTGAAGTCCTGGATCATTGCTGCTATTGAGAAGCTTAATTAGGCTGGTGCAATAAGTTCAGTATAGCCATATTCATTTTTAGGGTTTAGTTCTCCTTTAAGGATATACTCTCTCTGTGCTTGTGTGAGTTTCCTCCCGGTAAACCAGTTTCTTCCCAAACTTCAAAAACATACAGTAAATTAAACTGGCTCCTGATTAAACAGAACATATAATGTGTATGCGATAGCCTTAGACTGTAAGATCCACTGAAAAGCACAAGTATGATAAAGAGGCTTTTAAATTCATGTACATTTTAGGGATAGTAGAAGATAAGCTGTATCTTATAGCTGATAATGTATAGCTAATAAAATTCCTGTGTGCTGTAATAGAACAAAATAGTTAATGCATTTTCCCACACAGGTATATCGATCAAATGGGCCAGATGGGACTACTGGCAGAGGGCAAAGAGTTCACCTGCAACTCTGGGATACTGCTGGGCAGGAAAGGTAACACTGTGTCATCCTTTCACAATCTGATTAACAAATTACTTTTTCAGTTCACCTATTGTTTAACATATCTTTTCTAGATGTTTAATTCACAGAGACTGTCTCTGGCAAATTGCCTGGACTGTTTCCAAATAAACAGACCAGTTCTTTGTTATGAGGATGATAAATTAAATTTTTGTATCTCTCTACCTTTCCTTTGTTTATAGCACAGAGCCTCCTGCGATTGCACATGGTAGACTATAATGATGGATGGCTCAGTCAGCAGCCAAGTCCTTAAACACAGAGACTGTGCAGTTTTTTTTTTAACTGAAGCACCTAGGGGCAAATTCACTAAAATCCGAAGTTGCGCTCAGGGGTAGCGTAAGGTTGCGAAGTTGCGCTAGCGTTGATTCACTAAGCGAAGCGAAGTTACGCTAGCGATGGTTAATTTGTATACGGCGCCAAATTCAAATTTTAATGGAGGAATGCCTGGGAAACCTTCAAAACATCAAATACATTTTTTTTTGCCTTACACATGTGCCCCCTGTATAGTTAAGTTGCCATGACTTTTGACTTAGGAAATGTAGGGGGGAAGGAGGGGAGCCCCAAAATATTTTTCGATCTTTTTCAGCCTAGCACCCATAATATAGAAAAAATGCCAGCGTTTTTTGGGACTTTTTTTGAACTTTTGTTGAAGAAATCCCTATCTACTCTATTGCGCTTCGCCTTGTCTGAGGTGGCGAAGGAAGTCTAGCGTAAAAGGTAGCGTTAAGTACAATGCGCGCGTTAGTGAATTTGCATAGTTACGTCCGTTGCGAAAATTCGCCAGGCGTAAGGGTGCGAAGTAACAGTAGCGAATGTACGCCAGCGTTCGTTAGTGAATTTGCGAAGTCACGAAAATGACCAACGCTAGCGAATTGACGCTAGCATTAGGCGCTTGTAAATTTGCCCCCTAATGAGCCCAACTGCTGTGGATAAGCAGGCCGAGTGGGCTGCCCAGTATTGATTTACCTGCCATGGTATTTCCTGCTCTTTACAGGATGGTATTAAAGTTAGAAGCATATGCTGCAGCCAGGTGGATAGAAGTGTATTTCCCAATGCGATATTAATTTGAAAACAATTAACTGGCCTGACCATAATTAGTAGTTACAGTTTATTTCTTTGGGGGGATACTACGGAATGCATATATGATGCATATGTTTAATTCTGGAAGCAATATAATGTGGATATTTTGACAGGGAAAGTATAATGTTCAGTTATCTTAGCAAGTTACTTTTACGCCTATAATTTCGTCCCTACCCATTTATTTTCTTTTGGCCTCCTATTTTTCATAGATTGTATGCACTTTGGGACAGGGACCTCATCCTTCCTTGAATTGAAACTCCTAGCACTTCTGTATTTATTGTAACTATGTCATCCCTGTTGTAAAGCACTTTGGCACACATGTGGTGCTATATACCATCATCGACTTCATATAGAAGAGGAGCAACCAAACTCACCCTTCCACTTTAATGGGAAATGCCTGACAGTCATACTTTTTTAGGATGAGAAGTTCCAATAGTGGTCCTGTTGGGTGTTCCTGTTAAGTGAAGGGGAGACTGTTGGCACATGGAACATGTAAATGTTTTCAGCATGAAAATCCTCAGTACTGGTTCTGTGAGGTGTCCCCTAATTAAGTGAGAAGGAGGCTGATGGCACATGTAACTCTTCTGCAGGAGTATTTCATCCAGCAGACCTCACTTTTGGAATGACAAATGCCTGGCACTAGTGACACTAGGAGGCAGCAATGACATTTTGGGAGCTTTAACTGCCTGCTGAAATTAGTTGGTGGAGTAAAGTGTTGTGTTCCAGCATTACATATATATCCTGTCTCCAGAAATCCTGACTCTTTCGGTAATTTGTAATGTTGGGCTTGGTCACCTGGGTAAGCCTGGGATAACACTCCTCAACCTAGATTAGATGAAATCCCATGCTTACAGTTTAAGCCTCTAAAAAGACTTGTATCTATGTTGAAAACAAATAGGAAAAAAACACTCCAAGCTCACCCATGTCCAAAGCAGCTCCCGTGTTACGTAACCAGGTGCTCTGCCCACAGTGTTCCCACTATATAATGCACACAAATCATGAAATTGGACGGCACTCCAGTAGAAAGTGGGCGTCAAGACGTATTATAGCAGCAGGTTTCTGCAATAAACCCACTTTCTACCGGAGTGCTTGTACAATTTCATGATTTGTGTAGCTTTGTTGAGGTTCATATTTGAGCTTAACATAAAAGGTGTGGTTGTCTCAGGTGAAAGTATTCTTATGTTTTAGGTTGCATTTGCAGTATACAGTGAGTCATACTGTACTATATTGCTTACAAGAAAAGCACAAGGTGCTAATATAGAAGTATCCATTTTTGGACCACGACTAAAAGAAAGATTCTGTGCAAATCAGCATAAACAGTAATTACACTGGTTTTGCCCTGTTCTTACATTCATCATTTTGATGCTATAAAAAGCAGCTTAATTAGGAATTTTTAACTGCAATGAAATATTGATCAATTAAATTGCTTTAGAAAAGATAAGTGCGTCATGGTGATTCATTACATGGACCATTATTGATCATCTTTATTGGGCTTTCTATTTAGGAGACACTTCCCTGCCAACCTGAATTGAATCTGCAATAAAAGCTACAAACAGCTGCTGTGTTCTCCAAACTAAAGCTCTCATGTTATATTTAGTCTACAGTATATATAAATATACAGCTGGGTGCCCAGTATCCACAGATTGACAGGCTGTGTGATTTGGGCCTGACTCTGTGGGTCACAAAGGAGACTCCATCAGCTACCTGATATGGTCCTTGCTCTGACAGCTAGTATTCCTGCTCTTGTAATCCAATTGTTTGGCCCTAGGGCCAACAATCGGATTAAGCCCGATGTGACAGATGCAGATATGGCTAATAAAAAAGCGCATTAGTATCCAAACAAGCTATATCATAATCAAAATTTGCACACATTTCTATAAGAGGGACTACTTTTGTTAAGAAAGTCTGGTCAGTCACACCGATTTCTGTCAATCTTTGTTGACATAGTAAAGCCTAGGGCCGAGGCAGCACACACCATCCTACCCTAGTGTTTCCAACAAAATACCGTCTTGTTCTGCTTGAGTGCACTGAGGGGTGGAGTTGCTGCTCACATATCAGTATAGAGCAGGAGTCACAGTTCAATACTAACAAGGATTTCACTTTACTTGAAAAACCAGCTATTCAACATTGTTTCTGAGTATCTGTAAGACTTGCAGATGCCTTCAAGTGCTTCTACTCTACGTCCTGTAGTCATCACCTTCTCTTGTTCTGCTTGCTTTGCAGGTTCCGTAGTTTGACAACTGCATTTTTCAGAGACGCAATGGGTTTCCTTTTGCTTTTTGATCTAACCAATGAACAAAGCTTCCTTAATGTCAGGAACTGGATGAGTATGTATTCCTGTTCTCCTCTTCGGACATATTAACCCTAATATAAACATATCAACTGCATTATTTCCTCAACTGCCGCTAATGAATGCAGTGTTACACATATTTGCTCTTATAATTGAGCAGTTTAGTTTGTCTTCACTGTTAATATGCAATACATTTCACTGCATAGACTGTGTTTGGATCAAAGGCAAATATCCTATTGTAGGGTTCTGGTTAAGTTGCTTCTCAAATATTGTAAGTGCACAGCTATAAAAATGTTATATCATGATAATTATGATAATGATTTATATCATGATAACGCTATGTTCCATCTTTTGTAAACATATTTTTATCTGGCGGTTATTAGCTCTTTTTTTGTATAAAAGTAATATACAGTTTAGCATAGGAGATAATATGTAAAATATCTGACACTTCTTAAAAATCCATCTAGCAAGGTTGCAGTTACTATATTTCATTTAAATGCTCTCATTACAGGCCTTCTAGCTGGGTTTTCTAGAGCAGGGGTCCCCAACTTTTTTTTTTACTTGTGAGACACATTCAAGTGTAAAATAATGTTGAGAGCAACATAATCAGGCAAAAAGTTCCTGGGGCTTCCAAATAAGGGTTGTGCTTGGGTATTGGTAGCTCCTATGTGGCCTTAAAGCCAACAGGTGGCTCTGTTTGGCAGTACACATTCAGGGCCTCTCCTATTCATATTCCAGTATCTCATTCAAATCAATGCTTGGTTGCTACAGTAATTTGGACCCTAGCAACCAGATTGCTGAAATTGCAAACTGGAGAGCTGCTAAATAACTCAAAAACCCACAAATAATAAAAAATGAAAACCAATTGCAATTTGTCTCAGAATACCACTCTCTACATCATACTAAAAGTTAATTTAGTAGTTAACAGCCCTACTCCATGTTTGGTCACCCTTTGTAGTCACTGTTTTGTTAGCAGCAGTATATGCTGGGGGCATTATCTGAGCACTGGTAATCTAATTATCTATCTTGCAAGGAACAAACATGTAGTAGCTTTAGTTTCCTTGTATGACCTGTTTAGCTAAAAAAATAACAAATTCTACCGATTTTTGTGATTAAAATGAGGTAAAAGTATGTTCAGCACAAGCCATATTCATTGAATTCATGTGTAAGAAGGGGGTGCACTTCGACTTTAAATACTTTAGTTAACAAGAAGCTCAGATTTAAAGGGATATTCATAAATTGCCAGATCTTACCAGTATATGCCTCAAGGAGGCAGCAGAAATCTTTTATATACGAGTGGTTTGTTGGGGCCCAAACTGACACTCTTGAACAACATGCACATGACCTCTCTTAGTGGATGTTAAATGTGAGACACAAGCTTAAAGGAACAGTTCAGTGTGAAAATAAAAACTGTGTTAATAGATAGGCTGGGCAAAAAAAAAATGTTTCTAATATAGTTAGTTAGCCAAAAATGTAATGTATAAAGGCTGGAGTGACTAGATGTCTAACATAATAGTCAGAACACTACTTCCTGCTTTTCAGCCCTATAACTCTGAGCTAGTCAGCGACTTGAAGGGGGGCCACATGGTACATTTCTGTTCAGTGAGTTTGTAATTGACCCTCAGCATTCAGCTCAGATTCAAAAGCAACAGATATGACCCATGTGGCCCCCCTCAAGTCTCTGATTGGTTACTGCCTGGTAACCAGGGTAACCAGTCAGTGTAAACCAAGAGAGCTGAAAAGCAGGAAGTAGTGTTCTGGCTATTATGTTAGACATCCAGTCACTCCAGCCTTTATACATTACATTTTTGCCTAACTATATTAGAAACATTTTTTATTTTGCACAGCCTATCTATTTACCCAGTTTATATTTTTATACTGAACAGTTCCTTTAAGGCTACAAACCTATTAAAAGTTATTGTTTAGCTCATAATGTATTATGTAATATTCCCCAGTTTGAGGGTGGTCGCTGTGTGGTTTTACATATTTCTGTTTCTTAAAACATTTTATTTGGGTCCCTATTCTGGGAGCTTTTGCTTTTGTCAGTGTTTGACATGTGGAGTTTTTAACCTCACTTTAGAAGCAGCAAGTACATTTCTATGTTTACATAGCTTTATATGTGTAGTAAATTTGTTTATGGATATATTATATATCTGCTAAATGCACTGAACAGCAGCCAGACCTCTGAATAGACAGGAAATGTGTGTTGGTTTGTAGCTTTACTGGACATTAATATTAAAATAAATATATGTGGTCCCTGAGGAAGGTCTTTATTGCTGACCAAAATGCTGGGCTTGTTTAATTCAGTATTTGGGCAGAGCTACTCTCACTGTGCACACTGTTTCTAAACTTCTCAAATCAAAAGTCCAGCTGACATGTTCAGATATACAGGCTTCTATTAGGTACTTAGTGTATGTATTCTCTGATAATAAGAAATAAGTTTTGATTGGAGTCCAGTGTTTTTAAAGTACAAGTCACAGTATCCCTTTTGTTGTTGGAACATGATGGTAGTTTTAGTTCAGCAACCACTGCAGAGCCATAATTCAGACATTCTTCCATTGTCCAATACAGAAAATATGATAAATTATTTCTCATTTGTTACTGTTTTTATAGGCCAGCTGCAAATCCATGCATATTGTGAAAATCCAGATATTGTATTGTGTGGCAATAAGTGTGATCTGGATGATCAGAGAGCAGTTAAAGAAGAAGAAGCCAAGGAATTTGCTGAGAAATATGGGTGAGTAGTTTCCTTCCATGTATTGTTCAGGCTGTGACCCATAGCTTGCGTGCCCAGACTGAGTATAATGGTCTGTATGTTACTGCCTGCACTAAATAGACCTGCAGCACCACTGAAAGACATTTTAAGCCATAATTTATCTTTAAGATTTAGCTCCCAACATACAGAAACTTCATATTTCTGATTATGTTCTAGTTATACTGCAAAGCATTGTTGCAATGACATGTTAGGGCTTATTTACATGAATTTTTTATCAGGTAGGCTACATTTCTGCAGAAAATGCAACTAGTGAAACATTCTTCTAATAATCAGTTCATATGGCAGGCTAGGGCAGTATTTGCTTCAAAATGTGCTGTTCAACATGCAGCATGCCTCCGTTTACAGTACAATGAATGCACATAATTTATCTCTGGCCCTAATAAAAGACATGCATTGTCCTTTTATCCCGTGTGCAGTAGAAAGTTGATATAGAGGAGCCCATAGGAACATGTACATATATTTAAAACTTAAATAGATCTGTTTCCACCCTCTCATGTTTCTTGAAAGCAGCTCAGTAATCTGTTATATGTATGTAAAAATTTGCAGCAGCTTGATCTTGTCCCCAACTTTACTAAACAAACTCAACAAAGTCTGATACAAAGCAACATACAGTTTCATACATTAGTTGCAGGCATTTATTAGCTGCTTGAGGGTGGACAAAATCAGCCTGGTCAGCTGACAAATTTATAGCATGTATGAGATGGCCTTTCTGTAATTCGGAGCTTGCTGTATAACAGGTTTCCGGGTAACAGATCCCAAACCTGTACAGATAAAAGCTGTTTGCTATAATCACACACAACAGAAGTGCAGATGTGGTGCCATCTTGAGTTTTAGTTATAGCCATAGACTGTGAAAAACCTAAAATTACATAGTGCTCCTCTGAGCACATTTGCCATTCACATGCATTTTCTACATTTAGGGGTCTCTCAGTTATTCACAGTTTTAGACATAGCATAGTGTCAGTGATCCCGTGGTTATTACTGGCAATGCATGTGACAAATAGTGGCTGAAACAAAGTTAATGCTGAGCTAAAAGGCTGGTACAGGTATGGTATCTCTTATCCAGAAACTGGTCCAGAAAGCTCTGCATTATGGGAAGGCCATCTCCCATAGACTCCATTTTAATTAAATAATTCAAATGTTTAAAAAAGGATTGTCTTTTTCTTTGTAACAATAAAACTATATTGTACTTGATCCCAATTAAAATATTATTTATCCATATTTGAAGCAAAACAATCCTATTGGTTTAATGTTTTAATGATTTTTTAGTAGACTTAAGGTATGGAAATTTGTCTGGAAAACTGCAGATTCTGACCATTCTGGATAATAGGTCCCATACCTCTATCAGAAGTGTAATACCAAATGCTTTCCCTGATAGTGCCCATAGTGCAGAAATTGGCTTGCCCTACACAGAGTGAACAAAAAATGTGTAGTTGTTGAAAGTAGACGAGATAGTATACTGTAGAAGGAAAGGAAATGGTGAGTGACTGCTGCAACAAAAGTTAGTAACCATACTGTCAGTTAAGCCAAACAGCATTGTAGCCCAGAAATGGAGTGTCCTGGGAAACTACAGTTTTGTCTTCAAGTATCCACCAAATATATTTACCAAAATTGGCTGTTCAGTGTCAAAATATATAGTTTTTTCCAGCCTACCAACCTGCATTGTATTCTGGAAACCGCTTACCATAGGATTCTGTATGCATTTCTATCCTTCTTTGCATGTTTCATGCTCCAGCTGCAGGCAGAAGAGAGGAAGGCTGGTCAAAACAGCAACACCAGACACATTTAAATAACACCTACAAGGGTGAAATATTTTTTTAAAATCTACATTTCTCTTTAACACCTAACTAAGAAAAGCACATACATGCTGAACAATTTGATTAACCTGAATGTACAGATAATGCCTATAACTGAAACCCACCTTTCTCCTAAAATATATATATTTTTTTATTCTTCTGTACATATATATCAATGATTTTAAACAGTAGTGGTGTCCTGTTTCAGGCTGCCCTCCCAGCAGCTTAGATGTATTAGGGAATGTACTGGCAGCTGACATGTCTTTTGCTGCCTAATCCATGTGTTTCTTTGAGAGGAAATCCTTTGTTGAGCGCTTGAGAACTGGAGTAGCCATTTACTGTCAATAATTGTGTTTTTCTATATTCCCAGAATCCCATACTTTGAAACCAGTGCTGCAAATGGAACCAATGTGAATAAGGCAGTGGATACCCTTCTAGACCTTATTATGAAGCGAATGGAACGGTGTGTGGACAAGTCTTGGATACCTCAAGGGGTGGTGCAATCCAATGGCCACAGCTCTACAGAGCAGTTAACTGAGGAAAAAGACAAGGGAAAATGTGGCTGTTGAGACCAAAGCTTATTTTGAAAAAAAAAAAAAGATTCTATTTTCACCCCCATTTTTAAAAAAAATATTTTTTTAAAACTACATTTAAATAATTGTTCTGTTTATAAAATTGGCCATTACAAGACAGCCTAATGCCGCAGGCTTACAATCCGGCTATGTACCAAATGACATTTCCTAAGCATAAGGATTCTCATCATCAATGACCTCATGCAAGGACACCTACTAAACCAATGAACGAATTGGTCACAGGCTACTGGCTATGGTAGCATTTTATTTACAGCCTTTTGTCTTACAATATTGCATATAACAGTATTTTCTGCCTTTCTCCAGAAGTAATCTTATAGTACAAATATTTAAACTCTTGTTTTTATATAGAAGATGCTCTAAAATTCTGTATAGTCTAATCAGAAATGTGTCCCAGCCCATGTATGTAAATGTGTCACTGTTATAATGAATCACTTAAAGATATATACTGTTTTTGCAATTCTATCATCATCATCATTTATTTATATAGCGCTGTCAAGATACGCAGTGCTTTACTGCAGTTATAGCAAACAGGGAATAAATGGTGGATAACAAACAAGGATTACAGAATACAATTCTATAAAAAAAAAAAAAAAAAAATATATATATATATATATATATATATATATATGTATACTATTGTTTATGTTTCAACAGGAACTTAGGCAGGCCCAGATTTGCGGCAAGGCCACATAGGCCCGGGCCTAGGGCGGCAAAAAATAGGGGCGGCATGCCGCCCAGCAGCATTATGGGGCTGTTCGCGTTGGCGTTCAACTACACCAGCTGCGCCGGTGTTTATTCGCCGCCCGCTGGGAAGGCGGGCGCTAGGACCGCGCGGCCGGAGAAGAAATCCGGCGCTGAACTTAGGGCAGAAAACTTGTCAGCAAAATTTCATCAGGGCTGGTGCTAAGCGATGAAATTGTATGTGCCACGTGTACTTTTTGTGACCCTTTTGGATAAACCCAGTTCCGTAACTGGTCCTGGTGAGACTTGCTACACAAGATCTCTGTTGGGAGGTGCCAAATTCTAAATGTAGGTTGTAAATGTTGGATTTACTTCTTGGAAAGTGGCTAGTTTATACAATATACAAGTACATTGTTGATTCTCTTTTACTGTCCTGTTGGTGTTATGTTGGTGGGCTCTCTGTTCCATATGATTATTAGTATTTGAATTTCAGACCAGATACAATCAGATCCTGCCTTGAAGGTATTTAAAGAAATATTTAATATATGTCACAATATTTTTTAAATATGGTTTATCTAAATAACAAGAACCTGCTTGCTGTGGCTTTCAGTACTTCAACTTAATTTATGCGTATGGTTTCCAGCAAGCAAATGGTTATAATATAGAATAAGCAATAGAAAGCATGGAGCCATAACAAGCATACTAACACATATTCAAGTGCAGTGGGAACATATATGTTCTGTAGGTTCATACATTATTTTTAGTAATTATTTTTTATACTTTGGTGAAAGAGAGAGGGGATTTCCATATGTCCACTTGTGATACATTAATTTGAACAATCTCAAAGTTCTTTTTTTTAAAGTTATAAGCCTTTGCTTTTCAGTCCATAGGTGTATCTCAAACCAATAACGTGATATGTCACATTATAAGGGCTTATTGCACAGCTGATTACATGACAAAGCCCACAAAGTTGAATCTAACCTATTTCCATCAAACCAGCCAGGGAATTTACCAGAGCACTATCATTGCCCAGAGAGGAGTCTCTGTATCCAGCTTGCACACATCATGCAGTCAGGTTACTATGTTTTAATTAATGAGTGCTGAACCCTTCCTGCCCAGTTCCTGTCCTATGTCCCTATCCTACTTGCAATCAAGTCCCATCAGTGACCTGGGATAAACCTAACGCTTACAATCACTTATCTTGCAAAAAATGGCCTACGCATTTTGGAGTTGTGAGACAACCAGCAGTAAGCAAGGGCCTGTTTACTCTGAAAGACATCATTAGACTGGGTCACCTAAAAAAGTGAATCAGCAGGCTGCTCATACGAGTCACATGTTTGAAAGCAAACATCTGATTAATTGATATGGGTGAAAAGACAAGGGCACACTTTTATTACAGTTCCCCATTAATGTGTTGCTAGATTGCATATGAAGAGGTCAATCAAATAGAGGTTTGAAAACCTGCTTGTGGTTGGGGTACTTTAAAGCTGCTGCAAAATATGACCGGGCATTATTTTAAGAGCTACAAAAATAAGGTCCCTTGTCCGCTACTGCAGTTGTCTTTGAATAAATATGGAAGCTCAAAAGAGTTTTGAGCCCCAGTCCATATTGGGCCCCTATATCAAAGAAAATGAATAATCGTATTGAAAAAAAAAATAACCGGACCCTCAAATAAGCAGTCCCCAGTCATAGGCAGTATACATATTGGGCCTCTATAACAAAGAAAATGAATAATCGTATTGAAAAAAAAAATAACCGGACCCTCAAATAAGCAGTCCCCAGTCATAGGCAGTATACTAGCTTTGGATAAGCACATTATGGAATGTTACACAGCACACTTACACATGCAAACAATACCTCTTTTAGTTACAGTTTTCCTTCAATATGAATTATGCATTCAAATAATAGAACAAAAGCACATCTGTGTTACTCCTAATTAAATGTTTGATTGAGCTTAATAATTAAAGCTACTGTAGATATCCTTGCAAGTAATGAGTGCTTTTTTTGTAGTAGTCACCTAAGGATTCATGAATGTTGGTTTTTCAGTACTTGGTAAATACTGAATTTATTTTGAATCTGAATCCTTTTTGCCTTGTTACTTGTTACTGCTATACATGCCTGTATTTTTACAGTCACAGCCAGCCATGTTGCTTGCTTTCCAAATGCAGGTACCCTTTTTGTTCTTTCTTGTAAGGTTTAAACCTAAGAACCAGTCTTCACAAATTGAAAGGATTTCAGTGTAACCAGAAATATAAGTTGTCTAATTCAGTGCCATGCAATGTTTTTACTTTCTCTAGTTTTTTTGTCAGGTACACTGACATTAAATTAGTTGTACTTGTCAAATGAACAGGTAACCTGATTTAAAATGAATGCCTAAATGCCATATTTTTGTCAATATTTGTGATACTGGAGAAATATTTTTCTTTAACAAGATGTTTTACAATAAATCAAATATTAAAGTTTATTAATGCAAATAATTTCCGTCTCCTCTCTGGGATTGTCTGCGGAGGTGATTTCTGCAGAATAGGAGTTGGTGGGTGGGTTCGCCTACGAGGTAAGAAAATAAAACGAATAAAAAAGACTAATATTGCTGAATCTTCTCTGCTGCTTTGATTTCAATTTAGAAAGGGGAAACCCTGAAACATGCCATGTATGAAGGCACAATAAATCAGCAGAGAAGATTCCAACATATTAGTCTGTTTTTTTATTCATTTTATTTATTGGTTCTTGATAATGAGATGGTACCATCTTCCTGAAATTAACAGAGTCAAAGGTGCACCAAAGGACAACTAGAATTCTGCTAATATTTTAGAACTATGTCAAGAAAATCACCAGTTTACTGTCTCCAATGGAAAAGAAAATGTCATTCTAATCAACTTTCCGATATTAATTAATTATACATTTTTAGTGGTTTACAGCTGTAAATGTAATTGCAACTGAAAGCAATTTATCCCTTTCAGTTATCTGGGCCAGACCAATATAGCAGAAGTAGGTTCCTCTGTGGGTGGCTTAATCAGCCAACTTATGATACATTGGAAGAGATTCAGAGAGAAAAAGGTTTATCACGTGAAACTCATGGATGAGATTCGATTTGAAATGCAATTCAATGTTTATCATGTGAAAACTCTATTGAAGGCTATGGGAAAAAACTGGAACTGATTTGGAGAAAAGTTTTTTGTCCTTGAATTGAATCTCATTCATGACATTTATTAAAAGATCTGAATAAAAAAATTACAAACGGAAAATAATGCACTTAAAAAAGTGAATACAAAATTTAAAAAAAATTCTAGTCTTTGGACAATTCCTAGCAAAAAAAAAAAATCCAAAAACCTCTAAAAGTCTAAAACGGTCCAATAGGATCAGCGCAGTTCCCATTGACTTCTTTAGGACCTCTGTGGAAAAAAAATTGAAATTCGATTGTTACTAGATGGGCCCCTAAAGGCCCCCATACATGGGCAGAGATACACTGCTGACAGTTGGCAGCTTATTGCCTGGTGTATGGGGCCCTCCAATGGGCTTCCCTAATCGATATCTTGCTGCAACGGTTCGCTGATGTGGTCCTCGATCCAATGGCCCAATATGATCTGATCTTTGGGCCCTAGGGCCCACGATCAGATCAGCCCGATATCGCCCACCTCAAGATGGGAATATTGGGGAGAGATGCGCTCATTTGGTGAGGTATTTATGG
Source organism: Xenopus petersii (assembly GCA_038501925.1). Taxonomy (NCBI): domain Eukaryota; kingdom Metazoa; phylum Chordata; class Amphibia; order Anura; family Pipidae; genus Xenopus; species Xenopus petersii. The sequence continues at coordinate 103,884,772 of CM076676.1, forward strand.
CACAGCTTTACAGTAGCAATTGCATTTACAAATTTAAAAGCATTACTTTCAGTAATTTAAGGTAGAATTCGATTGTTTCTTCCTGTATATCTGACGATTTAGCTCTGCACATGTGTATTGAAACAAACTATCTTTCTTGGAAAGATATTTTTCAGGAAAGATTGTAATTGTAACATGTATGCTGCTGTGGAAGTGGCCAGGAAAACTGCATCTCTAAGTAACTGGTCCAAGGGATCCACTAAGTACTTGGGTTTACATCTTTCGGTATCACTAACATAGTGTGATTTTAAGGGCAATTTGTTTGGAAAATACCACAATAGTCTATATACTACTAATGGGGTGTAATCTTTGCAGATGATTCAAATGCTAGTGGGGCCCATTTCAATATTGTTTTGTATTACATCCCTTAATTAGCACTGGCATCAGTCAGCATAGGGAGATCAAGGAAAGCATCAATTAAAATCTGAACATAAACACCAGAAAAAGGGGTCAGAGCATCCTGAAAACCCTGCAGCAACAATGATGTCAGATGTCTCTTCTTAGAATATTGGGTACTACTATAGAAACTGGCATCTTAGTCAGCAAGTGACCTTTAGGAACACTGAGTCCTCACATCACGCAGAGTATGAAATGAGGAATATTATGAGATGCAAATGGCTTTAAGGTGGTAACAAACAAAAATGAAAAGTAAAGACAATGCTAGAGTTAAGTAATGACATTTAAAGCACAAATATAAGTGAAGAGAATTTTGTCTTCTGTGTATAATGTCTTCACAATGCCCAAATGAGGGACTAGCTCAAATGATGGATCCACAGCAGTAGTCAAGTATGTCCAAAATAAACAGTCAGAGGTTTCCCTTGAATTCTGGAGTGTGGGCCATATTTGTGCAGCTGAATGCTGCCAACTCTGCTCGTCCAAGTTTGTTCATGTGTGGAGGCCTCCCATCAGCATGCCTGACCAGTATCTTCACAAAAGATGGTGTAAGGATGTATGTCCATTGTCCAGTTGAAAATGATGATACAAGTTTTGTTGATTGACGTATAGGCCTTTTGTGGTTTTGCTTAAAAAAAAAAAAAATCAGTAGACACAAAAGTGATCTATAAGTGTATAAGGATTACTGTCACTTGTCACACCGTGCCTGTTGTGTTTGTCTGGTCCCTACCTGCTGTCATTCATACTCAGTCCAAGCAATGGTGCCCAGAGCTATATGTAAGGACATGTTCAAAAGGGAGGAGGGTTTTATGATTTATGGTAACATAGGGCTGCTGTACATTGTTGCTTAGTTACACAGTTGATTTGGTCAAAAAAATACAAAAGTTCATCAAGTTCAACCCCTACAAATGACCACAGTACACATGTATCACACACATAAACAGACCTATTTATACACTTACCTATATAAACTATATACAGGCAGGAGCGCAGCGCCAATGAGGCAAGTTGAAAGACCCTCAGGTTACCAGGGGTGGCAAAAAGTGTCTCCTAGTACCTCCAAGAGCAGAATTTATGTTTTTTAAACCAGAAATTTGGCTCCTTAGCCAGAAACATCCCTACATACAGGTATGGGAACTATTATCTGGAATGCTTGGGACCTGGGGTTTTCCGGAAAACAGATCTTTTCATAATTTGGATCTTTATATCTTAAAGGAGAAGGAAAGTCTTTTTGCACTTGGGGGTGACAAATGTTAGGCACCCCAAGTGATTGTATTGACTTACCTGAAACCCGTGAGCTGGTGCTCCTATCAGCAGAAAACTGCACCGGCCCGGGGTTATACCAGTGAGCACCACGGAGCGATTCTCTTCCGACTTCATCTTCCTTTGCGAGGCTGCACATAGTAGAATGAAAAGCCAAACTTTAACTAAAGAGTCGGCTATTTCATTGTACTGCGCATGCGTCTTTCGCCGGAAAGTCGAGGAAAGAAGAAGCCAGAAGAGGATCGCTCCGTGCCGGTGCAGTTTTCTGCTGATAGGAGCACCGACCTGGGGTTTCAGGTAAGTAACTACAATCATTTGGGGGTGCCTAATATTTGCCACCCCAAAGTGCAAGATGACTTTCCTTCTCTACTAGAAAATCATGTAAACATAATTAAGCCAATAAGCTGGTTTTGCTTCCAATAAGGATAAGGATCATTTGTAAACATTTGGATAAAATGGAGTCTATGGGAGACAGCTTTTCCTTAAAGGAATACTGTCATGGGAAAAGATTTTTTTTTCAAAATGAATCAGTTAATAGTGCTGCTCCAGCAGAATTCTGCACTGGAATACATTTCTCAAAAGAGCAAACAGATTTTTTTACATTCAATTTTGAAATCTGACATTGCTAGACATATTGTCAATTTCCCAGCTGCCCCAAGTCATGTGACTTGTGCTCTGATAAACTTCAATTACTCTTTACTGCTGTACTGCAAGTTAGAGTGATATCACCCCCTCCCTCCCCCCCCAGCAGCCAAACAAAAGAACAATGGGAAGGTAACCATATTATAACAGCTCCCTAACACAAGATAACAGCTGCCTTGTAGATCTAAGAACAACACTCAATAGTAAAAACCCATGTCCCACTGAGACACATTCAGTTACATTGAGAAGGAAAAACAGCAGCCTGCCAGAAAGCATTTCTCTCCTAAAGTGCAGGCACAAGTCACATGACCAGGGGCAGCTGGGAAATTGACAAAATGTCTAGCCCCATGTCAGATTTCAAAATTGAATATAAAAAATCTGTTTGCTCTTTTAAGAAATGGATTTCAGTGCAGAATTCTGCTGGAGTAGCACTATTAACTGATGCGTTTGGAAAAAAACATGTTTTCCGATGACAGGATCCCAGAGGTTTCTGGATGACGGGTTTCCGGATAATGGATCCCAGACCTGTATACTGATACCTATACTAACCTAATTGTAGATTTTAGTATCACAATGGCTGTGGATATTATACTTTTATCAAATTAACCCTCCTACTGTGACATGCCTTTAATTTTCTAGGGATCCACTGACACATGAAGCTCTGCTGCTTAATTCTCCAGGGCTTCAGTCACAACAAAACCATCGCATTTACCTGAGGTATAAGTTAATCATTAAGGAAAACTGCAAATGCATCATGAATTCTTCTAAAGGCAATATACACTTTCCCCAAACTGAGACAGGAATTGCAATATCCAATGCTTAAGAATGCTTAAGAAACATATAAATAAAATAAAAAATAAATTGTGTCGGAAATGGAAATGCCCATTCCTATCACTAAAAAAATCTATATTTTACAAATGTTTACTTACTTTAATTTTTTCACTAAACATCCAACCCCAATCCTTTTATCGTCAGGGTGATTTAAATTGAAAGTGACACACCCCAGCCTAAGCTGCAGCTCAGTAACAGAGGGCATTTCAGTGGTAACTGCTTTTATCAGTTTCTCCTCACAGAATTCCTTATTCAGTTGAGAAGATGTAGTCAGACAACATACTCCGCCAGTCCTGGGGTGGCGCTGTGAGCTGGAGGAGCGCACATACCGTTCTGGCAGTGACGGAAATGTTGCTGACTGGAGTTTGGAGACTTCCTTTTACAGCTGGGGCTGGGAGCGTGGGTCGGTCTCGGTCGTGAGCCGCCACCATGCGAGTGGAAAAGTGTTACTTCTGCTCCGCGCCCATTTACCCGGGGCACGGGATGATGTTTGTGAGGAACGACTGTAAGGTGGGCGAGGCTCGGGAGGGATGTGCATGTCTGTCACTACTAGTTTGTAAACACATGCAGCTGCGGGGATACGCCAGCGTCTGGAATACGTTTGTGTAGCAAATCCTCGTGTGCATTAGTTGAAAGATATGAGTAACTGAACGTATCCGGTTAATCCGTGTATCCTGGTCATAGTTGCCCGGGTGTTTGTTGCCAGGGACAGGGCCGACCCAATTTTGAAAGGGGGGTAACTGGACTGATCGCATAACAACAGTAACACCATGTTTTTTTCTTTTAAGTGGGTAGTTACAGAATGGCTAATTCAAAGCAACTTCTCAATTGCCCTTTGTTTTTTTCTTTTTTTTATAGATTTGCTTTATTCACCTTCTTGTTCTGACTCAACTGATCAACTTTCAAATATGTCACTGACCCCCCCCATATCTTAAAAACAAATTCTCTGTAAGGCTAAATATATAGTGAATAAAGTACCCCCTCTTGTAAATTATAAGGATATTATAAGTTACCGAGGAGTTTCATGACCATATAAAAACATGAGGCAGAGGTAACTTCTAATATTCTCATATTTTGCAACTGGGGGTACTTTATTTATTATAATACAAATTTCAGTGAGTCGTGACAGAAATGACATCAGAACTCACCGTTTATAACTGATGACATCAGAAGTCATTGTTTATAAGGATATAATTTACAAGATATTCATGGATTTTGTGTATTATATATTGTTATTGCTGCTGTTTATTACTCATCTTTCTATTCATGGCCACTTATACTCATTTGCAGGTCTCTTGTATCAGTGTGTGGTTGCTAGGGTAAAGTGGATCCTAGCAACCAGATTGCTGAAACTGCTAACTGGAGAGCAACTGAATAAAAAGCTAAATAATTGAACAATCAGAATGATAAAAAATGAAAACTAATTTCAAGTTTTCTCAGAATATCACTCTCTACATCATATTAAAGGAGAAGGAAACCCCCTGGGCGAAGGAAAACCCTCCCCTGTGTTGCTTCCCCTCCCTCCTCCCCCCGGCTGGGCAAATGCCCCTAACTTGTTACTTACCCCTCTGCACAGGTCCAGTCCACGGAGTTCACAGATGCCATCTTCTCCCAAGCGATCTTCTTCCTGCTTTGACCGGTGTTTTTGGCGCATGCGCAGTAGGAGCTTTTCGCCGGTACAGATCTACTGCGCATGCGCCAAAAGTCACAAAGTGAATTCGGAAAACTTTGTGACTTTTGGCGCATGCACAGTAGATCCGTACCGGCGAAATGCTCCTACTGCGCAAGCACCAAAGACGCCGGTCAAAGCAGGAAGAAGATCGCTTGGGAGAAGATGGCGTCTGTGAACTCCGTGGACTGGACCTGCGCAGAGGGGTAAGTAACAAGTTAGGGGCATTTGCCCATTGGGACAGGTAGGCCAGGGGGAAGCAACAAGGGAGGGCGGAGGGTTTTTGCACCCAGGGGGTTTCCTTCTCCTTTAAAGGAACAGTTCAGTGTAAAAAAAAATAAAAACTGGATAATAGGTTGTGCAAAATAAAAATGTTTCTAATATAGTTAGTTAGCCAAAAATGTAATGTATAAAGGCTGGACTGAGCTGTTGTCTAAAATAACAGAACAGAATACAACTTCCTGCTTTGCAGCTCTCTAACTCTGAGTTAGTCAGCAACTTTAAGGGATTCCACATGGGACATAACTGTTCAGTTTGCAATTGATCCACAGCATTCAGCTCATATATAAAAGTTAAGTTATAACCCATGTGCCCCTCAAGTCACTGATTGGTTACCGCCTGGTAACCAATCAGTGTAAACCAAGAGAGCTGCAAAGCAGGAAGTAGTGTTCTGGCTATTATGTTAGACCTCCAGTCACTCCAGCCTTTATTCATTAAATTTTTGGCTAACTAACTATATTGAATTTTTTTTTATTTTGCACAGCCTATCTATGTTTCCAGGTTTTATACTGAATAATTCCTTTATAAGTTAATTTAAAGGTGAATACCCCCTTTAAAGTTAACGACTAAACTAGGAGCTTTCATCCCTAAGGATTACAATTAGATCTCTACCTCTATGTTAATGCTGTGGCGCTTCCTACCAAGTTGCTGTTTATTTTACAAAAGCTCTTGTTTGACTCCTGGCAATATGAGTGAATGAACTCTTGTTTTGTTATCTGTTTAGGCTTTTAGATTTTGCAGGTCAAAATGCCATAAGAATTTCAAGAAGAAGCGCAACCCTAGAAAGCTCAGGTGGACCAAAGCGTTCAGAAAGTCAGCTGGTAAAGAGTTGACTGTGGTAAGTCCTCATCTCTGCTCTCACTTGGTCATTTTCATTCACCCTTGTGTAATTTATCACTTAACTGGGGTTTATGGATGTGATTTTTCTAAAGGTGTAATTCTGTTACTGTAATGATCAACGGGCACCTATCATATGATTTTTTTCCCACCAGAAGGGCAGTCTAATATAGCTTGCACTCCTGTTGTGGGAAACAATACTATTTTGCTAGAAAACTCTTCTTGAATTTCTATTCCACCTGCACCTGGAGGAAACCATTTTGGCACATGCATGGGCATCATGACATAGTGGCTATCTTGCTCATTATGCCCATGTGTGTGAGACGAATTATTGTTTCCCCTAACTGGATTAGAGGGGATGGCACCTTGGTGAGGGAAATCTTTTTCTATTTTCAATTTACCTTAAATTGCTGTCTTGAATTTAATGAAAAATCACTCCTGTGCTGCTTTGCAAACAACACTCTCTCTGAGGCATCTTTATCAATTGTGACTAAACTCTATCCTGTTTTTAGTGTGATCTAACTTTTCTCTGATTGTGGTCTTAAAAGAAAAATAACTCTTGAAAAAAAATCTGCGTTATAATCTCTCCTAACTGTGTTAAAAATAAAGATTGACTAGATAATGCTGCAACTCTCCTATAAGCAAATGTACTGGGGTCCCTAGAGGAACTTAAGAAACCTGTTATATAGTGGTACTCCATATACAGACAAAGCCACTCTATTGATGAGGGCTACTGTTAGAGCAGTGATCCCCAACCAGTAGCTTGTGAGCAACATTTCGCTCTCCAACCCCTTGGATGTTGCGCTCAGGGTCCTCAAAGCAGATGCTTATTTTTGAATTTCAAGCTTGAAAGCCAGTTTTAATTGCATAAAAACTAAGTATACTGCCAAGTAGAGCCTCTTGTAGGCTGCCAGTCCACATGGACTACCAAATAGCCAGTCACAGCCCTTATTTGGCACCCCAAGGAACTTTTTAATGCTTGTCTTGCTCCCCAACTCTTTTTACATTTGAATGTGGCTCACTGGTTAAAAAGCTTGGGGACCCCTGTGTTAGAGTATGGAAAACTGCAATATGGTTTTACCCAAAATCTCAACACCACTGCTCAACCTGAACCCCATTGTGGGGCAATCTGAAACTCCAGCACCTAAAATACCTCCCAGATCCCCATGCATGGGCGTAGCACAGGATTAAGTATGTTTCAAATGTTATAGCAGAAGACAAACTGCTACCCTTCTCAGAACTGAAACAATTGTTCTCTCTCCCAAATAAAATGTTTTTTTAGATTCCTTCAACTGTGATATGCAATAGAGGCTCAATTTATTGACACAACCCCTAAATCACCAGAAATAATGGCCCACACAGCTGAGCTCAAAAAACCCCTCTCTCAATTTTATGCCAGCCTCATGAAGGCAAGCAGCACTCCCTTAAATAGACTCTATTAATAGTGGTAAAATGACATTCCTCACCTGACCCCTGATCAATGGGAGGACATACTAGAGTTGACCTGTGAGGGAATAATAAGCACAAGGGATAAATTACATATACCTGACCCCTCAACAACTACATAAAATGAACTCTGAAATGGCACAGGATTGCCCCAGATGCAAATAAGCCCCCACTGAATTTTTCCACATGGTGTGGAAATGCCCAAAGGTAAAAAAGTTTTGGGTTAAAGTAGCTAGACATATACATGACAGAACATACATCACACTTCCATTAGACCCTATAGTGTCCTTACTTAAACCAAAAACAAAAAAAAGTTCACGGCAGCCATCTTCCGGGTCTTCTTGTCTTCCGGCGCTTCAGAAACTTCCGTCCATTGCACATGCGCAGTTGTTGGAAACTGGGAAATTGCTCCAACGGGCATGTGCCGCAGCGACGGTCTCATTGGGTTACCGAAGATGGCTGCCGTGAACTTTGATTGCTGAATCTGCACTGAGGGGTAAGTAAAAAGTTAGGGGCATTTGCCCAGGGTAGCAGCTAGGCTGGAGGGAGGGTCTATGTGGAGTGGGAGGTAGGGTTTTTTTAATAATGGATTTGTTTCTCCTTTAACCGGGTCAAGGAAATATCACCTCTCAGAGCACGACATACCCTAATAATCATACTGTGCATGTATGCCAAAAAAATTATTGCACAGCATTGGAAATGGGCCAGATTGCCTACCCTGGGAAGACATGACCATAAAGCAGTACCTCTATAAAAACTTACATATCTCAGGAGAGGCTGTCCCCAAAAATTTCAGAATGTCTGGAGACAGTGGACAAAGATGGACCCTTCAGCTAATTTCTGAATTCCTCCCCAATCCCCCCAACGCAGTACCTGACAGACCCTCAACTGTCGCCTTTCCCACGTATATAAAATCCCCGCCTTGTTAAGACAAGACCTAGCTTATGAAAGTATTACCCTTTGGTACCAACTTCAAACCCTTGAGGGTATGGAAATACATTACTGAGTGTTAGGAAGGCAAGAAGACGTGACAGATCTCATTTATAAACACAGGGCAAATTTTCTCCTGGGCAGTAACCAATCAGTGATCAGCTTTTTTTCAGCCAACTGTAGGTTGAACACTGAAAGCAAACCTGTGGTTGGTTGCCATGGGATACTGCCCTGGAGCAAATTTGCCCAATGTTTATAAATGACCCCCACCGTGTTTAGTTTAAAGTTTTTGACCTTATTATAAAACAAGTATTTTGTACAATGTATAAATATACTGCTGTAAAATGGAATTTCATTATGTTCCATAAAAGAATTGTAAAAAAAAAATAAAGATTGTAAAAAGTCACAGTTGTTTATTTTTGCTGTGATTTTTGCAAATTGAAGAAAAACATAAATGCATTTAATAAATCTGCACCCTGTGTGTTTTCCCAATTAAACGTTTTTTCTGCTGTAAAAACCACGGGCTCCTGCATTACCAGGACTGCCTACAAGTGAAAGTGTGTTTATAGAGTGCAATAAAACCTTCTGCTATGAGGCCCCAAACACTTGATACAGAGCTCTACTCGTTGCTGTGCTTCTCTTGTTTTTCCCTAAAATAGCAATTTCAGCGATTTAAATAAAACACCCAGTATAATAAATATTTTAATGTACTTTAATCTTCACACATGAAACATGTAAGGGGTAGTTAAAAGTTAAGTTAACTTTTAGTATGTTATAGGATGTTCTATTTTAGCCTTCATTTTTCTAAAAGTTTTGAATTATTTGCCTTTTCTCCATCTTTCCAGCTTCTAGTTAAAATTGCTGCAACAATAGGGTGTTGGGGTTCACTGATTCCTATAATCAAAAACTATTGCTCTTTCTGTGGTGGTGTTCTCTCTATCCTGGCCCTTTTCAATTCATCTTCTAGTCTTTCAGACTCCTCTGCCTTGTTGCTAGGGTAAATTGGACCCTTACAACCAGATAGATGCTGAAATTCTAAACTGAGAAGCTGCAGAACAATACTAATTAAAAAAAAATCTAAATGAAGACCAGTTGCAGTTTAGGACAGTTGCAAATTGTCTCAGAAAATAACAATCTACATACGTAATACTAAATATTAATATGAAGGTACATGTCACTTATACCTTCCATGTGATTTTTGCAAGTTATTAGCAATGTGTTCCCAATAAGCATCATTTTATATATACATATATAAATATATATACATAAGCAGTATTAGACTGTAGTAAAACACAATTTCTGTGGATTAAAAACGGAGTAGTGTTTTTTCTCATTCTCATAAATCACATTTCATCATCTTAATCCTCTTTTGTTGTACACAGGATAATTCATTTGAATTTGAAAAAAGAAGAAATGAACCTGTCAAATATCAGAGACAATTGTGGAGCAAGACAGGTAACATGCCCTCTTCTGTTTCACACATGTTTCTAATTCATTTTGTTATATATTTATATGAAACTTGTGCTGAAAGGGGTTATTCGCCTTCAAACACCGAATTGGTTTCAGTTCACCAGAAATAACAACTTTTTGCAATTACTTTCTATTTTCTATATGTGACTGTTTTTGTAATATTGAAGTGTAAAGTGTAAATTTTCACCTTCTAAAGCAGCTCTGGGAGGAGGGGGTCACCGACCCTGTAAACTGTTCTAAATTGATACATTTAGTTGATACCTTTATTATCTTTCGGGCTTCTGAGCAGAATCTTGGTTTCATTAAGGGCAGCTGTTGGAATTGCAACAATAGTTGCTAATATTCAAGAGATCTTGCTGAGAAATTTATCAACTAAATGTTGCAAATTTGTTACAGCTCAGAATCTGCACCTGAATTACTGAGTTGCCAGACTCAAATACCAGAGACAGGAACCTTAAACTTTAAACTAAGATTTTGAAAAAACGGTAAAAAATAAATTGGAAAGTAACTGAAAAAAGTTTTTATTTCATGGTGAACAATCTGAAAACAATTGAACTGAAAAAAAGTGTTTGGAAGGTGAAGAGCCCCGTTAACTGTGCCTTATCAGATCGCCTCAAAGACGCGGCAATTAGTTGTCAGACGACCAATCTCCCTGAATCTTCCCGTGTGGCCCTAGCCTAAGGTTTGTGACACACGGGCAGATTCGGGGAGATAAAGTCTTCTGGCGACTAATCGCCTCTTCTTCTGGGCGACAATCTCACCGCTGCCTTTGCGTATCTTCCTGTCCGCTGTAATGTAAAGTCGTCTGCACTAAAGCACACGCATCGATTAGTTTTCCCGAAGTCGCCCAAAGTTTCCTCATGATGCAACTTTTAGCAACTTTGGAAAACGAAGGGACGGGAAGACACGCAAAGGCAGTTCAGGGAGATTGTCGCCCAGACGAAGAGGCGACTAAATCTCCCCCCGAAATCTGCCCGTGTGTCTCAACCCTAAAATCTGCTACTCTCGAGTTATCGCTGTACTAATTTATACAATTATTAATACACCCCAGTGAGGTTAAGCTTTGCCCCAGAGTCCTTTCTAGAAGACTTGTTCAGGAGATCTAGATTAACAGTAGGGCTTTAGGAGAAGAAAATTATTACTATGGGGAAAAAAAAAAAGAGTATAGTATTGATCTCTCAAATGTTTTGTTGTTCGATGGCCATCTACCTATGATTTAACACATATCTTTATATTATACTGTTAATTATTTGTAATCTACTTTAGGAATGTAATGCATATCTTACTTCTTTAAATATTTTTATGTAGTAATTATGAGCATTTTCAGTTACATAAGGAAGTAGATTTAGTATACTATTTACACATTACGTAATTTATTTATTTATTTATTTTTTTAAATGATGCCCTTCACTTTGTAACCTGCCCAATCCTAGAAGTAGTGGAGCATTCTTCAGATGACCAGTGATGTACTGAGCTCCAGTTCACATCTAGTGAAATATTTAATTATTCTAGTGTATATCCGACTTTTTCTTTTATTAGCCTTCTGCATCAACGCTGAATAGTATACAGACCATAATGTGAAGACTTCACTATAATTGGCTTTGTATTTTTTGTTTTTTATGGTTTGAATGTTTTAAGGAGAATGGACAGAGCCCTCTTCACCTTTGTGTTGGTTATTGGTCGATATATATGTAATTATGTACATTCTTTGTTTAAATCCATTTATTGTACAGTGCTGTGGAATATATTGCTGCTCAAAAAATACATTTAAATGATATCTCCTGACTTATCCAACCCTGTTTTTGCATGCTATTAACATTCTCCTTGAAATCTCTTCAGTTGAGGCTATGAAGAGAGTGGAAGAAATCAAGCAAAAGAGGCAGGCTCGGTTTATCATGAACAGGTAAATACATCTTGCTACCGATTTGTAAATATAAAAGCAGACGAGACAGCGCTTACAGGGCCATTTTCATAATGCTTTCTCTTCCTTAGACTTAAAAAAGGCAAAGAGTTGCAAAAAGCACAGGATATCAAAGAAGTCAAACAGAACATTCATCTTATTCGGGCTCCTCATGCTGGTAAGATTTGTTTAAAAATGTGCAAATATGCAAATCGATCAACAACATACCAAAATTATGCCACAGTGCTTCAATTTTTTAAACACTTTTCCTCTCCATAGGTTGTCTGTCAGAAGAGTTTATTTAAAACCCATTGCGACAATTGAACACCTGTTTTCATTAATCTGCCTGCATGCTACTTAATAAAGCTATGATCATTGGTTGCTATGGGTTACTGTACCAAGAGAAATTTCCCCAAATTTGTTAATCTCATCTCAGTTGCACATGATGCTGATTTTTCTTAATGCAAGACTTACTGATTTATCTAATTGATACATATATCTGTGACCCATTTGTGATGGTTTGTGTTTGTACTCACAATTCCTGATTTTAAATTGTCATTGTAATGGTTTTTTTCTTTTTTTATAGGAAAGGCAAAACAGATGGAAGACAAAATGGTTCAGAAATTACAAGAGGATGTGGACATGGAAGAGTCTTCCTAGGCATGTGCATCACCATCTGTTTGTCATCTTTGCTGTCATACCATCATCTTGTGTGCTGTGGAAACAATCTTTTGTTTGCAATTTGGACTGTAACTTTTTCACCGATTGTCAGCAGCATTGTTCAGAGGAACAGAGTGAACACACAAACAGCCAAATAATTGTGTGTACCCGCTGGCTGATCAATAAAAACTTTACTGTTTACTGTTTTGTTTACTGAAGTTGTTCTACCAGTGGTCTTGATAAGTGCTCTGAATGTGGATAGCACAGTTTGTTAAATGTGTTTAATTCAATTTAACAGGTAAATTAGATTTGATATACAGTATTTGATACATTGGTGCAGGGTTTGTTTCTGGAAGAAAAGGTTTTATTGTCTGTATTGATATAAATTATTGTGGTAATGGTATTGGTGCAGAGTACTGTTGTCTACTGACGTCCCTATAGGAAATGAATGTGCTGCATGCTTCTGATGAAAGGTTTAGCTTGGCTACATTTGGCAAAAATGTTTTAAAAACGGGAGATCGGACTACTGGAAATCGTTTTGGATTTCCTACTTTAATCTCTTATAAATAAGCCCCAACACATGTATATTCATTCATGTATATTCAAGTTGTCCTGTAGCCTCTGATATCTTGGCTGCCCAAAAGGCATCCAAGCTTTAAGCAGCATGTTTTTAAGTAGCCCAAAAACTACATTATAGTAGAAGAAAAATTAAAATCTCTGGGAAGCAATGTTCTAGTTTGTTAGGTACCCTGTGACCAAAATTGCTATCCTTTTACTATGTTCTGGCTCAGGGTACTTTTTACCAGATCATTATGTTGCCATATTCTTGCTGCTGTGAAATGGGGTGCATGCACAGCACAGTACTACACTGTAGTGGAGATGCATTCAGCTTAAATTCGTGCATGGGACACTTGGGACCAGTGGAAACATGGCAGAGCTCTGGAGAAAAGGGTTAAAGATTAGCAATTGTAGACACATGGAGGGGGTGTAATAAATTGGCACTTCCTAGTCATTGTCATTGCCTTAAAAGCATCCACACACTATTGCCTGACAAACACTACTGCTTCTCAGGTAATTGCAGTGTTAGTCTGTTGCCTAATGTGCCATTAGGGATATGGAGAATTCCACAGTCTTAGGGTGCAGATCTATTTCCATTACTTCAGATAAAGCGGTGTATTATACACAACAATTTTTAAGTGCTGCAAAATTGTGCCTGAAACAATCCAATAGATTAACATTACCGGTTTTCTTTATAACTTAACCATTCAATTTCTTTTGCAAGGTAAGTTGCAAATATTGTGTTTACAGTCCCAGTGGAGCTTACAATCAAAGGTCCCTATCACACACACACTGTGGTCAATTTGATCAGGTGCCATTTAACCTTCCTGTAGGTTTTTAAAGTGATGAGAAAAAATGTACAAAGGGGAGTGAAACCTTACTGGTGATGTTACTCATAGTAACCAATGAGATCTTTGCAGAGACTGTTCTTAAAGAGACAGTGACATCTTGCTATATGAAGTTCATGTCACTAGAATGTTGACACTCTAGGGCATTTTGAAATGCCACATGATACCCACCAAAGATATTAAACCTATTGTTAAAACCACCCAGCAATTTCTGTGAGGATGGAAGATACAACCCTGTGACAAATTCAAGAGGTTGACAGGCACAAAAATGCCTGAAAAAAAATCATAGTTTTAAACAAAAATGACACATCTACTTGATATTATTGTTACAGATGAAAAGATTGGAGTCATATAATAGCAAGTGTCACATGTTGAACAGAACATCAATGATTATTAATATTAAAGGGATAGTACCATGTTTCTGATAAAAGTTTAAAGGTGCCACTGTCCTTTTACATCACACTGCCTGTTTGTTCTGTGTGACATTTTGTAATATCTTTTTGTAGTTCAGCCATTGCCGAGGGCAGCTGGGTTGAAAACCCTAATAGAATCATCTGTCAAGGTAGCCTCTAGGTCCTGATGTCGACATGATGTTAAGACCTAGTAAGGGATACAGAAGTGATGCTAATCCCTGTTATAGCCCTTCTAAGTAGTTCTCATGGGAGGAAAGTAGGGATGCACCAAATCCAGGATTCAGCTGAATCTTCTGCCCAGCCGAACTGAATCCTAATTTGCATATGTAAATTAGGATATGCAAATTAGGGTCAGGAAGGGAAATTGAGTATGTTTTTGACGCAAAACAGCGAAGTAAAAAATGTTTTCCCCTTCCCACCCCTAATTGCATATGCAAATTCGGATTTGGTTCGGTAATCAGCCGTAATCTTTCGCGAAGGATTCGTTGAGTTTGGCCGAATCCAAAATAGTGGATTCGGTGCATCCCTAGATGAAAGCGCACTTCCCCAGGCAGATTCAGAAACCTCTCGTTGTATATCTTTGGTAGTCGTTTCCCAAAACCCAATATACATATATAACATTATGATTAAAACTGATTTCGGCATCTTAGCAAGTTTTCCACCCTGGCTGCTCGGCAGTTCAAGTCATCACCAGTCTTTTTCAGCTGGGGGTAAAAGTATTTGAGATAATTTTAAGTTCAAATATATCACAGCATATATCTAACTACGCGACCTATGCTGATGTTACATGAATAATTTCCAAATCCTTTGATTTTTCCAATCTGCAGGAGCTTTCATTTCTCAGTAGCGTTCTGTTTATCACAGATGTTAGCAATGACAACTGTTTTGCATAAGAAATCACTGTAATATTACTGTTGATTAAATTCACATATGGCTATGATCTGAAATGGCTGTATTGCCTGGCTGTGTAGCAGTTACTAGTTTTACAGGATAAAATCCTGCTCACATATTTTTCTTACACGTGCTTCTTTTCTTCTAGTCTAAAGGGGTGGCCTCTGGTATGGTGATTCTCTTTATGGCTAAAAAGGTCCCCTGCTATTTGTCTATAATGTCCTCTAATGTACTTGTAAAGTGTAATCATGTCCCCTCGCAAGCGCCTTTTTTTCAGAGAAAACAACCCCAACCTTGACAGTCTACCCTCAAAGTTTTCCATCCCCCTAACCAGTTTGGTTGCACGTTTCTCCAGCTCATTTATATCCCTCTTAAGGACTGGAGTCCAAAACTGCACTGCATACTCCAGGTGAGGCCTTACCAGGGACCTATAAAGAGGCATAATTATGTTTTCATCCCTTGAGTTAATGCCCTTTTTTATGCAAGACAGAACTTTATTTGCTTCAGTAGCCACAGAATGACACTGCCCAGAATTAGACAACTTGTTATCTACAAAAACCCCTAGATACCTTTCACATGACAAGCACAATTATATGCATAAGTACCTATGATTAAGTGTGCTTGTAAAAAGGAATGCATAAGGCAGCTTGATGCCATACAGATTATCCTGGCTGCTTGTTTTAAGAATAGCAAGGACTCACATGCTTCTTGCAAGATCTAGGCCTCACCTATATGAAATATAATTACTCAAATAGTTGCTTACAGTTTTGTATTAACATTTCAATGTTCTGCTGCTAACAGTTGGGCACAACTGCATAGAAGTCCACCTGGCGTCATTTCAGATGTTCGCGGTGCAAGTGATACCTGCACCTGATGCTTTAGGTAGATGTGCTACACCTATTGACGCCAGGCACAATAGGAACCATGAGACTACTGCCAGGTGTGGAGGTGGTAGCTCCAGGGTTACCCTTTGTCAGTAGGCACAGCAGCACTTCATGAGCCTAATGAATGCGGTTTAATGTGCAATTTATTTTGGAGGAAGAGAGTGGGAGCACAACTGCGCTTGCAATTGTAAACTGCAGATGATTCAGTATAATCAGTCACCCAGCCTTAGATGTTGGACTTTAAAATGAACCAAAAAATGTTATTTACCGTACACGGTATAATAATGATAGATATATTTACCATCCATGTCGGAGATGTCCTCTAGGAAATCCTTTAGGACAATCACATCTAAAGGATATCTAGAATAACATTTAAAAGAACATTGATTTTTCCATTTTCCTTTTTCTATTTATTATTTTTTATTATTGACACCTGTGTCCCCAGCGATGTGCATTGTCTTGGATTGTGCATGAGCTATATCTATGTGGACGCCTCTCGCTGGTTTAGTGTGCAAGCATCATTGCCATAATGAATGCTGTGAGTACACCTGACTGGTGAATGTCAAGAGGATACATAATAAATACAATTATATCAATTCATCTTCTGATTGCTGATGTGCTCTAATTGCTTTACAGTACAACACTAATTTGTAGCCATGGAATCATGCAAAATAGCATCTCTCAGGGGATATGAATTTAGAGAGCTAATGCCAAGAATGATTTCCACTCAAAATTTTCTGATACACCTTTTGCTAATGTATGCACAGGAATAGTTATGTTTCTTCTGGTAAGCAGAATATTCAAATCAGTGGTCTGTAAAATATTGTGAGCCAAGTCATATGTATATGCTATTCTCACTTGGCGCTGGCTGGTAATTAGTCGAGTTCCTATCTGGGAGGAAACAATTATCTATGTTATATAACGTGATTGGAAACCTGCTTGGGGTATTGTTGCCAAATTGTCAGTTCTATTCAGTGTTATCTCAGAACTTCTCATGAAGGCATGTGTAATATTCCCTTGCTTGTTGTACTCATTGTTGTCTTTCCCACCATGATGATTTAAAAGAGCGTGTAGGGTAAAGGGTCATGAAGGAAATTGAAGAAATAGAAATAGGTTCAGGCAGGTCAATCGGACCTTTTCCAGGATACATGATGTGTGAGAAGTCAGTGAAATTGAAGACTGCTAAAGAGCCCTTTACAGATTTTTGTTGGAGACTTGCCACTTGGAGGTACAGGTAACACTGTAGAATATATACATTTCCTTTAGATAGGCAGGATAATAGAAACATTACCAGCTACAAAAAAAGAGGTTTTAGACTAATGATACAATTGCCCATAAAAATAACTCATGTTAAAGGGGAACTATCGCAAAAATGTAAATTTAATAAAAGCTTCATCATACTGAAATAAGAAATTTTCTATGTATCATCAATTTAAAATTCTGACTAGTTTCTGAAATAATCAAGTTACTCTTCACCGGGGGGGGGCTGGGACACAGGGCCTGCTTCCTCTAAATTACACAAATCTCCCCCCTAATTGAGAGCTGACAAGGAGCATCAGGAACCAGCGAGGGGGGGTGGTCAGGCAGGTGGGTGGGTATTGGGTGTGGAGCAAGAGTGACTGCATGCTGGGCCCCTCCCTTTTTGGTGGGAGGGGCTGGTGGCATTTTGTTACGCTGCTGCTTTCAGCATCTATTTCTCTTCATTCCTTCTTCATGAAGGAGTTGGTCGTCTGATTTTGAATGGGGTTATTTATCAAAGGTCAGGTTTTAGAGGTTTCTGAGGTTTTTTATACCTTAAATGAAATCTGATTTAAAAAAAAACTCAAATGAAAAAAATTCAAATCAGTGAATTCTGGGGGAAAAACCTGGAAAACTTGAATTAATCTTGAATCGCTCAAATCAATCAAGTTGTGAGCGAAACCCACTTTTAAAAAACCCAACATCATGAAGGCTACAAACATCTTCAAATGGTTCCTCTGCCATTGACATCGACAAGTTTTTAGCTGGAGTATTTTGGATTGAAGCTATTTTGAGTATAATAAATCTCAAAAAATTTAAGTTTTTTTTTCAAATCCGAAAAAATTCAACATTTTCTTTTAAAAATACTCTTTTTTCGGGTAAAAATCTATTCGACCTTAAAATAAATAAAATAAAGATAAATTAGCCGCTTCAATCCAATAAATCTTTTGGAGTGGCTAGAAGATTTAAAGGAACAGTTCAGTGTGAAAATAAAAACTGTGTAAATAGATAGGCTGTGCAAAATAAAAATGTTTCTAATATAGTTAGTTAGCCAAAAATGTAATATAGAAAGGCTGGAGTGAACAGATGTCTAATAAAACAGCCAGAATCCAACTTCCTGCATTTCAGCTCTATAACTCTGAGTTAGTCAGCGACTTGAAGGGGGGCCACATGGTACATTTCTGTTCAGTGAGTTTGTAATTGATCCTCAGCATTCAGCTCAGATTCAAAAGCATCAGATATGACCCATGTGGCCCCCTTCAAGTCTCTGATTGGTTACTGCCTGGTAGTCAGGGTAACCAGTCAGTGTAAACCAAGAGAGCTGAAAAGCAGGAAGTGGTGATCTGACTGACTTGTTATACATGAAATCACTCCAGCCTTTATACATTACATTTTTGGCTAAATAACTATATTAGAAACATTTTTTATTTTGCACAGCCTATCTATTTACCCAGTTTTTATTTTTACACTGAACAATTCCTTTAATAGAGCTCGCTCTTATATAATTACCAGAAATACTGTCTCTCTGCATGCAGAATTTGTGCCAAAGTCAGTTATTTTGTTAGATTTTCTTTGCGCTTTAATCAGTTATTTGAGTGAACTCTGATGCATATGCTAGAAAAAGGAGCCTCCCCCTAAAAGATATATTAGATCTGTCAATGAATATGACACCAAACTCCTGCTAGAAGACAGAATGAAGAGAAACAGATGCTGAGAGAGGGATAGTGAATGTAAACTTGATTATTTCAGAAATGGTACAGAATTACTTCAGTTTGACAAAGCTTATATTACATTTTTATTTTCGCAATCATTCCCTTTAATGTAATGTTAGTGATTTTAATGAGAATAAATCCGTCATAATGAAAGTCAGTTCTTTCTGCTTCATTTTTTTAACCTATTTGCTACTTTAAAAAAGATACGAAGAATGGTCCACTCTGCTCTCTAACAGCGTTCGCACTTATTCACTGAATCTGCCTAGTTCTGGGGAAGGACCTGTCCTTGGTACTGTTTACAATTATTATGCTCTACCTTTTCCAAAGGAACAGGAAATATAATACTTCCCTTCTCTTGAATATTAAGTTCATGTTGATGTTTACATTTGCCACAAATAGACAAAAAAATAGAATATTAAATGTTACTACTCCATGGAAAGAAGAAATCTTAGCGCACTATGCCATATAACATTTAAAGTACAATGTTTATTGATGAAAACATGTAACCATTAGTTTGGGGCAGTAAAGACAGGAATATGAAAACATATACATATGTTGCTGACCAGTTTAAAGACATAGGACTGGATTAAACCTATGCACGTGCCAATATGAATGACCTCCAGAATAGTATAGAACCATTCAGGGATAAGGCAGGTGTAATGGGGAAGACAGGGGTTTAAAGTCGTTGGCATATATGTGCTGTTACTTTGACACCAGATATAAAGCCTGACATACTTGTTCTAATTTCATGGTGTATTACTTATTCTGGCAAGTCACTTAATCTGGAGGTGTTCTACAATGCTTAGTTGCTCAAAGGTAGCAGACGTATCTATCATGCAGACACATTTTCTGTTGAATGTTCTCCAACATGTTCTCTGTTGGAAAATTCTCTTATATAATACATAGCATGAGATATGGCTAAATTGTATATGTAAGCATGGATATATGTAAGGCAGTGGTTCCTACTAGCTGAAATTAATTATTAACTGTACAATGCTAAATGCTGCTTCCACTGTGAAAGTAAAAACTCAAGTATAGCCATAAAGCATACACTTATACATTTATATACCACTTGAAGTTTAGTTCCTTCTATTGGTAATAAAGCTTCTTTTTCATTGCTGTGAAATAATTTGAATCAGTGCAATGTGCCATTGCTAGTGACCACCTGATAATGACCTTGTATAATTCCAATAAAACTGCTGCAGTTTATTACTTTTGTACCGATATCTATAGGAATAAAAATCACATCAACATATAGCTGTATTATTCTCTTGTCCAGGGAACTAGGAACAATTGAATTCTATGGCAATGTCTTGAATCCCTTAATAAGAATGTCAGTGGTAGTAACTAATACATTTCTTGGCTAAGAGTCTGGGCAGGGAAAGAAATTTTTTTTTGCTTGTTAGGGGCAATGGTTATTAGTTATCCTGCTCCGGAGGAGATTTTAAAAAAATGGACATGTGTTTCTGTTTAGTGCTTTATATTCACTACTTGTTAGAAAAGGTTACATATATTAACAAAGTATTGCAGTGCTCTCTATCTTTGGTGTCACTTTACAGCCCAGCACTTTAAATTACTAATGAGTGCATTAAACAATTGAAACACTATTAAATTAAAAGAGGCAACAATAAACAAATAACGTATGCCTGTCTGAGAAAGTTCAGACAAGTGCAGAAATTAATGTATTAATGTAAGATTTTAAGACTTAGCAAGTATGGAGATGGTTCTTTAAAAGGGCCTGAATAGAAAGATGAATAATAACAGCAATAACAATAAGTTTGTAGCCTTACAGAGCATTTGATTTTTAGATGGGGTCAGTGGTATTCATTTGTAACCTGGAAACAATCAGAAGAAGACAAATAATTAAAACAAATATACAATCTAAACAATAAAGCACAATTGAAAAGTTGCTGAGAATTAGCCATTATGTAACATATTAAAAGTTAACTTAAAGGTGAACCACCCGAAATCTGTTGAATGACTATGAATTAAACTATGCTCACATATCTCCAAAAGTACTTGCTTGTGTGTCTATATTGTTATAGTTCTTTGTAAAGAAGTCTCAGAGCTTTCTTTGTCATGGTTCTGGACTTACTACTGGAAAGTGGTATTCCCATACTACACAGAAACATAATAGAAAGGGATAGTTGGATTCCTTCCTTACATGAACATCTACCTTATCACGAGCCACTGCTGCGTATGTGAGGGTCATTGTACACTATAAATGAGATCTGCTGGTAAAATATGCAGTCTAGATATTTTATTTATTTGACCACTTCCACCAATGCTGGCAGATGTTTTCATTAGTTAATCAAATATTTAAAATTGGATATTCATTAAAACCCAATTGTTTGTTTACTTTAATCTGAGTCATAGTCTAATCATGTGCTTGCTTGATTTCACTAGATGCTGTTCTTAACAAATTCGTTGTTTCACATTCAGGCTCTTTATGATGAAATCATTCTTTTAAGAGAAGAGATGTTTCACTAGGTAGTCATTACATGGAAGGCAACAATGCCATAACTGTCATTGTTTCTTTTATTGTCTAAAGAAAACCATGCACAGGAGAAACATTTTCTCTTGTATCTAACATGAAGTGTCATTGTTATATTCCTGAGAGTAATATAAGGACCCTTCTGTTCATATCTTTTCAGGAACAGATGATCAGGTCTCTAAGTCAGAAGGCTAATATTGTAATGATAAACATGAAAATGTGCACATATATTGTGAGCAGGATCAGAAGAACAGACATTTCTTTAACAGGGTAAAGTCCATGTATTGTTTACATGTTCAGACTCTGTGAGCAAACAGGAACAAAACAAAATAAAATCCATGCCACACTCAGGCTTTAACTAATGCATGAGGTATTTTCCCTCTCTACTACCGGTCCCCTACTGGGATTCCCAGCCAAAATCCAAATGTCCAGAGAGTCACAGTACCTTCACAGAGTCCTTTTGCTTTGGGAAAACAAAACAGCAGCACTTCAAACTATTTCACCCAGATCCCAGGTCTCAACCATCTCAGCATGAAGCTCAATCTCACTCTGGGCCACACTCTCTCTGGGAATTAGCCCCGTCAGGACTGCTGTATATATGGGAGTATGAGATGAATCTAGGGGAAATATATCTCCCATCAAACTTCTCCCCAGTTACCAGTTGTATATACTGTATACTATATAGGTTCTCTTGTGAGATAAAATGAATGGCCCAGTAAATGTAAAAGGACAGTGGATAATCTTTTTTATCATCAGGCTAGTTAAGTCTTTCTAGTACCTGTAAAAGTCACAGGAAAATTAAGAGATTTAATTAGTGGGGTTTTTATTAAAATTCATTTTCCAAGAAACCAGACAATAACCCATAAACAGCAATCAGTATACCCATTCCATTCACCCCCATTAAATCAGAATATATAATTAGTTATTTTGCATTTATTTTCCTACAATGCACAAAAGTAATTACAATTAAATAATATATAAAAAACCAATGCTAATTTAATCCAGGTTCCTCATCAAGAAAAAAAACTCTATTTACATTATTTTGCATATGTGTGTGTGTTTGTGTGTGTGTGTGTGTGTGTAAAATATATATGTACACAGATTAATATAATATATATATATATAAAATCTCCTGGCCTTTTTCAACATGGATCCGGCTATTGGGCTGAAAAACTAAACCATTTAAGGCATCTATAAATCTGTGAGTGCAGTGTATTTTGGAGATGGATCACTGTTGGTGATGTATTGCACCCAGACTCCGTGTTCCCTTGTTACAAGTGTCTGGTTTTTCTTGTGAATATATGTAAGCATAAGACAGGAACCCTCAAGGGACTTTAAAATAAAATAAACAATTTATTAAATCAGTGTTTCAGATGCCCCCCTGGGAGCCTTCCTCAAGACATAGGGTCCCAGGGTGCATCCAAAAACGTCAATTTAATAGAGAGTTTGTTTTCCTTTAAGGTCCCTTGAGTGCACCTGTCTTATTCTATTGAAAACCAAAATATCTATTCAAAAATCAACAAAAGAACCGGTAAAAAAAAAAATCACCAATATTTAAAGTGGCACATTATCTTTAAATTAACATTTCATTTGTTATAGAATAATCTGTTCTTATCAAACTTGTATTTTTTTTCATAGTTTATGAATGATTTGCCTTCCTCTTGCCTCTTTTCAGTTCTGAAATGGGGGGTCAATGAACTCAGCAGCCAAAAATACTTGCTCTGTGAGGCTACAATTCTATTGTTATTGCTATATTTTATTACTTTCATTTAGGCCCTCACTATTCATATTCCAGTCTCATATTCAAGCAACGATGTGATTGTTAGGGTAAAATGTACCCTAGCAACCAGATTGCAGCTAGCTGCAGAAATTCAAAAATGGAGAGCTGCTGAACAAAAGTGAAATAATTAAAAAAAACAATACAAATAAAAAAAGAAGACCAATTGCAGATTGAATAGAATAGACCATCCCTACCTACATTATGTTAAATATTAAGGTAATGGGGAACTATGTCCATAAGTGCTCTATTCAAGATTACTTGGTAACACCAAGGCAATGGTATTTGATTGTCATGGAGGGCACAGTAAGTCTTGTGATATAATAGACAAAGCAAGGGCAAGTGATTCATCATTAGTTGTATTGCTTTGTGAAGACATGTTGTCTGTGACCTCAGTAGTGACAACCATCTGTTCTTGCCACATTTTAGCCTTTTTAGACCTACAAATTCCAGCATTTTGATATTGCCTATAGAAATTAGAGAGTGATTGGAATTCTAGTTCAAGAGATGGGCAGCAGTGGGTTAAACATCTGTGTTACATTCCTTCTGATGGCAAGGCAATGGAAAAGAATTATGCAAATGAAGTAGTCATCAGAGAGATTACTTCATTTGCTTGTGACAGTTGGAGCCGTCTACATGCTGCTGAGCGTTCTTTTACAGGAAGCACCTCATGCATGCATAATGAATGCACACTATGTTACATGGAGATTACTTTGTGTACAATTATATTAATCAATATTTTTTATTTTTAAATGAAATCAATATTTAATCCACCATTTCCCTCTTCAGATTTCAATAATAATAAAGCAATAATAAATATAAATAAATGATATAATGAAAAGAAATAAATTATATATATATATATATATATATATATATATATATATTACTCTATTACTCCTTTGCAGATTTCCTCTAGACTGTACACGTATTAATTATATTTTTGTTCCTTTAAGTCATTTGAGCTATAGAGCCTGCTTGAAAGTATGGTCAGGTCAGAGCAATCTGTTAGCTCCGTACTTCTTCATGTAGTCTGTAGAATATTACACTCTAGCTAGTTTTCTTACTTAATTTCTGTGAAGGCTATGGGAATAGGTACACTGCAGGAACAGGTGCAAACATAAGTAGGCCTAACTGCAGTTTAAAAATGATGTGTTAACTGCCTGATTCTTGGGTACATACAAAGGGTTAGGAACTACTATCCAAGACCACTTATGAGCAGGGGCAAATGAATGCACAGGCTTACCTAGGCTATAGCCAAGGGGTTCAGTGTGAACAGGGGCCCATCTAGATGTTTTTTGTGCTGGGTCCAGTTTGCACTTGGGACTAAGAGAAGATAGAAGGCAGACAAGTGACATCACTGGTGTGCACCAAACCCAACCTGGTGTATAGAGAACACGTGCCTGGATCCCCAGGCATCTGGTTGTACAGGAGTGGGAGTAACCTCGAAGGGAGCCATGTGGAAATAGTAGCCTAGAGGCCTCACATATAATTAATCTGCCACTACTTTTGAAGAGTAGCATAACTAGTTACTGGGGCCCCCAGCTGATTCAGTTTTGGGTCCCCCTAAAGATTGGAAATAAGACACTTTTCAGAAACACACATTAAAAACTGGAAACTGCTCCCTATAACCCCTGGGCAACCCCCCCCCCCCCCCAGCAATTGTGATGCATCTTCTATAAAGATATGCCTCTGCTTCTGAGCATATAGTATATCTCAGGAATGTAGTAGTTAAAGCCAGCTGATGAAAGCTGGACCTTTTAGGAACAGATTTTATGTACATCAAGTCATTCTTTTCACAGCTTTGAAAAAGTAGTAGTTTTCATTTATGTATGGGGGGCCTGGGGCACATCTGTGTCTCTATTTCCTTCTTTTTTTCTTAAAAAAAGCAATATATAGAAAAAAACACTGTTGTGTTTGGCCTTATTTAAGGAGTTTTAAAATCAGTGCAATAGTCTGACAAGACTCACAGTAAGACATAACACAGCACTTTTCAGATATATGAATATACGAAATGCATTGCTTTGTTGTTACATTCCTGTTAAATCATTTGGGTTTATACTGTATTAATTGTAGGGGTTACACTGTATAATACTGTGAAACTGTATCCTTTAAGTATAGTGTTTTTTTTCAGTTTTTGGCTTCAAGCTCTCCCTTTGTGATGCAACAGTTGGCCAGGCTTCAATAACTTATAACAATACTGCAGTCAATAAAACCACTTATATAGCTGCAGGCAGGCCTGTACTGGCAATCTGTGGGTTCTGGTAAATGCCAGATGGGCTGCTATAAGTTGCCATAGAAAGTCAGTATTTAGTGGGCTGGTGGGGGCTGTTTGGGCCTCTGTGTGGGCTGGTTGGGCCTCTGTGTACCTGAAATGCCAGGGCCTATTTTAATTCTCAGTCCGGACCTGGCTGCAGGAGTGAAAGAAGCAATCATCCCTAATCTCAGTGTAACAAATGTAACTGCATAACATGATCAGTATATGAACTGCTGCTCTTCAGCTCAATACTAGAGGCTGTACTTTAGCCATGCTGTTAACCTCTGACTATATATATAGTGTTTTTCAGTGTATTTAGGTTTTATTTCAAAGTACAAAGTACAATCTCCCCACCATATGTTATCACTCAGTTAATACCACGGCAGAATTAAATGCCAGACATATGTGTTCTGGACAGTAGATGGCAGTAGGAAGCTGCAGATAAATGCAGCTATGGTCCTTCTAATTGTAATCAATTCACTGACTGCCCTTCACATTCTAATATAATATACACATTTAAAATTGATTACATTCGATGAACACCATCAATGAGAATGACTGAGGGGGAAAAACTGATGCAAAACTGAAAACATTATTAATTATAGTAGTATTTATTGGTGTAAAATATGATTGGCAAATTAGGCATTGTAGCTGTCCAGTAAAAGCAATATTTTCAGGGAAATATATCTAAAGTGGAAATGAAAACAATGTGTTATAACCCAGGGCATTTATGCTATTGATTGATAAAACTAATTGATTGCAACCTGAAAAAAAAAATCAAGGTTTAGGAAATTGCTCCAGCCTATGCTAGAAGAGGGTTATAAAGTAGAATTGTTCTAGCATTATGGGTTGCTTGCAGTTTACATTGTATAATAAATAGATGCTCATTTCGCTGCCCTTAGCAATGGAAACTTTTGTTAAAAGAACCACAGAAGAAGAGAAGAAAATGATTTAATATTGATAGATGTGTACTCAGAATACTGCACTGTGTACATATATCATTTGCCCCAACAGGCACAATTTTCCTTTGCTTCCCTGGTTTGGGATGATGTATTACACTGTACAAATATAGGAAGTGGATAGATACAAAGGGAATATCCCTCCTTGTATCCCCCAGGGTGCTTAATAGATTTGATAGAAGAGATGCTCTCGCCAGATGGGCAGAACATTGCTCATAGGATTAGAAGTAGGAAGCACACCCACGTGTTTATTGAAATCTATTTGATTACATGCTCAAGCCATCACTCTGAGTGTTTTACCTTCTTTATTAAATATATTGGGTCTTGATGCCAAACTGCTACAGAAAGTGTTTCTTGGATTTTTATCAAGCTGTTTTTCGTTACATACATTTGTGATTTATTCAATATTGGACAGCGATTCAGCCAAACAAGATCCCATTTACAGATGCAGCCTTTCTACAAACTCATTTTGTTTCTGTTGGTGTATAAGGGCCCCACCTCACTCAGATGGACATGTTCAGTTTGTATTAAAGCCATGTTTTTATGATTTGAATTCTAGGTGATTAAACTGCAATTCCCAGCAACCCCGCCAACATATGAAGAATTTGCAGAAGGGTTTTATATTTAAACAGTGCCTGGGAGGTTAGAGGCTGCCTATGCATATGGTGTTAGTTTCACATTTTCATTCCTATTTTTACGTATATGTGATATAGTCCATAGAAACACTAATAGCTTGGAATGAAATCATGACTGTAAATAATTACACCTGTCACTGTATGCTGTATACATATATAATACACAAAAGCCATGAATATCCTGTAAATTATATCCTTATAAACGGTGAGTAGTGATGTCATCAGTTATAAACGGTGAGTAGTGATGTCATTTCTGTCACATGACTCACTAAAATTTGTGTATTATAATAAATAAAGTACCCCCAGTTGTAAAATATGAGGATATTAGAAGTTACCTCGGAGTTCCATGACCTGTATAAAAACACTCGGCCTTCGGCCTCGTGTTTTTATATGGTCATGAAACTCCTCGGTAACTAATAATATCCTTATATTTTACAAAAGGGGGTACTTTATTCACTATATAAATATACGTTTATAAAAAGTTCCCTTAACTGATGATGCAGATGTTCAGCCAAATTGAATCCAAATGCTTAAATGCTTAAATCCTTACAACATTCAATAAATAAAGCATCACATTTGCATTCATATGATGGAATTTAACTGAATAAATGTTTGAATCCAGAAGCCCTAGGGCTGGATTTGTGTGGGGTCTGGGGTGCCAAATTATTATGGGAGTCTTTAAGAGCATGTGCAGGTGAACTGGGGAATGTGGTAGTGGCGGCAAAGGTACAAGGATGGCATGGCCTAGGGGCTCAACAGTTGGAAATCCTTCCCTGATTACACTGAATCTTTTGTTGTCTGATTCTGTATTCATATGAACCAAGAAAAAGGAAACCAAAGGGACTTATCCCCACACTGCATGGGCCTGAAAAAATATATTATAGAAAACAAATAATAATAGGTAACAAAGTAAAATAAAAAGCAATTTTTATTCACCACCATGCCATATTGAAACCAGTGAAATTAAAAACATTTAAAATAATGAGCAGCGCTGCATATGGAAATGAAGGCATCCCTTCTACAAGGACAAAACCCAAAAGCTGGTTATGTTAACCAACAAAGGGAAAATTAGCATGCTATTGAATATGATAATGTGTTGGTAACAAAATTATGATGAAAAAGTTCGGAGCAAGATAGTACATGTACGTTTTAAAATGCAATAATTCAATGGAATTCAATTAGATGAGTCCATCTTGATCCTGAAAGAAAAAATTCCAAAGTTCTAAGATAAACAGCATGTGAATATTCCCCTACTTCATATTGTCTGAAACGGATTAGCAGGGAGGGGGGTTAGAACCCCGGAGTCTCTGGTATTGGAGGGTCAGTGATTGAATAACTCCAATCCGTGGGTTGGTGCTTACTGGACGTGCTGGGGCTTCTAAAGGCCGGAAGAAAGGGTTAACTCGCCTCCAATGAGTAATGGCGATTAACCGTCAAGGTAAAAGTTTCACTGCATGTATTGCCAGGGATTTCCCAAATGTTCGGAAGTGCCACCGCTTCTTATAACGGTTCTGTAGCCCTCATAGAAAATGAAATTATACAGACCGTCTCGTGGGTTGTGCTCGCAGATATGGCCGTGGTTCCTTGACAAAGCCACGCGTTGTGGTGAAACAGCTGTCGAGGTTCGGCGCTGCACTGGACGCAGGGGGTCCCTTCTTGGACTGCATTCTGGCATGACTGGGGGAGGCCAAGGACATTATCATCGCACAGCCGCTCCAAGGAACCACGGCCATATCTGCGACCACAACCCGCAAGACGGTCTGTATAATTTCATTTTCTATGAGGGCTACAGAACCGTTATAAGAAGCGGTGGCTCTTGCGAACATTTGGGAAATCCCTGGCAATACATGCGGTGAAACTTTTACCTTGACGGTCAATCGCCATTACTCATTGTAGGCGAGTTAACCCTTTCTTCCGGCCTTTAGAAGCCCCAGCACGTCCAGTAAGCACCAACCCACGGATTGGAGTTATTCAATCACTGACCCTCCAATACCAGAGACTCCGGGGTTCTAACCCCCCTCCCTGCTAATCCGTTTCAGACAATATGAAGTAGGGGAATATTCACATGCTGTTTATCTTAGAACTTTGGAATTTTTTATTTCAGGATCAAGATGGACTCATCTAATTGAATTCCATTGAATTATTGCATTTTAAAACGTACATGTACTATCTTGCTCCGAACTTTTTCATCATAATTTTGTTACCAACACATTATCATATTCAATAGCATGCTAATTTTCCCTTTGTTGGTTAACATAACCAGCTTTTGGGTTTTGTCCTTGTAGAAGGGATCCCTTCATTTCCATATGCAGCGCTGCTCATTATTTTAAATGTTTTTAATTTCACTGGTTTCAATATGGCATGGTGGTGAATAAAAATTGCTTTTTATTTTACTTTGTTACCTATTATTATTTGTTTTCTATAATATATTTTTTCAGGCCCATGCAGTGTGGGGATAAGTCCCTTTGGTTTCCTTTTTCTTGGTTCATATGTTGTCAATTTAGTGGCCACCCCAACACCAAAAGCCTGTTACTATCTCATTAAGCCTCATCTGAGTCTTTTTTGCATATGATTCTGTATTCAGCCAAATACAAGAATTATGGATTCAGTTATTTTTTTTCCCTGAGCAGCCACTTCAGTGTATGGACTTTAAGGCCTCACCTTTTTATTTGTTTTTCATGCAATTAGGTTTTGTTTAAAACATGGCAACACACACAGCTGTAGGTATTCATGGGAGGATTGCTATCATATTAATATAAAGTGATGTTATGTATTGGCATCTCTGTGGTGCCTGCTGGCTTGTACTTACATATTATAAACCTCTGGTTATGTCATTGAATTATGTCTGTTATGTATTTGCATAAGTTGTCTTAAGTTTTATAAAGTTAATTGCTCTTGATGGATGTCAGAAAGTTGCAGCCTTGGGAATAGCGGGAGAAGACTGGAAAGCTAGTCTCTGTGTGCTTGAAAATAACGATGGTGAACTGAGCCTGCTTGCATTACTGTAATATAACAATGTCCACATAGGATGTTTGCTTTCAGTTTCCAGATAGCTCTCATGACCCTGGCATTTATTTTCCCTGTGTTTTCTCTGTCACATAAACTTCTCTATGTGGGTGAGACCACATTAGGGATTAGAACAAATATAGCACAACATTGATCCACCATCAGGAAGGGAAATATCAAATGACTGGTTTCCATACATTTTGTAGAGAAGGGACATTCAGAAAAGGACTTGAGATTTTTTTGAACTGGAGCAGGTCAATATGCCCAGGCAGGGAGGGGACAGGGAGATGTTACTATGTAAATGTGAGGCGTGGTGGATCATTCAGTTACAATATTTGGTTCCCCATGGAATCTGTATGGTTAATAATGATAGCCAGATCTGTGATGTCATTTCCTGCATTACCCTTTAAAATGTTGATGTAGTGTAAACCTGTGGGAAGCTTATGTGCCCATGGCTTGATAAAGGTGCTTGGAAGCACTGAAACACTGCGATTTGTTTGGGCCTGAGCAAAGATTTTTTTCCCCACAGTATAATTTTAAGTGCTTTACAAATTGTGTCCTGGTGTTTTTGGATTGTTTGTATTATGTACTGCATACGGCTGTAGTGAGTTTGACTTTGAGCACCAATATGAATGATATGAATGATTTTTGGGAGAGCAGCATAAATCTATATAGTACTCTCTTATAATATATATATATATATATATATATATATATATATATATATATATATATATATATATATATATATATATATATATATATATATATTGTGGCAAGCTGGCAGCTTGAACACGTAACTTTTGGGGGGAATTAGTCAATGGTAGACAGCCAGCATAGGACAAAGGAGCAGAAAGACAGGGACACACAGCTTCTTCGAGGAAAACACAGGTTTATTTTCCCACTTTCCATTAAACACTGTCAATAATGCATGGACACAGGGGTGACCATTGTATCATACAAACAAAACTTAAAATAAAACCTAGCCCACTGGGCACTACCTTCACACTTTGAAGCAGTCCCTGACTAGACTGGGCCCCTTGTGGACGACCAGCACAACAAATAGTTTGGCTCACCCCTGTACTCACAGGACTTTCTCCCAGGTAATATTCAGCCTCCTGGCTTCCTCGCTCTCTTCACAATACTCTCTGTGAGAGTCACAGGCTCCCTCTGCTTCTTGCAGTAACAGGCATCACCCCCAGCTCCTCTGGGAGTTCTTTACACAGCCAGGTCTCCTACCTGTTGTGCCCTGCTGAGAGACACACTCTTCCATTCCAATTAACTTTAAATAGCCTTTCCACATGACAGCTTTCCTGTGGAAGGTGAACTTCAATCTCTGGACTGGATCTGTGGAATGGAGTCCCTGGCTACTAAAGTCTTTAAACAGATGGCTGATTCTCTGTTTAATTAAACAGAATTAAAATTAATTGTTCCCTTCCTGGAGCCTATCTCAGTAACTATATATATATATATATGTGCTTTGACGTTATCAGAAAAAAAAGATCACTTCAAGCTGCCAAATGTTTTCTTATCTAAAAAAGATTGCTTCTGTCCAGAGGCATTTGGTCCTTTATCGGTGACACCCTACTTCAACATTGCGGGTGTCAGGGGCGTAACTACAGAGGAAGCAGACCCTGTGGCTGCAAAGAGGCCCAGGAAGTACAATTCTGTATAGGGGGCCTCATGAGGCCCTACTTAATGAGACATTTCAATATATATTGATAAAACAGGACAACCTCTGGATATTTTGGGGGCCCTGAAATAAATTTGCTGTGGGGCCTGTAACATCTAGTTATGCCACTGTCGGGTGTTGTTGTCTTTGTTTCTGCTTTGGATTCTAATGGGAAAAAAAGCCAGCTTGCACAAAAACACCTCAGCTGCCGAGGTTTTTTCCACTGAAACCTTGCGTCATGCGGGGTTTCCTAATGATTGCTCAAGCCGAAAGGATTTTAAATTTACAATGCAGGTCTTGGATTCAGGTTAGTTTTCAACAATGTGGAGCATTTGCTTCATGGGCAAACCCCAAAAAAGGCAGATTTGGTGCGCTCTGTAAAATTTAAAATCTGTGAAACTGGTGTGCTACTAACAACTAGTCTTTGTAAAACTATATTTTATATTGGTTACAATGGTTATAGAAACAGTAAATAAAGAAAGGAATTTCTCGTCAGCACTGAATGTTCTTCTAACAGGTCCTTCAGGTCATTTTTATGCTAGATAATGTGTCTCCATTTACTGTGATTTACAGTTGGCTGCCCCTATTACTGACCTTCTGTTCCTGTTATCATGTTTTGCCTCTTAAACTAGTTCCATAGAACATTTATCCCTGGGAGTTGGCCAACTAATCAACCATGTGGCACCTAACAGTAGTTATTGTATAGAATTATTATTAGTAATGTTCTAAAACAGCTAAGAGTTATTTTTTGTCATTTGTACATCTCTAAAACACATTTTTATTTGGATAATAGATGCTGTAAAACAAGACTGGGTCCCTACATATTTAGATCTCCATCCTCCCCAAATGAAATGCCACTATACCTTTATATTTTGTTAATTCAACTTTGTAAATATGGAAAAATTCCCAAACTGTGGGGCTGAGTTCCCTAATGGTATCCATGACCTTGGCAATATGAAGTCCAGCTGGGGTCCAGGAAGGCCCTGAACAAATGCCGGACCTTACATGGGGCTGGAGCCACAAATGTAATTTTAGTCTAATTTTTATGCTTTTAAGTTTTGCGTCTTCGTTGCAAATTGTTTCACAATATCACTCTCTATATCATAATAAAAGTTTACTCACAGGTGAACAACCCCCTTTAATAAATGTTGTACACAGGCGTAGTGATGGACAAATCTGTCCCGTTTCGCAGAATAATTTTAGAAACTCCGAAAAAATTCACGAAACCACAAAAAATTAGCAAAACGCATCGTAGTCAATTGACATCAAAATTATATTGACACACAAAATTTTGACATGAGCGAAATTTTTATACACACAACACTTTTGTCCAATGGGCGTCAAAATTATTTTGAAGCGTGGCAATTATGACATGAGCGTCCAAATAATTTTGATGTGCGACAATTTTTACACGCTTGACTCTTTTGTCCAAATGCATTAAAGTCAATGGGTTTCTGAATAATTTAGACGTGCTCCAATTTTGACAAGCCACAATTTTTTTGTCGCAGCAAATTTTCCTACAGTGAATTTTCATGACAGTTTTGCGAAAACATTTGCAGTTGGCGAAATTCGCCGTGAATCCATGTCTGGCGAATACATTCGGCCATCACTACACAGGGGTAAATATAATCAGAGTTATATTGATGTTATGGCAAATCTGAAATTTTTTTTCTTGTCTGTAGTCTGGTAAGTTAGGAATTAATTTAACTAAATATCTGTTGTATTACGCTATTATCCTACCATGTAACACTCTGACAATATAAAAAAAAACACAATAGAATCGCAAGCAAGCACTGAAAGCTCTTTTCAAAGATATGAAAGCCTAATAATAATAATTGCTGTTTATTTTGTGCAAAAGGATGTGGAAGAGATACTGTTGTCAAAATAAAAAAGTACTTTTGTCTGAAAACAACGTGCATCGTGTAGTCAATGAGATTTGCGTTGGAAAAGGGTTAACTTTATGGGGCAGATTTATCAAGGGTTGAATTGAAAATTCTAATTGTCGATTTTTTTTTTATGGTCGGCTTGATTCGTGTTTTTTTAAAAGATTCAAATTAGCTTTTTGAGATTTATCATACTCTAGTCCTTTAATAATTCGATCTCAACTATTCACCAACTGCCGAATTCCTGTTTAAGTCAATGGGAGAGGTGCAGGGATAAATTTGGAGATGTTTGCAGGCTTCCTGACATTCATGATTTGTTCTAAGAAAAAAACTCGAATTGGAGTTTTAAAAAACCTAACATGAACTCGAAATTCGACCCTTGATAAATGTGCCTCACCATATTATGTTCACAAGGTTGATATGAGATTCTAACCATAGTCAAGTTTTTAAAAACTTGATCATTTAACAGAAATGTACACATGCAAATTTAATTGTGTATAAAATAAAAACACAAATACATTTTTTGGAATATAAGAATCTAGCATATGTACTGGAAATGTAAAAATAACTTGATGAATGATCTTAAGTAGGCTTCAGGTCGCAGGGTGTGCATAGCATTAAAGTGGACCTGTCACCCAGACACAAAAAGCTGTATAATAAAAGTCCTTTTTAAATTAAACATGAGATCCAAATTCTTTTTTTTTATTAAATTATTCATAGCTTTAAATACATTTAAAGATCTCAGCAATCAAATATTGTCTGCCCCTCCTCTATACCTTAGATGTCACTGCACTCCCCACATTCCCACTCTCTCTTTACCATTTAATTGTGTAGCCAGTGCATGGGGATGGACATTGGGTCCCCCATTCTGGTGCACAAACAATATTATGAGATAATGTAAGGCTTGTCTTAATAACAGTGTCCACAAAATGGCTCCTGCCTGCTTGCTATAATTATGAATTGGAGACTGGAGGAAACAAGATTCAAATTATTTACAGTGTTATTAGAGTTTATTTTACTTGACTAACATGATAGATTAGGATTAAAATAGGATGTGACAGATCCCCTTTAAAAGGTGCAAAGTTCTTCCAGTGCTGTAAACTGAGAACCCAATTGTGTTTTGTATTCTACAATCATTAAACTGATCTGAATGCTTAGTTGTTATGGTTTACTGTTCTGGTGCAACTTTGATTTGATTATAGGCCAATCTTGTCAGTTTTTTTTAATCTCAGTCCCTCAAATTAATGAGTAGTCCAAGTCAAAAAATTCTATGGCAGGCTATGAGATATGTGCATTTTGTACACGTTTTATCCCTGTGGATTCAATCAGTACTGATATTGATAACATTCAGTTTCATGGATGCAGGACTGCAATTTCCAAATAAAATTGATTCAGAGCGTGTTTGTATCAAGCTTCTGTCATTCCAACCCTTACTATTTCTATCGACATTTTGAACATTAGTCTTACAATAAATAAATCATTTTGCTGCTTTCCCAAAGCCAACAATTGTGATGTTAACTACTTTACATAATGGGCAGGCTTTGTCTTCTCTTTTTGTAGTAATGCTACAGAAGCAAATGTATTGTTTAATATCTACACTCCTTGCACTTCTTTCTGTCTGGCCTCTTCCACTTAATTGTGTGCAGGTGCACTTATTGAACCCTAAACATGGCAGTAATTTCCAGGGTTCCCACAGTAAAATATGCCTCTTCTTCGGGGGGACTAATCTCCCCGAACTGCCTTCCTGCCGGCTAGAATGTAAATCACCGGCGGGATGGCACTCAGAGCGATTTGATTTCCGAAGTCGCCCCAGTTTCCTCGTGTCTCTGCGCTTAAACATCTATTTAAGGAGAGTTAAGATGTGGGGGCACATTTACTTAGCTCGAGTAAAGGAATCAAATAAAAAATACTTTGAATTTCGAATGTTTTTTTGGCTACTTTGACCATCGAATTGGCTACTTTGACCTTTGTCTATGACTTCGAATCGAACGATTCAAACTTAAAATCGTTCGACTATTCGACCATTCCATAGTCGAAGTACTGTCTCGTTAAAAAAAAACTTTGACCACCTACTTCGCCACCTAAAACCTACCGAGCATCAGTAGGAGGGTCCCCATAGGCTTTCTAACAAATTTCTGATCGAAGGAAAATCGTTCGATCGATGGATTAAAATCCTTCGCATTGTTCAATTCGAAGGATTTAACCATTCGATTGAACGATTTTTCCTATGATAATTCGATCGATATTCAAAGTCATAGGATTTTACTTCGACGGCCAAATATCGAGGGTTAATTAACCCTTGGTATTCGACCCTAAGTAAATGTGCCCCAACGTATCCACAGCAGTTTGGATTTATTAACAGCTTTAACAATGCCTTTGTAATAAAGACTGAAGTTTACACTAGCGCCATGTAAGAAACAAATCATTTCCAGGAACAATATGTAAATTTTCTTTTCTTATCCAATAGCCAAAAACTTTAAAGAACAAACAAGTTCATTGTACCAAGCAGTTTCTGCGTGCATTGCAGTTAATTAAACAAATTAGCAGGATGTTCAGGTTTAATAATAGATAAGGATAAGAATGTGGAACGTAGACTGTGCATGTGAGCCTCTTTGGCACACTTTAATTTATCTCTAATTAATAGCCATCTAGTTTTGCAACAGAGGCATCAGCGTTTTCTATCTACTTTGTCTAAATGAAGGTTAAAAAAAGCTCTTCTCAAAATATAGACAGACTTTAAAAGCACATTAGTGGCATAAAATGGTTCTGAAAAGATGGAATGCCAGTGAATGCGCTAATTATTTGCCCTATTTAAAGATTAGTCCCCAGCTAAAGGTCCCCATACACGGGCAGATGTTTTAGGCAGTGTATGGGGCCCTCTGACTGGCTTCCCCGATTGGCATCTGGCTGAAATTTAGCCAGATGTGAATTGGGCTTGTACACAAGCAGCATTCAGCAGTTATTACTCTGATATAATATAGGTATGGGATCTATCATCTGGAATGCTTGGGACACTGATCATTGGATAAGGCATCTTTCCATAATATGGATTTCCCTACTATAATCTCTCTCTCTCTATTCCTATATTTGCTGAACTGCTATATATTGCTGAGTTATTATTAAAATGTTTATAAACGCCAACATATTCCTCAGCACTGTCCAGTCAATAAGTAAATACTTGAAACATGCAGATTAACATAAAAAGATGCAATTAACCGATAAACGAGGTAAAAAGGACCCTTCCCCAGAAGACATTACAATTACAACCTAAATACTAGATAGCATAATATTCATGTGTCACCATAGCCCATCAAATGAACATGAAATGGTCGCTTACAAATGTAGCGCTATAGTAAATTGAGTGCACCTAACTCTAATATGGGCTTCACTCCTATTACATATGCTCCGGATGAGACCTTAAACCTTAGGGAGTGAGCCTTCGCATCGAGGTGGAAGCAGGGTG
Organism: Xenopus petersii; assembly: GCA_038501925.1. Taxonomy (NCBI): domain Eukaryota; kingdom Metazoa; phylum Chordata; class Amphibia; order Anura; family Pipidae; genus Xenopus; species Xenopus petersii. The sequence goes on from CM076676.1 coordinate 103,921,822, forward strand.
TAGTGCAACTGTAACTGTAATCAAGGTGCAAAGAATTGGGCGCCAGTGGTTCTTATAACTTAACCAAATAACAGATTTATTGAGCACAGTATACAATCCTCAGTGGAGTGTACATAAAGCAGAGAAATGCAGGTTCATACAGTACATTAAATAGGCAGTACTCACAACACCTTTGGTCAGTATAATTCTCCTCAGAGATAGGAACAATACATGCAGCTTTGAGGAGGTACACCCAGCTTTCAGCCTTTTCCCTAAGTGGAACCTGAGGGGAATCTATCTACCCTAGGTCTGTACACTTAGTCCCTACTTCTGGGCAATGAGTACCCTTGGATCTTAATCCCACTACAATCCTCGTAGGAGCCTCAGACTGCTCAGCTAAATAAACTGACTGACTATCACTCCTAGAGTGATCTATAAATGTGAGTAGCCTATTCTTACTAGACCTGACCTGTCTAGGTTCCAACTCGAACTCTGCCTCCTGCACAGGCTAGAGCCAGCACAAGATGGACACTGAAATCTGCCTTCAGAGCCTTTTATACTCTAGCCCAGCCCTTTGCTGGTCACTAGGGGCAACAGCAAGAGTCAACAGTACCCCTCCCAACTGTATTTTAGGACCCATTTAGGTGTCCATAACATGGAGGGACTGCCTGCACAAAAATACTAGGGGTGGCTATTTACACATCCCTACATTCTCCCCCTGGTGAATTCCTTACGTCCCGGCAAGGAACATATTCAATCACAAGGCAAGAATACATTACAACAATAACACATGTATTGCACTCACTGTAAGGTTAACATTTCCATAGTAGCCTCTCCATAGGCCTACTGGGGAACCATGGTCAACCTGAAAAGAAAGCAGTTTAGGCATATCATGCTAGAAGCCCATTACGAAAAATAAGCAGTTAAGGCACATCTTGCTAGAAACCATTTTGAGAAATATATCTCTATCATAGGACAGTGGACTAAGTCTTCTCACTACTGGAGACTTAGTACATTCATATGCAACACTTTACCAAAAAGTGACATTTAGCCATTACCTTATAACCTCTTCGGGGTCACTCTCCTGAGTGTACCCAGGTAACAATGACCTACCTGAAAGAGAACAGCAGCATAGAAAAACATTTGACTGTGCCTTTATTAGTGTCATATTTCTTATCATTGTGGCAACACCATAGCATTCAACTTATCATATAACCACTCTTGAGTACTGTCCAGGTACTCTGGGTTAATAACTCCCTGGAAAGAAAGGCACAAGTTAAACATACTGTTTTTTCTCAAATACTTTAGCATTCCAGTCCATAAAAGACCCTGAACGCATAGTCCTTTTGTATATGCACTTAGGAGGGTAAAGGGGAAAATTGGATGAACCTACAAACGTGTAGGTGTTAACTAAAACAGTCCTTAGACCTAACTCCAAGAGGAGCAAAAGAAGAAAAATCCTTCCCGGAGAAAGTCAAGTCACTTTAAAGGGACAGGTGTGGACAGTTCAATCAAACTGCAAATCACTCCCAGTGGAGTATTATCAGTGGAAAACAAACCACCACCCACCAGTAGACTCAAATCATGTGAAGAAACCTGGCCTTGGTGTCTTCATAGGGAATTTAATATTTGGGATGGGGTTTGTCCACCCATTGGCCATCTCCCAAATAGACTTCCAAATTAAAGTACTTGGTGGGGTTGTACTTGCCACAACTTTTCACAGCATTTTGCAGAATGGTATGGCCGTACCACCACTCTCTCTCAATAGAGCGCAGGTACTGCCAATCTTGCTCACGCCTCACCTTGTCAGGGTTTGTGAGGCAACTGTGATGCATCTTTTCTTAGGATCTCGCCGATCAGCCAATTTTCATAGGATGCAACCACCTTCTCGTACACCCACAGAAGAGCACAGGGCATAAAGTAACCCCACTTTCTGTGGACATGGAGGTTGATTACTCTCTGCACTATGGAGACAGAAGTAAACACATTCGGATCTGCCCGTCCTGGCAGCACCCAAAAATCTTTTTCCTCCTCAGGTCCTACAATGGGAGTAGCAATGAAGCTACAAGGCACTTCTGTAGGAGGACCTGGGCCATGCTCAGCTACTGGAGCCCCCTCATATTCTTCCCATCCTGGAGCTGGTCCTAAGGGATTGTCACCCTTAAGCTTGGAAAGAGCAGCAAGTAGGTTCTTTTCCCTCTCTAGGGATATCTTTCCCCACTCGTAGTGGTACAATTCAGTCACTCGAGTGCTCCCTCCTGGCTCACTAGGAGTTTGAGGCACCATCACTTTGGGGCAAACGAATTTGATTGGCTCACTCACCACAGACCTTTTACTTTGGCACCGAATCTGTGCAGGAACTTCCAGTATGGATTCATCAGCACTGTTCACACTGGAGGACATCAACTTATCCAGCAGATCCTCATCATCCTCCAATATTGGAGGGTCTCGAATGGAGGGAGCTATGGGTGCAATCGACCCCAATCGGTTAAAGGAAAACTTCCTCCAGTCCACGTCATGGCCTATGACTGGAATTGGAGTAGGAACAGCATCAGGCCTGCAGCCCACATCAACTTCAGGCGCGTGCCACGCCCTTTCCCGACAGTCCTCTGGTAGCGGTTCTGTAGCAGGAACACAACAAACGGGGGCCCCTATAGCAGAAGGGGTACACACTTCTCCCCCTGGTGCATCCGACACTGCTGTAGATACAACCAATGATGTAGGCATCACGGCCGCCAAAACATCACACAAGCCCTCAGGCTTCAACAAAGGGGTAGTGGAGCACACATCTGCCGTCCAACCGGACGGGGTTGTTTCACTGACCGCAGCCGCGGTCACGGCCACATCTCCCTCAAGAGGAACCACTTCGGTTGGGGAGGCACACTCGGAATTGAGTGAAGACTCACTGGGTGACTCATCTAATACACTCTCTGGTGCGGGTACAACGGCCGACCCTAGCGCAGGTTCTGGGAACTTCTCTAGGACAGGTTCTGGTACGGGGGTCGCAGCCGCTGACACCCCCAGGGCCCCCTCTATTTCTTCGTAGACAAGAATAGTTTTGCCGCTCACCTTGTCCTGTGTCTTCTCCACCAATGGAGGTTGATCAGCCCGGTTAAATGGTCCCATCCATAAGCGGGTCCCGCATTGCGAACGTACGCCATCGGGGTCCTCCAGGGCGTTGGGCACTTCCATATCACACACGCCACAGGCCGGAATCATCATTCCCTTTTCACTCGGGGTAACGGTACCCTGGTACACATACTGCCGCTCATGCTCCGCAAGAGTAGGAGCGCACGGCACTGGCTTTTCTTCAAGCACTCGAACCTCTGGTTCAGCAACAGGCTCCGCCATCTGTTTTTTCGCATCCGCTAACTCCAGCAGGGTTTGAGCAAGATACAACATGGCTGCGGTACTGTCTTCTGTACTGAGAAACCACGCCATGACCCTAGAGGCACTTCCTCTGTTTGGTCTGAGACGCCTCCTTTGTCTCTTTTGTGCGCTCTCCAACTTAACCCTCACTGAGCAGGGTATTGAGGGGGAATGTGACGCAGTACGAATTTCCACAGCAGTAACTTCTTCAGAAACTCTCCCTGGTGGATCACTCTCAGCAGGGGCACATTCGGGCATCACATTAACACGGGCCACTTCTATGGCAGGAGAGTTGTCCAGATTCACTGCACACAACTCCCTCGTTAATAAAGTAGTAGTTGAATCCACTTTCAAACATGGAGACACATTAGCACTGGGCCCAGACTCTTCCTGGGGCAAGTTCGCTACACAACCCTGGTCTCCATTGTCAGCTAAGGAGAGGGGAACTACGATTGTAGGAGTGCTCTCTTTTAATAACACTACCGAACTCTCAGGCTCACACGGTAGCTCAGCAACAGGGACCCCGTATTCTTCCAAGCAGTTCTTGCGGTCAGTGGATTCAGTTAACCCTGTACTCTCCAATCCTGGAGTACAGGCAATCACAACTTCAGCACTCTCTTCCTTTAAGGGAAGCTGAGTTGGCAGGCTTGCATAAACACAGGGACAACCATCCGGCAATCCATGAGGGAAAATCATAGAGGGCCCCTCACCATCATTAGGGAGCTCATTTTCTACTTGCCACAATATCCGCACAGTGTCCTGAATCTCTGAAGGAGCACGGGCTATGAATCGGTACCCCACAAATCTTGGGAACATACTTAAAGGCCATGCAGCTAAGTAAACAGGAGCGAGTGGGTGAACTCCATCTATCACCACCGCTCGCCGAGGGTTTACACCTTCATCAATAGCCCAGGCATACACTGCGTCAGAAGTTATCAAGCCTGGGATAACTGAGGGGAAATGACCCTTCATTTCTTTGGGCAGTATAGTAGGCATTTTCACTATGGCTCAATACTATACTGTGACTGCGCCAGAATATTTGAGCGGGAGAGAAGAACCACAGAAGTCTCCCGTCTCTTTCCTGGCCTTTTTCCTATTGAGTCCGCACCTGCAGCGCCTGTCACACTAGGCTGCAGTGCAGTGTTACAGTTTAACCCTTCTTGAGCCCCACGTGCTGGGCGCCAAAATGTAGCGCTATAGTAAATTGAGTGCACCTAACTCTACTATGGGCTTCACTCCTATTACATATGCTCCGGATGAGACCTTAAACCTTAGGGAGTGAGCCTTCGCATCGAGGTGGAAGCAGGGTGTAGTGCAACTGTAACTGTAATCAAGGTGCAAAGAATTGGGCGCCAGTGGTTCTTATAACTTAACCAAATAACAGATTTATTGAGCACAGTATACAATCCTCAGTGGAGTGTACATTAAGCAGAGAAATGCAGGTTCATACAGTACATTAAATAGGCAGTACTCACAACACCTTTGGTCAGTATAATTCTCCTCAGAGATAGGAACAATACATGCAGCTTTGAGGAGGTACACCCAGCTTTCAGCCTTTTCCCTAAGTGGAACCTGAGGGGAATCTATCTACCCTAGGTCTGTACACTTAGTCCCTACTTCTGGGCAATGAGTACCCTGGGATCTTAATCCCACTACAATCCTCGTAGGAGCCTCAGACTGCTCAGCTAAATAAACTGACTGACTATCACTCCTAGAGTGATCTATAAATGTGAGTAGCCTATTCTTACTAGACCTGACCTGTCTAGGTTCCAACTCGAACTCTGCCTCCTGCACAGGCTAGAGCCAGCACAAGATGGACACTGAAATCTGCCTTCAGAGCCTTTTATACTCTAGCCCAGCCCTTTGCTGGTCACTAGGGGCAACAGCAAGAGTCAACAGTACCCCTCCCAACTGTATTTTAGGACCCATTTAGGTGTCCATAACATGGAGGGACTGCCTGCACAAAAATACTAGGGGTGGCTATTTACACATCCCTACACAAAGAAAAACAGAGAAGCGATTAATATGAAGCACTCACTGTTTATCCCACTGAGGGAATTCCAATTATACTGTAATTAGTGACTGAATGCTTCCACATGGTTATCAGCTGTGGATCATAATGTCATACTACTGCTCATTCCGCCCCCCAAAGCGTGCATTCTCATTCCCACTGTAAAAATAAAAAAGATTTTTCCTCCTTTCTTGAGTGTCATAGGCCAGCAGTGTACTTCTATGTATCTAGTCACATGCTTCAAATCTCATCCGCAGGGACAGCGCCAATTTATTAACAGGCGTAGACGACAATTCACTAGCAAAAGAGACTGCCGCTAGCGCAGCTTCGCTCAATTTTGCCAGACGAATAACAAACGTTACTCCACAAATTCACTAAAGTGGAAATTTTACAGAATGTTACCTCTTTCAACAGTTTCCTTCTCCACCTTAGACCTGGCAAACTGATAAGATAAAGCTTTATCCTCCTTAAAGGGATCCTGTCATCAGAAAACATGTTTTTTTCAAAACGCATCTGTTAATAGTGCTACTCCAGAAGAATTTTGCACTGAAATCCATTTCTCAAATGAGCAAACAAACTTTTTTATTTTCAATTTTGAAATCTGATATGGGGCTAGACATTTTGTCAATTTCCCAGCTGCCCCTGGTCATGTGACTTGTGCCTGCACTTCAGGAGAGTAATGCTTTCTGGCAGGCTGCTGTTTTTCCTTCTCAATGTAACTGAATGTGTCTCAGTGGGACATGGGTTTTTACTATTGAGTGTTGTTCTTAGATCTACCAGGCAGCTGTTATCTTGTGTTAGCAGCTGCTTTCTGGTCACCTTCCCATTGTTCTTTTGTTTGGCTGCTGGGGGGGGGAAGGGAGGGGGTGATATCACTCCAACTTGCAGTACAGCAGTAAAGAGTGATTGAAGTTTATCAGAGCACAAGTCACATGACTTGGGACAGCTGGGAAATTGACAATATGTCTAGCCCCATGTCAGAATTCAAAATTGAATGTAAAAAAAATCTGTTTGCTCTTTTGATAAATGGATTTCAGTGCAGAATTCTGCTGAGAGCAGCACTATTCATTTTGAAATTGTTTTTTTCCCATGACAGTATCCCTTTAATCTTATGTCAGTGACATCAAATCCTGTATGCTGGAAACTCGTAAAAGTTTTAAAAAAATCTTGGCGTTTTTTCATTTTTTAAAGTGGGATTGCCTTCAAAAGTCCTAACTATAAACGATTTTTTGGGTTCACAATTTTTTTAACCAATTTGAGGGGTATCCCAAATTTGTTTTAGGGTGGGCTCATGTCTTAATAAGTAGCCAGTTTTATGCATTTTAACCAACATCTCTAATAAAGATTTCTATACGACTTTTATGTACCCGTCCTATTCAAATTGACCTAAGCATAAGAATACTAACAAAGTTTTACTGGCAGAATTGAATGCTAGCGAAAGATCGGTAAGAAATGCTCGTGCTGACGAATTAACAATTCCAAGTGTTCAGCTGCTGAGACGCAACTGGCGAACTGGTGAGAAGTGTGGTGGAGAGTTCACAGGTGAAAATTCGCCCTTTAGTGAATTTGTCCTAGAATCACAGCCCCATTCATCTAAATGTGACTGCATGGGTGACTTGATTTTCTACAACCATGTCGAATAATTAAATAAATTCTAAATTGTGTAATTATTGCATCCTCTCTTGGAAAAGATGCCCAGGATATGTTATGTTTGCAAAAATATAATGATCAACCGGCAACCTTATCAAAATCATCTTGTGTGCAGTTCATAGTGAGTTCGGAAATACAGTCTTTTATTGTCAAAGAGCACAATACCGGACCCATATTTGTGCTTTTTTGTAAAATAAATAAAAAGTTTATCATTTTGTTTTGAAGTACTTAAAATAGAATTAAGAGATTTTCTCCTAGTGGATTCAATTTGTCAGGAGATTGAGATGATATTGACCTCTCGCTGTTCATCATCTAGACTCCTCTTTATAACCAACAGATGTTCTTAAAAGGTATTAATTCCCATATAGTGTGCTGATTTTATCAGGTAATAGGCTGGCAGATCCATTTCTCAGTTCAAAGACCTTTCTATTGCGGGGGAAGACAGGTGTAAAATGAGAGCATCATCCGGCTGTTATAAGAAATGTGCCAAAGTATGCCCCAAAACAGAAAAACATGGCAAAGGAGATACTATATTTGTAAAAAGTTCTCTCATTTTATCATAGCTCCTCAACTATGTGACTAGTTTCTTTGAGATAAATATCATTTCTAGGCCCCCTTCATAAAAGGCCTATAATTAGATATCAGGACTTCACTGTAACATAGCTGAAAGATGTAAGACATTTTTTGATAGAAAGTTGCTGCACAGTCACTTTCGAAAGACCATGAAAGATAAATGAAAGATCTGTTCAGAGCAAGTCAAGGGGGAGGCTGAAACCCTGCAGTTAGAAGTCAAAGCAGATGGTCATTAGAGAGCTCCTTGTGTGCAGCCAGTATGTTACTAACAAGGCCTAAAATAAATTATTTAGGGAGTGTTTTCATATGGCACATCCCTTAAAGGGGCACTATACTTCCTTTCTATATTAGTTCAAGGAATAGGGCTTCTACCAAACATATTTTTTTTCTTCTTTTTGTAATTTAACATGGAAATTTTTAAATTGGAATTCACATTTTAAATCCTGTTCAATCAAAACATATTATTAGTCCCTTGAGAAACCCTCTGTATAAAAAAATATTTCTTTCCTCAGCTAAAGCTTTCTTTAGAGATCAAGAACAGCTAATTTATTAACCAAATCAATATGCAACAAATACTTTCAGCACAATCTCTATTCACACACAATGAAAAAGCGGGTATATTCAAGCCTGAATTTGTGGGAAGTGCACAAAAATCTGGACCAAGGGGGTTATATGCCAACCAGCTGCATCTGCTCCCTGGTTCTTATTGACACTCCCATACTGTGTGCGGGGGAGATTGTGACAGTTAAATCTCCTGTTTGCAAAGTCCCCAGTGCCTTGAGTGCCAGTAAAAGGTAAGGAGAGCATGTGCACTCCAGGAGGATATGGGAGAGCGGGTGGGTACAGCTTTGCCTATGGGTGCTGGAATTATAAATTCGGCCTTAGGTTTACTGCCTCTCTAGTACATCGCCCAGTAACTTTTGTAGAAATGGCTCTCCTTATTAGCTTTCTTTCCTGCTAAAGTCGCTCATTTAGCTGTATTTAACTTGAGTGGAAGATTATATTTGAAATTGTTTACAGCCATAACTGAAGGTGCACAGACTATTGGACCAATATATACTAAAAGTAAAGGAAGCATTGACATGAAGTGCCATAATTCACTAAAGCCTGCTCATGGTATCCCTCTCTAGAGTCCCTGCCTTAAAGGGATTCTGTCATGGGAAAACATGTTTTTTACAAAATGCATCATTTAAAAGCAGAATTCTACATTGAAATCCATTTTTCAAAAGTGCAAACAAGTTTTTTTTTTAAATTTAATATTGAAATCTGACATGGGACTAGACATGTTGTCAGTTTCACCATGTGACTTGTGCTCTGATAAACTTCAGTCACTCTTTACTGCTACACTGCAAGCCCATCAGCAGAACAATCCAGATAACAGCTCCCTGGTAGATTTGAGAATGACACTCAATAGTAAAAATCCAAGTCCCAGTTCACCAAGTAAGAGAAACAATAGCCTGTCTGAAAGCAGTTCCATTGTGTAGTGCTGGCTCTTTCCAACCAGACAAAATGCACTGAGATAGCTGCATACACACAAATGTTACAACCAATAAAAATGCATTTATTCTTTCAAGAATACAATTTTAAATGGTAGAATGAATTATTTGCAATGTACCCAGTGTAATTTAGTAATAAAAACTATACCAGAAAATCATGACAGAATCCCTTTAGATATGCTACCAACTCAAAACTTTGTGTAAATAGTAATAATAGTAATAATTTTGTTGCAACTAAAGGAGTAATTTGCTACCTGCAAAGTGCAAAAATGGATGTTATCCGCTGTTTTTTTTTTACCATGCAGATGAAAGAATTGAGGTAGCTCCAAAATGGAACACAGAGACCTGTGTTAACCCCATGAATGCTGTTATTGTGGACATGTTCAACAAACCCTTAAATAAAACTGTTTATTCTTTGTCATGCATTGTCAGCAACAGTTAATATAAATACTGAAAAATGGATACAAATTCTTATTCCCCAGTTATTTTGCTCTCTCTGAAATATACAATTGTTTTCCTTGTTCACCTGCCATAGAGCATATTTCAGCATAAAGGATGTACAGATAGAATGTACGCATGTTTACTTGCACTCTCTCTCTCCCTCCTAAGTTTAATGGCAGTTTTGGCTTCTTTACCTTGACACCCCGTCTCTGTAATTGTTACTTGCAATATTTACAAAGCAACCATTATATTCCTATTAATGTCTTTAGAAATCCTCATTTATTCAATGAATCAAAACTGCTTCAGCCCGTGTAGTTTGTGCAGCACTTACAGAAGCAATTAAATTGTGGGTCTCTTCCTAACAATGGGCTTTTGACACGCAGTTTAGCTGAAAGGGGCTAAAGTGACATCCCAAATTGTAGTGCTGTAAATATCTACCTTCTAAATTGTTCAGTAATAAAGAAATAGCACTTCTAAAACCTGCTTGGTTTAGTGGTATTAAATTGTGGTATTGTGTATTGCTAGTCGTGGCTGACCTCATGCTCCTTATCAGTTTTCTCAGGGCTGCTATTTTGTCCTAATAAGGGTAGAACTAGACAAGCGTTTTGGACTTGATTCTGCCAGATCCGACGTGCTGCGCCAAACCAAGGTGTCAAGTCGAATGCGACAGAAAACAAGGTAAGCAATAGCAATGTTGGATGGTGTTCGTCCGACGTGACATGACTGTCTGATGCAGACGCAGCTTGAAGCGTTTGCATCCGACAGTCGTGTCGCGTCGGACCAATGATGCGACACCATCCGACACTTGTATTTCTTACCTTGTTTTCCATCGCATCTTGTCTAGTTCTACCCTAAGGGATTCTGACTAATATCAAATATTTAAATCTGTGCAGCCACCCCCCAAAAAACTGAATTATCTGGTTGGAAAGATGCATTAAGATATATATTCAATACACTTTTTAAAGTTGATTTAAAGTTATTTTTAAATGTAATTGCTATTGAAAGCTGTCTCTGCCTGAGCCCTCTTGTTCTCTGCAGTGAGACAGAGAAGACCCAGCAATCTTGGTACACATAGATACCAATGACAAAGTTAGAGGACTTGGTGAGGACTTCCAAGGTAATTTTCTAAGAGATATTACCTGTGCCACTAGCAATGTTAAGAAGGCAGGGTGAGTTTAGGGAGATTAATGCGTGGCTGAGAGATTGGCTTAGGGAAGAGGGCTTTGGGTTTTTGGAGAACTGGGCTATAGGCTCTTTGCCAGGGATGGGCTGCACCTCATGATAGTATAGCTGCTTTAGGGGAGAAGATGGCTTAAGGGTTATGGGAGATTTTAAACTAGGCATGTAGGGGAAGGTGCAATAAAGGGTTCTGTGGAAGACAGGTTAGATGAGGTAGTGGGCAAAGGAAGGGAAAATGGGGGAGGAAAGTTGATTGGGGGTACTGTTAAGGATATGTTAATGGTTACCTTCCCATTGTTCTGTTGTTAGGCTGCTGGAGAGGGGGGGTAAAGGGAGGGGTGAAATCGATCCAGTTTGCAGTACAGCAGTAAAGAGTGACTGAAGTTTATCAGAGCACAAGTCACATGACTGGGGCCAGCTGGGAAACTGACAATATGTCTAGCCCCATGTCTGATTTCAAAATTAAATATAAAAAAATCTGTTTGCTCTTTTTGAGAAATGGATTTTGGTGCAGAATTTTGCGGGAACAGCACTATTAACTGATGTGTTTTCCCATGAGTGTATCCCTTTAAGAAGTAAATGCAGAAGCACCAAAACCACCAAGAACCACCCTATGTGGCTTAATATCGAAGTAAATAAGTTAATAGGAATGAAGAGTAAAGCATTTAAAAACTACAAGTCTGTGGGGACAGAATCTGCATCATTAATGAATATAAACACTACAATAAACAGCAATCTGGAAAGGTCAAAGATCAGAAATGAGGCGCACATTGAGGCTAAGATCAACCCCAAATAGTTTTTTAAGTACATTAAGGGGCAGATTTATCAAGGGTCGAAGTGAATTTTTGAATTATAAAACTTTGAATTTAGAAGTAATTTTTGGGTACTTCGACCATCTAATAGGCCAAATTCAACTTTGACTCGAATTGAAAAACCTTCGAAAATTCAACCACTCGAAATTCAAAGTACTGTCTCTTTAAAAAAACTTTGACTTTGACATTTCATCACCTAAAACCTGCCGAATTGCTGTTTAGCCTATGGGGGACCTCCTAGAACCTGAGGCTTTTGGGCAAGTTTTGAGAAGTCAAAGTTTTTCTTTTGAAAAATCCTTCGATTCGTTCAATTCAAAGGGTTAAATCATTTGATCGTACGATTTTTACTTCGATTGTACTTCGATCGAATATGGCCATTTTCGCTGGAAAATATACTTCGACTATCGAAGTACTCAAATTCGATGGTCGAATTTCTAAGTTTTTTTACTTTGAAATGCAATCCTTGATAAATATGCCCCTATTAGTAAAAATATGCGTGTTGAGAGTGTGACCCCTTTAGATAATGGTATTAGTATGGTTGTGTAACACCTATTTGGGCCATACGGGGTTAATTCACCAGCTAGAACACTAGAGCATGGGTTACAAGCGACTTCACCCAGGGCAGGGCCTTCGCTAAGTGGAAGTGTTCCCTCTATGGTGTAGTGCAACTACATCCCCCTAGGCTACTGTGCACACAAAACCGGGACGGTTTATTATGCCAAAAAGGGCAAATGACCACAGGTTTCAGTACTCACGCAGGAGTTGAGGAAAACAGCATATTGAGAGTTCACACAGATCAAAGGCAGGCTCACACAGAGAGTACACAGGCAAATGCAGTAAACCCTTTCCCTCCTGGAAGTTGTCAGGAAAGCAGCTTCTACCCTACAGTCCCTCTTCACTGAGGTCCCTGACTGGAGGCAACACATAGAGCCTCCGGAGCTTCAGCTGCTCTTTCTCTCTATCCTATCTGCCTTTCTCTCCTAGAGAGACTATGACAAGTCTGCCCTAGTATATCTGTTCCTCATTCACGGGGTTACCAGGTCCCCGACTTGGACACATGCCTTCTTCTGGGCCTATTGCACTCAGTCCCCCTGAGCACATCCAGCTTGAATCACATCCAGAGGCAAAAGAGGAAGAGGCCACTCCCTGCACACACTATTAGGGATGTAGCGAACGTCGGAAAAAAAGTTTGCGAACATATTCGCGAACTTGCGCAAAAATGCGAGCGGTTCACGAACGGTTCGCGAACCCCATAGACTTCAATGGGAAGGCGAACTTTAACATCTAAAAAAGACATTTCTGGCCAGAAAAATGATTTTAAAGTTGTTTAAAGGGTGCAACGACCTGGACAGTGGCATGCCAGAGGGGGATCAAGGGCAAAAATGTATCTGAAAAATCTGCCTGTGTGTGCTTGGAAGAGATAGTGTAGGGGGAGAGCTGTTAGTGATTTCAGGGACAGATGATAGTAAGTTTGCTGGCTAGTAATCTGCTTGATACTGCTCTGTATTGGAGGGACAGAAGTCTGCAGGGATTTGAGGGACATTTTAGCTTAGGTAGCTTTGCTGGCTTGTAATCTACTGTTCTCTTTAAACAACTGCCATACGTTGACCTTGTAGGCATTGTTTGCCCAGTTTTTTTGGACGCAGCCACTGAAGCACAGTTGCCAGAAAAAATATGCCATATAAATGCTGAAAATAGTAATTTTTCGCCATACGTTGACCTTGTAGACATTGTTTGCCCAGTTTTTTTGGTTGCAGCCACTGAAGCACAGTTGCCAGAAAAAATATGCCATATAAATGCTGAAAATATAAATTTTTTTGGTTGCAGCCACTGAAGCACAGAGGCCAGAAAAATTATGCCATATAAATGCTGAAAATATAATTTTTTTTGGTTGCAGCCACTGAAGCACAGAGGCCAGAAAAATTATGCCATATAAATGCAGAAAATATGCATTTTTTTGGTTGCAGCCACTGAAGCACAGAGGCCAGAAAAATTATGCCATATAAATGCTGAAAATATAAATTTTTTTGGTTGCAGCCACTGAAGCACAGAGGCCAGAAAAATTATGCCATATAAATGCAGAAAATATGCATTTTTTTGGACGCAGCCACTGAAGCACAGTTGCCAGAAAAAATATGCCATATAAATGCTGAAAATAGTCATTTTTTGCCATACGTTGACCTTGTAGACATTGTTTGCCCAGTTTTTTTGGTTGCAGCCACTGAAGCACAGAGGCCAGAAAAAATTAAACCAGTAGGGTTTGCACCCTAGTTTGTAACGGTGGCGGAGGGAGGAGGACGCTAAAGGACAGCTGTGTGTGGAGTCATGAGGCTTGAAGAGAAGGACAGCTGCATAGAAGTCAGAACAAGTCTTCCGGCGTGCAGTAACCCTCCGAGATCCACCCCTCATTCATTTTAATAAAGGTCAGGTAATCGACACTTTTGTGACCTAGGCGAGTTCTCTTCTCAGTTACAATCCCTCCTGCTGCACTGAAGGTCCTTTCTGAGAGCACACTTGAGGCTGGGCAAGACAAGAGGTTCATGGCAAATTGTGACAGCTCTGGCCACAGATCAAGCCTGCGCACCCAGTAGTCCAGGGGTTCATCGCTCCTCAGAGTGTCGATATCTGCAGTTAATGCCAGGTAGTCCGCTACCTGCCGGTCGAGGCGTTCTTTGAGGGTGGATCCAGAAGGGTTGTGGCGCTGCCTTGGACAGAAAAACATTTGCATGTCTGACGTTACAGACTGGCCAAAGGGCTTTGTCCTTGCAGGTGTGCTCGTGGCAGGATTACTGGCACCTCTGCCCCTGGAATGTTGATGAGTTCCTGAAGTGACATCACCCTTAAAAGCATTGTACAACATGTTTTGCAGGCTGGTTTGTAAATGCCGCATCTTTTCGGACTTGTGGTATGTTGGTAACATTTCTGCCACTTTATGCTTGTACCGAGGGTCTAGTAGCGTTGCGACCCAGTACAGGTCCTTCTCCTTAAGCCTCTTGATACGGGGGTCCTTCAACAGGCATGACAGCATGAAAGACCCCATTCTCACAAGGTTGGATGCAGAGCTATGCATCTCCGCTTCCTCATTATCAAGGACTGCATCATCCACGGTCTCCTCCCCCCAGCCACGTACAAGACCAGGGGTCCCCAAAAGGTCACCACTAGCCCCCTGGGAAGCCTGCTCCTGTTGGTCCTCCTCCTCCTCCTCCACAAAGCCACCTTCCTCCTCTGACTCCACTTCTGGCACCTCTCCCTGCGTTGCAGCAGGTGCCTGGGTTCGTTCTGGTGATTCCGACCATAAATCGTGCGCTTCCAGCTCCTCGTCACGCTGGTCTACAGCCTCATCTGTCACTCGTCGCACGGCACGCTCCAGGAAGAAAGCGAAGGGTATTAGGTCGCTGATGATGCCTTCGGTGCGACTGACCATATTTGTCACCTCTTCAAAAGGTCGCATGAGCCTGCAGGCATCGCGCATAAGCACCCAGTAACGGGGGAAAAAAATCCCCAGCTCTGCAGATCCAGTCCTACCACCCAGTTCAAAAAGGTACTCGTTGACGGCCCTTTGTTGTTGCAGCAGACGTTCCAACATAAGGAGCGTTGAATTCCAGCGAGTCTGGCTGTCAGAAATCAAACGCCTGACTGGCATGTTGTAGCGCTGCTGAATGTCAGCAAGGCGTGCCATGGCTGTGTAGGAACGTCTGAAATGGGCCGACACCTTTCTGGACTGGGTGAGAACGTCCTGGAATCCTGGGTACTTGGAGACAAAACGTTGGACTATTAAATTTAACACATGTGCCATGCAGGGCACATGTGTTAAATTGCCCAGTCTCAACGCTGCCAACAGATTGCTTCCATTGTCACACACCACTTTTCCGATCTGCAGTTGGTGTGGGGTCAGCCACCGATCGGCCTGTGACTGCAGAGATGACAGGAGTACAGATCCGGTATGGTTTTTGCTTTCCAGGCACGTCATCCCCAAGACAGCGTGACAACGGCGTACCTGGCACGTCGAATAGCCTAGGGGGAGCTGGGGGTGCACAGGTGTGGAGGAGGAGAAGGAGGACCCAGCAGCAGAGTAAGAAGAAGAAGAGGAAGAAGACGAGGTAGAGAGCGATGGAGGAGTAGAGGTGGTGGCAGAACCGCGTGCAATCCGTGGCGGTGACACCAACTCCACTGTTGTTGTTGAGCTACCCATTCCCTGCTTCCCAGCCATTACCAAGTTCACCCAGTGGGCAGTGTAGGTGACATACCTGCCCTGACCATGCTTGGAGGACCATGCGTCAGTAGTCATATGGACCTTTGGCCCAACACTAAGTGACAGAGATGCGGTAACTTGGCTCTGCACATGTTGGTACAGGTGTGGTATTCCCTTTTTAGAAAAAAAATTGCGGCTGGGTACCTTCCACTGCGGTGTCCCAATTGCTACAAATTTGCGGAAGGCCTCAGAGTCCACCAGCTGGTATGGTAAAAGCTGGCGGGCTAAGAGTGCAGACAAGCCAGCTGTCAGACGCCGGGCAAGGGGGTGACAGTCAGACATTGGCTTCTTACGCTCAAACATGGCCTTCACAGAAACTTGGCTGGTGGCAGATGACTGGGAATGGGAACAGGTGGTCAAGGTGGAAGGCGGAGTGGAGGGTGGTTCAGACGGGTCAAGGAGAGCAGAGGTAGAGCAGTAAGATGCTGGACCAGAAGGAGTGTGGCTTTTAGTTTGCCTGTTGCCTTTGAGGTGTTGCTCCCAAAGTGCTTTGTGCTTGCCGCTCATGTGCCTTCGCATAGAAGTTGTACCTATGTGGCTGTTGGGCTTACCAAGGCTCAGTTTCTGACTGCACTCATTGCAAATTACAATGCTTTTGTCAGAGGCATACACATTAAAAAAATCCCACACTGCTGACTTTTTGGAAGTGTGCGATCTGGCGGTAACAGTAGAAGTTGGCGGCATTGGCGGCAATGGCGGGTGCGTTGGCCGGCTGAATACAGGTGCCGATACATGTTGTTGCCCTACTGATCCCTGCGGGCTGTCCTCCCTGCTTCTTCTAAGTCTTATTCTCCTACTGCCTCTCTGACTCTCCGTCTCTCCATCTGAACTACCCTCCTCTTGCTCTCTTCTACTAGGCACCCACAAAACATCAATCTCCTCATCATCATTCTCCTCAGATGCATCAATTTCTTCTGACACATCACAGAAGGAAGCAGCAGCGGGGACCTCCTCCTCATCACTCATTATGTCCATCTCTGTCGTGTTCTCTGCCAGAATTAAATCTGGTGTAACGTCCTCATCTCCTTCATCTTCTTCTGGCAATAATGGTTGCGCATTACTCAGTTCAAGAAACTCATGGGAAAATAACTCCTCTGACTCCAGTGAAGAAGGGGCACCGGTGGTGGAGGAAGTGTTACGTGGGGTGGCCATAGCAGTGGAGGATGAGGAGGATGTTGTGGTAAAGTTAGAAACGGTAGAGGATGGGGTGTGCTGTGTAAGCCAGTCAACTACCTCTTCAGCATTTTGGGAGTTCAGGGTCATTGGCTTTTTAAAACTGGGCAATTTGCTAGGGCCACAGGATTGCATAGCAGCACGGCCTCTGCGTGGCGGCCTGCCTTTGCCTGGCATTATTTTTAAAAAAACAACAACAACAAAAACTCAGTTGGTTTTTCTGGAAACGATAATACACACAGCTAGATGGCAGTTTGAAGAAAACAGTGTGCAAATAATGCCTACAAGATCAACGTATACACTACTACAGCGGTGGATACGGATTACGTAAAATATATGAATGCTGCTTGAAAAAAAGTAACTCAAGTGGTTTTTCTAGAGACGATAATATTATCAATATTTAGACAAAATGTGAACAAGCTCACACAGCTAGATGGCGGTTTGAAGAAAACACTGTGCAAATACTGCCCACAAGATCAACGTAAACACTACTACAGCGGTGGATACGGATCTCGTAAAATTTATTATGGCTGCTTGAAAAAAGTCACTCCGGTGTTTTTTCTGGAGACGGTAATATTATGGATATTTAGACAGAATGTGAACAAGGTCACACAGCTAGATGGCAGTTGGTTGAATAACACACTGGGCAAAAAATGCCTACAGGGCAAATAATGCCTAAAAGGTCAACTTATACACTACTACAGCGATGGATACGGATTACGTAAAATATATTATGGCTGCTTGAAAAAAGTCACTCCGGTGTTTTTTCTGGAGACGGTAATATTATGGATATTTAGACAGAATGTGAACAAGGTCACACAGCTAGATGGCAGTTGGTTGAATAACACACTGGGCAAAAAATGCCTACAGGGCAAATAATGCCTAAAAGGTCAACTTATACACTACTACAGCGATGGATACGGATTACGTAAAATATATTATGGCTGCTTGAAAAAAGTCACTCCGGTGTTTTTTCTGGAGACGGTAATATTATGGATATTTAGACAGAATGTGAACAAGGTCACACAGCTAGATGGCAGTTGGTTGAATAACACACTGGGCAAAAAATGCCTACAGGGCAAATAATGCCTAAAAGGTCAACTTATACACTACTACAGCGATGGATACAGATTACGTAAAATATATTATGGCTGCTTGAAAAAAGTCACTCCGGTGTTTTTTCTGGAGACGGTAATATTATGGATATTTAGACAGAATGTGAACAAGGTCACACAGCTAGATGGCAGTTGGTTGAATAACACACTGGGCAAAAAATGCCTACAGGGCAAATAATGCCTAAAAGGTCAATTTATACACTACTACAGCGATGGATACAGATTACGTAAAATATATTATGGCTGCTTGAAAAAAGTCACTCCGGTGTTTTTTCTGGAGACGGTAATATTATGGATATTTAGACAGAATGTGAACAAGGTCACACAGCTAGATGGCAGTTGGTTGAATAACACACTGGGCAAAAAATGCCTACAGGGCAAATAATGCCTAAAAGGTCAATTTATACACTACTACAGCGATGGATACGGATTACGTAAAATATATTATGGCTGCTTGAAAAAAGTCACTCCGGTGTTTTTTCTGGAGACGGTAATATTATGGATATTTAGACAGAATGTGAACAAGGTCACACAGCTAGATGGCAGTTGGTTGAATAACACACTGGGCAAAAAATGCCTACAGGGCAAATAATGCCTAAAAGGTCAACTTATACACTACTACAGCGGTAGTAAAATAAAAAAAAGTAAAATAAAAAAAAAATTAATATTAAAAAAAAAAAAATTAAAGTTGGTGCTGCTGAACTACTAGGAGCAGCAGATTAGCACACCAGTCCCACTCCCCAACACTGCTAGACTAATAGCACTGGGCTCTTATAGTAGTAGTAGTAGTAGTAGTAAAACAACAAAAAAATAAATAAAAGCAGTCCTTACAAGGACTACTGTTATTGCAGCAGTCAGCAGATGAGATCAGAAGCAGGACAGCTGCCCACTGCAGCTACATACAGAGCACTGCAGTAGAAGGTAGATTACTAGCCAGCAAAGCTACCTAAGCTTAAATGTCCCTCAAACCCCTGCAGACTTCTGTCCCTCCAATAACAGAGCAGTATCAAAACGATTACTAGCCAGCAAACTTTCAACTGTCCCTGAAATCACTAACAGGCAGCAGCTCTCTCCCTACACTATCTCTTCAGCACACACAGGCAGAGTGAAAAAACGCTGCAGGGCTTCGGTTTTTATAGGGAAGGGGAGTGGTCCAGGGGAGAGCTTCCTGATTGGCTGCCATGTACCTGCTGGTCTGGGGTGAGAGGGCAAAAAAAAGCGCCAACAATGGCGAACCCAAAATGGCGAACGTCGCGCGACGTTCGCGAACTTCCGGTGAGCGCGACCACCTGATGTTCGCGCGAACAAGTTCGCCGGCGAACAGTTCGCGCCATCTCTACACACTATATAGAAGTGTCATCAAATCTCTCAGCCTATCACTGTAAAGGTTATTTTGTAACAGGGATTCTACCCAATAACCCAAGGAAATGGTGAAAAGATTAACTCTATAGGGCCTGTATCCCTATAGGGCCCTACATTTGTAACAGATACAAAAAAATTAGCAAATGTGCTAATTCAGTTCTTTTCTTCAGTATATACAAGAGAGGAGTCAGAGTTCCCAAACCCACCTCATAGCTACGCTGTTGGTTTAGCTCAATCTAGTCAATGACTCAGGATATGGTTCATAATGCTTTACTAAAAATGAATGTGAACAAGGCGCGGGCAGTGAATGTGATCTATTTGGACTTTGCCAAGGCATTTGATACTGTTCCCAGACAATGACTGCTTTCTAAACTAAGGTCTGTTGGGCTTAATGAAGTTGTTTGCATGTGGATATGAAACTGGCTACAGGATTGGGTACAGTGGTTGGTAATTGCACATTCTCTACTAGGAGTAAGGTTTTTAGTGGGGTCCCTCAGGGCTCTGTATTGGGCCCACTTTTATTTAACTTGTTTATTAATGACATGGGGGGTATTGTAAGTAATGTATCAATGTTTGCAGATGACAATAAACTATGCAGCCCAATTAATTCCATCCAGGATGTGGCATCCTTCCAGCAGGATCTTGACAAACTGTCAATTTGGGCTGCTAAGTGGCAGATGAAATTCAATGTTGATAAATGTAAAGTCATGCACCTGGGATGTAAAAATATGCAAGCCACTTATACCCTTAATGGGACTGCACTAGGCAGATCCATAATGAAAAAGGACCTTTGAGTTCTTGTACATAATAAACCTGGCTATAGCAGGCAATGCCAGTCAGCAGCATCAAGGTCAAATAAGGTCTTGAGCTGTATTAAAAGGGGCATAGTTTTGTGGGAGGAGGGGGTTATTTTTCCACTGTACAGAGAACTGGTAAGACCCCATTAAGAATATGCTGTGCAGTTTTGATCTTGAATTAGAGAGGGTCCAGAGAAGGGCAACTAAGCTAGTAAAAGGTATGGAAAATCTTAGCTATGAGGAACGACTGGCCAAGCTGGGGATGTTCACGCTGGAGAAGAGGCGCTTAAGGGGTGATATGATACCTATGTATAAATATATAAGGGGATCCTATAATAACCACTTTAATCCTTTAATTACCACTAGGTCCATCCAGCTGACAAGAGGGCACCCATTCCGATTAAAAGAAAAGAGGTTCCGGAAATATTCGGAAGGGTTTTTTTTTTACAATGAGAGCTGTGAAGATGTGGAATTCTCTCCCTGAATCTTGCTGGCTTAGATAGCTTTTTAGCAATTGAAAGAATAGAGGGTTATGAAATATAGCTCATAGAACAAGTGATTCGGGGACTGGCCTGATTGCCATCTTGGTGTCAGGAAGGAATTTTTTCAAGTTGGAGAATTTCAAACAAGGTTTTTTGCTTTCCTCTCGATCAACTTGTAGTTAGGCAGACCATATATAGACTTAAAATGTTGTTGCATATGTGTCTTTTTTTAACCCGAATTTACTATGTACTGAAACAGTAGGATAATATAGCTTCAAGTAGCTTGCACATCATTGTGGGAAATATAATGAAATTTACAAGTAGCTTCAAACCAAAATGTGTAAATAATATACAGGTATGGGACCTTTTTTCCAGAATGCTTGGGATCTGGGGCTTTCTATACAATGGATCTTTCCGTAATTTTGATCGTCATACCTTAAGTCTACTAGAAAATCATATGAACACTAAATAAACCCACTAGACTGGTTTTGTTTCCAAAAAGGATGAATTATATCTTAGTTTGGATCATGTACAAGGTAATGTTTTATTATTACAGAGAAAAAGGAAATCATTTAAAAAATATGGATTATTTAGATATAATACAGTCTATGCGAAATAGTCTTTCTGCAATTCAGAGCTTTCTGATAACGGGATTCCGGATAATGAATCCCACACCTGTATAATGATTTTCAACTGATAAATTGTATATTGATAATATGCTAATAATGTAATCATTTTTTTTGCATTAACCAAAATGTTATATTAGAATTGACATCCTATTTAAAGATGTGTGGCTTTAAGGGGTCAGCTTTGTGTCAGCCAAATCCTGCATAATGTGCTGGTATATGGCAGAATCCTAATCCTCTATGCCTCCCTAAAAGAAATTTGAGCGTATGTATTGCATGATTGGTGTTGTGGTTAAAGTGGACCTGTCACCCAGACATAAAAAGCTGTATATTAAAAGTCCTTTTCAAATTAAACATGAAATCCAATTCTTTTTTTTAATTAAAGCATTCATAACTGTTGTAAACTCATTTAAACAGCTCAGCTGTCAATCAAATATTGTCTGTCCCTCCTCCCTCTAGGCATAGAGGTGGGACAAGCAATTACTTTCACTTTCCATTCAGCACTTTCTAGATGTCACTGCTCTCCCGACATTCCCCCCGTTCTCTTAACCATTTAATTGTGTAACCAGGGCATGGGGATGGACATCAGGTCCCCTATTCTGATGCACAAACAAGATTCTGAGATGGTGCAAGTCTTGCCTTCATAACAGTGTCCACAAAATGGCTCCTGCCTGCTTCCTATAATTGTGAATTCCCAGACTGATGGAAACAATATTGAAATAGTTTATACAGTGTAATTAAAGTTAATTTTGCTTGACTAACATGATAAAATAGGATTTGGATTAAGTTTTTTTGGGTGACGGGTCCTCTTTAACTTAACAGAGAAATAGATGTCACTTTCCACAGCAGGAACAACTGCTGGCTGTTGCGGTTCAACAACAGGTATAGGGCCACATGCACTAAAATATCTCAACAATTGTATTATTTCCCTATTGTGAACCTAAAAGAAATGCTCATTGCTATTACCTGTTACAGTTATTATTAAAAAAATATAGCTAAATGCTTTACCTGCCTTTAATAAGTGGATGAATAGTAGCAGACATTTTTCACTACTGATGTAAAGGAGCATTCCCCACGCAAAGAGAGATAACGAGGGGGCTGAAATAATAGGTTCACAAAGCTACTTGGTTTGGAAAAGCGATGTGCTTTATGCTATTTCATTGGCATCGCTTTTTAGATATTGTTTACAAGAGAATTAAATGGGATTCCTCCTACACCATGCATAACAGTATGAAACATAGCTTAATTAATACATATATTGTTTTGCACTTTGCATTTTAAGATATGTACAGTAAGACAAGTTCAAGCTGTACATTTATGGCATGTCTGTTATTGTACTATTGTATAGAACACTTTGGCATAGGTCCTTCTGCATAGGGACCCTAATATACCTGCATATTTGAGTTTATTTATAAAAAAAGAAGCAGCTGTAATGTAATAAGGAGGCATGTTTGTGTAAATGCAATACTGAGCTATGAATGTGTTCTGACGCACCTTCTGACAACAGTTCCACTCTGGCTTTGGCATTCATAAAAATCTTCCAGCCCTGATAGTGGTGCTTGGTTATTGTGGTGTTCTGCATACCCCTAGCCCTTTGTCACGGTCGGCACCCTACACCAGAACAGATGCCAAGCACCCTGGTCTCGGCTCGACTTCACCAGTTAAGTGACCGCCTTTGGCCTCAGGAGGAGCCCTCGGCGTACTCAGATGCCACCTGGACTTAACGAGAGGTGCAAGGCATAAGTTCTGGCAGGCAATGGGGCACGACTGTTTTACAAGGATGCTGGAAGATAGGAAGCCACAGGAACAGGCAGGCCGGACCAGCCCAAGGAGTAGAATAGTCAAAGACAAGCAGGATCAGGATTGGAGCGAAGAATAGTCGATGGCCAGGCAAAGGTCAGGTTGGAGAGGTCAGAATAGTCACAGACAGGCAAAATCAGGATTGGAGAGATCAGAGGAGAAAATCAGGCAAGCAAGGGTCAAAACACAATAGATCAGTCAGAAGAGGTAGTATACAACACCCAGGAACAAGGCTAATTGAACCTAACAACGACCATTACCTGAAAGCCAAATTCCCCTTTTATACATTTGAATCTCGCGCCAATTGCGCGCTGGCGTCATCACGCCAGCGCCTTTAAATAATGCGCGCGCGCCCTAGAGGAACCGGCATAGGAAGAAGAAGGCAGCACAGTGGGCGTCCATGCCGAGGACGCGGCGTGGACCCCGCTGCCGCTAGACCACCAGGGTAAGTTCCTTACAGTACCCCCCCTCTAGGAGGGGCCACTGGACCCTCAACCTTACCAGGAGACCTGGCATGGGATTGTCTCCTAAGGTAGTCCACCCTGGCATCAGACTTGACCAGATTTTTCACCAACACTGGAAGAGGACTTGATTGTTGGTGGACCTGTATGGCTGGTTTTAACACAGAAACATGAAACAGGTTAGATAATAAAAATATCTCAGGTAACTCAAGACGGACAGAAGTTGGGTTCACGATTTCCACAATAGGGTATGGACCTAAAACTTTGGGCCCTTGCTTAAGAGCTGGAATTTTAAACTTAATTTTCCCAGTGGATACCCAAACCAAGTCCCCAACCTGAAATTTGGGTACTTCCCTATGGGACTTATCTACTGCTCTTTTTTGAGCGGATGTAACTGCCGATAGGGAACTACGTACCCCAGAACGAAACTTAGAGCTATGCTCAACAGAAGGGAGTTTCTCTAAGGAAGTAACTGCTACCATTAGAGTGGAAGCTAAACATGAATCTTGGCATTTGGAACCCCACTGAATAACCTCCCCAGTTACCCAATCAATGTGGGGGTTGTGTACCTGTAGCCATGGTAACCCCAGAATTAACGGAGACGAGGAACCATCGAGAACGTGAAAAGCTAATCTCTCACAATGCATATTGTTCACACACATAGATAATGCCTTGGATTTTTGGGTTACCAAACCTGACCCCAGTGGGCTTTTATCAATAGCAGAAATCCTCATAGGAGGTGTGAGGGGAATAAAGGGAATATTATACCTTTCTGCGAAGGCAGCATCTAGAAAATTCCCCCCAGCCCCAGAATCCACTAAGGCAGAAACTGTAACTGAACCCCCCGGCCAGGATAAAACTACAGGTACTAAGTTTTTTGAGGCGAATTGGGGAGAGGAAATCTCACTACCCAAATGGAGCTTCCCTTCTCCACATAGGTTTCGAGAATTTCCAGGCCTCTTGGGACAATTTTTAAGGAAATGCCCCTTATCCCCACAATACATGCATAGACCCAGGGATTGCCTATGGGCCCTTTCCTCTGGAGACAAGCGTGTAGCCCCCAATTGCATGGGTTCTCCCTGAGGGTTAGGAAAGGAGGGAGTTGATGACTCGTCATTACATGTAGTAGGGAAATCAGTATCCCCCTCAGCTCGTCTTTCCCTTTGCCTCCTATCAATTTGGATGGCTAACCTCATGAGGTCATCCAAAGTGGATGAAGGAGGGTAATTAACTAGGCTATTTTTGACAGAGCTAGAAAGACCCACCCGGAATTGACTACGAAGAGCTGTATCATTCCACCCAGTTTCTATTGCCCACTGGCGGAATTCTGTACAATACTCCTCAATAACTCTTTTCCCTTGACGGAGTTTACGAATAGCGGAGTCGGCAGAACTAGCACGATCCGGTTCATCGTATAACAAGGCCATGGTAGCAAAAAATGCTTCTAGGGATAAACGGGCAGGGTCAGAGGGGGGTAATCTTAGTGCCCAGACTTGTGGGTCACCTTGTAGTAAGGTCATAACGAACCTTAGTTCATCCTCACCAGTAGGGAAGTTGTGAGGGAAAAAACTGAGGTATAACTTACATGCCTCTTGAAAAACAAAAAATTTACTCCTATCCCCACTAAACTTATCAGGAAAAGGGATTTTTGGGTCATGGGAAAAACCTCTATTACCCGGAGTAGCTGATGGAACAGACCCCTCAGGAATCTCAGATTGCTGTGCATCCAACCTCTCGGAAAGAGACCGCAGACCTTGAATAATAAAATTCTGCTTCCCCTCTTGTTCATCAAGGCGCTGGAGGAGGGTTGAATACAACAGTTCAGTGGTTTGCGGAATAGCGGGAACTTCTTCCATCTTCTTCCGTCTCATGGGCCCGTTGTACTGTCACGGTCGGCACCCTACACCAGAACAGATGCCAAGCATCCTGGTCTCGGCTCGACTTCACCAGTTAAGTGACCGCCTTTGGCCTCAGGAGGAGCCCTCGGCGTACTCAGATGCCACCTGGACTTAACGAGAGGTGCAAGGCATAAGTTCTGGCAGGCAATGGGGCACGACTGTTTTACAAGGATGCTGGAAGATAGGAAGCCACAGGAACAGGCAGGCCGGACCAGCCCAAGCAGTAGAATAGTCAAAGACAAGCAGGATCAGGATTGGAGCGAAGAATAGTCGATGGCCAAGCAAAGGTCAGGTTGGAGAGGTCAGAATAGTCACAGGCAGGCAAAATCAGGATTGGAGAGATCAGAGGAGAAAATCAGGCAAGCAAGGGTCAAAACACAATAGATCAGTCAGAAGAGGTAGTATACAACACCCAGGAACAAGGCTAATTGAACCTAACAACGGCCATTACCTGAAAGCCAAATTCCCCTTTTATACATTTGAATCTCGCGCCAATTGCGTGCTGGCGTCATCACGCCAGCGCGACTGCGCCTTTAAATAATGCACGCGTGCGGCGCGCGCGCCCTAGAGGAACCGGCATAGGAAGAAGAAGGCAGCACAGCGGGCGTCCATGCCGAGGACGCGGCGTGGACCCCGCTGCCGCTAGACCACCAGGGTAAGTTCCTTACAGTACCCCCCCTCTAGGAGGGGCCACTGGACCCTCAACCTTACCAGGAGACCTGGGATGGGATTGTCTCCTAAGGTAGTCCACCCTGGCATCAGACTTGACCAGATTTTTCACCCTGGTTAAGTCTCAGTGGCCTCTCTCCAATTCACTGGCCTCCTGTCCTCAATTTTGGGGGTGTTTGGTGCCAGTATGATGTACTTATGGGTCTCTTTCATTTGCATCACTTCCTGCATTGTGACAGTTTTTTGCATTTAGTTAGCATTCAAACTGAACACTGAAAGGGGTTGTAAAGGCAAAAAAATAAAATCCCATTTTTACTTTCTATAATGAAAAATAAATCTATATTTATTATACTTTGATGAAAAAATGTGTACTGTTTTTATAGTAAACCTGACCGTATGCAGTGAAATTCCCCCTTCGTTTTGCTTGCTCTGACAGCTGCAGATAGGGAACGTCAGACGTCCCTAACTGCTCTGCAGGGAAACAATCATACTTTCAAGCGGGGGGGGCACACCTTACTTCCCTGACCTCGAGCAGCATTTTTGTTTTCCTGTAAAGCAGCCAGCGACTGTGTAGAGATTTGTATCCACAGACCCAGTGCAGTCTGTATATTGTGATCAGTCTTGCTGTATCAGCTTCTATGGCAGATATTATTTGACTTGTGCTGTTTTGATAATATATGACAATCCCTAAGCTTAACTTCCCAACTGAAGCCCAGACCACACTGAGCATGTGCATGGTCTTGGTCTTACAAAGATGTTTAACAAAGTTACAAGATGACCCCCTGCAACCAACTTTGAAAACATAAATCATTTGTTTAATTAGGATTCTGGTGCAGTAAGTTCATGTTTATGTATAGTATACAAATACAGCATTTCTAGCATTATTCTATTTCAGACTTTAGTTCCCCTTTAAAATTCTTGTAAACATAACACTATTATATGTCAGTTTAAATATAATACTCTTTACTCTTCACCTTTCATTGGTTGCTAAAGTCATTCAGAATCTTGCCACTTTTTCTCCACTTCTGTTTTAGAACTAATTGCAGCCTGATTCAATTCAGAATAACTAGTCCGATAACTACTCTACCTGCAGGGTTGCAGAGCTACACAGACAAGGCATGTGCCTCAGGAGCTGTTGAGTGTAATGGGATAAAGGGAGCAGTGAGCAGCTGTGGGGCATTGTGTACTGAGTGATGCAACCCCCTAGCAACCACTCAGATGTTTGTTTTCATACAACTGACTTATAAATATTGCCTGCTTATTGGTTGCTATGGCTTTAGACTGCTTACTATATTAGCCCATAGTAGTGTGGTTTGAAATGTACTGTATTTCAGTATCTGCTCTCCTTATTACCCCTTCAAAAACTTTTCCTACTGCTGATGTCAGACCTGAGTTTCATTAAAGACAGCTGTTATAATTGATACAATATTTGATAATATTCCAAAGATGCTGCTGAGAAATGTATCAATAACAGTTCAGAATCTGCACCTAGATTACTGAGCTTTGAAAAATGGTCAAAAATAAAACATGGAAAGCATTTGAAAAAAGTCTTTGTTTCTGGTGATTAATTTGATAACAAATGAACTGAAAAAAAGTGTTTGGAAGGTGAACAATCCCTTTAAGGTTCTTCATCTACCAATAATTTTGTCAGTACCAATATCTGCCACGATATTTGGGTCAGCCCAGCCCCACCCTATAATTTGTGTACCCAATTAATCACACAGACAAAATTAAAGCAATCGTATCAAATTTATCAGTCATAACAGATGCTCTGTGACAGATTTTAAGGGCTGAAACAATTGCCACTGCTGATAAATTATATACAGATATTTGTTGATTGTGCTGTTTACATAATATTAATACAGAGTTGCTGGAAAACTCATTTTAATTAATGGCTGAATAAATAATAAGAAAGCTGATTCCTTCAAATAAGTTCCTGCACTTGCAGTGGTTGCTAATGAGTCCATCCTGTCTCTTCTGATAAATGATGTGCAACTGCTCCTGTTGTTCTACAAGGCTCCCTCAGCCCACAATTGGGTGGAGGTATTAAGTGCTCCAGGAGTGACACAGCCCTACTCTGAAAATGCTAGATTCAACTTGCTCCAGATTTGCAACAAAGTGTAATAGCAATTACATCCATTTAAATGCATTGAGTGTGGCCACAATTATGCAGGATTTACAAGGGAAAAACTCTGCATTATTGTTAAAAACCTAACACACTGTGCTTGCTTTCAAATATGACCCCTAGGGGCAGATTTATCAAGGGTCGAAGTGAAAATTTGAATTTCGAATTTAAAAATGAGAATCTTCAAATAAATTTTTTAGACTAGGGAATAGTTAAAATTCGATTTGTGTTTTTGAAAAAAACGAGAATTTTGAAATTTATCATATACTGACCCTTTAAGAATTCGAACTTGACTATTCACCACCTTAAGCCTGCCGAATTACTTTTAACCTATGGGGGACGTCCTGGAATCAATTTGGGGTTGTTCGGATACATTCTGAAAATTTAGTTTTTTTTAAAAAAAAACTCGATTAAAGTTAGTGGATTCACACGAATTTGAAAAATTAGATTTTTTTGAAAAATTTCGATTGGTCGTTTTCCCCCTGAATTTCGAGTTCATGGGAGTTTATGTGAGTTTTTGATTCCTTTCCCCAGGCAATCATGCCCCTGACATTTATCATTCTTAAATAAGGGATGTCTCTGCCAAGTAGTCAAAAAGCTCCTTGACCTTACCCCTTACAGGTATGCAGTTTAGTTCTTAATTCTATATGTATCTCAGGAAAAACAAATGCCTTTAGGAAAAAACAATTATAAATAAACGTATATAAACGTATATACATATAATCCTGAGTTTATTGCATTATACTACCTGGAGTCTCATCATCTTTTATTTACATTTACAGTTCTATGTATTTAATAAGCTTTTTAAGAATGCAACGCATCATACAAAAATAGTATTATTTTTATGACATTTGTGAAAACTGACAAACCATACCTTTCTAATGTATTTATCAGTTATCCCCAAGCAGTAGCTTGTTAGCAACATGTTACTCTCCAACTCCCTCCAACCCAGTGGCCTCAAAGCAGGAGCTTATTTTTGAATTTTAGGCTTGGAGGCAAGTTTTGGTATTTATCATACTAAAATCCATATCTGGATATGGATTCAATGGCACAATAGCTTTTAAAAGAGTGCAAACATGACTAGGTTTGGCTCTTGGTCTATCAGATGGGAATATCTGGGCAGAGGCAGATCACAGAGCATTGATGTTTAGTGTGTATGGAACCAGTTGGAAAATTAATATCATCTCTCTTATATGTTGTTGTTGTTGTCATTATAATCATGGCCCAGTTCCTACAAACAGGAGATCATAAAAAAACTCCTACTAGGCCACACCCCTTCACATTCCTGAGGGAGGGTCCAACTACCTGATGCCCGTGCAATCAATGATAAATAGTCAGCTCTTTTAGTTAAGCATTGGATTTACTTTGGAGAACCCATTTTTGTGGGTTTTTTTCCCCCTTGCCTCGAGGACCAGGAAACTACATATTTCACTTGAAGGGTTTAACACCAGAAACATGTCGTGTCAATAAACACACTTTGCAGTTATATCTACTCTGTGAAAGTTCAACTTGAATTAAAGGTCTGGACGGGACATGAAAGGAAAAGCTGAAAGGTAATGTTTGTGTATGGAAAAGCAACTGTTTAAGGAAACTCTATATTTAAGGCTAAGGGGCAGATTTATCAAAGATCGAGGTGAATTTTCGAATTGAAAAAATTTCGAGCTATTTTTCTGTACTTCGACTAGGGAATAGTCCAAATTCGATTTGAATTTGCAAAAGATTAGAAAATTAGAATATCGAAATTTATCATGTACTGTCTCTTTAAAAATTCGCCGTCGACCATAAATCATCTAAAACCTGCTGAGTTGCTGTTTTAGCCTTTAGGGGACCTCCTAGAACCTATTTGGAGTCAATTGGTGGACTTTGAAAAATTTAAGTTTTTTTTAGGAAAAACTTCAAATCAAAATTCGATCGAATGCGCTATTCCTTAGATTCAAAAGATTTGAATTTGGCCAAATACGGATCTATTCGATCGAAAACAGACCTATTTGACCCAAAAAACTTGGACTTAATTTTGGTTGGTCTTTTTGAACTCGAATTTCGAAGTTTTTTCAATTTAAATTCGACCCTTGATAAATGTGCCCCTCAGTATAGGTTTCTATGTTTTTTCCTTTTTATTTTAGAAACTGTTTGTATTTTTGAATGCATGACTTTTTGTAAAATATTTGGAGAGAATGGTGATTAAGCCAAGTCTCCCAGATCCTATAATACTTCACAGTTTGCCACTTAAATTGGACAGTATATAACGTTCATGTTTTATTTTCCTTGTTATGCATTTCCTTGGAAATAAATACACCTGAACATAGGATATGTTACTGACCACTGCACTAATTCATCGACTGCATTATAAACACAAAGGATAAAGAAGGTTATATAGATTTAATTGAGAAGCTAAAAAAATCTAATTAAAACCAATATTGTACTGTATCTATCCAGAACTGGTTTCTCCAGTTGCAGTCTGTAGAGTAAGTTGTATAAAATGTCTAATTATATCTTATCAGAAAAGTCCTCCATAAGAGGTTTTAGACTTATGTAAATTAATGCTGAAAATTATTCCATTTCTTTTGCAAAGATTTTTTTGTGATAAAATTACTTTTGGGTCAACATTTTATGTAACAACATTGAAAATGTGATATAAATCATCTTCACAATCATAAAATAGAATGGTAATGTGCTAACACCTTTTATTATCGGTTACAGCGCAATTATGGCCTGTTAATTGTATTATTATAATTTTAAACTCACTCCATACAAAATGACACATTAAAATATAATCTCTTTTGACATTAAATTCTCTGCTACTGGAGTGTTATAATTAAAGGAAATAACACATACTCTGAAATAACAAATAAATAATATTAAAACAGACTGTCGCAACCTAATGATGTCACCATGGCTCCCACGTTATCATACCTATGCATCTGTCACACCATGATGTCACAATGTAATCCGAACAGGTGCAGAATTATAGATACACATGAACTCATCAATGGACTTTGTTGTTATCTCCACTGACTTCTTCCCCCTTCAGACTAGGAAGGGTTTTGCGGCTATCCATAATATGATGTACCATCCACCGGCATGTTAAACATTATAATTTTTCTATAATATTTAAATAAAAATGATAAAATCCTTACTATTCTAAACATTGCCTGCATAAATAATAATCTTAAGTAGGGACAGGCAGGGGACACTGTGGTTGAGGATAATGATAAACCCCTATGCGTAGCCCACTGAACTTGGTTGGTAACTACTTTGAGATTTGTTGCTTCGTTTCCCCAGGCAAACAGAAAAGGCATAGCACTCATTTAATATAATATCTCCATGTAGAAGAACTACTGTCTAAGACAAACAGGCATTTAAATTGCAGATGATTTTGTTCTTGGGGTCCGAATAAGTAGTACAATATTCTTCTACACGCAATGCTTCAAGACTGAAACTGTAATAGTAGTTAAACAACATGACAATAAAAATAACTAATATCTGGAATGTTTGCAGATGTATGTCAAAAGTATTTTGTGAAGGTCACAGGTTATTGAAAGCATGGCATTCTTATCTCTGTACATATTGATCGGTTTCATACTTCACTTTGAGATTACAGGATCAGATTACAAAATCTAAGAGAACACTCATTGATGCATCCATCCTGTGAGATTAAGGGAAAATAAAGTGACAGCATTTGATGAAAGAATATAAAGATTTCAATGGCTGCTAAATGGCCATGGAAACAAAGGTTGCAAACAAATGATTTACTTTAATGTTCTGATGAATGGCAGAGTTATACTGTATGTCATGTTAATCAAAAGGGGAGCAGTATTAACTGAAAACTTCATCCCCAAAATAAATGAGAAATCAACTCTTAATAAAAAAAAACCCTCCCCCCTACCCTGGGTAGACCCCCTCCCTCTTCCCCCCAGCCTACCTGCCCCCCGGGCAAATGGCTCTAATTTTTTACTTACCCCTCTGTGCAGATTCTGGCCACGGGAGTTCACGGGCGCCAGCTTCTTTCTTCAGTCTTTTCCGGAAATTTTCGTGACTTTCGGCGCATGCGCAGTTGTTCACGAGGGCAGGTATGCTGGGGGGGAGGAGGGCGTGGGGGGTCTACCCAGGGTAGGGGGGAGGTTTTATTTATTACGGGTTGAATTCTCCTTTAAGCAACATTTTATCATATACAATATCATATTTAGGGGCAGATTTTTTTTCATGAAAATTCGACTTTTCAAAGTTATTTTTTTGGTTAAAAAGCCAATTTTTCTGGTAAAAAAAAAGACATTTATTTTATTTATTATACCCTGATCCTGGAAATAGCTCACATCTGAAAATACACCATCTAAAACCTTTTGAGGTCATGTAGGAATCAATGGCAGAGGTCCCTTGAACCTTTTTAAGATGTTAATAGCCTGCATGATGTTCCAGTTTTTTTTTCGGGGGTTTCGATTAATTGGAGTGATTCAGGTTTTTTCACCAAAAACTCAATTGATTCAAGTTTTTGTGTTATGCAACTCGGACTCACTGAAGCGAGTTTTACCCATTTGCATTTTTCTTAAATTAGATACCGTTCCAGTTTGAGTTCATTCGAGGTATAAAACACTAAAATTTGACTTTTGATAAATAACCCCCTGTGTGTCATATTAAAGAATCTTACCAAACTGGAATATATATTTAAGTAAATATTGCCCTTTTACATCTCTTTCCTTGAACCCCCATTTCATGATGGTGTCTGTGCTGCCTCAGAGATCACCTGACCAGAAATACTACAACTGTAACTGTAACAGGAAGAAGTGTGGAAGCAAAAGACAGAACTTGTTTGATCCCAGGGGGCGGCCCTTAGTTCTTAAAATGGCAATTTTCTATTTATGATTACCCAATGGCACATACTACTAAAAAAGGACATTATTATGAAAATAGTTTATTTACATGAAGCAGGGTTTACATATCAGCTGTTTATGTAATATCTTTTTATAGAGACCTACATTGTTCTGGGGAATAGTTTTCCTTTAACATGCTTTATGGATGGAATGCTATATATAAGAGCAATGGTCTGGATTACATGATATCTAGGATGTTCTACTGTGATGTCGTACAAACAAAATATCATATTACCTATACCTCTGAAAAACAGAGGCACTTGTTTATTAGGATGCACCAAACTCCCATGTCTGATTTTGCTGTATTTATTAATAAATTAACTCAATTTAATCGGCTTGCTAAAAAAATCTATTGAAAACCCCAATTGTATGATTTTTTCGGGCTTTTCTCTAGAAAAGCAAGATTTTTTTTGAGTTTTTGCCCGAAACCCCCCGAAAAAGTCAGATTTCAGTCTAAACCCATCACAGACCACAATAACTTCAATTTGGGATAGGACCTCAATATGTCTGAAATGGTTTTCAAATTCAGGCTTTTTGCAGCATCAGGGTATAATAAATCTCGAAAAATTCGAGGTTTTTGCCCAAAAAAGCTTTATCAGAAAAACCCCCTTAGTATTTTGTTTCTGGGTATGGATAATATATGTAGTAACATTTGTATAGTCATGAAATACAACAGACTATCACTAAAATGGACTATGCAATGATATTTTCACTTGGAAGGGATTTTTTTTTTACAGTAAGAGCTGTTGAATTATCTCTCTGAATCAGTTGTACTAGATAATACATTAGCTTTAAGAAGTGGTTGGATAGTTTTTAGCAAACAAGGGAATACAGGGTTATGGAAGACATTTCATAGAACAAATTGATCCAGTGACTGGTCCTATTGCCATCTTAGAGTCAGGAGATAATTTTGTTCCCCTCTGAGTCAAATTGGAGAGGCTTCAAATGACTTTTTTTGCCTTCCTCTGTACAAACTAGCAGTTTGGCAGGTTATATATGGACTTGAAAGTGGAACTTGATGGATGAGTTTCTTTTTTCAACCAAACTTGATATGTTACTATATATTATGACTGTGCTTAATGAACTTCGCATTGGACATTGATAATTAAATAACTTGATGGACACTTTGATATCTGGGGAGTTGTCCTTTTGGTTTATATTGGGTATCACGTTTCTCTTTGTATACACTTGATAAAAGGTTCGAAGGAATCCTAAACATGTAGTCAGCAATAAATAATTTGAAGCAACTACTCTGTGTTTGGAGCTCTCCTCTTCATTGGTACATTGACGTAACAGTCTTTTAAGCATTTCAAACTGTCTGACATTACCAATTCATACCAGTTGCAGTTTTAGATTATTATTTTACTATCATTGTTCATTTATTTAGCAGAGGACCCAGGAGCGGAGTAAGTGAGGCTTCTAAAGGTGGGTACAAGATGTACTTAATAAATTCAAATACTTTAAAATTAATACTTTAAAATTCTGACCAGTGAAGGGTTAGCTTTGATGAATTATTCATTTTTATTACAGAGATCAATTATTATCTTTTTCTGTCAGTACTTCTGCCATTTCTTAAAATGGGATTTCTTAAAATGGTCTCTGGAAATTAGTGAAACTTATATTGATATCATAAAATTGTTGATTTCCTCAGTGTGTAGAAAATGATCACAGACATTTCTGTTCCGTAAAGTTATGAAAACTTGTACACATATATATCCATGGATGTCATAACATGACCTTTCTTATAA
Source organism: Xenopus petersii (assembly GCA_038501925.1). Taxonomy (NCBI): domain Eukaryota; kingdom Metazoa; phylum Chordata; class Amphibia; order Anura; family Pipidae; genus Xenopus; species Xenopus petersii. The sequence continues at coordinate 103,956,708 of CM076676.1, forward strand.
AGAGCATTTTTTTTTTTTTTTAAGATTTACCGAGCTTCCAAGGTTGTAATTTCTGCAAGTTTAATTTATAGCTGACAGCTCAGTGCCATTGTTGCTGGAAAGTAAAATATTTTGTAATTTAAACTCAGCAAATGGCTTTTTCCTTAAAAGATAAATACATCAACAGTAAAACTGCTAGATGCAACTATTTGTAATTGTTCTTGCAGTGCTGGAGACTTGAAATTCTCATAGGAAAACTAATAATAGGCCTGGTAGCTTTTAATTAAAAGGAGTTAGTAGCAATCTATTCAAGGTCAGATGAGAGGATTGGCTGTTAGAAGCCCATTGTGGTAGACCAGAGTACCTTAATCTAACCTACAGGGAATATATACAGCCTCAACTCTGGTCAGATCTTAAAACAAGACCCCAGTGCAAGCAACAATAATCACTGTGTAACTTTCTGCCTTATATCTTAATACATTTGGTTAAGATTGTTCTTTCATGACTGGGACTAGTAAATACTATAAATGCAAAGTGGAACAACTAAGACCAGTTAACACAGTGGAATACACTGAAATGGCTCATAGTTATGGACATAGTTAGGTGCCATTTACTATTACCCAAGCAGAAATGCATCTCTCCTTAGTGCCCATGCAGAGAACCCTTCTGCACAGGATTTTAGTGTGCAGCGTTGGTGGGTGCAGGTTGTACCTGTTCTTACCATTTGCCATAGATAGTGTTGCCACCTTTTTTGGAAAAAAATACTAGCCTTCCTGTATATTTAGATTTTTATTATTAATAACATTTGGGTAAAGCATCATTTTTAGGCAAGTAGGTAGACAAGTCAGGCCGGTAAAATACTGTAGCAACCCTAGCCATAGAGCTGGTAGTAGGTACACGGCACAGTTGCAGCTTGTGCCAGCCGCCACTCCCTTGTGCATCTGAATGACATGCAAGTTAGGGGATGCATCATTCCCCCTCGTGAATACAGCAATGGCAGCTGTATTCATGGGGTGGCACATGTCTCTGTGCTCCAAAAAGGAGAAATAAAATTAAGAGAGAGTGGAAGACAGTGTGCAAAGTGCAAAACAAATGGCACATTGTACCAGTTTTAAATGGCCCCTGCATTCTTCATCTCCATAGATTGCAGCCACTCTCCTTTTCCATGCAGGATGCACTGCAGTAATTATGATTTAGTAATGCCTAGTGAAAGCCCATTCTAATCGCACAGGTTTATCAGTGTGGCTTATTTTTGATATTACTAGACATGTCACGGAGCTTCCAGAAGTGACTCGTCACATTAGTATAAAGAAAAGCAGTGACAGTAGTAAATTCTGGAGACAGAAGACAAATATTAACTGGGCGAATGAAACTGTTGTAATGTATATGGAAATTAACCTTATTAATGAGGCGTTTTCATATATTTCAATTGTCATAGTTCATTAAATATACAAGCTGTACATTTTCTTTTTGCTTGCAGTTAAAAAGCCTGTCCAATGCTCCCACTATTTAATCCCCAGAAAATACAATGCCCTCTTTATTTCATCTCCTGGAATGAAAGACTTTGAGCAAAGCATCGGTGACAGTTGATTAATTCACTCCTGCAAGCCTTTTCTACCAGTCAATGCCATTTATGACCACTTTGAAGTAATTATCTATCATCTAGTTACAGAACATGATCCAATTTTTTTTTCCTTGCTTTGGTTTTCAGAAATCCTATCTTGGCTACTTTTGTAACATGCATGGGCAGATAAAAACAGCCCTACGAATTATTATATATAGATGTGGAACTAAATAGCACACAGCCATCAGCCCACACTTCAATTCAGCCTCTCACAGTGCACCCTAACACAGAAGCTGGACACGTATCTCTAAGTCAATTGCTCTCAGTATATTGGAATTATAACTCAATGCCTTTGTGCTGCATTGACACTGTTTTTGCTGCTGTTCAAGTCGGATACAATTATAAGTCCAGAGGCTGATCCAAGGAATAATACAAATGTAGCTCCACACCCAGCCTCTTACCATAATACACCTTAAATTACCAATAATCACATGAACTGTCTCCTATTCCTGGGCTTTGGTAGCCTTTCCACAGGCCCACTACTGTCCTTGTTTGCCTGATCCTAGAGGCTTGCTGTGCCACCCCTGTATGATATGTGTTAAAATACATTCTATCTTACACTGGTAGCTGCCTCTTTCCTTCTTTCCTCTCTTCTCTTTCATACTAAAGAGGTAATGTGCGAAATAGGGAAGAGAGAACATTTTAATGCAATGGCAAGGTATGATAAGTAAGAGGATAAACATGCATATGTATGCAGGTACTTACAGTAGCTAGAAACAAATATCATGCTAATATTAGGACAACATACTCTCTTTTTAATATTGTAATTTTTTTCGGAATGTAAAACTGTTAAATGGACATATTCTGCCCCACTGCCGTCATACATTCAGACTAATGTTTATTCTGCAACTGCTGTCTCTCCATCCAATTCTACTTATAAACACAATTCTATACTATGCACAAGAAATGTTAGATGCACTAGATGTGGTTGTTGAAGGCATTAAATGGTCAACATTATGATTAGTGTTTTCACTTGCCAAAGGTATGCCGTGCCTGAATATGAAAGAGAGTGGCACTGAGCTGACAGCTCCAACACAGCAGAGGCTTAGAAGGTTTCCATGGTTTCTATCCCGCTGCTGTTTCAATGATTGCTGCATTCCCATCTGTTTCTTTAGCAGGGAAATGGAATTACCTACTTGTCTTCTGGGCCAGCTACAAGATAGGGAACCTTTGTAGAGCTGCAGAATTGAGAAACAATTGCACAGCAAAAAAAAGTCTAAACCTTTTAATTCTACCATTGCTTTCCACCAAAATTGATTTTGTTAGTTATTAATAGCATTTGATATAATACAGGGATATAGTACTGGATTGAAGTGTACTGTAATACGAACACTAAGTAGCCATAGACACAAACCAAAATAAAACTCTCACGCAGGGGGTTATTCACTAAAATCCATTTTTTTCTGAATTTTTAAAATAAAAAAAGTCTGACCAAACTAGAATCCATGATGTGCCTTATTTATTATTTTTTTTAAAAAAAGCACAATTTAATCGTAGTGGACAAACTCGATAAATTTAAGCTAAAACTGAATCATACGATTTTTTGGGCTTTTTCCCAAATTTTTGCACGAAAAGTCGTATTTTTGGACTAATTCCAGTGCAGACCACAGAAACTTCCAAATAGGATAGGGACCTCTCCCATTGACTTATATACAACCTCGGCAGGTCTGAGATGCCGGATTTTTGTATTCTGACTTTTTCCATCTTCAGGATATAATAAATCTCGAAAAAGTTGATATTTTTTTTCCTCTAAAAAATCTGATTTTATAGTAAAAAAAACTAAATTTTTCAAGTTTTTGCCACTCAGGCTTTAATAAATAACTCCCACAATGTTCTTTCAGTGTTTCAGCTTCCTCTGACTACCCAATAAAGTCCCAAGTTACATCATCAGTAACATAGGGATTTCCTACTGTCCTCCTTGGTTTCAGCTGTGCCGTGGGTTTATTCATTATTTAGTACTGATATACACAAGGTCACATGTGCTTTTACATAAAAGAGGGGAATTACAACTTTGAATCATCACCTTTTAAACAGTGACTAATCAGAGGTTTAGTCTGTACAGTTTTTTTTAATCTATGCATTGCCCAGATTTCATGTTCCAGATCTCGTGAATTGACTTGTGTGAGCTAAAATATGAGATACCGGCATATGTATTGATATATTACATATTGAGGTAACTCTGCTCGCTGTGCATCTCTCTCAGTTGCCCTTGTGTTCTTTTGCTTTGGAAGTGATGGTTGTCTTTTTGTGCCTGTGTTTTCCAATTAATTTTGATTGCCAAAAAGTTTTCAAAAGTTTTAATGGTTAACTATTTGCTATATGTGTATTGGTTCTGATATTTGATGGAAAGGCCAAGACTAGTTGACTGGCTCTTAACATGATATTGCTTGTACTGCTTGTACCACTGAGTGTTTTGATTTTAAATTATATTCCTGCCGGATCAATAAATAAAGAGAATGGCATTTTAGTTCCAACTCTGGAAGGTTTAAATCCTTATGATTCTTGAAATAATAATTGGTGGCTAAAGTCTCCAATGGTTTCTAGAAATATCATAAAATTTAAGGAAAATGTAAACACATATATGATCCTAGCAACTTGTCGCTACTTGCAGAGACCTGCACTATGCCTGTCCTGCCTGCTCTGATGAATAGCATAAAAATGCCCACATGGACGATAATAAATCATGGACTTTCTCTGCATTGTGCATTACACCAACTCTGGGTGCAGGATCTGTGTGCATCCAAATACATTGCACTTCAAGCCAGTAATTGTGCTCGCTGGAATCTTGGAAGGATGTAGTGAATGATTGCAGAAGGTAAGTTAGTGGGCTTAAGTGGCATGTGTGTGCCATCTGTTGGAAGCAGCAATGACAGCTCTGTTCTTAAAGGAGAACTAAAGTTTAACTAAATAAGTTATGTTTTGTGCTTCTCTACCCAGTGCCGGATTCGCTGGGCGGGCGCCCCTAGGCCGTGCGCTCCGTGCGGTCCTAGCGCCCGCACGCACTACCACGCGCTGGCTCAAAAGCGCCAGCATGCGAGCGCCAAAGCACTGGGGAGCACAGGCGGCTAGGCGGCATGCCGCCCTAGGCCCGGGCCTATGAGGCCTCGCCACAAATCTGGGCCTGTCACTTACTGAGCTTAGGGACCCATTCACAATATACAGTACAAATAGAATATAAATGGCACAATATAAGGCTAATTAGTAATAATTACAGATAATTACTACATGGCAGCACAGAAACCAGTGCAACTAGCATCAGAATTTAATAAATGGCCTTGTAGCATCAGCTTATAAACCAGGACAACCTCATTTTCTGCTTGGTAATTTCCATGAACCCGGACAGCTTCTTGGAGCCCACGAAGCATGTGAGCTTGTGAATTTTGCAGATGGTGACTCCCTGTGACAAGTTTGAAGTCCTGGATCATTGCTGCTATTGACAAGATGAAACTTTTGGCTGGTGCAATAAGCTCTGTATATCAAATTTGGCATTTTTAGCCACATTCAACTTAAGGGTTTAGTTCTCCTTTAAGAGGTCACATTAACAGGCACTGAACAACTTTGCAGTTTGAAGATACCACTCTTTGAGCCAGCCATCTTCATACAGAATAGAATGGTGTTGTTGAATTCGAAATTTGACCTTTGATAAATGGGCCTCTCCTTGCTTAGATTTTGTTTGTGCTGAAATCAGTAATTTGAGTGAGCTTTAAGACATCTGCTAAGGATGCGACCCCCATGAAAGATATATTGGATCTGTCAATGAAAATCTGACACCCAACCTTGCATGAAGAGAAGATGTTGCTGAGAGAGGGATAGTAAAGAATAACTTGATTATTTCAGAAATTGTACATATTTTTAATTGATTAAATTTAGTAAGTTTCAGTATGAAGCTTATATTACATTTTTATTTTCGCAATATTTCCTCTTTAAAGGGAGGAGGGGAGGGCAAACTATCAAAGAAGTTATCTGATATAAATAATTCTAAAACAACTGGACTTGCTGAGTAATCACTGAAGATGTTTCAGTACTCAAGCTTCTCCAGTTCAACTGACTGGTGTGGGAAGTTTCTGTGATAGGATTACCAATGTGTCATGCAACTCCTAGAAACAGGTGTTACTTGTGAGAGTTGCATGAATGGATGTGTGAAGTGTTCTGAAACTGCCGGGGTACAGATGTGAGAACAGCATTGTATGTTGCTGACAGGTGGTGTTGAAGGCCTCTCTGAAGAGTGGAAGAGTTTATATGCCGAGGACTTCCCACACCAGTCAGATGAACAGAAGAAGCTGCTCGGATGAGTAGTGAAACGTCTTAAATGATTACTCAGCAAATCCAGTTGTTTTAGAATTACTTATATTAGATGTACCATGACCTGGATGAATGAAAATATTCATAGTCATATAAAAGAAAAAGATCCATCCTTAGGGGCACTTAATCATAAGCTGAATTCACAAACTATTTACAAACCATTTAATGGAATCATAACCAATAACATGGCATATTGTAGATGACCAATCTCAGAAGAGTATGTTTGCATGTGTGGAAAGAATGAACTCTATGGCCTGCACTGATTCATCCTTATGAATTGCTCTATAAATTTCTAGTTTTTGCATGAGTCTCTATTCAGAAACTGTACATACGCTGATCTGTAAATGAACATAAATATAATAAAAATACAAAACTGAGCAACATAGTTAAAGGCTATTATTATAAATGCATATTTTTAATTAATAGTACAAACATTATACACAAATCTGTAACATTAGTAATAACATGACACATTATATTCATAGTTCATTCCTAGAGACAGATTATATACAGTCTAATGTTCTGATACATCAATGTTTTGGTATGTTTTGGAATGAAAGAAACAAGAACATTTGACTGCATGCTAAATCTGAGGGGTCATTTACGAGTGCTACACAGGTGCAAAGTGAAATTGCAGTGGCAATAATTTATGGTTTTGACCTACAATATAGTATTATGCCTCATAATTCTAGTACAGGTATAATAGCGAATATAATGTGCCTGATGCAATTGCAGCCAATGTATTCAGACTTGCGTAATTGTGCATGAGGTTTAATGCAAATCTCAGGCAACTACGCTGAGAATTGTCGCTGTTGGGATGAAGTTCCACCACTTTGTATCAAAATGACGTCACTTCTTTAAGCCGCTGTGGGAAAGCTGGAAGTGGTGATAGTGCCAGGGTTTACCTGCCTCAATAGTCACACTGTGCATGTTTCATTTAAAAGGAATGGTTGGGCATATTGGCTCATCATGCCAAAATACACAATTGCAAGAAGTGCCTTTGAATGCAAGTAGTTTTAATGAATGGCCCGATTTGACTGTTAAACTGTTGACTGCAAAAGTTGTGCGTCTAAACTTTGGTTGCCCTTAGTAAATTAGCCCTGTAAATTGTACATTTGCATTGCACAAGGTAATACATGCATAATGTAAACTGTACCAGTGCATATAGATTAGTGTTTGGATGAACTAGACGAAATGCTATAAAGGGAACGGAAAGGAGATAAACCAGATGAATCTCTGCATAAAATAAATGACAGAAAAGTGTAGTCAATAGCAGCAAATAAGAGTAAAGCAAACAAAGAGGCAGCAGACACAGTACTAATGTGCCCTAATTACAAAAATGTATAACCAAATAAAACTTGAAATTGTTTGGATTTAATCGAAAACACATCAGGCAGCACTGCTATAGCAATTTAAATAAGGCAGTATGGCTGTTTTAAATATAGATTTATTCGGATTTTCTTTCCAAATTAAATTAACTTTTTAAGGCAAAAATGTTGTTTCATTTTATACTGTACGATGGATACTGAAGACACACTTGTTTTTAATTGTACATATTTGTTTCAGTATCTGTATCAGTGTCTGTATTTTCTGTATTCCCTATCTAATCAACCTTGGGTAAATAAAACACAATAATGCAGATATTCTGCTAAATATAGAACTTGTTGAAAATGATGCGCTGCGTTATTGTCTCTCTCTGTTTTGCTTTACAGATCAATCATAGACAAGCACTTAGACTAGCACTGATCATAACTGCTGGGAAGTATATACTGTATATCTATAGCTGGGAAGTATATACTGTATATCTATAGTTTGGATTTTCAAGAATATACTGTATATCTATAGTTTGGATTTTCAGGGTTGCCTACATATCTAAATAACTAAAACGTTCCAGGAGAACCACTCAAATGTCATTGAAATGTATATCTTTTCCCTCAAGAGAGCAACATTTCTGGCAGTCATCTGCCCACAAACAAGATACATTTACTACAGGTCACAGGACCTCTTGAAAATATGCAACAGGAAATGACATCAAGTGAATTTATTGTCAATCTGGTTTATCGTCAAAAGAGTCACAGAGTGAAGAGCTATGGTAAATTGAACCAAAAAAAACCCATTGGAATATCAGCTGGAAAAGGACCTTGTCACATCCTATCCATCAAATTAGATTTATTTTATATTTCAGCAGAAATTGTCAACTCTCAGTTATATCCAAAAAATAAGTGCAGAAAGTTAGCCCTATTAACCCTCTTGGTTTTGATCAAACTCAAGTGATCTATTCCAGCTCTTCTCTTATGTTTGTGTTTAATGCAAAAGGACACACATGCTCATCTTAAACATTACAAAAAATAGCCAAAGGTTGTAAGAAAAGATACTGAAGTAGATAATATGATCAATAGTGTACCAATCCAGCTAAATAAATCATTAATACATTTTACTTGTTTTTTTTGTGGTTTACCATGTGTTTACAACTGGTACTGTGGATCCCACAAAGGAATGACTCACTGGTTGTCATCAGAATTAGGATTTCAAATTGATGACTTCTTTCTTAGCTTTTTAGACACAGGCAACTTACAGTGACACAATATAACATAGTGTAACTAACAACCACTAACAAGATATATAAACATCTAATGTTGGAATTTGACACACAAGCCCTGGATCTTGTGTTAGGGTCCAACTTTAACTCCTATCCCTGTAAAAGAAAAACATTTTTCTCACCAGAAAAACAGAGTGACTTGGAGTTACTACATACAAAAGTACAACAAATGGTAAATTAGTTTAAATACTCACTTTGCATTTGGGGGAAACTGTATCAGGTTGTACAATGGCCCATATCTATATGGAAAACAGAACGAATAAGATTTCTATATCTTTCAAATATCGGGACAAAGTGACAGAATTTGTAACATTAGAAAATGTTTGCTACGTAAGAAAGGTTAAATGCTAAAGAAGCCACTAACAAACCATAACTTATGGACCATAAAATGTCTCTCATTAAAAAAGCCAAATAATTTGAAGCTGATTATGTATGGATAACTTTGAGCTGCTCAGTTGTTGCCCTAGTACATAAACCAAGTTGCTCTTTTGTAAACCATTTTGTGTGATCTGAAAATATCCTTGAGAGATGCTGTAGTTATCCATCCTACTTTACTAGCTCAGTGGATACAGCTTGACATTGTAATTCAAGGACGGCAGCTTTAAACCCCCAATAAATACCTTTATTTGTGAAGTGATAATAACACTCATTTATTTTCATGTGCAGATTTTTCCAAGGTCAAATTATTTTTCCTCGTAAAATGTTTTAAATTCTATTTAAAAGTTCTGCAGCTCAGTAACTGCTTTCCCATCTTTTCATTTAAGAAACGCTAGTGTAACACTATAGTAAAATGGGCTACCTTTGATTCCCATAACCATAATTGCTGCTAAAAATTCTCTTTACATTCTCTTTCTCAGGTGTGAGCCCTCACATATGGTGTATGCCAGGGTTAATTGCAATTATATCCAGTGTCGGCCTGGAACACCAGGGGCCCACCAAAAAACCTTAGACCAGGGGCCCACCCTCAGTACTATTTTCTTCCTCTCCTCACTCAACCTCTATTCTCCTAGTCTCTTTTTTTTACATACTATAATCTATTATTCCACCTATTTAGCCTCTTTTTTCTCATAGAATAGGGAATGACCATGAAATAGGCCAAAAGTTTAGCAGCATGAGGGCCCACTGACACCTGGGCCCACCGGGAGTTTTCCTGGTATCCCTGTGGGCCAGTCCAACACTGATTATATCTCTCGGGCTGAGATACCAATAATGGGCACCTTGAATGTTCTTGAATGTAAACAGCACAGATGTATTTAACTTAACCTATAGTAATCATTAGAGATGGCGCGAACTGTTCGCCGGCGAACTTGTTCGCGCGAACATCGGGTGTTCGCGCTCGCCGGAAGTTCGCGAACGTCGATCGACGTTCGCCATTTTGGGTTCGCCATTGTTGGCGCTTTTTTTTGCCCTCTCACCCCAGACCAGCAGGTACATGGCAGCCAATCAGGAAGCTCTCCCCTGGACCACTCCCCTTCCCTATAAAAACCGAAGCCCTGCAGCGTTTTTTTCACTCTGCCTGTGTGTGCTGAAGAGATAGTGTAGGGAGAGAGCTGCTGCCTGTTAGTGATTTCAGGGACAGTTGAAAGTTTGCTGGCTAGTAATCGTGTTGATACTGCTCTGTTATTGGAGGGACAGACGTCTGCAGGGGTTTGAGGGACATTTAAGCTTAGGTAGCTTTGCTGGCTAGTAATCTACCTTCTACTGCAGTGCTCTGTATGTAGCTGCAGTGGGCAGCTGTCCTGCTTCTGATCTCATCTGCTGACTGCTGCAATAACAGTAGTCCTTGTAAGGACTGCTTTTATTTATTTTTTTGTTGTTTTACTACTACTACTACTACTACTACTACTACTACTACTATAAGAGCCCAGTGCTATTAGTCTAGCAGTGTTGGGGAGTGGGACTGGTGTGCTAATCTGCTGCTCCTAGTAGTTCAGCAGCACCAACTGTAATTTTTTTTTTTTAATATTCATTTTTTTTTTATTTTACTTTTTTTTATTTTACTATCGCTGTAGTAGTGTATAAGTTGACCTTTTAGGCATTATTTGCCCTGTAGGCATTTTTTGCCCAGTGTGTTATTCAACCAACAGCCATCTAGCTGTGTGACCTTGTTCACATTCTGTCTAAATATCCATAATATTACCGTCTCCAGAAAAAACACCGGAGTGACTTTTTTCAAGCAGCCATAATAAATTTTACGTAATCCGTATCCATCGCTGTAGTAGTGTATAAGTTGACCTTTTAGGCATTATTTGCCCTGTAGGCATTTTTTGCCCAGTGTGTTATTCAACCAACAGCCATCTAGCTGTGTGACCTTGTTCACATTCTGTCTAAATATCCATAATATTACCGTCTCCAGAAAAAACACCGGAGTGACTTTTTTCAAGCAGCCATAATAAATTTTACGTAATCCGTATCCATCGCTGTAGTAGTGTATAAGTTGACCTTTTAGGCATTATTTGCCCTGTAGGCATTTTTTGCCCAGTGTGTTATTCAACCAACAGCCATCTAGCTGTGTGACCTTGTTCACATTCTGTCTAAATATCCATAATATTACCGTCTCCAGAAAAAACACCGGAGTGACTTTTTTCAAGCAGCCATAATAAATTTTACGTAATCCGTATCCACCGCTGTAGTAGTGTATACGTTGATCTTGTGGGCATTATTTGCACAGTGTTTTCTTCAAACCGCCATCTAGCTGTGTGAGCTTGTTCACATTTTGTCTAAATATTGATAATATTATCGTCTCTAGAAAAACCACTTGAGTTACTTTTTTTCAAGCAGCATTCTTATATTTTACGTAATCCGTATCCACCACTGTGTATACGTTGACCTTGTAGGCATTATTTGCACAGTGTTTTCTTCAAACCGCCATCTAGCTGTGTGAGCTTGTTCACATTTTGTCTAAATATTGATAATATTATCGTCTCTAGAAAAACCACTTGAGTTACTTTTTTTCAAGCAGCATTCTTATATTTTACGTAATCCGTATCCACCGCTGTGTATACGTTGACCTTGTAGGCATTATTTGCACAGTGTTTTCTTCAAACCGCCATCTAGCTGTGTGAGCTTGTTCACATTTTGTCTAAATATTGATAATATTATCGTCTCTAGAAAAACCACTTGAGTTACTTTTTTTCAAGCAGCATTCTTATATTTTACGTAATCCGTATCCACCGCTGTGTATACGTTGACCTTGTAGGCATTATTTGCACAGTGTTTTCTTCAAACCGCCATCTAGCTGTGTGAGCTTGTTCACATTTTGTCTAAATATTGATAATATTATCGTCTCTAGAAAAACCACTTGAGTTACTTTTTTTCAAGCAGCATTCTTATATTTTACGTAATCCGTATCCACCGCTGTGTATACGTTGACCTTGTAGGCATTATTTGCACAGTGTTTTCTTCAAACCGCCATCTAGCTGTGTGTATTATCGTTTCCAGAAAAACCAACTGAGTTTTTGTTGTTGTTGTTTTTTTAAAAATAATGCCAGGCAAAGGCAGGCCGCCACGCAGAGGCCGTGCTAGGGGCCGTGCTGCTATGCAATCCTGTGGCCCTAGCAAATTGCCCAGTTTTAAAAAGCCAATGACCCTGAACTCCCAAAATGCTGAAGAGGTAGTTGACTGGCTTACACAGCACACCCCATCCTCTACCGTTTCTAACTTTACCACAACATCCTCCTCATCCTCCACTGCTATGGCCACCCCACGTAACACTTCCTCCACCACCGGTGCCCCTTCTTCACTGGAGTCAGAGGAGTTATTTTCCCATGAGTTTCTTGAACTGAGTAATGCGCAACCATTATTGGCAGAAGAAGATGAAGGAGATGAGGACGTTACACCAGATTTAATTCTGGCAGAGAACACGACAGAGATGGACATAATGATGAGTGATGAGGAGGAGGTCCCCGCTGCTGCTTCCTTCTGTGATGTGTCAGAAGAAATTGATGCATCTGAGGAGAATGATGATGAGGAGATTGATGTTTTGTGGGTGCCTAGTAGAAGAGAGCAAGAGGAGGGTAGTTCAGATGGAGAGACGGAGAGTCAGAGAGGCAGTAGGAGAATAAGACTTAGAAGAAGCAGGGAGGACAGCCCGCAGGGATCAGTAGGGCAACAACATGTATCGGCACCTGTGTTCAGCCAGCCAACGCACCCGCCATTGCCGCCAATGCCGCCAACTTCTACTGTTACCGCCAGATCGCACACTTCCAAAAAGTCAGCAGTGTGGGATTTTTTTAATGTGTGTGCCTCTGACAAAAGCATTGTAATTTGCAATGAGTGCAGTCAGAAACTGAGCCTTGGTAAGCCCAACAGCCACATAGGTACAACTTCTATGCGAAGGCACATGAGCGGCAAGCACAAAGCACTTTGGGAGCAACACCTCAAAGGCAACAGGCAAACTAAAAGCCACACTCCTTCTGGTCCAGCATCTTACTGCTCTACCTCTGCTCTCCTTGACCCATCTGAACCACCCTCCACTCCGCCTTCCACCTTGACCACCTGTTCCCATTCCCAGTCATCTGCCACCAGCCAAGTTTCTGTGAAGGCCATGTTTGAGCGTAAGAAGCCAATGTCTGACTGTCACCCCCTTGCCCGGCGTCTGACAGCTGGCTTGTCTGCACTCTTAGCCCGCCAGCTTTTACCATACCAGCTGGTGGACTCTGAGGCCTTCCGCAAATTTGTAGCAATTGGGACACCGCAGTGGAAGGTACCCAGCCGCAATTTTTTTTCTAAAAAGGGAATACCACACCTGTACCAACATGTGCAGAGCCAAGTTACCGCATCTCTGTCACTTAGTGTTGGGCCAAAGGTCCATATGACTACTGACGCATGGTCCTCCAAGCATGGTCAGGGCAGGTATGTCACCTACACTGCCCACTGGGTGAACTTGGTAATGGCTGGGAATGGGAAGCAGGGAATGGGTAGCTCAACAACAACAACAACAGTGGAGTTGGTGTCACCGCCACGGATTGCACGCGGTTCTGCCACCACCTCTACTCCTCCATCGCTCTCTACCTCGTCTTCTTCCTCTTCTTCTTCTTACTCTGCTGCTGGGTCCTCCTTCTCCTCCTCCACACCTGTGCACCCCCAGCTCCCCCTAGGCTATTCGACGTGCCAGGTACGCCGTTGTCACGCTGTCTTGGGGATGACGTGCCTGGAAAGCAAAAACCATACCGGATCTGTACTCCTGTCATCTCTGCAGTCACAGGCCGATCGGTGGCTGACCCCACACCAACTGCAGATCGGAAAAGTGGTGTGTGACAATGGAAGCAATCTGTTGGCAGCGTTGAGACTGGGAAATTTAACACATGTGCCCTGCATGGCACATGTGTTAAATTTAATAGTCCAACGTTTTGTCTCCAAGTACCCAGGATTCCAGGACGTTCTCACCCAGTCCAGAAAGGTGTCGGCCCATTTCAGACGTTCCTACACAGCCATGGCACGCCTTGCTGACATTCAGCAGCGCTACAACATGCCAGTCAGGCGTTTGATTTCTGACAGCCAGACTCGCTGGAATTCAACGCTCCTTATGTTGGAACGTCTGCTGCAACAACAAAGGGCCGTCAACGAGTACCTTTTTGAACTGGGTGGTAGGACTGGATCTGCAGAGCTGGGGATTTTTTTCCCCCGTTACTGGGTGCTTATGCGCGATGCCTGCAGGCTCATGCGACCTTTTGAAGAGGTGACAAATATGGTCAGTCGCACCGAAGGCACCATCAGCGACCTAATACCCTTCGCTTTCTTCCTGGAGCGTGCCGTGCGACGAGTGACAGATGAGGCTGTAGACCAGCGTGACGAGGAGCTGGAAGCGCACGATTTCTGGTCGGAATCACCAGAACGAACCCAGGCACCTGCTGCAACGCAGGGAGAGGTGCCAGAAGTGGAGTCAGAGGAGGAAGGTGGCTTTGTGGAGGAGGAGGAGGAGGACCAACAGGAGCAGGCTTCCCAGGGGGCTAGTGGTGACCTTTTGGGGACCCCTGGTCTTGTACGTGGCTGGGGGGAGGAGACCATGGATGATGCAGTCCTTGATAATGAGGAAGCGGAGATGGATAGCTCTGCATCCAACCTTGTGAGAATGGGGTCTTTCATGCTGTCATGCCTGTTGAAGGACCCCCGTATCAAGAGGCTTAAGGAGAAGGACCTGTACTGGGTCGCAACGCTACTAGACCCTCGGTACAAGCATAAAGTGGCAGAAATGTTACCAACATACCACAAGTCCGAAAAGATGCGGCATTTACAAACCAGCCTGCAAAACATGTTGTACAATGCTTTTAAGGGTGATGTCACTTCAGGAACTCATCAACATTCCAGGGGCAGAGGTGCCAGTAATCCTGCCACGAGCACACCTGCAAGGACAAAGCCCTTTGGCCGGTCTGTAACATCAGACATGCAAATGTTTTTCTGTCCAAGGCAGCGCCACAACCATTCTGGATCCACCCTCAAAGAACGCCTCGACCGGCAGGTAGCGGACTACCTGGCATTAACTGCAGATATCGACACTCTGAGGAGCGATGAACCCCTGGACTACTGGGTGCGCAGGCTTGATCTGTGGCCAGAGCTGTCACAATTTGCCATGAACCTCTTGTCTTGCCCAGCCTCAAGTGTGCTCTCAGAAAGGACCTTCAGTGCAGCAGGAGGGATTGTAACTGAGAAGAGAACTCGCCTAGGTCACAAAAGTGTCGATTACCTGACCTTTATTAAAATGAATGAGGGGTGGATCTCGGAGGGTTACTGCACGCCGGAAGACTTGTTCTGACTTCTATGCAGCTGTCCTTCTCTTCAAGCCTCATGACTCCACACACAGCTGTCCTTTAGCGTCCTCCTCCCTCCGCCACCGTTACAAACTAGGGTGCAAACCCTACTGGTTTAATTTTTTCTGGCCTCTGTGCTTCAGTGGCTGCGTCCAAAAAAACTGGGCAAACAATGTCTACAAGGTCAACGTATGGCGAAAAATGACTATTTTCAGCATTTATATGGCATATTTTTTCTGGCAACTGTGCTTCAGTGGCTGCGTCCAAAAAAATGCATATTTTCTGCATTTATATGGCATAATTTTTCTGGCCTCTGTGCTTCAGTGGCTGCAACCAAAAAAATGCATATTTTCTGCATTTATATGGCATAATTTTTCTGGCCTCTGTGCTTCAGTGGCTGCAACCAAAAAAATGCATATTTTGTCCATTTATATGGCATAATTTTTCTAGCCTCTGTGCTTCAGTGGCTGCAACCAAAAAAATGCATATTTTCTCCATTTATATGGCATAATTTTTCTAGCCTCTGTGCTTCAGTGGCTGCAACCAAAAAAATGCATATTTTCTCCATTTATATGGCATAATTTTTCTGGCCTCTGTGCTTCAGTGGCTGCAACCAAAAAAATTTATATTTTCAGCATTTATATGGCATAATTTTTCTGTCAACTGTGCTTCAGTGGCTGCAACCAAAAAAATGCATATTTTCTGCATTTATATGGCATAATTTTTCTGGCCTCTGTGCTTCAGTGGCTGCAACCAAAAAAATTTATATTTTCAGCATTTATATGGCATAATTTTTCTGGCAACTGTGCTTCAGTGGCTGCGACCAAAAAAATGACTATTTTCAGCATTTATATGGCATATTTTTTCTGGCCTCTGTGCTTCAGTGGCTGCGGCCAAAAAAACTGGGCAAACAATGCCTACAAGGTCAACGACGTTGACCTTGTAGGCATTGTTTGCCCAGTTTTTTTGGTCAAACCTTAGGGGACTATCTAGTTAAAGGGGAATATATTTTATCAGTCCCCTCACCAGGAAAGAATGATAAATATTGGGGAATTTTCTGAAAATTTGAATTTGATGATAAAAGCCAGATCTTATAAGAAAAAAACATTCTTCTCTGAATTTATTTTCATATTTCCCCATAGACTTCTCTTAAGTTTTCATTAGAAAAATCAAGGGATACATTTTTCTCATTTAATTGAGACTGTTGCAAAATCTGAAAAGAAAGGAGTTTTAATTCAAACTTAAATAAATCTGCCCCTTAGTTCATTTTCTGGTTTTCGCTGTCTCATGTGTAAAGAGTTGGTAAAATACTTAAATTTCACCAGGTCTTAAAGTTCAAGCAGTTATACCACTTTAAGTTCCTTTGAAAACAAAAGTGCATCATCCCCTGGAGTTCTGGGTTGACATGGCCATGAACTGTATACATGAAGGCTGCTTTCAGTTATGGGGCTCTCTTGGAAAGGTAGAGCTATATTTTGACCCAGGGCTGTCCTAGGCAATGAACCTCGTCACCCTCCCCCTTGTAGGCCCTATCAGCAAATGCACAGGGTTGCCTTCTAAAGCTGCCACCAAAAACATGGGCCTTTGAGTGCCAATATGGTAAATACAGGCTTGGCCATAGGGGAAACTTTGCTCCTCATGCATGGCTAAAGCTCTTTGCTTAGCAATTTTAGCATATTGAAATATCCCTTTCCATTGGTTCTTGTTACTAACAATAATGTTGCACTCATCAGGAGACATAAATGGTTCTTCAATAGTTTTCATTTATAAAGGGGTCTGGATTATGAAATGTATGTGAAAGGCTGGGTTAATAAGGCTTACAGAAATCTCAGAAAATCCTCTGTTGTTAATCATTGGTCATAAAAAAAAAACCTATCTAATATTCTCCATGGAAGAAATTTCAATAAAAATGTACTGATTTGGCTAAATACGAAAAAACAGGTGGAAGATTTAAGGTTACAGCATGTTATGATTTCTTTGATTGTAACAGGAAATACACATGATGGAATCTGAACAAAAGATGGTGCAGGCAGACTCAAAATGTCACATGCAATCAGGTTTTGGCAGGTTGTAAAGATGTGCTGGGTGAATAGAATAAAAAAAAAAAAGATTTACAATATTGCTGATGAATGATATGGGAAAACTAGAGGGAACAGAATAGTACACTAGGTCACAGATCAGGAAGATGGAAGCAAGAAAGGTAGAAAATGTGAGACTTCTATCGTGGCTGTGAAAGCCACATTTTTTTATCGGTGCCCTGTTGTTTTCCCTGATGCTGATTTAAGTGACGGGTAATGACTTTATGGAACCGGCATATAATTAGGTAAATCCGTCAGAAAGCTGTGGGGGAGGGTATTTTCTCATAAGAAAGAGAACTAAGGTATATTTTATTATCTGTTGTTGTACCATTTATAGCACTGAGAATGTTGCCATATTAATGCTATACTAAATAATTCTGTAAACAGCAGGCTTTGGCAAGTCCAAAAATATTACTAAAAACAACATTTTACTGCTTTGATGACATTTCTAAATCAGCATCTATTGTACTTTTCTTCCAACACTGATGAAAATTTTTCAAAACATTATAAATAATAGTTTGGTTCCAGACAGGGCAATATCTACAATGAGTTTTTATATTGTCCCTATGTTTGTGTGGGGTTCTTTTTCACTACTGATTTGTATAGGCATCAGTCATTTTTCAATACGTTTACAATGGTCAAATGGGAAGAACCTTTAACTTCAACATCATAGATAAATATCACAGTCCAGGAAGGCCATCATCACACCTTGGCAATTTGCTCAGTAAACTGGCCTGCAGTTCAAAATATTCAGATTTTTCTGAATTCTAAAGGAAAATCAAATAATTCTCCAGGCACTCCAGCACACTACATGTAGTGCTAGATGGTTAGGTATTTTAATTTGTGTTAAAACAGTGTAGCATAAATTACAGCTGCAGGGAGAAACATGGACAATCAGGCCCCACACTCCACAACCACAGATCTTGAATCACCACAAATAGTCGTATACGTTTCAAGCAGTTGGTAATATTGTAGCCAACATAGGTCATCTGCTCACATGTTAAATGCAAATTGTAACTGAAGTTGCTACCTGTCACAATTAAGTCAAATCAGAAAACCAACAGAATTTAGCAATTTCTGTATTGTTGCAAACCTGGCAATGCCAATATGGTAAGATTTTTTCGATAATAAACTATTAAAACAACTGTTTTTAAAAGTGTATACCAGTAAAATATGGAGACAAGGATTGTACATTCATTGGTCCTATTTGTTGTTGTTGTGTGTTTTGCAACAAATTTAACGATCAGATTTTTTTTTAAACAGAACATGCCTAGAAATGTTGTTCCAGCCCAGGGGCTTATTTGTCCTAAAACAGAAAAGACCCATGCCTTTAATATTGTTCACAGCGACTCTCCATCTTATGATTTTGAGTGTCATATAAATTGCTCATTTACACTACTCTGTGCTCTGCTCTGTGCTCTGAGGTGTTGTTGATAAGCTAGGCTTATGGGTCCATGGAATTTACTGAAACAGCATTTGATACTGAATGCACTGGCAACATGTAACGTCAGCCTTCTGAATTATGTATAGTATATATATTGTTCTATGTCGGCCCTTAATCTCAGACAACAGCCCAAGGTATATCTTGTGAATCAATAGACAAAATGTGAATCTATTGGAGGTATCTTCGGAGACACAGATTTTCACTGAAGGGCTGTGGTGGCTGGTACAAATACCCAAATGATAAAAGACCTAATCTACAGTGCAGGACATAGCGTGCAATGTGCAAAAAAAAGGTTGCAATTGGCCATTTTTTGGCTATTTCCAATCCTCTGGTTCCTTTTCGGAGTGCAGAGACATGCAGCATGCCCCACCAGCTGCAAAGTCAGCCTGACAGCAGTTGTAAGGGGGAAAACATACAAGGAGGACAAGCATAATCCTGGCAAAATACAAGTTATGTGTTAAACAATAGGGGACCTTTATGTATGAAAATGCAGTGTGCCAAGTTCAATTTTGATTGCCAATCAGCATGTTTTTTTTTTACTAATTTCCTCCCATAAGTACCGGATGCATTCTGTGTTGCATCTGCCATAACTCTGACTGGTCTGGTGCAACTACCACATTCAGGGTGCTGGTAGCTCCAGGATTCCCTTGCATTAGTAGGAGCAGATATGCACCAGAGGAGACAAGATGTACACATTGGCAACAAGTATATTTTGTCAGATGTAAATCTTGATTTTACTTTATATACAATATATTTATCCCGTTGTTGCTGCTATATGCTGCAAGCATTATCGACCAATCCATTTTTCCCCTGAGAGATGTAAAGTTTGTCAGTTTCCTGTGTCTGATCCAGCAAATATGTAACTACAGTTAATACTCAGAGAAAGACATTTGAGTCTTGGCTTCCTGGTTCTTTTCTGGAGATATTTTTAACTTGCTTAAATTTTCCTTACATTAAATATTTAGTGTTTCATTGTAAGTCTCTGGAAGCGATTCCGAAAGTGTCAGGCAGCTGAGAAGAACACATGTCACTGAGACTCTGAAATGCAAAGTGACTTTAATTATACAGCAGTCAATAGAGCAGCATTGAGGGACTGACAGCCTAAATTAGATTTAATGTTAATTTAACAAAGCTTTCTTGATTCAGCCGCTGACAAGCAGGAGAACAGGTGGGGAGAATTCGTTTTTTATATGATCAGGGCAGCATTACTTTGAATTGATCTGCAATTTATCAACACCTACAGTTCAGGATCAGTACTGATTTGGCAAAGTAAACAAAACCCTCCTGTTAGTTCACCCAAAGGTACATCTCACACTACAGAATATGTTTACTAGTATGTAGAAACAGTCATGAAAAGGGCCTGAATAACACTGCAAGCTGCTACTGACCTTTGTAGAAATTGGAATATACAGTAAGCATAATTTAAAATTGAATCCATTTTCATCATAAGGGCACATTTATGTAGTATCAAACTTATACAGATAACTGGCCCATATCCCTTCAGGATGAAGGGAGGTTATACCTCCCGAAACGATGATGTTGGTGATATAAAACAATAATAAAAAATGGGACTCTTTCCCCACTGCAGAAATTTGTTTGTGTGCGGACCCGTGAACAAAAAAACTGCTGTTGCAAGGCAATGCTAACATTTATTTGCATGGCAAACGATTTTTCTTTTAGCGACCAATATTACATTCCCCCATTCGTTTTTCCTTTAATGCACTCCTGTGCTATTTTATGTATTCTACGCATGAAACACATGAGTTAACAAAGCCCCTTCTTTTCTATTGACCATTTACCCACTGCACCGTGCTGAACCACCAAAAAGAAATCACAACATGCAGAATCTCATTTGCATTTGGTTCAGCATGGTGCTGTGGGTACTGCGTCTATAGGATAGAATGTAGCATTTGTGAACCTTTGTGCTGTCTTTTTCATGCACTTCTCCTCACAGGAATGCATCAAGAAGGTCCAGGTGTAAAATCACTAAATCACTATCTTATTAACATAATCAATTGCTACGTAACCCTAACCTTTCCCAGTTTTATTTATGCACGAGAAACTGTGGAGATATAGGGATTATTTTTGATACGTGTTGGTCATGCCAGAAAATGCTGGCGTGACAAGACTATAGGAAATGGATACACACAAAAGAATATAAAAATTGCCAACGTTTTTGAAAATTGTAAAGAAAATAATGGGAAAAAATGCTCAAAGGAGCATTCTGAACAATTTAGTTTGAGGATTTACATATCCGGTTGATAATTAAAAATACCAAGGCTAAAAAGTGCACTTAACATTGTATATTCTTGAATTTGTTAAAAATCATTGCAAAAAACCCCAATCAGTATTCAAAATTATGATATCCACCCCTCCAGTTTTTCCTCAATGTTGACTTTCCCCTCTAAAGCATGCATATATTATGGGCACATTATGATAATATGGTATTTATTATGCAGCCATTTAATCTATGTTTTTACTTCTCTTTCTTGTCATTTAACATATTCTCTGCTAATATCCAATCTCTGCCTCCACATCTCTATAATAATATTAAGCTATTTTAAAGGCAACATTAAATTGACCAATTACTTATTTTCAGAGTGTATTGAATGTGTATTTCTCAAGCAAAGCCAAGCTTTCTACTTTCTAGCTTTCTATTTCCAATATAAAATATTTTAGGGGACTCTAGGGAAGAAGGTTTTATTTTTCCTCGGCAGAGCAGCTACCTCACATATAAATAAGAAGAAATAGAAAGAGTAATAAGACATTCTATGCTCATCCACATCTCTTAGAAAAGGGAGAAGGAGAACTACACTTTAATAATACATATCAGGTTCAGGCAAAAATAAAAATTTGTTCAAATGCTCCTATTGATGCTTGAGATTATATGTTTGTTGCTGATGGACCTATTAAAAATGCTCACACAGCTGATCTCATAGTACTGGCTGCATCTTTGGTTGATTTGCCCATGCATATGTTCATTGAGTAACTCTGCCCACTTTGCCCAAACTAGTTGATCATAGGGCCAAAGTAATGGAATATTCTGATGACAGTACATGCATATTAATAGATGAGATTTATAGTTTGAAAAACAATCCCAATAAGAAAAATTCATATGTAATGATATTTTCATGTCACACTTTGTTTCTCAAGATTTTCATCTAGCTCTAAACAACAGTGGTATATACAGTAAAAGCATGTGCTTTTGACATTACACTGGCGTTAGCCTCCTGTCCTGCCTGCACCCAGATCCATTGTTTTGGCCTTAGCGCAGGCCCAGGTGCAGGCAAGCACAGTGGATTTCGGTGTAAAAAGTAAAAGATATAGAAGTACAATAAGGCAGTTTTAAAGTCAAACTAAAACTGAACAAATAATTAGGCTAGAAATGTTAAACTTTATCTTTCAGGCTTAAGCATCAGCCCAAGATCCCCAAAGCCCTTTAGAAGGGGAGATATGTGCTTCTTAAAATGCCTACAGTAGCTCCCCATTTTCTTTTCTGCTGATTCATAGCAAATGCTTAAAAAAAGGGCACACACAGAGTGGATTCTTAAGTATGCATTTTTTGCACAGAAATTCTCTCTGTGTGTGTATGTGCATGTTTAGCAGTGCATATGCACTGGGATGGAAGGTAATTCCCCCCATAGGGTTATATATGGCAGCATAAAACTCTACGTGAATTACACAGTTTGGTTTGATGTGTAATTTTGTTGATAAGACAGCTTTTAAAGTGATAATGGATAGACAGCAATTATTTTGCCAGTGTTTGTTGTTCTGTATAAGAAGCAGAGACCCTGGACCCTGGACAAGCTAGTGCATGCATAGTAAGAAATGAAATGTAAAATGTAAGGAGAATGTACGTTTTTCCAGTAATATCACTAGTCTATGGGGACAATAGAGATATTATAGTCCAAAAAACAGTTTGTCTTCGACACACCACTTACTTGATATTTATAGGGTGCATTCAATCCCAGGCTGTTTCAAGTCCAATGCAGTAATCTATTGAAAAAGGGGAAAAAGAAACACACCATACTTCGGCTTCTGCATTCGAAGCATTTTATTGCAGCAGAGATGGCGCACCAGCTTTCGGGAACAACCACCTGAGGAAGGGGTTGTCCCCGAAAGCTTGTGGCACATCTCTGCTGCAATAAAATGTTTTGAAGGCAGAAGCCGAAGTATGGTGTGTTTCTTTTTCCCCTTTTTCAAGAGACAATAGAGATATTTCTGTATCCTGCAATGTCATGTGTAATGTTATTATATGGGCTCCAATTTTGCATGAATGGAATGTGTATTCATAGGCTCTCTCATCAGATCTCTCACTTGTCATTGCACGTTAGAAGGGCACTAGTGCTAATGTACAAGTGATTGTTACACGAAAGAGCATCATGTTAGAGGCACACATTCCACTGTGTAAGTACAAATAAATTGGAAGAACTTTGTTGTCAGCTTAAATTTTCAAAAGGCAGCACAGATGGAATTTTACATTAGACTCGTTTCCAGTTCAGTAAGCTGTTACCTATATCACAGCCTTCAATAAGACGTGAGAAGAGAAATGAAATCACTCCCACCCTGATTCACAGACGAGATCAATACTGTCTATTTGGAAAATAGGGGAGGCCCATGCAACTAAAGGAAGCAATAATAGACTTTCCATGGCAAGTTATTGTATATGTATATTCTATCTGATATTGTTTCGGGGGATAGCAGTGGGAGTGTATTAAATTCTAACATTCTAATTCTAGTTGATATAGTTAATTCAAAATTAGTGTCTCTTTTCTCCCCTTTCCCCTCTCTTTCCCATTTTTATCAGACTTATTGGCTCTCTGGCAAACATCATTCCATTCAGTTTCTCTGATTTTACTCCAATTTCTACCAGTGAAGTCTGTATCTGTCATAAGCATCTGTGCTAATTATCCCATCCATCCTTACTTGAATTTTTATTAAATGAACAGTTTACCTTTGTAGGGATACACGTTACACCTCTTTCCCATAAATAGAGAATACTCTAACCCTTCTAGAGAAACATGTGACTTTGCAAACACACACACACAGGTATACAAATAAAAAACAGGAGCAAAATCACAAAGAAAAAGTGAAATAAAACCATTTGTGTCACACAAAGCCCATGTATAAATGTTTAATATGATGTGTACAGGTCCGGAAGGCTTCTAGTGGTAGCAGTACTGAACATTTAATTGTTCAATGAATCATTATTGACACTTCTCTAATCAGGTTTTCTATTTGCAGATTGGGTTTGTTTTTACTGATGTGTTTTTAAATAATACTAAATTCAAATGTTGGCAAGATGAAGTATGATCTTGTCAGCAAAATCAATATTTGGTTTCAATTGCTTTCTAGGTAGAGTAATGGACACCATCTGGGTTCATTGATGGCTACTAAATATTTCATCATAGACTTTGCGTTTTTACCTAGGCAACTCATTTATTCCATGCTGCCTACTTGAATATCACTTAACCATTACTTTAATATTCCACACGTAATTACCGAGATTTAGTTAGGTTTATGGATATTTCATTTAATAGTCAAATGCAGTTTTGTTTAATTTTCATGTTTTATGCATACTTCTGTAAATATCCAGGGAGTCCAGATTGATGCAAAAAGAGCCTAAAATCTTTATGCACTGGGCGAAAACCTGATAAAGCAAAGTCCTGCTTGTGCATAAATAGAGTTTCCTGTTGGAAAAAATTGTTGTTACCAATAACAGTAATTAAATTTTTTAAATATTTTTTTGTAAGTCTGCCCAGAAGCAATTGCATTGCACTGCTTTAGCAATAGCACCTTGTTTTATAATTCCCTGTAATAGAATTGCAGATCAGCACTACAGGACAATGTTATTTGGTGTATCCTACATGCTAATTAGTTTCAGTACAAATGTGCAGTTTGCAGCATTGCAAAACATGACTCCACTCAACTATGTTGAAAGGGGATTTATACCTTGTATTATACAGTGATGTACAGGCATTACTCTCACATTAGGCATAAATAAGGCAAACAGTACAGTTTGCAGCATGTTCCCCCTATATTTTATGCTGCATATCAGACAATAACAATGCCAGCATGCCTTCTTGATTTTTACTAAAGCTCTTCTTAAAGAAGAAGGAAAGTCTAAATCATTCCTGGATGCCAAGTTGTTAAACTTCTCTTTAGTAATCCTAGTCGCTTACCTGCTACTGTAAGGATATTATCAGGCATCAAACTAGGGATGCACTGAATCCACTTTTTTGGATTCGGCCGAACCCCCGAATCCTTCACGAAGGATTCGGCCGAATACCGAACCGAATCCGAACCCTAATTTGCATATGCAAATTAGGGTTTGGATGCATATGCAAATTAGGGGTGGGAAGGGGAAAACATTTTTTACTTCCTTGTTTTCTGACAAAAAGTCACGCAATTTCCCTCCCTGCCCCTAATTTGCATATGCAAATTAGGATTCGGATTCGGTTTGGCCGGGCAGAAGGATTCGGCTGAATCCGAATCCTGCTGAAAAAGGCCGAATCCTGGCCGAATCCCGAACCGAATCCTGGATTCGGTGCATCCCTACATCAAACCCTGGCCTAGGTCGTATTCTGCATGTGTATTATCCTGTTGAGCCACTGGAGGTATTTGGAATTCATTGGTGCCAGATGTCTAAGCACCTGCCTCTTTCACTGTCATCACATCTCCACCCTCAGCTTCATTAAAGGAAAACTATACCCCCAAAATGAATACTTAAGCAACAGATAGTTTATATCAAATTGAATGACATATTAAAGAATCTTACCAAACTGGAATATATATTTACATAAATATTGCCCTTTTACATCTCTTGCCTTGAACCACCATTTCGTGACTCTATCTGTGCTGCCACAGAGATCACCTGACCAGAAATACTACAACACTAACTGTAACAGGAAGAAGTGAGGAAGCAAAAGGCAGAACTCTGTCTGTTAATTGGCTCATGTGACCTTACATGTGGTTTGTATGTGTGCACAGTGAATCTTACGATCTCAGGGGGCGGCCCTTATTTTTTAAAATGGCAATTTTCTATTTATGATTACCCAATGGCACATACTACTAAAAAAGTATATTATTATGATAATGGTTCATTTACATGAAGCAGGGTTTTACACATGAGCTGTTTTACTCAGTATCTTTTAATAGAGACCTACATTGTTTGGGGGGTATAGTTTTCCTTTAAGGCCAGGTGTCTGTAATCTGGTTATAAAAGGACTATTTAAGACAGCATCTTCCTACCCCCATTTCTGAATCATTAAGCCACTTTCCTTGTTCTAGCTACCGAGTTCTCTGGTTTTTGAGTTTGTTTTCCATAATCTGTATCTTGTACCTGTACTACAGCCCATGTTCATTGCCTGATTACCTGATTGATGTGGATCTTCTGATTTTGACCTCTGTGCTGTTTTCATGGACTTGTATTGCCTGCTGCCTGTCTAGACCTCTAGCCTGTTTCACAGACTGGATTCTGTTTGCTGCCTGCCTTGATAACTGGCTTGTTTTACAGACTTGTCTTACAGGTTACTTCTCATCTAATTATTCTATTCAATTAGTCATTGAGGCATGTATCTCTTATACATATGGCTCCTAATAGTCATCCTGCTAGACACATACTGTTTGTCCCCCAAGTTACCACAAACACATAGGATCCCACCTGCCAGCTACACATCCATGTTGGTACCTGACAAATATAGCTGGCTCTGATTTATAATAGCTAGACTGGATAGGATTATTATGGTAGGGAAAGGAATTAATCCCTCACAGCTGAGAAGCAATGTATGAAATCAGCACTAATTAGTATAAGCGCTCAGGAGAAAAAATTGCAATCTAATTGCACACACACAGCTGCTTATTGCGCACAATATAGTGAGCACAATTGTAAACCCAACAAAAGCAACAATGTACTACAGGTTGGGTCATACGTCGGAAGGAACTTTCAGTGAGGGTCTAAGGATTATGTATGATTAATGTATGACAGGGTCATACACAGAAGGCCTATCACTATGCAGTACCATGAAGTTTTTGAAAGTCAAGTTAGAGGTCCGAAACTAACTAAATAACTGGAACACCCTAGCTGAAATTCACTGAAATGCAAACAACACCAACAACCACCCCACCAAACCCTGTTTGCTCAGGCCATGAACCAGAGGGGTCTATAAAAGCATCAGGTGGAAACCAATTGGAAGAGGTCAGGAACACTTTTCTGAGATTTCTGAACACATTTCTGAGATTTCTGAAAAGCACATTCACTGTACTAGAACAGATGCAAGGGACACCTGGGAGGAATAAAGAAAATGGTGATACATTACCCCAAGCTCTTTTAAGGGGAGAAGTAAAGAAGAGCACTGGGGCCAGCAAAAAAAAAAATATGATGGTGAATTATGACTTTTAAAAGTCATAATTATGACTTTAAATCTCATAATTATGATTTTTAAACTCATAATTATGACTTTAAAAAGTCGAAATTATGACTTTTAATCTCATAATTATGACTTTTATTCTCATAATTATGACTTTAAAAAGTTGAAATTATCACTTTTAATCTCATAATTATGACTTTTATTCTCATAATTATGACTTTAAAAAGTTGAAATTATCACTTTTAATCTCATAATTATGACTTTTAAATCTCATAATTATGACTTTAAAAAGTCGAAATTATGATTTTTAATCTCATAATTATGACTTTTAAAAGTCACAATTCACCATAATTTTTTTTTTGCTGGCCCCAGTGCTCTTCCGTAGAGAAGAGCACCAGCTCGGTGTAGCAGGTAAGCAACTTAAGTGAGGGTGTGCCTAATAAGCTGGCACCTCCAGTGATTAAACCTTTACAATTTATTTAGGAAGTAAGCTCAAATATACATAAAATGCATGTACAATAACTACTATTCTATATTATTCTGGTTCAATAATGTCTCTTTAACAGTCTTCATAAACCCTGTACTGTTCTTGCTAAAGCCAACAAAATCTGCAACCTGTGACCTGCTGTTGTGGAAGTAAAAGCACTTCAATACGCTGGGGGTTTGTATTTAATCAACAGCTGGAATGCTGCAGGTTGCAGATTTCTGATAAAACATACCTCAATTACATATAATTAACCTACTTCAATAACCTTACATTATTGCTTTCAAACTGATATTAATTATAGAGGAAAAACATTCACAGCATCAAAATTTAATTTATGTAACTTAATTATTGCCTCATTATGGTGAATAAAAATGTCTAATTTGGGTGAATTAGTGATGAGCAATTATACTGAAGAGCATAGTTTTTCCAACTGTAAAATGGTTTTAAGAAACAAATGGGCAAAGATTGTATTGGCTTCTTAGCAAATGTTCCAAATTCAAGCATATATAAGGGCAGATTTACTACAATTCCCAGATGTTTTCAGAATTAATGGGAGAATTTAATTTTGGAATTTTGACCCTAGATAAAGTATTTAGATTCAGACCCTGAATGTGTCCCATGAAGTACATTGCTTTAATACCACGTGCTAGGATGGGTACTCGATTAAAGCAATTCATACTTGCTTTTAAGGAATTTGTAAAATTTAATAAAATTCCACAATAATTTGAAACAATGTTATTTCCTTGCCATCAGATATCAGGCAGTACACCCAGGAATTCACCTAAACTGCCAGTGCAGTTAACTTTTGCAGATTTCCCAGCTGCCCGCACCTTTCGCTTAGAACATGGGCCAAACCAAATCCAATTCAAACATTTATCTTAAACATTATCAAATGAAAATTAAATTGAAGTCAGTGGGGAAACTGCATGTAGCCCTGTATTGCATTTTCCCTTTTCTTACAACGTCAATTACAGAAGGAAGGTATAACCCAGTGGTGCTTAGTCTCATGATGGTGATTTCTAATATGTTTTGTACATCATTGCTTTAATGGGAATATTCCGGGTAACCTGTGAACATGGCTGCATCAAAGTTAATTTCATCATTATGACTGACCTATAATAAATGCATTTGACACAAAGGCCTTGAGTGTTGGTGCATGTTAGCATCTAGTGTGAAACATCTTAAAAATTATGTCAGCCAGAAGTCAGTAAACAATATGTCACATATATAAATATATATACTGGTGTGTATTTTATTTTAGCCACCTGTTCCGCTGTGTTTGATGCCATTGTTTGTCACCACTTCAGATCAGTGGTGTAACTAGATATTACTGGGCCCCTCAGCAAATAATTTTTCAGGCCCTCAAAATGTTTAGAGGTTCGACTTGTTTTACCAATATTTATTGAAACTGTATATGAATTAGGGCCTCATGGGGCCCCTATACATTCTAAGCCCCCCTGCAGTCAAAGGGTCTGCTTTCTCTATAGTTAAGCCCTTGCTTCAGATGTCGAATAAGCCTAATGTTAAAGGGAAACATTTAGGCAGCTAGTAAATTCTGGCATAAAAATGGTGTAAAAAATAAAAAGCAATGATGGACAAACAACATTTTGACAAGGAATTTTTAAAGAAAATGTCTAAAAATTAATACACTGTTTGGTAAACAGGTGTTTTTATGCATGAATGCCTGGCGATCAGATGGCAATGTAATGTTTGGTGTATTTAAATTTAGATTTTGGAAAAATGGTAAAAAATAAAAAATGGAGAGGAATTGAAAAAAGTATTTTTATTTCTGGAGATCTGAAAACCACTCAACTGAAAAAGTGTTTGGAAGGTGAACAACCACTTTAACCCGCGGTGCACTTTACCCGCAGTTGTTACTGAAATGTCCTGAGTTTCTGTTGTATCTCCTGAAAAAAATACAATGTTTCTGAAATGTAATTAAATACAGATCTTTTGGCAGAGAGCCTAGAATACTTGCCAGCTGCACTTAGACACATTTGTAACAATTTAAGAAAAGCAAAGATACAATTGTAACTATTTAAAATAAGCAGGTCTCTTGAGGAAACTGTGACTTGCAGCTTAAAGGACAATTCATGAAAATGCCATTGTACAATTAAACAAGATAGTGGAGAATTCCTATCATACTTACCGTAATTCTCTTTTCCTGGCCACTCTCCATATCAGCATTACAACCGGGAGCTCCTCCCATCCCCGCCCATAGACCAGAAACGTCCCTCCCTCTAAATCTTTAAATCCCCTCTGGAGACCACCTACCTTGTCTAATACCAAGCATCTGTACTTGCCTGGGTGGGAAATGCTGATATGGAGAGTGGCCAGGAAAAGAGAATTACGGTAAGTATGATAGGAATTCTCCACTTTCCTGGCCACTCCATATCAGCATTACAACCAGATATACAGAGCCATACATTCCCTAGGGTGGGAAAAAACATAACAATAATGTTGCAAAAATCTTTTTAATAATTAGAGAAAGCCAGGTGGGCTCCTGATGCAAAGGCATGGTTACTTGAAGAGGACAAATCCAAACTGTAATGTTTGATGAAGGTTCGAGTTGAAGACCACGAGGCGACTTCAGATATTTGTGCTGCTGGCACATCTGCTAAGGCTGCCCAAGAAGAAGAGATTGCCCTGGTCGAGTGAGCCGTCAGACCCTCTGGAGCTAGCTTGTCCTGGGTTTGGTAGGCCTTGGAAATGCAGAGGGTAATCCACCTGCTGATGGTTGAAGAGGCAGCAGCTTGTCCCTTCCTACCTCCTGCTGGGACTACAAACAATCTGTCGGTTTTTCTAAAAGGACGTGAGACCTCCAGGTACCGCTTGAGACATCGTACTGGATCAATTTTCTCTAGCTCCTTATGCCCTTGGATATCCTCCGGAAAAATGGGAAGAGTGAGCTCTTTTTTCAAGTGAAAAGTTGATACAACTTTAGGAAGGAAGGATTTTACCGGCTTTAAGATAACCTTATCATGCAGGAATGAGATGTGATCCTGAGCACAGGAGAGCGCCTGTAGTTCGCCAACTCTGCTTGCCGAAGCTATGGCCAACAAGAATAAGGTCTTGAGCGTAAGAAGCCAAAAGGAAATTGATTCCAACGGTTCAAAGGGTGGGGAGGATAGGGCACCTAGGACTAATGGAAGACTCCAAGTAGGTAGCGTTTTTACCCTAGGAGGCCTGATCTTTAGAATGGCTTTGAAAAATCTCTGTACTGTTGGGTCCCCAGCCCAGGATGTCCCTGAGATAGCTGAAATGGCTGCGGTATGAGATCTTAGGGTTCTGTACTGTAGACCTTTTTCTAGACCGGATTGGAGGAAACCTAGGACGTGAGGAAGTGATAATTCTTCCCCTGAAAAACCACTTTGGATGCACCACAACTGGAATCTTTCCCAGATCCTATTATAGTAGGATGATGTGGAAGGTTTTCTTGCCTTTAGTAGAGTGTCTACAACTCCTCTTGGAAGATCTAAATTTTCCAGTCTCTTGCGCTCAATCTCCAGGCCCGAAGGGATAAGGCTGCTGGATTTGGGTGAAGAATGGGCCCTTGGTTCAACAGATCCCTCCTTTTGGGAAGGGACCATGGAGCAGCTACTGACAGCTTCAGTAACAATGGGTACCATGGCCTGCGAGGCCAGTTTGGTGCGATCAGGATCAATTCGATTCTTTCTTGGACTACCTTCTGGAGAGTCCTCAGAATAAGAGGAAATGGTGGGAAGGCATAGGCTAGGTTGAAGGACCAGTTCTGAATCAGGGCATCTGAGCCCTGGGCCGTTGGGTAAAATTTTCTTGAGAAAAACATTGGAAGTTTTGCATTGAGATGTGATGCCATGAGATCGATCTCTGGAAGGCCCCATTTTACTACCAGAGTCTGAAAGACCTCCTGATTCAAGGACCACTCGTGACTTGACATGCAGTTCCGACTTAGGAAGTCTGCTTCTTTGTTGCTCTTCCCTGGGAGATGCTCTGCAGTTAGTAAGAACAGGTTCTTCTCTGCCCACTGAAGGATGGGTTGAACTTCCTGGAGTAAGGACTTGCTATTGGTGCCCCCTTGTCTCTTTACATAAGCTACTGCTGTAGTATTGTCTATCAAGATCTTGACCGAGGACCCCTTTAGAACTTTGGCAAAGGCCAACAGAGCTAATTTTACTGCTCTTATTTCCAGGATATTCGAGGGGACTCCAATCTGACGTGAAGGCCATTTCCCTTGTACCCATCTCGCTTCCAGCCGGGCTCCCCAGCCCCAGGTTGATGCATCGGTGGTTAAGATCTTCCATCGAGGTTGAGATAGCGGAAAACCTTTCCTCAAATTCTCCTCCAAGGTCCACCAGAGGAGAGATTCCTTGAAATGAAGTGGTAAATTGATTAACTGTTCCCAGTTTTTTTGTTGTCTGTCCCATTGGTCCAGGAACAGATGTTGTGTTGGTCTCATATGCCACCGTGCCCATTGAGTTACCGGAATTGTTGATGCCATAGAGCCCAACAAGGACATCAGGTCCCTGGCTGTGGCTTGCCTCATTGTCATGAAACGAGAAGCAAGCTCGATGATTACTGTCATCTTCTGAGGTGGAAGTGAGACTGAATTCTCCTGTGTGTTGAACCAGGCTTCTAGATAGGTTAGGGACTGAGATGGAACTAATTGACTCTTTTCTGCATTGATCAGCCACCCATGAGAAATGAGGAAGTTTAGGACTTGATCTTGAGAATTGAGCAGATCTTCCTGGTTTTTTGCGGACAGGAGAATGTTGTCCAAATAATGCCATATGGAAATTCCTTTTAGCCTGAGTGCTGCGATTAAGGTGACTAAAATCTTTGAGAAAACCCTGGGAGCGGTGGCTAGACCGAAAGGTAGGCATTGAAATTGGAAATGTCTTCCTCCAATGGCGAAGCACAGAAACCTTTGATGTGAGGATGCTACCGGAATATGCAG
Source organism: Xenopus petersii (assembly GCA_038501925.1). Taxonomy (NCBI): domain Eukaryota; kingdom Metazoa; phylum Chordata; class Amphibia; order Anura; family Pipidae; genus Xenopus; species Xenopus petersii. The sequence continues at coordinate 103,989,275 of CM076676.1, forward strand.
GTATGCGTCTCTTAGGTCGATGGAAAGAAGCCAGTCTCCTGGAAAAACTGCAGCAATTATAGAAAAAATGGATTCCATTTTGAACTTTTGGATGCTCAAGAACCTGTTTATGAACTTTAGATCCAATATGGGTCTCCATCCCCCTGAATTCTTTTTCACCAAGAAAAGTACTGAATAGAATCCTCTTTTCCTTTCCGCTTGTGGAACTGGAGAGATGACTTTTTCCTCTATAAGCCATTGTAAATGATGGTCTAAGGCTTTTCTTTTTTCCCCTTTTTTGGGGTATGAAGAAATGGTGAAATGGTCTTCTGATGGAATGGAAATGAATTCCAAAAAATAGCCCCTTCTTAGGATATCTAGTACCCATTGGTCTGAAATGGTGGTGCGCCAAACTTCTAGAAAATCCGCTAACCTGGCCCCTACTTTTTCTCTGGAGGACGGATAGTCAGGAGGGTCTTTTGGCAAACTGGGAGACCTTAGATCTGTCTCCTCTGAAGGCTGCTTGTCCCTTCTTCCATGCAAAGGGTTTTTGACTCCTGGTCTGGAGACCTGACGGCCATAACCCGTTTTTCCTGAGCCATGAAAAATGGAAGATCTGAAGTGAGAAAATCTGGGGTTGTAATTCTTTTTCCTCTCTTGAGGTAAGAAAAGGCTTTTTTCCCCCCGATGCTTTTGTAATAACATCGTCTAATTTAGGGCCAAAAAGACGCAAACCCTCAAAGGGCAACGTGCAAAGACTCATCTTGGAAGACACATCTGCTGACCAGGATCTGAGCCAGAGAGCTCGTCTGGCGGCTACAGACATGGCCATGGATCTGGCTGCCAGTCTGGTGAGATCCACTGCTCCCTCTGAAATAAATCCAGTGGCCAGCTTTAGTTCGGACAGGCTAGAGGAGATCTCTTTTTTGTCTACTCCCTCAGACAAGGCTTTATCGATTCCCTCTATCCAGAAAGACATGGCTTTAGCTACAGAGATAAGAGCTACCGCTGGTTTGCATGCAGCTCCTGCTACCAAGAAACCTTTTTTGAGATCTGAGTCTGCTCGCCTATCCATGGGGTCCCTAAGAGCAGAGCTGTCATCGATTGGCAGGGTGGTTTTCTTAGCCAGGTGAATGACTGCAGGATCAACTGCAGGGGCTGTAACCCAGTCTTTGACCTCTGAGTCTTTGAAAGGGTACATTTTGGCGAACCTGGTTCCCTGAGACACCAAAGACACCTTTTTTGCCGCCTTCTGCCATTCGGCTTTGATGAGGTCGGAAACCTCTTGAAAGAGAGGAAAAACGTATCTGTTTGAAGAAGAAGAAGAGGGCAAAACTTTACGGGCAGTAGAGCCTGACAATTCTTCTTCCACCCCCAAGGTTTGCTTAACCGCTTTTATGAGCGGAGCGACCAAGGCCAGATCAAAAGTATCCTGGGAGCCATCAGCCTCTTCCTCAGAATCCAATAAGGAATCTGAAAGATGTTCGGGTGATAAAAATTCCTCATCTGAAGAATCCTCTGCTGAAATAGCTGTATTGCCAGTATTCCTAGTTTTTGAAGTTAACCCTTGACTTTCCTCATTTTCGGGGGCCAGAGTAGGAAAGGAAGAAGCTGAACAGCAGAAATCCCTCCAGCAGGTTTTGCAAAATTTTTTGCCTTCTAGAGGAGTATTAAAACAACCCATGCATTCCAGGGAAGATAGATTGGAGGCTTTGACTTTACGTTTTCTTGAGGAGACATCATCAGGCAAGCTGCAAGACACAAAATGCCTTAGTGAAAAATAGAGAGAGAGAGAGAGAGAGAGACCGAATAAGATAAAGGAAAGATTGAAAAATGGAGGGACCTACCTAGCTTGTAGGGCAGAGGCACCTGAGGCAGCGGAGTCCATGATGAAAAATAACCCTGCAGAAGGGCCTAAAAGAACAGCATAGAAGGCTTAAATAAGTGAAAACAAGCTAAAAAATCCCTGCTCAGAGAGCTTTTCCCTGCTCCTCTTACCTGTACTGTGTCACCAAAAAAAAAAAGACTCAAACCTCAGTGGAACTGGAGCAGACTGGAAACTGGCAGCATGAACGCTTGTAAACACAGGTTTTTAAAGGAGCGCACAAGCAGGAAGAGGAAAGGGAAGTCGGGTAAGATTATTGCCCAAAAGTAAAATGGCCGCCGCCTGCAGAGTGACAGGATCCGACCGTTGGTTTCCCTTAACCAAGATGGCCGCCGCCATTCCTCTGCAGACATCGAGCGCCAACGCTAAGGAAGCGCAGCTTCCACCCCCAAACCGCATCACAAGGGAAAACTGCCTGGGTGAGGCAGCGCACAGAACGGATCTCTCCTATACTGAAGGGCTGCGCAAGGACAGACAGCCTCTGGGTATGGAAGGCTCGTGGGAGACAAAGGGGGAGGAGAGGGAGAATGATCCACTGCTCTCTCCCAGCAAGAAAACCTTTAATTGCTTACAAGAAAAGAAAAGGACTCGAATGTCAGAGGCTACCTAAAAGGGTTACCTCCCTGACATAGCCTCTAAGACAGAGAAAAAAGAAAAATTCCAAGAGGGATATTCTCTGTAACTATCTGTCCCAGCCATAACAAGGCAGAGAGGAAGATGAAACACTCATGCCATTCCACCTCAGGAAGTTCTTAACTTGCCCAGGGGATCTTTAACAAACTAGGAGGAACCTCCGGTCAGCAAGGACAGAAAGAAAAAAGACAAGGTAGGTGGTCTCCAGAGGGGATTTAAAGATTTAGAGGGAGGGACGTTTCTGGTCTATGGGCGGGGATGGGAGGAGCTCCCGGTTGTAATGCTGATATGGAGTGGCCAGGAAATACATGCTTTCCACTTCAAATGAGGTAAGATGTGCTTTTGATAATATTGTGAAATTTGCAATGCATTTTGACTAAGACTAGCTGAGATATTCTTTAAATCAGTTATTTCATCTGGGGCCCTGGAGCTATAAGCGCAGGGGTCGCATGACAAGCAATCCAAATGACCGCAGTCAGATTACACTGGTTTATGTTTTGAGATTGGCAGAATCAGATGTAGCTGTGATTGGGTGAGAAGGAATGCGTCAAGGCGAGCAGTGTCGGACTGGCCCACAGGGATACCAGGAAAAGTCCTGGTGGGCCCAGGTGTCAGTGGGCCCTCATGCTGCTAAACATTTGGCCTATTTCATAATCATTCCCTATTTCTAGGAGAACAAAGAGACTAAATAGATGGAATAATAGAATATAGTATGTAAAGAAAAGAGACTAGGAGAATAGAGGTTGAATGAGGAGAAGAATATTAATAGTACTAAGAGTGAGCTCCTTGTCTAAGATTAATTGGTGGGCCCCTGGTCAAAGGTTTTTGGGTGGGCCCCTGGTGTCCCAGTCCGACACTGAAGGCAGGGGAAAGCTGGGCTTGGCTAGAGAAAGACAGGGATGTGATGTCAAGGGAAGAAGCAGTTCACTTCCTCTTCTTCTGAGCAGAAAGAAACATCGTACCCACCCTCACACTTTTTTGCATATTTTGTGAAAATGTCAGTAGTTTTTCTTCTTTATGTTCTCATATTATTTAGTAATAACTGAATGTGGATGTTTTCCTGAATGCACTGTTATATTGTGGTTTCTATACCTTTATACAGTAAAAATGTCAGCATTAGTATCCATTCATGTTAATTCCGAATGCTTGAGCCAGGGAATGTTTCATGTCTACCAAGGACACTAAGACATAGGCTGACTATGACTATGACTAAGTGTCCTTGGTAGACATGAAATGCGCCAGGCCTTGGTTCTTAATTATAAAATGTACATTTTGAACCTTTACCATCTGACTTCGGCTCTACTCCTTGGTGTGGTCCAGGCTTGTGCCAGCCTCTTTTTTTGCCTTCCTCTGGATCAACACAATGTATATATGATAATGTATATTGTTATATTTGTTACAGCATCAGTAGGACCTTGCCAGAGTACTGCACAGGACATTTTAGAGGAGAAAGAAAGGAGGTTCTTTGCTGTGACTGCATGGTGGGTTGATTAATACAGACGCTACTACTGCTTGTGCTAGGTGACAGCCTGCATGGATTTCCTATCATCGACACACTGCATATTCAGGACCTGCAGCAGGGCTGCTGAACTTTTCTCATGGTGATAACAAGTTGTCTAATTCTGGGTAGTGTCATTCTGTGGCTACTAAAGCAAATAAAGTTTTGTCTTGCATAAAAAAGGGCATTAACTCAAGGGATGAAAACATAATTATGCCTCTTTATAGGTCCCTGGTAAGGCCACATCTGGAGTATGCAGTGCAGTTTTGGACTCCAGTCCTTAATTAGGATATAAATGAGCTGGAGAGAGTGCAGAGACATGCAACTAAACAGGTTAGAGGGATGGAAGACTTAAATTATGAGGGTAGACTGTCAAGGTTGGGGTTGTTTTCTCTGGAAAAAAGGCGCTTGCGAGGGGACATGATTACAGTTTACAAGTACATTAGAGGACATTATAGACAAATAGCAGGGGACCTTTTTACCCATAAAGTGGATCACCGTACCAGAGGCCACCCCTTTAGACTAGAAGAAAAGAACTTTCATTTGAAGCAACATAGGGGGTTCTTCACAGTCAGGACAGTGAGGTTGTGGAATGCACTGCCGGGTGATGTTGTGATGGCTGATTCAGTTAATGCCTTTAAGAGTGGCTTGGATGATTTCTTGGACAGACATAATATCAAAGGCTTTGTGATACTAAATTCTATAGTTAGTATAGATATGGGTATATATAATTTATGTGAAAGTATGGAGGGGGGTGTGTATGGATGCTGGGTTTTCATTTGGAGGGGTTGGACTTGATGGACTTTGTCTTTTTTCAGCCTGATTAAACCATGTTACTATGATGGGAGATGCAGCTCCTGGTGGTAGCAGGTGTGGGGCCATCCTCTCTGTAGGTAGAGGCAGTCTAATACTCAGTGGTGGATATAATGACATAGTGCTGATCTCAAGTCTTCAGTCAGAAATGGCAGAGCATAGTAGAAACCTGTTATTGAATTCTGGCTTTAGAATATTGCATTGGATTAGGCTAGCAAGATCCTAATTGACAAAATGTAGGGATGCACCGAATCCACTTTTTTTGGATTTGGCCGAACTACCGAATCCTTGGCGAAAGATTTGGATTCGGGATTTGGTCGGGACTTGGCCGAATACTGAAACAAATCCTAATTTGCATATGCAAATTAGGGGTGGGAAGGGGAAACATTTTTTACTTCCCTGTTTTGTGACATAAAGTCACACGATTTACCTCCTCATCCCCATTTGCATATGCAAATTAGGATTCGGTTCGGTCTGGCAGAAGGATTCAGGTGAATCTGAATCCTGCTGAAAAAGGTTGAATCCTGGCCGAATCCCGAACAGAATCCTGGATGTGGTGCATTCCTAATGAAACGTTAATAAATGCTAATACCATTTTACCCCATTTCTGGCTCCTGGTATTTCTGTAACAATGAGGTTCAGTGGGATGGCTGAAGATGAAGGGTCAATTGAAGTGTCCCCTTGTCAGGGGTTTTGTAACAGATGGCACATCTTCTACACAAAGTATTTAGTTCAGTGGTGGTACAAACATATGAACTACAGGAAGGAGTATTATTAATATGAAATAAATACTACATGAACACTGTTCCATTCACCTGTAGTGGATATGGTTATTCAGGTACTGGCTTGAAGGACCAGTATATAAAAATGTGTGAAAAATAGCTGCGGGTATTTATACAAATATTTGAATAACCCAGCTTGGAGTTCTGTTTGCTATCAAGGGCTTATTTTCATGAACACAGAGAAAAGTGCTCCAATTTTATTCATGTTGACATTTATATCCACAATATAATGTTCTTTTCGGAATTTCAGGGTAATAGTGGATAGTGAGTGGCTGTGAATCATCCACAAGTTTCAGCACAAGTTTTCATAACAGGCATGGCATTACTTCAAGTGAGCGCAGATGTGTGTTGTCAGTATCAGCTTAAACATTGAATTTCCCTTGGTGTATGTCATTAGTATTCATGGATACAAACTGCTAGAAGAAACCAGGGATTACCAGCAGATTTCACAATTCCATTGCGTCCATGCATACATTTCATCAGCGCACGCCGAACAGGTGCACTGGTTATTGAAGCTTGTTGGGTGCAAGTACCTTTGTGAATAACAGCAATGTATATCCAATATTCTGTCTATTCTAGCACTTTGCTCTAACTTAACCAAATCCCCATTGTTTTTATGTTTAAAGGAGAAGTAAAGCTATAATCACTGGGAATTCAAATTTTAAACACCATCATTGATTAGTTATCACTTACCTAAGACCCTAAAGCAGTACTCTTGAGAGCTGAAAACTTCATTGGCCTGTGGTGCTTCTGTAGGAACACCATGTCAAGAACTTACTTAGCTTAAGCTTAATACAGCGTGGGAGTAGTTAATAATACTTTACCTATAACAGTGCTGTTCAACTTTTGTGGTACAGAGGCCCAGAATTCTTCTGTCCTATGTTATGGAAGGTCAATAATGGAAGCCAGTGTTCACCACTCCCCCTTTCAAACCACACCCGCTTTAAAGCACACACATTTTATCACAAAACAGTATCCACAATTATGATGGTAGCACACCACGCCGGACTGGAAGACCAGAAGCCCAATGTGGCTTCCACCACAGGGCCCCTGTCCCCCCTCTGGGCTCCCCAACCTCTATCACCATCCCCTAGAGGCCCCCTGCCCCAGGGTCTGGGGACTATCACAGGGAGCATAGATAGGCAGAGTATAGCACACACAGGAAGCCTAGGGCAGGCAGAGTATGGCACACAAGGAGCAAAGGGCAGGCAGAATAGGGCACACAAGGAGCATAGGGCAGGCAGAGTATGGCACCCACGGGTAGCAAAGGACAGGCAGAGTAAGACACACAGTAAGCATATGCAGGCAGAGCAGGGCACACAAAGAGCATAGGACAGGCAGAGTATGGCACACACTGGAAGCATAGGACAGGCAGAGTATGACACACACAGGTAGCATAGTGCAGGCAATGTATGGCACACATAGTGAGCATATGGCAGGTAGAGCAGGGCACAAAGGGAGCATGAGGCAGGCAGAATAGGACACACACATGGCGCATAAGGCAGGCAGAGTATGACATATAGGGAGCATAGGGCAGGCAGAGTATGACACACACAAAAAGGCGTTTGAGAGGAATTGCATTTGGGAGACTGTAAGTACCCAGTGTAAGTATGAGTGCAAGTGGGTTTGCTGGTATTACTCAGTGTGTCTTGTCACATGTATGTGGTGTTGGAGCAGCAGTTCCATGCAGTATTTACATGTGAGAGATGTCGGTGGGTTTTCATCTTGGCATCTGAACTGCAGACTCTAAGGGGTGAACTTGCAGCACTGAGAAGGGGTTGCATTGCATTTTAGCAAGTGAGGGAATGCAGGGTTATGGGAGATAGCTCATAGTACAAGTTGATCCAGGGACTAGTCCGATTGCCATTTTGGAGTCAGGAAGGAATTTTTCCCCCTCTGAGGAAAATTGGAGAGGCTTCAGATGTTTTTTTTTCCTCTGGATCAACTAGCAGTTAGGCAGATTATTGAAAAAAAAAAAAAAGGTTGAACTTGATGGACGTGTGTCTTTTTTCAACCTTACTTACTATGTTACTTTGTTACACACAAGGAGCATAGAGCAGGCAGAGTATGGCACACAGGAAGCCTAGGGCAGGCAGAGTATGGCACAAACAGAGAGCATGGGGCAGGCAGAGTAAAGCACACATGACACACACATGGTGCATAAGGCAGGCAGAGTATGACATACAGGGAGCATAGGGCAGACAGAGTATGGCACACACAAGGAGCATAGTGCAGGCAGAGTATGAGACACACAACACAAGGAGCATAGTGCAGGCAAAGTATGGCACACACAGGGAGCATAGGGCAGGCAGAGTGGGGCACACATGGAGCATGGGACAGGCAGAGTATGACACACAAGGAGCATAGTACAGGCAGAGTATGGTACACACAGGGACTATAGAGCAGGCAGAGTATGGCATCCGTCCCATCGGCCACCAGTGGGACAGCACTGACCTATAGTATTGAACAAGCCTGGACTGGCAATGTGTGGCTTTTGGTAGCTGTAAGATGTCACGGACAATTAATATTTATTGGTTTGGGGGGCTGTTAGGGTTTCTGTATACTTGATATGCTAGGGAAAACTTTGTACCCCAGTCTGGACCTGGTAGTGAAGGGGCTAATGAAATCTGCCAATTAACAATTTCTTGTAAAAGCAGGTCACATCTTGATGAGGCAATAGGGATAAACTAATCAATCAAAGTTTACATGAAAAATCAAATGGAATATGGAGAATTAGAGAACACGTTAGATGCCAGCTACTTTATATGGAAGGGTGCATGGTGAGAAAGTTGGCTTCAAAAATTACCAGTTGCTTTAAATGGTATGCATTTGTGTTTAAAGTAATTTTTTTTTTGACAAATACTAAATCTTACTATACACATTCCTAGATTTGAGGTATAAATAATGTAAAAGGTTGATATCTGTTCCATGTGTTTGACCTTGCTGCTGTAGAAGGGGGTTTACAATATCAGACTCATTGTGCATATCATACAGTGTGATAATCTGCCACCCATTGTCACACTTTCCTGCATTGCCTTTTCATCCCATCTATATATATTACCTTACCTCTGTTCTACTTTATGTATCCAGTCCACAGTCAGATGCATATAATTGATTTACAGTTTGCAGCCTGTTTAGAATATAAATGAATTTAGTGAGTCTCAAACTAATGAGCTCTATGCATTATTCTGATCCAGTTTTAAATAAATGTCAACAAAAAACACATTATATAAAGGTCCATTCGATTACACTATAAATCTTTTATCATTACATTTCCTCTTCACATTCATTAAGTCACAGCCCTTATATCCATTCATTTATTTGTGCTGTTCCTATTGTTAAGTTAATTTCTAAACATGACCAAGGACTTGAAACGTCCATGTCTATAGTCCTACACCTGTACAATTTGATATTATTAATAGTATTTTCTTATAAAACAATATATTCAAAACCTTAAATAAGGTGTTAGAAACAGACTGACATTTTCTTCAGTGCCTATTACAACATGAATAAGATTTTGTTTACTCCAGTTACTGAGAAACAGCATATGTAATTTACAGTACAGTATGTACCAAGTGCAAAAAGCACTATTTCTAATTAGGTTTTTATCTCCCAGTCATTTTTTTTCTATTATAAGCAATAAATTACCAGGCTATAACTTGTATGCGCAGAACCTTCTTTCTTTGCATATTCACATTAATAACAGTGAAAGTTGCTTTATTAGCATGCTTTATAGACTGCATTTTAAGTCATATATCCTATTCATTTTTGGAAACATTGGTGATAACCAGGGAAATAGTGCCTTTAATGTATCATGGTTCTGTGCAGAATGATCACTAGGGCTCATTACTTAACACAACTGCAAAGTGCTAGGTGGCAAAATGCATGCAAATTTTAATATTTTTTAAACATTATTTTCCCCATATTGGCACTAGTGTGCTATTCAATCAATTGTGTGTAGGGGCAACAAGCAAAGGGAACTCTTGAAGTTACTTCCTGAATGCAGGGGTTGATTCCACAGTTCTCTTACATCAGCGCATCCTATTCCCTCTGAATATAGCTAGAAATGCTGCATATTCTACACTGATATTCCCAGAGGCGTAGCAGCCTATAACAGTAATGATCAATCTCTTCAAATTTGTCTTCATTAGCTCCCTATCATGGATCGTTAGACCATCTTTTTAGTGTCAGTGATACTGCACATGCTCAGTGTGCTCTGGGCTGCTGTTGAGAAGCTAGTATTAGGGGGTGGCTGGAAATCATCAAGTAGAAAATGAGGATCGTCTGTCACCAACAGCAGCCCAGAGAATGGGAATTAGCAAAAAAGAAGATGTTACCACATCTATGTGGGACCACATATGCTAACTAGTACTAAATAAGAATAACAACATTATGGTAGTAACTTGCATGGTAGCTTTGTTTTTCCCTTTACATTTGAAAAGACTAATACAGTTCAATGACTCAATGCTGCACAGGTATAATTCCCCTTAGTGAAAAAGAAAACATTGACATTGATTATGTTATAATCAAAGGCAGTGCTTACAATTAAACAATTTTGTATAGGGAATTTGTATATTAGAGACCTTTATTAGAAGACTAATAATAGGAAGTGGGGATGTACCTACCACCTGAATTCATAGCAGCTGTGTTCAGCTAAACAGTTGCGTATATGTGCAGTAAACTTGAAAGCTTATAATTAATCATATATTTATATAATATATTTATAATCATTGAAGGAATAATAAGGAGGTTACTGGATGGGTATTCTGCTATGCTTTTTACTCTATATTATTTGTATTAAATTAGAAGTTGTATTGAAATAAAAGTTAAACTTTACATATACAAGGGGCCTTAGGCCTTAGAGGTTGCAAATAAAGGGTTTACTTTTGGAACCTTTTTATAATACTCCATTCTATGTTGAAGCTGCATTCATTTTGTCTAAATGCTCTCTGAGTTTCTTGCCTGCTGCTTTTGCCTGTTTGTCTGCATGACAAAAAATCAGGGCAACAAAATTCACTGATGAAAACACAAGTTCCCATAATTCTTGTATTTCTGTATATATTTCAAATATCTGCTTTGTCACTTCCAGAAATGAACTATCAAATCAATCATAGAACTTGTTTGGGTGTCCAAGGAACACTGAGGTTGACACATTTTTGGAAAATACACAAGTTTAAGCTGTCATGCATTTTTTAATGAGACAACATGGTTTACTATTGACTCATACATCCCACATTTCACTGTGTTTCCATCCACAACAGTTAGATGACAGGTAAGGAGAGCTCATGGTTCTGAGTGACATAGCTTTCGGGTTTCATCAAACTTTTCATATTATGCTAAGTTGTATTGGTTGTAATATTAAATGCAATGCAGGCCCCTTGTATATTGAATTACTTTAATTAATGTATCAAGATGGAGCCTGTGAATCTCCTAGGCTTTCGGTACATGGATCACGGAGCATTTTTAGAGGGAACCACAAGGAGTGTGACCAAGGCCCAGTAGTGAAAAAAATGTACACATTCACAGTCATGAACAGTGTCAGACTGGCCCACCCCGATACCAGGAAAACTCCCAGTGGGCCCAGGTGTCAGTGGGCCCTTTTGCTTCTAACCATTTGGCCAATTTCATGGTCATTCTCTATTTCTTTATGGGAACAAATGTGTAATAATGGAAGAATATAGTAAGTATATATAAAAGACTAGGAGAATAAAGAGGTTGAGTGAGGAGAAGAGGAGTAATAGTTTGGAAAGTGGGCCCATGGTCTAAGGTTTTCTGGTGGGCCCCTGACATTCCAGTCCGACATTGGTCATGAATGAATGAGTTAAGCAATATGAGTGAACAAGTTAGGTTTAATTAAGAAACTGTGGGGTATTGACACTGCTGGATATCGGGTGCTATATGGACAGACCAACAAAAAAAACCCAAAACCCACTGATAAAGCATATGCTCAGAAGAAAAAGGTTAAAGATGAAAAATTAGTAATTATTTTTCAAAAACATTTAAAGTAGGGTGTCATTGGGAAAACATACAAAACGCTTTAAAAATGTTTTATTTGTAATGGAGTTCTCTGAATGCCAAGGGAAACCTTGACACGGATGACACGGATGGACAGGAGGCAATGGGTTCAGCAATGGGTCACATAGTACCTGAGCTGAGGTGGTTTCAGCAGAAGTAGGGTGCACAGATCCAGTGTCCCCGCATGGAGAGCAGCATTCCTCCCTCCTGCTCTTTACCATGTTTTGATGGGGGGGGGGCTTATGGTATTTGATGACAGTGTGTGGTGTGGGAATGGCAGGGGACAAGGTTAAATGGTGTGGGGGTCTAGATTAGGGACAGGCAGACAGAATAGGTATGTGCCTAGCACCACCTCACTATTGAGTTGCAAACCTCTTTCGCCTACACCTAGTTCTGGCATTGCACTGTAGCCTGTACTGCGTATAAATCTACTCTCACTCCAGTTGGCATATTTATGCAGAAATAGAAGCATTAGAAGAGTTTCAAAGTCTCACCTTTACTCACTGTCAAAAATACATAAACGCCTAGTTTCATTGCTCAATTCATACAAATGCCAAATATTGTTCTTTTTTTTCTAAGTGACTTTTTCTATACCCAATACATACAAGTCTGGGGATGCTTTTCATGATTAAACCTAGCAAAAAACTTTCTGATCACTATTAGGAAAAGTAATGTCAGTTGGGCAATCATAGATTTTGTCCATTTAAATATATAAAGAAATGGCACATATGCGCTCATGCGCTCATGGGTACTGCCATGTGCAACTCCTTTCAGATTCTGTAACGCACGCACATCGACGCATGAGTGTTGCAATGATATTGCACCTCAGAGTTATAGCTCATGCAGACTTTCAGTTGTCTCAGTTTTATGGGCCCATTTATTAAACCTTGATTTATTCTGGCCAATGTTTCAACAGGGAAAACTCACATTTTTAGAGATTTATTATATCCCAAAGATGTTAAAAATCTGAAAATACGTCATCTCAAACCTGTCAAGGTCAATGGCAGAAGTCCCTGAAGTTGTTTCTTGACATTGTGATAATCGCTGGATAATCAGGAAAATTCTGGGTTTACTGCAGATAATCTGAAAAAACTAGAGTTTTTGCAGTGAAAACTAGATAAAAATTGAGTTTTCTGAATGTCAGTCGAACAATTCGAAATTGACGCTCAATTTCGTCATGACATTTTGTCACTGATTTTTTTGAGATAAATGATTGATAAACGAGTTAAAATCATGGAAGGGAGTTTGGTCAGATTGCTTTCATTAAAAAATTAAATTAATTCAAGTTTTAATAAATGTCCCCCTTAATGTATACAACCAAGGTAGTAACCCTTGACGTGTTTTGTCAAAATAAAATACTTTATTTAATTATGTTAATAACAATAATAATAATATTAATAACAGTGACAATTAATATTATATACAAATCATATGCAAATCCCTCTCTACTTCTCCCAATATGCAGAAAATCACTGCCAGTTCCAATCTCCTAAGCACTTACCAGAGCATCTACATTCCCTTCTCCCACTGCCAGGAAAAAACAGGGACTTGCATGAAGTAAACAGCCTACCATAAAACAAGTACATTATATGTACTTAGGCAGGTCAGAAGGACTCACCCTACTTCTTCACCTCAACCTACTCCTTCAGTATATTCATCTTTCAAATTTAAGGAGCCAGGGAAGGGGAGAGAGCAGTGAGGGTATAGCGCAACCAACAAGAGCACACATCTAACTACCTTACTGTAGCCCATTTACTCCATGCAAATAACTGCTTCCCTGGGGGCCTTAGGAGGCCCAGTCCGACACTTGCTGGTTAAAAGGGTAAGTGACAAATTAGGCAATTAGGAACTGCAGACATACTGTATGGTCAATAAATCAGCACATCAAAAGTCGCAATATAATTTGCAAATGATATTGGGATATCATTATCTACATCAACCTAGCATTACTTTTAAGGAAAGATTGCATGTTTTTATAAAAAAAATAAGGGGGTATTCATGGGAGTTGCTATCGGTGTCAGCAGATTGATATTGTTCATAAGAAACAATGAGGCAATTATTTTAGAGACATGTTTATACATTTAAAGGAGAAAGAAAGTCCTTGTGGGTGCCAAAACTTAGGTACCCCTAAGTGATTGCATTTACTTACCTTACACCCCTGGCTAATGTGTCAGGACTATCTGGGACTCGAACCGTGGCCTGCATGTTATGCAACTTGTGTATTTTCTTGCTGAGTCACTGGAGGCATTTGGAACTCACACTTTGGACTGTCCATATAGACTACTGCTGCTATTCCTCTTGTCTCCACCTCTAATCTCTAGTGATGGGCGAATAAATTCGGCAGACATGAATTTGTGCAGAATTTCCACATTTCACTGTATGCAAATGAATTTGTGAAATTGAGGCCACAATTCGCCAGGCCAAAAATCCACCGTGCCAAAAAAAATGTATTTGGCGTGTGCATAAAAATTGTCGCGTGTCAAAATTATTCGGCATTTCATTGACTAATGCATTTGGAGCAAATAGTCATGCATCTAAAAATTGTCGCTCGTGTCAAAATTGATGACGCCCATTGACTTCAATGCATTGCGCATATTTTATTGGCACAGATTCACCAATCTGTACTAATCTCATTAAGGCCAGGTGTCTGTTATCTTATCATTAAGGCCCTAAATAAGCTACCCATACTTGATCTGATCTCCTGATTTTTGACCCTTCACCTGTTCCACGGACTTGTGTTGCCTGCCGCCCACCAAAGACCTCTTGCCTGTTCCTTGGTCTTGTATTGCCTGCTGCCTGTCTAAGATCTATTGCCTGTTTACACGGACTTGCAGCAGCCTGCAGCCTGCCCCGACCTCAGGTTTATCATTCAGATAATAAAAGGGCAGCCAAGTTTGGGAGTTTTACTTTGAAAGCAGTTAGTAAGTTGCAGGTAAAACTTAGTCCCTTTGTAAAATGTATAATGAAGCTATAGAATTCTTAATGAATCAGATAAAATGAAGTGTAGGACTGGCCAGATATGGGATGACTTTGACGTAGTTGGCCAGCTTAAATATATTGCAATATATGGACAAACAATCCCTGTTTTGTTTAAAGGGTAAGGCATTTTTTAGTAGCATGCACAAAATGTCTCTGTCTTAAATATATTAATAATGGGTTGGGTGCAGAGGACTCTTGTATTTGTCTATATGTATTTTGTGGCCACAGCCTCATTGCACCCCCGCCTAATGGTTTTTAAAAATTAGTGGTGAGCACAACTTTCCCTTGTTTGTTATCGTTCAGATTATACACTTTTCTCATTTGTCTTCTGTCTTACAAGAACAATCTGTCCAAGTTAGCCTATTAAACATCGTTCTGAGCACATTTCCCATATCCTGGTTCTTCTAACACCATGTTACCATGCATTTCAGCTCCCACCTGCCAGCCATTCACGTATGGCCCAGCATGACACGGTGCTCCTATCAGGAGAAATCGTAGTTTAAAGTGCGAATGTTTAGAAATGCTCACAATGTAAAATAATTTACTGGTGAATATTACATCGCTAAGCAAAGACTAGTGTTAACATTTGATCTGGTGTTCCGTTAAATAATTTGTCGTAAAACACACTTTGTGATTGTCAAGTTTTATGACATACTCTGCGAATGTTTGCAAAAGCAAACAAGGCTGCTAACATTTGCAATGGTCTAACATTTGCAATGGTCTTTACGAATGTTTTTTTGCACTGTTGAAACATATTGCATTCCCCCATTGAAATCATCTATTAAAAACAAGTATAACAAAGAAAAACTATTGGGGATTAAGTGGAAAGGGGATGTTGACTCAGGGGTGGAATGACCCACCAGGCTACTGAGAACAATTAAGGTCTTATTCCTCGATCCACTTTAATTTAGCATCTATAAAAGTGCATGTATTTTTAAATACAGGGTTTTTTTAATTACAAAACTATTATCATAACTTTGGTAAGCCTCCATACCACTCCAAGGTAAAACCCACATGTCTGCTCTTTCTATTTACCTCTGGTCAAAGTATTCAAAGGCTGGCACCTCCTTACATGGTAGCATTTTCTGGGATAAGTGTCTCCTGACCTGGGCATTGATAAAAGACCTAGAGAAGATCAGACTCCTGAAAAGAAAGTGATTATCATTACTGAACTTTTTATTGTTTTGGAATAAAGATGATTGATGGAACTGTGTATCCAATATACCAATTTTTGCTACTTAAAATATGGCCAAGAAGTATTTTCGGGGGGAGAAAGCTGTTAAACTACAGAATAGGCTGCTTATGTATTACACTTGAGGCAGTCATTAGAAAGCAATGTCTAGAATTTATTTTCATAATAAATGTTCTTTCATTTGAGTTTGCTGTTTAATTCAGGTACTCTAATGATATGGTTGGGCATCACATTTGCAAGTCTGCAGAACGAATATCAGCAATGAAGGATATTCTCAAACAGCAAGATTAGAGATCATTACAAATGAACAAACAGAAAACAAGAAAGAAACTGAACAAGGAAACAAAACCAGAAATAATATAACAGATGAATTCAGAGAACTCATTCTACTAAAGGTGATTCTGTTTTATAATCCGGGTCATTGCAGGGTGACTTTTTTTTTTTAAACAATGTGCAATCTAATAATGTAATAACTTATGCCCTAGTAATTCACAAGTCCACATGAATATGCCAACAATGATTTAGTAACATTTTGTTTGCATTCCATTTTGTGCAAGATTAATGAGAGGGTGAAAATAGGGTATGTATATGCTCAAAGGTATGTATATGCTGTTTTGATGTACAAAAATTTTTTTTTTGTAATTTAAAAAAAAAACCCTCTAGTTTATTTCCAGAGTGCTGATGCTTCGTTTGTTTATATTATAATCCTTGATTGTGCATGATATGGGCATGCCTATATTAAAGCAAGTTTAAAAATTGGCAAGGGGATGAAGACTCCACTGAGAACCCCCCTATGCCAACAGACAGTGCACACACCCCAAACAAGGGACACACCCATGTCCACACAAAATCACACAAAAAAAACATTGCGACAAAGAGTTTTCTCTGCTAATAGTTTAAACTGCTTATACCACCTACTGGTGGTGAATATAGAAAACTTTATAAGTATGAAAAATTCTTTGGGTAGGGGTAAAATAGAAGCCTACAATGTAATGCACTTATATCTGTTAGGAGCTACCCATGCAGGTAACAGAATTGCAAAGAATAAAAATAACACCTTATAAGATCAGTTTGGTTCCAAACACTTTGCTATGCTTAGAATTTAGTAGACTAGGGTTAAGCTGCATTCATTTGTAAAGAAATGCTTTAAAATTCTGTTGCTAAAAAATGTTTTTGATGGTTCCATTAAAAAAACGGTTTAGGGGTTTGAAGATTAAAGTAAGTAAAATCAGTAAGTAATGTGGCAGTATAATTAAGGAACAGTTTCATGATGTTTTCAGCCTGTGTGTACAAATTGCACTGATTGCATTGTAACTCATATCTTGATAATAAACGTGTGCTGAAAAAGATAAGCAGAAAGAAAGAGAATACCTCAGTTGCCATTGGCTTTATTGCTAGTAACTTTGAACTTCTATATCAAAGGAAACAGTCCAATCAGTGAGTGCAGGAATTAATTCAGAGAAGGAGCCCTATTGTAATGAAAGATTGGCCAGAGGATTTGATTGAAGTAAAAACAATTACACAGAGATATCTGAAATAATGTCTGATTGCCTGGTGGACATATTCCCAGGTTTCAGTTTCATGCAGAATAATATTTGTTCAGAATCATGTCAGCTTTATGGTGTGGCATCTATAATATTCCAACAGAATGATTTCTTTGCATGAAATCTACAGCACAAGATTGGTGGGCAAAATTCTTCCTTCTCTCTGTGTTTATAAATTTAACATGAGTTAACATTTAATAATTCATCAGAAGATTCACTGTATTCCCAAAACATTTTTGTCTTTTTCATGAACCACATTTAAAGAGCTGCATTAAGTTAGGAAGGAAAGGGATACGACACAGGACAAAGGGGCATTTTTAGAGTTAATCAAATCCCCAATCCTGGGATACTAAGGGGCATACGGATTGCTCCCCACTGGAGAATTGTAAATATATAATACACGTGAGTTGACAGCTATGAAGATCTCCTATGGTAAACTAAGGCAAACTGTCATATTACTTCTTGCCAAATATAGTCCTAAATGCTTAGCTGAGATATTAATCCCAAACTATTCCTTAAGCATACTGTTTACTGACAGACAAGGACAATTTATTCTGAAAAAGAAGTGTATGGAGCAAAATCACTAAGCAGCGAAAATGCGCTAGTGACGTCTTTGCCACACTTCGCCAGGCGAATTTTCGCCAGGGGCGCCGCTAATTCACTAAAATCCGAAGTTGCGCTCAGGGAGGCAAACAGTAGCGAATTTGCGCAAGCGTTAATTCGTCAAGCAAAGCGAAGTTATGCTAGCGATGCCTAATTTGCATATGGCGCCAAGATAAACTTGAATGGACGTATATGTAGCAGTAAATACATTACACTACACAAGCCTGGGAAAGCTTCATAAAATAAAATAGAGTTGTTATTTTGCTGTATACATGTGCCCACTGTATAGTTTAGGTGCCATATGAAATGTAGGGGGGAAGGAGGGTACCCCCAAAAAAATTTACGATCTTTTTCAGCCTATCACCCTTAAAAAAGGAAAAAACACCAGCGTTTTTTGGGACTAAAATTTTTAAACATTTTAACTATTTTTGAAGCAATCCCTATCTACTCTATTGCACTTCGCCTGGTCTGAGGTGGCGAAGGCAAGTCTGGCGCAAGAGGTAACGTTCAGTAAAATGCTCAAGTTAGTGAATTAGCATAGTTATTGACCCTTCGCCAAAGAGCAACTTCGCCTGGCGTAAAGGTGCAAAGTAGCGCTAGAGTAGGTCCACTTCGCTAGCGAATTTACGCCAGTGCCCGTTAGTAAATCGGCAAATTAACTAAATGACATGACGCTGGCGAATTTGCGCTTCACGCTTTAGTGAATTTGACCCTATGTGTTTGTATGCATGTGTGCTTTAGTATGTGTAAATGTAAAACTTTTAAAAAATGTAAAACTAAGATGTATTTATCATCATCATCATTTATTTATATAGCGCCAAGAAGATACGAGCTTTAGAGCTTTACCTTAGTTATAACAAACAGGGAATAAATGGAGGATAACAAACAAGGGTTACAGAGTACAATGGGATTAGAGGGCCCTACAAATTAGAGTTTACAAACTAAAGGTTAGGGTACAATTGAGACATTAGGATTTTAGAAACAATTTGTCATTTTTGATACAGAAATGATTGATTAATTAAGGTACATTGAATAAGATTCTTTAAACAGGTGGGTCTTTAGGAGCGCTTGAAAGTAGGGATGCACCGAATCCACTATTTTGGATTCGGCCAAACCACCGAATCCTTTGCGACAGATTCAGCCGAATACCGAACCGAATCCTAATTTGCATATGCAAATTAAGGGTGGGAAGGGGAAAACATTTTTTACTTCCTTGTTTTGTGACAAAAAGTCACTCAATTTCACTCCTGCCCCTAATTTGCATATGCATATGCCGAATCCTGGCCGAATCCCGAACCGAATTCTAGATTCGGTGCATCCCTACTTGAAAGTATGGAAAGAAGGAGAAAGTCTGACAGCTCGAGGCATAGAGTTCCAGAGCAGTCTTGTAGACGAGAGAAGTATTGTAGACGAGAATGGGCAGAAGTGATGAGTGGAGAAGCGAGGTGAAGGTCAGAAGCAGAGCGAAGGTTGCGTGAAGGAGTGTATTTGGAGATCAGAGATGAAATATACGGAGGGGCTTCATTATTAAGGGCCTTAAAAGTGAGTGTTAGTAGTTTGAATTTGATTCTAGAGGACATTGGGAGCCAGTGAAGGGACATGCATATGGGAGCAGCTAATGTTGAGCGGTGAGATAGATGAATGAGTCAAGCAGCCGCATTTAGAACAGATTGGAGTTGTGAAAGGTGACTTGTTGGAATGCCTGCGAGGAGTAGGTTGCAGTAATCAAGGCGGGAGATGATAAGAGACTGAATCAGTGTTTTAGTTGATTCTGAACTGAGATAGGGTCGTATTCGAGCAATGTTGCGCAGTTGAATACAACAAGATTTTGCAAGTATTTGAATGTGTGGTGAAAAAGACAGATGTGAGGCTAGGATAACTCCTAGGCAGTGTGCCTTTGTGGTGGAATGAAACGTGGTGTTGTTTATTGTGAGTGATATCTGAGGGACAGGGGAAGATCTTGGAGGAAATATAATGAGTTCTGTTTTTGAAAGGTTCAGTTTCAGGTGGCGCTGTGATGTCCAGGAGAAGACAGCAGAGAGACAGTCTTGGGAAAGGAAAGAATTAGAAAGATCAGGAGTAGACAAGTAGAGTTGGGTGTCATCAGCATAAAGGTGATACTGAAGTCCAAACAACTGAATACGTTTTCCTAGTGAAGTTGCATAGAGAAAGAATAGCAGAGGGCCTAGAACAGAGCCTTGACAAACTCAGACAGAGAGAGGGAATGTAGTAGAAGTAGAGTTAGAGAAGGCAATTTTAAAGGAAATACAAAATAAGATGTAAACCATGAAAGAGCAGTGTCACGAATGTCAGCTGAGTATAGAATATCTAGGAGGAGAGTATGGTCAACTGTGTCAAAGGCTGCAGAGAGATCAAGAAGGATTAGTATTGAATAGTGACCTTTAGACTCTGCCAGTAGAAGATCATTTGTTACTTTGGTGAGTGCAGTTTTAGTTGAGTGCGTTGAAAGCCAGATTGCAGGGGGTTGAGAAGGGAGTTGTGAGTGACATGATGGATCAGGCGTATGAAGACAAGCCTTTCTAGTAATTTGGATGCGAATGGAAGAAGGGAAACCGGACGATAGTTAGCAGGAGAGCTGGGATCAAGGGAATGTTATTTGAGGATAGGAGTGATAAGTGCTTGTTTGTATAAGGATGGAAAAATAGCAGTAGAGAGTGAAAGGTTAAATAGGCTGGTAAGTGCAGGAGAGAGTGTATCAGAGATTGTATAGAGGAGGCAAGAGGGTACGAGGTCAAGGGAACAGGTTGCAGGTTTTGAGCAGGCTAGAAGTTTGCTAACTTCATCTAGTGTTGCAGGGGTGAAGGAGTGCAAAGTGGATGTTAGTGGACTACACGTTAGTCTGAGATTGTTGTCAGATTCAAATTATATTAAATATAAATATATAATATATACATACATATATATATATATATATATATATATATATATATATATATATATATATATATATATATATATAAATAAATAGCCAATTATTTGGAAGGAATTCCTAAATGGGTTTAATGGCACATTCTTGGCATGGGTAGCCCCTCCATTGAGCTACAGAACTGTATGCATGTGTGGTCTGTGAATGGGTCCTAGCCACACCTCTTTCCTAATTAATTTACAGACTATTGCTGCACAGTGGTACCCCTGCCGAACTAATGTTTTTATATAGCTAGGAATTTAAGATTTAAATGATTTCTCTTATGCTGGGTGCAATTTAAGAAGTTCACTATTTCTTTGTTCTATTATTATTTATGACTGATGCACCTGCCGTATTTGACAAGTTTGGATTGCTCTGAATTTTGTTACATTAAACTTAGGGGCAGATTCACTAAGGGTCGAATTTCGAAGTTAAAAATACTTCGAAATTCGACCCTCGAATTGAAATCCTTCGACTTCGAATATCGAAGTCGAAGGATTTAGCGCTAAACGTTCGATCGAATGATCGAAGGATTTTTTGTTCGATCGAACGATTAAATCCTTCGAATCGAACGATTCGAAGGATTTTAATCAAACGATCGAATGAATATCCTTCGATCAAAAAAAGCTTAGCAAGCCTATGGGGACCTTCCCCATAGGCTAACATTGACTTCGGTAGGTTTTATCTGCCGAAGTAGGGGGTCGAATTTTTTTTTAAAGGGAAAGTACTTCGACTATCGAATGGTCGAATAGTCGAACGATTTTTACTTCGAATCGTTCGATTTCGTTCGATTTCGATCGAATTCGAACGAATTTAACCAATTCGATGGTCGAAGTACCCAAAAAAAAACTTCGAAATTCGAAGTTTTTTTCATTCGAATCCTTCACTCGAAGTTAGTGAATCTGCCCCTTAATGTACTTTCCTATGTTGTGTTTTGCTAATCTCGTAATATAACTATTTTTACAAATAGCCATTGGTATAAAGCTATTTTACAAATATATATTTATAAATATGTGATGTTTATAAATTATTTCTTGGAAACCTAAGCAATTGTTTCTTAGGTTACAACAAATGTATATGTACTACATTGCATTTTTTATCTTGATGTAAACTTGATTGTAAAACACTTACACTATTATCGCTTGGTAAACCAAGGAAGTTTTTCAGTTCTTTCCGGAATAATTCATCGACCAAAGGCACTATCTCTTAGGAATATACAGACTATTGGGTAGATTTCATGAATACTCAGATGAAGTCTATAGGCAACCTGAATTTAAATTAAAAGGCATCTTTCTAATGAAACTGAATACCTATGAAATGTAGATACATTATGGTCTCTGAGCAAAAAAAGTAATTTTAATTAAAAAAAAATGTCCAATGTCTTTCAGTAGGCAATTCACCATAATCCAGAATATTCCTTATATGGAGATGTTATATATCTGGAAGAATGTCAACTGCTAACCAGAAATGAATCTGCTGTTTATAAATCCAAGTTCAGTATATGAAAAAAATTCAGCACCCTAGACACAGACAAAATCTACTATCTTCAGAAATATTATCATACGATTGAAAAATAAATATAGTTATCAATTGTAAATTACCAGGTTAAGTAATTTATCCAATGAATGGTTTACAATCAAGTATGCCTCGATTCAAACAACGCGTAACACACTAAATGGTCTGTGCAAGGGTTCATTTTGCATCAGGTTTCATACTACTGGCCCCCTTAATTAGCATGTCGGGATAACAAGTACAATATGCCGATTGGATAAAATGCTAGATGTGAATATTAATTTGTCAAGATACTGATTTCCAATAACAAGAAATAATCTGGATTTGCAGTTAAATGTGTTGTGTAGCTGAAAACCCTGACATTAAAACACTAAAGACAAATACAACAGGTACTATATTCAAGGTCTTGGAAATTAATTTTCTTACAGTTTTCTTCTGGGGCTTTTCTATCTTAGATCAATTAGTGTTTAAATTAGTCTTGCATAGTTTAGAAGCCTTTAGTGCTCTCAGCTGTGAATGAAAGCAACAGAATCGGCTCTGTATTTCTGAGAAGGTAGAATTTACAGTATATTTCATTTTAAATTAAATGTTAAAAAAAAATACATGTGGATATAACCCTTTGATATTTACATAGCATATTCAGTTTTAATTTTGTTTCCAGTTCTCATCGTGCAGCACAAAGCAGATCAGCTAGATATATGCATACAATCAAAAAGAAAATCATTAAGGCTGTATATATTTTCATTTTGTTTAAAAAAAATTTAAAAACATGCTATTCTGCTACTGTAATACTTGATTAAAATGCTTTAGTTCCAGAATGTCCACAGATGTGGAAAATATTTTACATTGCTTGAGTGAGCTTTGGAGATATGCCATTATCTGTACAGAAAGCTAGAGGAAACCATTTACTTAAACAGATATATTTCAGCCACGATATCCATCAACATGATTTAAAAGTGCAAGCATTATCTTTAAGAAGTACAAGAAACAATATGACTGAATGGTGATTATGTTCTTATTTTTTACTTTTACAATTAAAATACAGGTTACAGCATAGTCAGGGTTATGCCTCCAATTTAGCATGGCTTGACTGTCACCTTGAAATGCATCATTTTGTACCTTTAAGTGACTTCTTCAAATGCTACTCCCACTGAATTTGCAGGTTTTGTTGCTTTGACAGTTTAAGGGAAAAACCTTGTGTGTTAATGGATGGCACACTCCTATCTTTTGTAAATGATGGGTCTCTTCCCACTTAGGCTAGTGCCACATGAGGGCTGAAATCAGCTTAAATAGGCAGGCAGTAACCTCCTCTTCTTTTCGCATCCAGAACTGTGTTGGACTCGAGAGCGAACACACTTGGCTGATTTTGTGCAAAAATACAAATTCTTTGCAGATCTGGACTGGGAATCAAAATAGGCCCTAGCAAGTAAACATAGACCCAAACAGCCCATGCAAGCCCACTAAATAGTGACTGTCTAAGGCATCTTACAGTAGCCCCTCATTCCAGAATTCACAGATTAAATCCTCTAAAGTAGAGGAAATTAAAGAGAGTATTAAGGGGAGTAAGAAAAGGATTGCTGGTGTAGATATTGTTTTAGAATAGAAGAGGAAAAACCTAAATATAGATAATTATAGTGATCTTGAAACTAAAAACTACTTTTTAAAATATGAACGTACATTAAAAGTTACCTATAGGTCATGTTGATCGTTTTTTGGCGAGAGGTTTGTTTTTGTAAGCAATTGTTAGTTGAAGTTTCTAAACCTGACTGTTTTGCCAACCTGACTGTCCCATCTCAGTTTCTAATACTAACAGACTCCTGCTGCACAAATATGGCAGCCCCCTCACAAAGGAACATAGGGCATCAGACATCAGGTAATGTAAAATCATTGTGTAAATACTTTATGGCAAATTTACAAGTTGCTTTCAAAGGCAATTTTATGATAGATGTAAAAAAGAGTTTCATTTCTGGTGTCAGTATTTCTTTAAGTCAGTAAGAAGTACAGTCATGGTGTCATCTACTAATGTGTCTACAATCTAATGTTGTATACTAAGATTGCCTGATTAAAATGTAAGGGCCTATATATCAAGCTGGGTAAAAAATATGTGATAGAAAATGTGTATACAGTTTATTTCACTTTCTTATGGAGCTATAATTAGGCCCCCATTCTTTCAAAGGGGAATCATACATATATGACAATATTTTTAATAGTCATTACCAGTTTATGAGGAAGTGCATGAAAAAAATTTAAATGCTACGCATATCAGGCACAAATTACAGGTGTCAAGTTTCCATTTAAAAAACAATGTGTTCTTAGAGCATTAAAAGGATTCCAACTTAAAAAATAAACAGTGGCGAAATGTATGTGGGAAACACACAACTATATATAATATACAGATATATATAATCAGCTTCATATTTCAAACTGGTTTAAATAAGCCCACGGATGGAAACTCTGTATTAGTGTTTTCATATATTGATATTATTAAACCTTACTCTAACTAAAGATAAACACCTATGTTGTGTCGTCAAGACTACAGATAACTGGACAAAGGCAGCACATAATTGCCCTTGGTGTTGTTGTGTAGAACTGATTGTACTAGTGATGGAAAAGAGTTCCCCCTATATTATCTATATCATCTCTATACTGTATAATCTATCTTGCAAAGAACAAGGTTTATACATTACCCCTACTGATCCTCTCAGCTATATTAAAACCCCAACTTCCTTACTGTATACAGGATAAAAAAATACAGTATTACTAAATCGAGGGGCATAAATCACTGGACTCATAAATGTAACCATAATAATCACAGTTCCCTGGATAGTATTCAGAAATGTTTTATCTCAGACTCTCTGAGGAAAGACCAAATGCATACAAATACCTAAATATAAAATTTATAACTCTTTATCGACTCATTTAAAAGTGACTCTAATTTGCACAAAGAAGTCAGTAAATAACAGTAAATCATTAGGCCGATTTGGGCTGTAAAATTGGAATACTCTAAAGTCATAAACAGGAGCATTCAGCTTTACTAAAATGAATACTAACAAAATCCTTTAAAGATGTGGTGCAATGGTATACTATAATACCATTGCACCACATATTAATATAAAATACTATTTAGGACAAATAAGGCAGAATAAAATTCACTTCAGGTGGATTCATTAACTTATCACATACAAACCAGAGGAATTGGTCATGTGCTGACTTCTATTGTCATGATGGGTAAACAAAAACCCCACACTTACTCACATGGTTTCATTCTGTAATAATGCCATTATTAAGCAACAATTACATGGTCAAAGTTGTGTACATTCTCTATATTTCATTAGTTTGTTCTGAAAAGTTTGACAGGCAGGACTATGTTAAAGCAAAAGAAAAGGAGTCGCAGAACTGCAACATAGCCTTGAAAGTTTCTGATATTCTTGTTATTTTCATTAGGCATGTCCAACCTGTATTCCCTATTTTCTTCTACAGTTTCTAGGATTGTACCAGCAAAAATGTTGTGAATTGTTCTTTAACAATAAGGGGAGAATCATAAGATGGACAATTACATGTTCTACTGAATTTGGAGGCTCCTCATTCTTCTTACCTGGAACCCCTAAAGTGTCCTGTAGTCATTCATTCTTCTAAAAATCAAATTATATAAAATAAAGAAAATTGTTAAGCAAATAGTACATGCTCGGAACAGAGTGTGAGATAAGCATTGTATGGGATAACATTATAAATCTTGGTATCAAAATGTATTTTTATCTGAAATGTATTATACAATTATTATTTTTTTTTCTTTCATATATTACTTTTAATTAGTCAGGCACATTTCCATACAAGTAATTTGTTATGTGCATTGTAGTTCAATTTTGCTCTCAAGCTTAGGACGTATTATAAACATGTGCACCTTTGGCTCATCTTTTTCACATATTCCCCTCCCACACATTGGGGCATGACTACTCCTTAGCAGTTCTTTTGCATGTTTGTAATTACTCCTTGCACTGACCAAGACTGAGCCTTGATACAAATTTTGAAGTAACTGTAGATTTCAGAACTCTGAGATTCTTTTATTGAGTCTAAAATAAGACTTGCAAGAAATGATGAACGCCAAATGCTAACTATTTTTTCATGCAGTAAAGGTCATCCACTTCCAGTAATACCAAATAATTTATTTTCTGAAAATCTAAATGATTGTTTAATTAAGGGGGTTATTTACTAAACTCTGAATGTATCAAATTGTTTAATTAAGAAAACATGACCAAACTACCATGCCCAATTTGACCTTATTTATTACTTTAAAAAATCTAATTAATCGGATTGGGAAAAAACCTGATAAAATCTAGCCAAAACTCGAATCGAACCACAACAACTTTAAATTGGGATTGGTGCCTCTCCCATTGACTTATACAGGACCTTGACAGGTCTGATCAGTTCTGGATTTTCGGATTTGGGCTTTTTGCATCATTGGGGTATAATAAAACTAAAAAAATTTGAGTTTGAGCTTTTGTTCCAAAATGCCCTACCATATAAATTCTAGGTTTAGTAAATAACCCCTTAATCTAGGCTTTTTTTGTGTATTTTTTGTTTGTGGTTTAGGGACCCATAGGGTTAATAACCCATGTGACTTTAAATCCCTACAATTTCTTTTCTCCTAGTTGCTAGACAGAAGAATGCATCTAAGTGATCTTCGTAACATATTTACATATTTTGCTGATTCCTAGAGCTAGTGACCACTTCCTGTCATTCTTTAATACAGTAATTGAAAAGGGGTGGTTCTCCATCTCTGGCCTTCCATCCTCTCTCTACAGGTGGACGTGTCTGGGAGCCTGGTGTCAACAAGGCCTAGTAAAACATTCTACCCTAAAAGTTAAGAGACTGCGGTACTGAATAAGTATTCAGGTTTAGTATGTTTCTCCCTGAACAATTTCTGCTGTAGAGGATCCAGACCACTAGCTGGTAACCTTAAGGTGTATCTTAAAACCTACCAGGAGTCTCCACAGGGGTGTTACAGAACCCTGCTCTATCTGTTACTGTATATGATTGCATATAATACTACATCAGTTGATCTGTGAGTATTAAACCTTTGATGCGATTCAACAAACCCTTTGGTTTGGATTGCAAAAACTACTGGCATCCTTTTTTTTAGTTCTATATAGCAAGAGAGAAGTATAGTTGCATAACACCCTCTCCCATCCTCCTCCACCTAGCAAGGGCCCCTTTGGGTAAGAGAGTCTAGTATAAGAGTGCCTATACTAAACTAATGTGAGGTCTACTTTTAGTAATGTTGTCCCATTATGATCTACATCCATAAAATCATTGTTGGCATACTGTACAATGGAAAATATAACTTAAATACTTATTTATGGTAAAATGTATATTTCTAGATTTTACAAATATATGAATGAAAAGCATGAAATAAGAGGGTGATATACATAAGCTGTTAGTTGACAGTGTCCTGCAAACTACTGATCACCAGCTAAAGGTCTACTGGTAGATCCCGATCTACCTTTTGGGCACCCCTGGTCTAGTATGACTCATGCTCTACTTTCACAGTAATTGTACAATATCTGTGTCTCCTGGTTGGCTATCCTTTTAAGTAAGGACCTTTAGACTGGGTAATCCATGCACTAATATAGTAAGTATGGTCTGTAAAGGGCCATATAAGTCCCCTATACTACCATGAGAGCCACGTGCATTCTAAATTATTAAGCACATTGCCACTACAGATATTTGTGAAAGTATTTGTGTCTTGGGTTATTCTTCAACTCTGAATGTGATTATGGATTATGAATGTCTTAAATATGATGAATAGGTTAAAAAGGTTTTATTCTATTGTTTTGTATATTGTGTTTTAATTTCTACTGTACCTCTTCATTTATACAGATGAAGTATTGAATGTATAACTCAGCTGTGTGTTAATAAACCATAAAGGTTCTCATTTATACTGACTCAAAATATCAGATTATGCCAAAGCTCCACAGACTTGGACTTGGAGTTTTTCCAAGCCATAGGCCTTAGAGTCCCTATATGTTGTTTATTTTTGTACGCACTGCTGTTTTTTTTACT
The DNA here is from genome assembly GCA_038501925.1 of Xenopus petersii. Classification (NCBI taxonomy): domain Eukaryota; kingdom Metazoa; phylum Chordata; class Amphibia; order Anura; family Pipidae; genus Xenopus; species Xenopus petersii. The sequence goes on from CM076676.1 coordinate 104,017,696, forward strand.
ATATCAGGCAAAGTGCTTGAAATGAGTTTGCCCATAATTAATGCATTGTTGTTTGATCACCACTTTAACCTGTGCACAAGTTGAAACTGACTTAATTAAGATGGGGTAGTTGTATAAAGAGGAATCACTTAGGCTGTAAGTTTTTGTATGGGTTTGAGAATCAATATATGTTCCTTTTCTTTACTTCTCTTTTACAATATTAGCAAAGGGTGTAGAACCGAATATATGATGTATGTTAAAATTATATATTCTGGTTAAATATTATATTTTTTATTTCAGTACCATCAGTTTGTTCCTTTTCATTATGATTGTTTAGAGAGCATATTTATCTTTTTGTAATAAAAACATTTACAATAAGTTATGTTGTCTGTGTTTCAGTTTCCATTTGTTCTGGTGATTTTACAAACCAATTTACAGTTATGAATATTTGTATCTCAGCTGGGTACCAAGTAAATTGTTAATATTTAGAGATTAATCTTTTGTGTCTGAGAATGTGTACTGTATTTTGGCTAGATGTACATATTGTTTACAAGTCACGAGTGGCAATGTTACAAGTAAGTGCGTGGTTTTGGGGTAAAATGTAAATCCTGCTCTCCCAGAATTAGTTCATTTCAGAATGAAAATGAATATTGTATGACCAAGTGTTTTTCTGAACTGCTGGTTTATTTTGCATTTATTGCATTGTGATCGATGTGGAGACAGTGGGGCTCATTTCCTCAGCAAGTGCAACCTATTGTGCAAAAATGTGTTATATTAAAGTGAATGAATCAATACATAAATTAGAAATGACATACACATTTATAAAACCTCAGTATCATCTTAACATTTTTATTTAAAATATGATTTTAATCATTCATAAATGTTGATGACTTAAACAGGGGGCTACATGGGACATAACTGTTAACTTCCAGTGAGTCTTAATTGAGTCAACTCAGATAGTTCAGGGCTTCTGAAAGAACCTCTTCAGTGTAACTCCATTTTATTTTGATTGATTCTGGGAGAGCAGGATTTATATATTACCCCAAAACCACACACTTACTTTTAACATCCTGCCTGCATTTGAATCAGTGATCTTTAGATTGCTATGTGGCTTCTATACTGCTGTGCTATTCAGGCAGACAGCTAAGGTCCTGGTTCACTGTTATAGGTATCCTTGTATTCCCTGGTAGTCATAGTGAACTCAGCTGTTGCTAATTTGGCCCCATGTGTTCAGTATTAGCCATTAGTCTGGCTATATAACCCTCTGCTCTGTACTGACTCACTGCCTGTTCTAGGTCAAGCGTGCTTGATCCTAGGTGCTCTATTCCCGGTGATATTGGTCCTTTGACTCCTGCTACCTGTTCTTGTCCCCTGTGTGACTTCCTGGTTCTGACCCTGGCTTGTTCCTCACCTTGAGTTTACCTCACAATTCCCGCTCTGTCTGACTACATCCAGCTCCTTCATTACTGGCTCCTTCCCAGAGTATACATTTGGTGCCCTTGCCTGCCCCTGTGGGAGTTGCTGGTTATAGACCAAAGAGCATGACTTGTCAGTAATTCAGTCACTCCCCTGGGGTTTGCATTTGCCATATGTGACATTACTGACCTTTATGCTGGACTTTAGTTCATTACAATACAATAAAATTTAAAAGTAATCATATATCCAAGAATATCGAAGACAGAAGATATGTGTTTAAGGGGACCCGTCACCCAAAAAAATTATTCCAAATCTTATTTCATCACGTTAGTCAAGCAAAATGAATTTTAATTACGCTATATAAATTATTTGAATCTTGTTTCCATCAGTCTGGGAATTCATAATTACAGCAAGCAGACAGGTGCCATTTTGTGGACACTGTTATTAAGGCAAGCCTTGAATCATCTCAAAATCTTGTTTGTGCACCAGAATAGGGCCCGAAAGGCCCTGATGTCCATCCCCATGCCCTGGCTTCCCAATTTAATGGTGAAGAAAATGGGGGAATCTGGGGAGAGCAGTGACATCTAGGCAGTGCTGAATGGAAAGTGAAAGTAATTGTCTGCCCTGCCTCTATGTCCAGGGCATAGAGGACGGGCAAACAATATTTGATTGACAGCTAAAATTTTTAAATGAGCTTACAACAGCTATGAATGCTTTAATAAAAAAAATAGAAATTGGGTGTCATGTTCAATGTATTAAGGACTTTTAATATACAGATTTTTGTGTCTGGGTGACAGGTCTACTTTAAGCTGGAAACTGTTGGTCTTGCTTGTACAGAGATAGAGAAAGAGAACTGGCTGATGGACCATTCTTCATAACTGAGACCGTCCATACATTTATCAGCTTAATCACTTTTCTTTGGACTTCTTTTTTTGTTCATCTGGGATCAATTGATTTGTGCTGTATAGTATTGTTCTGCTTATGCTTGTCCTTAAAGGAATTGTTCAGTGTAAAAATAAAAACTGGCTAATAAGTTAGGCTGTGCAAAATAAAAAAAAATTCTAATATAGTTAGTTAGCCAAAAATGTAATGTATAAAGGCTGGAGTGATTTGATGTATAACAAGTCAGTCAGAGCACTACTTCCTGCTTTTCAGCTCTCTTGGTTTCCACTGACTGGTTACCCTGGCTACCAGGCAGTAACCAATCAGAGACTTGAGGGGGGGGGCACATGGGTCATATCTGTTGCTTTTGAATCTGAACTGAATGCTGAGGATCAATTGCAAACTCACTGAACAGAAATGTACCATGTGGCCCCCCTTCAAGTCACTGACTAACTCAGAGTTATAGAGCGGAAAAGCAGGAAGTTGGATTCTGGCTGTTTTATTTGACATCTGTTCACTCCAGCCTTTATATATTACATATTTGGTTAACTAACTATATTAGAAACATTTTTTGTTATTATCTTTAACGGCTTTATCTTTGCAAATCTTTCTCAAAAAATCATGACAATCAATTGTCAATTGATATCGTACAACTGATGCTCTGGAAACTTGCTTTTATCTAATTTTCTTAGTAAAAACTCAACTTTGTATTTATTTTAGGATTCAGATTTTAGCAGCTCTGGTATTGGAGCTTTCTTTTTTCCATGAAAAATTTCAGTTGTCCCCCTAAAAACCCTGACCAGAAAAGTCTGTAAATTAGCTGTCCCATCACTGTAGCAGCCATCATGCTCCAAGAGATCTGTCTTGTTTTACCCTGTCTTACCAGCAATATTGTTTGTATTATTTCATTTTACCAATTTTCATTTTGCCAACATCTAACAAATATGAAGTCATTTTTTTCATGTTTCTAATGTTTCATTATTTTGCTGCAGAATCGCTACCTGGCTTGTTTATAAGAGTTCTGTCTTATAAAAATTATTATTGCTATATATTGATATTAAACCTGTTGAAGAATAGAAAACATGAGAACATTTCTGTTTTCTTTTACTAGATTGGCCCAAGATAATGGTCACTATAAACAAAATACCTTAAAACAGAGACAAGGTTGAGAATTATTTTACTATATTTAGCAGTTTTGTATTCAACTACCATTTGGAATACTCATCATATGAGTTCTCAGAATGCTGTAATTTGTGTTTCACAACAGATGGATAACCAAACATTTGCAGAATTTTAAATATAATCACTTTGAGGGTTGTGAAATATTTTTATTTATTCACTGTAGCACTTACACATTACCACCTGAGATAGCTGAAAAAGCAAATGGTATATTTATCAAATGGGAAACGCTGGCTTTCACCCATTGATAAATACTCCTCTTAAAATCACATAGGAAAGAATAGAGAATGGACGAATTTTACTTTAGGGAGCTCTAATTTCACACACACAGATAAATCTGTCCCTAAATGTTTTTCTGTGTACCATTCTATCTTACTTGTCTTACGGAATCTGTTGTAGGTCCCCACTGATTCAGTGCTTGTTATATATAAAAATGTAGCTAGTAAGGGGTTTATCCTATGTTCTTTGTGGTTGATAGGGATGTCGCGGACTGTTCGCCGGCGAACTTGTTCGCGCGAACATCGGCTGTTCGCGTCCGCCGCAAGTTCGCGAACGTCGCGCGACGTTCGCCATTTTGGGTTCGCCTTACCTGGCGCTTTTTTTTGACCTCTCACCCCAGACCAGCAGATACATGGCAGCCAATCAGGAAGCTCTCCCTCCTGGACCACCCCCACACCCCCTGGACCACTCCCCTTCCATATATAAACTGAAGCCCTGCAGCGTTTTTTCATTCTGCCTGTGTGTGCTTGCAAGAGCTAGTGTAGGGAGAGAGCTGTTACTGATTTCACTGATTTCTTTGAGGGACAGTTGATAGTAAGTTTGCTGGCTAGTAATCTACTTGATACTGCTCTGTATTGGAGGGACAGAAGTCTGCAGGGATTTGAGGGACATTTTAGGGTAGCTTTGCTGGCTAGTAATCTACCTTCTACTGCAGTGCTCTGTATGTAGCTGCCTGCTGTGGGCACTGATCTCTTCTGATCTCATCTGCTGACTGCTGTAATAACCCAATAGTCCTTGTAAGGACTGCTTTTATTTTCTTTTTTGTTTTTTTACTTTGCTAGTTGCTACTATAAGCCCAGTGCTATTAGTCTAGCAGTGTTGGGGAGTGGGACTGGTGTGCTACTGTGCTGCTCCTAGTAGTTCAGCAGCACCAACCCGAGAAAAATATTTTTTTTAATATACATATATTTTTTTTTTCTTTTACTTATCTTACTGTTCTTTAACGTGTACAGTGCTGTTGCTGTTCTTCATAGTAGTGCACCAATAGTAGTGCACTTGTAGGCATTATTTGCTCAGTGTGTCCTTCATTTTCAAACAACAACCATCTAGCTGTGTGAGCTTGTTCACATTCTGTCTAAATATCAATAATAATACCGTCTCTAGAAACACCACCCGAGTGACGTTTTTCAGGCAGCAATAATATATTCCATATCCACTGCTGTAGTAGTGTATACGTTAACCTTGTAGGCATTATTTGCTCAGTGTGTCCTTCATTTTCAAACAACAACCATCTAGCTGTGTGAGCTTGTTCACATTCTGTCTAAATATCAATAATAATACCGTCTCTAGAAACACCACCCGAGTGACGTTTTTCAGGCAGCAATAATATATTCCGTATCCACTGCTGTAGTAGTGTATACGTTAACCTTGTAGGCATTATTTGCTCAGTGTGTCCTTCATTTTCAAACAACAACCATCTAGCTGTGTGAGCTTGTTCACATTCTGTCTAAATATCAATAATAATACCGTCTCTAGAAACACCACCCGAGTGACGTTTTTCAGGCAGCAATAATATATTCCGTATCCACTGCTGTAGTAGTGTATACGTTAACCTTGTAGGCATTATTTGCTCAGTGTGTCCTTCATTTTCAAACAACAACCATCTAGCTGTGTGAGCTTGTTCACATTCTGTCTAAATATCAATAATAATACCGTCTCTAGAAACACCACCCGAGTGACGTTTTTCAGGCAGCAATAATATATTCCGTATCCACTGCTGTAGTAGTGTATATGTTAACCTTGTAGGCATTATTTGCTCAGTGTGTTCTTCATTTTCAAACAACAACCATCTAGCTGTGTGAGCTTGTTCACATTCTGTCTAAATATCAATAATAATACCGTCTCTAGAAACACCACCCGAGTGACGTTTTTCAGGCAGCAATAATATATTCCGTATCCACTGCTGTAGTAGTGTATACGTTAACCTTGTAGGCATTATTTGCTCAGTGTGTTCTTCATTTTCAAACAACAACCATCTAGCTGTGTGAGCTTGTTCACATTCTGTCTAAATATCAATAATAATACCGTCTCTAGAAACACCACCCGAGTGACGTTTTTCAGGCAGCAATAATATATTCCGTATCCACTGCTGTAGTAGTATATACGTTGACCTTGTAGGCATTATTTGCTCAGTGTGTTCTTCATTTTCAAACAACAACCATCTAGCTGTGTGAGCTTGTTCACATTCTGTCTAAATATCAATAATAATACCGTCTCTAGAAACACCACCCGAGTGACGTTTTTCAGGCAGCAATAATATATTCCGTATCCACTGCTGTAGTAGTGTATACGTTGACCTTGTAGGCCTTGTTTGCCCAGTGTGTTCTTCATTTTCAAACAACAACCATCTAGCTGTGTGAGCTTGTTCACATTCTGTCTAAATATCAATAATAATACCGTCTCTAGAAACACCACCTGAGTGACGTTTTTCAGGCAGCAATAATATATTCCGTATCCACTGCTGTAGTAGTGTATACGTTAACCTTGTAGGCATTATTTGCTCAGTGTGTTCTTCATTTTCAAACAACAACCATCTAGCTGTGTGAGCTTGTTCACATTCTGTCTAAATATCAATAATAGTACCGTCTCTAGAAACACCACCCGAGTGACGTTTTTCAGGCAGCAATAATATATTCCGTATCCACTGCTGTAGTAGTGTATAAGTTGACCTTGTAGGCCTTGTTTGCCCAGTGTGTTCTTCTTCTTCATTTTCAAACCACTGCCACTTAGCTGTGTGAGCTTGTTCACATTCTGTCAATAATAATACCGTCTCTAGAAACACCACCTGAGTTGTTGTTGTTTTAAAAATAATGCCAGGCAAAGGCAGGCCGCCACGCAGAGGCACTAGGGGCCGTGCTGCTATGCTATCCTGTGGCCCTAGGAAATTGCCCAGTTTTAAAAAGGCAATGACCCTGAACTCCCAAAATGCTGAAGAGGTAGTTGACTGGCTTACACAGCACACCCCATCCTCTACCGTTTCTAACTTTACCACAACATCCTCATCCTCCACTGCTATGGGCACCCCACGTAACACTTCCTCCACCACCGGCGCCCCTTCTTCACTGGAGTCAGAGGAGTTATTTTCACATGAGTTTCTTGAACTGAGTGATGCGCAACCATTATTGGCAGAAGAAGATGAAGGAGATGAGGACGTTACACCAGATTTAATTCTGGCAGAGAACACAACAGAGATGGACATAATGAGTGATGACGAGGAGGTCCCCGCTGCTGCTTCCTTCTGTGAGCTGGTAGAAGAAATTGATGCATCTGAGGAGAATGAGGATGAGGAGATTGATGTTTTATGGGTGCCCAGTAGAAGAGAGCAAGAGGAGGATAGTTCAGATGGAGAGACGGAGAGTCAGAGAGGCAGGAGGAGAATAAGACTTAGAAGAAGCAGGGAGGACAGCTCGCAGGGAACAGTAGGGCAACAACATGTATCGGCACCTGTGGTCAGCCGGCCAATGCACCCGCCATTGCCGCCGACTTCTACTGTTACCGCCAGATTGCCAGCCTCAAAAAGGTCAGCAGTGTGGGATTTTTTTAATGTGTGTGCCTCTGACAAAAGCGTTGTCATTTGCAATGAGTGCAGTCAGAAACTGAGTCTTGGGAAGCCCAACAGCCACATAGGTACAACTTCTATGCGAAGGCACATGAACGGCAAGCACAAAGCACTTTGGGAGCAACACCTCAAAGGCAACAGGCAAACTAAAAGCCACCCTCCTTCTGGTCCAGCATCTTACTGCTCTACCTCTGCTGTCCTTCACCCGTCTGAACCACCCTCCACTCCGCCTTCCACCTTGACCACCAGTTCCCATTCCCAGTCATCTGCCCCCAGCCAAGTTTCTGTGAGGGCCATGTTTGAGCGTAAGAAGCCAATGTCTGCGAGGCACCCCCTTGCCCGGCGTCTGACAGCTGGCTTGTCCGCACTCTTAGCCCGCCAGCTTTTACCATACCAGCTGGTGGACTCTGAGGCCTTCCGCAAATTTGTAGCAATTGGGACACCGCAGTGGAAGGTACCCAGCCGCAATTTTTTTTCAAAAAAGGGAATACCACACCTGTACCACCATGTGCAGAGCCAAGTCACCGCATCTCTGTCACTTAGTGTTGGGCCAAAGGTCCATATGACTACTGACGCATGGTCCTCCAAGCATGGTCAGGGCAGGTATGTCACCTACACTGCCCACTGGGTGAACTTGGTAATGGCTGGGAAGCAGGGAATGTGTAGCTCAACAACGACAGTGGAGTTGGTGTCACCGCCACGGATTGCACGCGGTTCTGCCACCACCTCTACTCCTCCTTCGCTCTCTACCTCGTCTTCTTCCTCTTCTTCGTCCTCTGCTGCTGGGTCCTCCTCCTCCACACCTGTGCACCCCCAGCTCCCCCTAGGCTATTCGACGTGCCAGGTACGCCGTTGTCATGCTGTCTTGGGGATGACGTGCCTGGAAAGCAAAAACCATACCGGATCTGTACTCCTGTCATCTCTGCAGTCACAGGCCGATCGGTGGCTGACCCCACACCAACTGAAGATCGGAAAAGTGGTGTGTGACAATGGAAGCAATCTGTTGGCAGCACTGAGACTGGGCAATTTAACACATGTGCCCTGCATGGCACATGTTCTGAATTTAATAGTACAACGTTTTGTTTCAAAGTACCCAGGATTCCAGGACGTTCTCAGGCAGTCCAGGAAGGTGTCGGCCCATTTCAGACGGTCCTACACAGCCATGGCACGCCTTGCTGACATTCAGCAGCGGTACAACATGCCAGTCAGGCGTTTGATTTGCGACAGCCAGACTCGCTGGAATTCAACGCTCCTCATGTTGGAACGTCTGCTGCAACAACAAAGAGCCGTCAACGAATACCTGTTTGAACTGGGTGGTAGGACTGTAGGACTGGATCTGCAGAGCTGGGGATTTTTTTACCCCGTTACTGGGTGCTTATGCGCGATGCCTGCAGGCTCATGCGCCCTTTTGAAGAGGTTACAAATATGGTCAGTCGCACCGAAGGCACCATTAGCGACCTAATACCCTTTGCTTTCTTCCTGGAGCGTGCCGTGCGACGAGTGACAGATGAGGCTGTAGACCAGCGTGACGAGGAGCAGGAAGCGCACGATTTCTGGTCGGAATCACCAGAACGAACCCAGGCACCTGCTGCAACGCAGGGAGAGGTGTCAGAAGTGGAGTCAGAGGAGGAAGGTGGCTTTGTGGAGGAGGAGGACCAACAGGAGCAGGCTTCCCAGGGGGCTAGTGGTGACCTTTTGGGGACCCCTGGTCTTGTACGTGGCTGGGGGGAGGAGAGCGTGGATGATGCAGTCCTTGATAACGAGGAAGCGGAGATGGATACCTCTGCATCCAACCTTGTGAGAATGGGGTCTTTCATGCTGTCATGCCTGTTGAAGGACCCCCGTATCAAGAGGCTTAAGGAGAAGGACCTGTACTGGGTCGCGACTCTACTAGACCCTCGGTACAAGCATAAAGTGGCAGAAATGTTACCAACATACCACAAGTCTGAAAGGATGCTGCATTTAGAAACCAGCCTGCAAAACATGTTGTACAATGCTTTTAAGGGTGATGTCACTTCAGGAACTCATCAACATTCCAGGGGCAGAGGTGCCAGTAATCCTGCCACGAGCGCACCTGCAAGGACAAAGCACTTTGGCCACTCTGTAACGTCAGACATGCAAATGTTTTTCAGTCCAAGGCAGCGGCAGAACCGTTCGGGATCCACCCTCAAAGAACGCCTCGACCGGCAGGTAGCGGACTACCTGGCATTAACTGCAGATATCGACACTCTGAGGAGCGATGAACCCCTGGACTACTGGGTGCGCAGGCTTGATCTGTGGCCAGAGCTGTCACAATTTGCCATGAACCTCTTGTCTTGCCCCGCCTCAAGTGTCCTCTCAGAAAGGACCTTCAGTGCAGCAGGAGGGATTGTAACTGAGAAGAGAACTCGCCTAGGTCACAAAAGTGTGGATTACCTGACCTTTATTAAAATGAATGAGGGGTGGATCTCGGAGGGTTACTGCACGCCGGAAGACTTGTGCTGAGTTTCTGATTCTGACTCCCCATGCAGCTGTCCTTCTCTGCACGCCTCATGACTCCACATACAGCTGTCCTTTAGCGTCCTCCTCCCTCCACCACCGTTACAAACTAGGGTGCAAACCCTACTGGTTTAATTTGAATCCCGGTAAATCCTGAGTTTTTCTGGCCTCTGTGCTTCAGTGGCTGTGACAAAAAAATTAATATTTTCAGCATTTATATGGCATATTTTTTCTGGCCTCTGTGCTTCAGTGGCTGCGACCAAAAAAAACAGAATATTTTCAGCATTTATATGGCATATTTTTTCTGGCCTCTGTGCTTCAGTGGCTGCGACCAAAAAAAACAGAATATTTTCAGCATTTATATGGCATATTTTTTATGGCCTCTGTGCTTCAGTGGCTGCGACCAAAAAAAACGGAATACGTTCAGCATTTATATGGCATATTTTTTCTGGCCTCTGTGCTTCAGTGGCTGTGACAAAAAAATGAATATTTTCAGCATTTATATGGCATATTTTTTCTGGCCTCTGTGCTTCAGTGGCTGCGACCAAAAAAAACAGAATATTTTCAGCATTTATATGGCATATTTTTTATGGCCTCTGTGCTTCAGTGGCTGTGACAAAAAAATGAATATTTTCAGCATTTATATGGCATATTTTTTATGGCCTCTGTGCTTCAGTGGCTGCGACCAAAAAAAAACAGAATATTTTCAGCATTTATATGGCATATTTTTTATGGCCTCTGTGCTTCAGTGGCTGTGACAAAAAAATTAATATTTTCAGCATTTATATGGCATATTTTTTCTGGCCTCTGTGCTGCAGTGGCTGCGACAAAAAAAAATTAATATTTTCAGCATTTATATGGCATATTTTTTCTGGCCTCTGTGCTTCAGTGGCTGCGACAAAAAAAAGATAATTTTTCAGGAAAGTACACATGCCTAATTTTTCAGGGTTCTGCAACAGTGGCAAAATCGCATCTTTTATGGTCACCGCAGGTGATCAATAAAGTACACCAAAACTGGGCCCACACTGCAGAATCAGTGTTTTTTGGTTCACTTCACTGTACATTGAATTACCTCTGCCTGACCGTGCACGTGCGCACAAGCACGGTGACTGCTAAACACACCACTACAGAAATATTGCCACCAACAGGACGAACATCCTGGAGGTGACAAGCAACTAGTAATTAAAAACTATTATTTGCTCACTTGACGGTATCATTCATTAAAGCTCTTTGCGTCTTTTTGCGTTGCAGTAAGCACCGCGTTTCGTCTTTGCGTGTGAACAGGCTGTAACCTTTACACGACTTGATTGGCATGTAGACGCCGGACGTTTTAAAGCATTTTATTACACAGGTTTAGAAATGTAGTGTGATTTCTGCCCTTTACAGCACAAAACGCAGCGCTGTGTCAACAATGGATTTTTTAGAAACATTTTTGCCCTTGATCCCCCTCTGGCATGGCACTGTCCAGGTCGTTGCACCCTTTAAACAACTTTAAAATCATTTTTCTGGCCAGAAATGTCTTTTCTAGCTTTTAAAATTCGCCTTCCCATTGAAGTCTATGGGGTTCGCGACGTTCGCGAACCGTTCGCATTTTTGACGCAAGTTCGCGAATATGTTCGCGAACTTTTTTCCCGACTTCGCTACATCCCTAGTGGTTGACTCGTAAGACAAAGCCAGTTTTTTAATCAGCTTTAATTAGCTGTCTTGCAGCACTGTTGCACTTTTTCAAAAGTCAGAGCCAGGAGTGCAGAAAACATAAACTGCTGGATAGATACTGCTTTTAATAACAATTACATTTACAAACAACTTTAAAACCACTTAAATTAATGTATAATGTAAAGTAGAATAGAGTTACATTTCTTTCATCATGCAAAAAGTGGAAGTTTTCAATATATTTCAATATTCAATAAAAATAATTAAACTATACTGTTTAATTATACTGTTGTTTTTGTATAAACACAGTTGGACATTTGACGACCTCAGGCAAACCTGTGGCAGTCACAGTTTTCCTGTCATTGCTTCCCTTTCAAAAGAACTGGAAATGCTTTGCCTATGGCAGATGCTGGGGACATATGAAATACTTGTGTTTTTTTGATATGTAGCACAAATTATCCCTAAATTGTTAACTTTTTTTACCAGGCCTAAAGGGTTTATTTAGTTGTGGTCACTCAGAAATGGAGACAGTCATACTGGCATCAACTGTGGGGGATTTGAGACATGCTGTGCATGCAAGAAACCCCTCAAGAACCCAACAACTGAAAAGACTTCAGATCATGGATTATCATGTTTACTTGAGTGTCTTCCCAAACGTCTGGCCTTATACATAGTAATTCTTCCCTCCTTACATTATGTTTCAGACTTCTGCACAAGGAATGAACATATAATACATTAGCAGATTAGCAGATTGGGACCAATTGGCTTAACATTTTAAAGACTGTTAAAATACTTGGGTAACAAGCACTCCATGAACTGTAGCGCAGTTATTTACCTCTGTATTCACTTTATATTTCTATTCCTAGCATGGTAGCCATAGCACTGGCATGCACTGGAACAATAAGTTATCTACCGGAGAGCCTTGGGCTTGTACTACTCTTCTGGCTATGTCAAGTAGCACTTGAAAGTGTTATGTGAAAAAACCCATTGGTACTGAGCCATTTACTGCCGCACGTGCAGTTGTGGTTCTGCAAAAAGTACTTGCTTCAACATACTGTATGCTCTGTGCACTTCTGTACAGCTGCACTCGCTGCCTTCATCCTGTTCCAAAATGAGTAATGCTGCAACTACTGATGCAGAGGAATTACCACCACCTCAGAACCAGATGGTAGCTCCAGGATTCCCACAGTAACCAATGCCAATAGGCATATGTCATGCCACAAATGAATTCTCAGGCAAACCACTAACAAATTACATGGAGAACCCAAGTGCATTTGAGCAATACAATTATTTTTTAATTTATATTTACCGACACCAAACCTTCCCACCTACCCCTGCCCCATTCAAGCTCACAGTCCAGGAAACACTCAGGACACAGAATAACTAATGGTAGATGCACTCACTTGCATACAAAATGTATTAATTTACCCTTCTAAAAATTGGTGATGCATGAGATAAAACATATATACGAAATATATACATATATACAAAAAGTAGCTCATAAAATCCGCACTCTGGTAATGTGTATCTATAAAGACTGACTTTATTGATTAATGTCTCCATATTCATAGAAAACTGAAATCAGAATTGTCCCTAGCGTCGGAATTGTCGCCAGCGTCGGAATTGTCTCTGGCGTCAAATCTTTTTTTTTTCAAGTAACAATTTAAAGAATCCTCTTGCACTTCCCCATCTGGTATGTAGTTATGTATAGCTTTATTTGGAAAACGATGTTTAGGAGCCGCAGTGCTGTACAATGCATAAAAGTACAATATATATATATATATATATATATATATATATATATAGATATATATATATATATATATACATATATAAAAAAGTATACTGTACACAGGAAAGACAAACCACACAATAAATATACACAGCATTCATATCAGGACAAAGAGCTTAAGTGCTATGTGAGAAGAGACTCAGTGGGAAGGAGGTCCCTGACCCGTAGAGCTTACAGTCGAACAAATTAATAGTTTCTTATACCTTCATATAATTCATAGACAATAAGACCGTTCATAAGCAACAATCAATTGTGCAAAATTCAACAATTAATTAGTTAAAAAAGATAAAGCTAAAAAGCTACTGTTGGGACCCTTTTCAATTTGCGGCTTAAATAGAAAATACGGCCAATCTGATTAAAGGAGAACTAAAGCTTAACTAAAGAAGTAGGCAAGAAATGTTTTTCATTATGTTTTAGGCTTCTGTACCAGCCCAAGGAAACCACAGCCTATTAGCAAGGAAGATCTGTGCCTCCAAAGATGCCCCAGTAGCGCCCCATCTTCTTTTCTGCTGATTCACTGCACATGCTTTGTGCTGCTGTCACTTACTGAGCTTAGGGACGGACTCACAGTATACAGTACACATATGATATAAATGTCTCAATATAAGGCTAATTAGTAATTAATACAGATAATTACTACATGGCAGCACAAAAACCAGTACAATGAGCACCAGAATTGAATAATCAGCCCTGTAGCATCAGTTTATATTACAGACCAACCTCATTTTCTGCTTGTAAATTTGCGATGACCCCTAAGCTTAGCTTCTCAACAGCTGCTCAGAGCCCACTGAGTATGTGAGTGTCGCAGACACTTTCCAAGATGATGACCCCCCTGTGACAAGTCTGAAGTTAGGGTTTAGTTCTCATTTAAGTACTGTTTTTCAGGTTAAAATATCCAATCTTTAAAGGCTGTAGTTAGTTGATAAGAGCATTAAATATGACCATGTCAGTATAGGGACTGTGAAGCGGACATGAAACGGTCTCTCCCTGGGGCAAACACTGCCAGGAACCCAAAAGAACATAGTAAAAACCCCTTACTAGCTACACTTTTATATATAACAAACAGTGAATCAGTGGGGACCTATAACAGATTCCTAAAGACAAGACAGATATGGGGGAATGTAATAAAAATCGCTAACGGAAAAACTATTCGCAATGCGAAAAGTTATGCCTTTGCGCGAACAAATTTTGCTTTGTGCGAATTTAATATAGCTTTTGCGAGCCCGGAAACTGTTTAGCAACCACTTCCGACAGTGAAAGACTGTTTGCGAATTTTATAGTTTGCGCCAATGCGCAGTCAATGTAATAAAACTTCTTAATTAAAAAGTCATTATGTTTGCTCCAAAAGATTATGACACCTTCAAGCACTTCTTATGAGTGCGCAATTAAAATTCACAATGCGCAATTAAAATTTGCAATGCAATAACAGTTTAAGGAACAATATTACATTGCGAGATGTGGATTTTTAGTCTTATTGGTGCAAATTGTTTTGCTCTTTGTGACTTTTATTACATTCCCCTGATAGAATGTTACACAGAAAAACATTAAGGGGCAGATTTATCAGTGTGTGTGAAATTAGCTCTCCCCTCAAGTAAAACTGTTATTCTCTATTCTTTCCTATGGAATTTTTAGAGGCGTATTTAACATTGGGTGAAAGTTAGAGTTTACAATTTGATAAAAATCCCATAGGAACGAATAGAATGTAGGTGATTTTTACTGTAGGGAGCTCTATTTAAAAAAAAAAAAAACCAAACCATTGCTTGAGTAAGTGCTAAAGGGTATAAATAAAATATTTCATTGATCATATTTAAAATTCTCCAAACAACGTTTGGTTATCTGTCTGTTGTGAAACACAAATCCAGGAACATGGAGCTTAATGAGTTTTTAGGGGTAAAAGAGTTTTCTGTATTCCAGCAGACAAAGGTTATAGCCTCATGTTATACTTTACCCGCGCTTATCAATCAGTTTTCCAGCACAATTTACTTTTTCCCTTACATTACTGCTCCTGTCAAAAGCCAGCCACTGTTAACACTCTCCAGTCCTGACAAGGCAAACAAACATTATTTTTCTTATGCCAGCACACAGGATACAGATTGCCACTAATCCGGACCTCAAAGTTATTCATCACAGCAGCTCTATTTACTTTAAATACATTCTAGTTTATTTTTATCCATACACAATCATATAAAAAAGCCTAACAGGTTTTGTGCCACAATGGGTGCTTAATCATAGGCTCAGCCTATGATTGTGTATGTATTACAAATAAACTATAATGGAAACTTAGTGTTCTGGATAAGTACGATTCTGTATCCTGTATGTTTCCTGGTCTGACTCCTTAAAGGAAAACTATACCCCCCAAACAATGTAGGTCTCTATTACAAGATACTGAGTAAAATAGCTCATGTGTAAAACCCTGCTTCATGTAAATGAACCATTATCATAATAATATACTTTTTTAGTAGTATGTGCCATTGGGTAATCATAAATAGAAAATTGCCATTTTAAAAAATAAGGGCCGCCCCCTGGGATCGTAAGATTCACTGTGTACACATACAAACCACATGTAAGGTCACATGAGCCAATTAACAGACAGAGTTCTGCCTTTTGCTTCAACACTTCTTCCTGTTACAGTTAGTGTTGTAGTATTTCTGGTCAGGTGATCTCTGAGGCAGCACAGATAGAGTCACGAAATGGTGGTTCAAGGCAAGAGATGTAAAAGGGCAATATTTATGTAAATATATATTCCAGTTTGGTAAGATTCTTTAATATGTCATTCAATTTGATATAAACTATCTGTTGCTTAAGTATTCATTTTGGGGGTATAGTTTTCCTTTAAACTGAAGGATAGGGGTTTGAGCACCTGGACCCGCCATAAAAAGCACCTTCAACATAACTATTTTTCTTTACTGGTTTGATGATACACTCACATTAAATCCCTGTCGCCTATCCTTGCCCCCTCATTCCCACATCAGACCCTCCCATCTACCCATGCCTCTTTCATACTGACACTCTCATTCCTACATCAGTCCATCCCACCTAGCCCCATTCTTCTCATTTCCATATCAGTCACTCCAATCTACACTTGCTCCTCTCATACCATTGGTCCCCTGCCCCTACCCATGCCCCTCTTATTCCAGAATCAACGTCTCCTTCCTCTGCTCCTCTGATACCCACATCAGGCTCTCTCACTTCCATGCCTTTCACATATCCACATTTGCTCTTGTGATGGACAGAAGTATGTCCTAAGAGTATCTGACCCTTCCGAATTATATGAGAAGTAAATCCAGCCGGCTGGCAGAAAGAAAACGACACTGACACGTCTTGTTCAGTATGCAAATGTTTCTCACTCTGAGTTTATTACAAAGTACAAAAAAATTATAAAGGCAGAGTGGGGGGTGTGACACCCCCCTAAGCTTGCGGTTAAGCCATATAGCTTCAAATGGAAAATTACAAACTACGAAAGTCTAGGTTATATGTCTTCAAATGGAAAGCAATAAGGTATAAAGTCTCTTATGCGGTTTAATTCAGCAGTCGTCTTCAGGAAACAGGTGCAGAGTGGCATAACCACAAACGTATGTGACCTTCTTAGCACGAGTCTGTTTCTATGAAGAGGTTCCTCTTGGTTACGGCCTAGCGGAATATCTGGGTTATAGAGAGATCTGAGCAGGAAATATGTTTTGCAAAATAGCTTATGCAAGGAAATATGTTTTGCAAAATAGCTTATGCAAGGAAATATACTAGACATGCATGCAGTATGGCAGTAAAATAGACTTTTTAAATGATAGCAAACAGAACAGACTGACCAGTCCACCACAATCCCCCCTAAAAACGTCTATTTTGCTGTCCTTACCTAGATAGAAGTTAGCAAGTTGCTCCAGAGGGGGTACACCCTAATGGTGGGTATGATGCTTCAGCGTGGTCTGGAGAGACCTGCACAAAATCAGTGACCAACCCTTCCAACTTAACTAACAGCACTGACCCTAACTTAAGCGAGGGAGGGGGTGGGAGTGGGTGGGGTCAGGGGAATGTATTGGGAGAGGACCGTGGTTGGAATGTAATTGTATGAGAGTGCGCGAATGAGGTTAGGGTCCAGGTCAACCGGGGTATCATCATTGGGATCATCATCGTCGGGAGTATCGTCTGAAGTGTTGATGTAGAAAGTGGGTGTGGAGAGGACAAAAGTGGGGTTCAATTCAGAGGCGAGGCAGAGTTTGCGAATGCAAGGAATGAAACAGCAAAATACAAAGGCACAGAAAACCAAAACTATAAGTAAAACAATACCTATCTCAGCAATGACTTTTTTCCATCCAGTTAGCCAGGTGAAGTACTGATCCCAGGGATCAGTAACTCCAGAGTTTCTTTTGAGTTCCTCAGATAGTTCTTCCAATTTCTTAATTGCAATGGTGACAGAGCCATCGGGGCCAGTGTTATCAGGGATATAGGTGCAACAGGTGGAGGATTTATCAAGGATTTTGCAAACGCCACCTTTTTCGGCTAACAGCATATCTAGGGCCAGACGGTTTTGAAAGGTCATATGGGAGGTAGCATTTAGTTGCTCAGAGATGCCTCGTAGGGCATCTTTGGTGAAGTTAACAAACCGCTGTTGGTTATAGTAGATATAGTTAATCCAATCTACATTCTTATTGACTGTAACAAAAAGAAAGAGAGATTCGAAACCAGCAGCTACCTGGTCCCTAGCTTTGAATTCATTAGGGACTCCTCTAGGGACACCTATGGCATCGATGTATACATGGGGGTCGAGGCTGCCAAATGGGGAGACATCACGTTTGGAAACATGATGGGAGTGGTGATTATTGGGAGTGGCGGGGTGTAAAGGAGTCCATGGGATAATGTGAAGGGGAATAATGGCTTTACTTAAGGCACACTCACCAGACCAATTTTTGGGCAAGAGATGACGAATCTTCATATCACCACATATCCAAAAAATATCGCTTAAAGCTTGAGTTTGTGTTTGCACGGTGGGGTAAGAAGTACTGTTCAGATACTCGGAGCAGTAACCGTCAGGGAAATTACCTAGAGGTCTAGCAGAGGTGGAAGAACTAGCCGTGAAACAGGAATAATTTCCAGGATATATAGTGATACCTGGAGGAGGTGGGGAGGTGGACGGTACAATGGGATAATTAAGCTTCCAGGATTCACAGTCGGAGTGATTGGTGGATGTATTGGAAAATAAGCTGAGGAAACACTCCAGTTCCTCTGAGGGGATGTGTAACGGGACAGAGCCCAGATGGGGTCGAGCTGCTCCACAAACAAAACAGTTACTTTTGTTATGTTGGGCAGCCGTATAGTGAATCCATTCTAGCCAGACATTGGAGTCGCTGAAACCAGTCTCAACAGCTAATGAATCGGTAAATGTGGGGTTAGAAACGGCTAACATACCTGTGAGACTGGAGGAGGATATACGAGGACTGGACCGACTGGATGGTTGTGAGATCACTGGTAGATTAGATCCTTTATATGTTGACATGTCCTGTAACTTAAATCGTATGAGGAAATTAGGATAATTGTGCCAATATAGACCAAAGACATATTCGTCGGAATCAACCGGACTGGGGTCCGTAATGGAGAGGGTAAATTGCGAGCTACCGGGACCGGGGCGCAATGTCATACGTGTGAGAAGGGAGCGTTGATTAACACATTTTCCCTGTGCGCTTTCTGGATAATAGCCCCAGTGGGAGTCCCCAGAATTCCAACCCACAGAACCCCAGTAAGAACAATCGCGCCCATAATAAGTGTCAGTAACACAAATGTATCCATAAGCGGTTCTGATAAGGGGGGTGGTCAGGCTAGGTGTGTAAAAATGCGCAAACTGTCTACCGAGAGTGAGAGGAGAAAAAATGAAAGTGGCTACCTTGGTATTGGAGGAATTGAACCAGAAAATACTATCACCATTATTATTTTTAGTGATGGCCACTTGGCCAGGGGAATTGTTATAAAGGACTGTCCGAAGGACTAGTTGGCCCCCTCCCCCACAGACCAGAAAAAGGATATATAAGAACTTCATGGTAGGACGGGTGAAGTGGCGTCCGAAGGACCAGGTTCAGGGTCTTCGGCAGGAGTGGATGGAGGGGTAGTCTTTTTGCAGTGTGATGCGTGGATCCAGGTGTTTTTGCCGTCTAACTTCACAGAGGTGGCAGTTGTTAGGAGGACCTGGTAAGGGCCGTCAAATCTGGGTTCGAGAGAAGATTTGCGGAGGAACTTCTTGACGAGGACCCAGTCACCTGGTACCAGCGAATGGGAACCTTCGACAGAGTTAGGATCTGGAATAGAAGAGAACACCTGACCATGCACTTTAGATAATTCACTGGACAGTTGGCATACATATTCGTTAAGAACATCAAACTGTAACTGTAGAGACTGAGGGAAATAGCACCCTAGCCTAGGGGCAGATCCAAACAGGATTTCAAAAGGAGAAAGATTGTTAACCCCCCTTGGTGTATACCTAACACTGAATAGAGCTATAGGTAGACTGTCAGGCCACAACATACCCGAATCCTGGGACATTTTTAACATTTTGGTTTTGAGAGTACCATTCATACGTTCAACTTTACCACTACTCTGGGGGTGGTAGGGAGTGTGGAAGTGTAGGGTCACACCCAACGCTGTCCAGATGTCTTTAGTAACAGAAGCCGTGAAAGCGGGGCCTTGATCGCTCTCGATCACCTCAGGGACTCCGTATCGGCAAACAATTTCAGAAAGTAGTTTCTTTGCTGTGGTTTTTGCAGTCATATTCGCCACTGGGAAAGCTTCTGGCCATCCTGAGAACATGTCGACGACGACCAACACATATTCAAACCTACCGCATTTTGGCATTTGGATATGGTCGATTTGTATGCGCTGAAAAGGATACAAAGGCTTAGCCAAGTGTAAGGCTGGTGGTTTCTCCATGCGCCCTGGGCGATGAGCTTATCGAGGCTGTCCAAGAATGTAACTTGGAGTAAAGGAGCTGGCGTAGTAGTCTCGTGTGTGTTGGGTAGAGATGCAACAGCAATTTCCTTAGCAGTGGTATCAGCTAAATGGTTTCCAACGGCTTCCGGAGAAGTGAGTCTGCCGTGAGCTTTCACTTTTAACACGGCTACTTGTTCAGGGAGTGTTAGTACTTCCATTAGATCAGCCACGGATTGGCCATTCTTGATAGGGGAACCAGTGGCTGTGAGGTATCCCCTCGTCTTCCAAATAGTCCCAAAGTCTAAAGCCACTCCCTGAGCGTATCTGGAGTCAGTGAAAATATTTGCCCGTTTTCCTGCTGCGAGTTTACACGCGGCCGTAAGGGCTTTGAGTTCCGCTTCCTGGGCCGAACACGAGGCTGGTAGAGGTTGCGCCTTAAGGACAGAGTCAGTGGTCGTGACGGCATAGCCAGTATGGAATTTCCCAGAGTCATCAGAGAAATGGGATCCATCCACGAATAATGTTAAATCTGGGTTTTCCAGGGCGGCGTCACTTACGGTAGGAAGGTGAGCTGTTTCTTGCTGCATGAGTTCAAAACAATCGTGAGGGTCTGTGTTATGTTCCTCAATTCCCCCCTGGTCGGGTATTGGTAACAGGGTCGAAGGGTTCAGAATGGTGCACCGCTGTAGAGTTACATTGTCGGGCAGGAGTACGGCACATTGTAGCCGTAGGTGTCGGGCCGCAGACATATGTTTTGGTTGAGTCTGATTCAATATGGCGGCGATATCATGAGGTGCTAGAAGGGTACAATCATGTCCCAAAATTAGATCAGCAGTCTTGTCTAGCAGAAGTTGTGCTGCGTATACAGCACGCATGCAAGAAGGACTGCCCTTTGCCACATTATCGAGTTGTCCGGAGAAATATCCAATAGGCCGGATCCGTTGGCCGTATGATTGGGCCAATACTCCAAGGGCATGTCCTTGACGTTCAGAGACAAACAATTTGAAAGGTTTTGAGTAGTCTGGTAAGCCCAAGGCAGGAGCTGTGGACAGAATGGACTTGAGTGTGTGGAAATTGTCCTCTGCAGCGGAAGTCATAGTGAAAGGGTCAGACTTCAGCACATCATAGAGAGGTTGCATCAGAAGGGACGCTTCGGGAATCCAGGAGCGGCAATAAGAAATGAGACCGAGAAAAGCGTGTAATGGCTTGTGGCCTCTCGGTAGGGGGATATCTCGAAGAGTCTGTATCCGGCCGTCAGTGATATGTCTTGTACCTTGGGAGATGCATTGTCCTAGGAATATCACGGTGGTTTTGCACCATTGCAGTTTTTCTTTAGATGCCTTACACCCTTGGTCGGCCAGAAAGCATAGGAGATCAGCGGACGATTCTTCACATGTGGGTAAGTCAGGGGCACAAAGTAGTAAGTCGTCCACATACTGTAGTAGCGTAATTTCAGTGTGGGAAGATATCCATGAGTCCAGGATGGAGGTTAGAGCAAGTGAAAAATGGGTAGGAGAATTTTGTGCTCCCTGGGGTAGGACAGTCCAAACATACTGCTGTCGTTCATGGGTGAACGCAAAAAGGTATTGGCAGTCCTCCTGCAGTGCGATTGAATAGAAAGCATTGGCCAAATCTATTGCTGTAAAGTGAGTGGCCGTAGGGGGAATGCCGGACAGTATGGTATGAGGGTTTGACACCAAAGGGGTTTCCAGGACCGTTGCTTCATTGACAGCACGTAAATCTTGCACCAGCCGGTATTTATCAGGTTCACCCACCTTGCCTTTTTTTCTTGACAGGAAAAAGCGGAGTATTGCAGGGGGATGATTGTCTCCTGATAGCTCCATTTGCCAAGAGTGTCTGTAGTTGTTTATTGATGGATGCAGACTGGGCTGGTTTAAGTGGATATTGAGGCTTCCTAGGTAGTACAGCGCCTTCCTTAAGACGAACCGCAACTGGAGGGACGCGCAGACGTCCAATGTCATCCGGACCCTGTGACCAGAGTGTTGGAGGAATGCGGGACAGTACATGACTCGGGATGCTGGAATGAGATAACTCGGTTATATCTGTGGAGAGAAGAAGTGGTACAGAACAAAGAGAGGTTGCTTCAGCCTGATCCAATGGGGTGGAAACGGTTATGGAGCCATCTGGTAAGAAAGCAAGTTTAGCTTGCAGCCGGTAGAGCAAATCCGTTCCTAAAAGATTTAAAGGACAAGTAGATGAGACAACAAAACGAGCCAATAGTCCAGAATAGGGTCCAACCTGTAATGGACAGGTCACTGGGTTGTCCCGTGGCTTGCCATCCACCCCTACACAGGAAACAGTGGTGTTAGATAGCGTTACTTGTTTGGGTAGATCCTGAGTCCTGATAACGCTTCTGGCTGCCCCTGTGTCTATCAGGAAGGTAGTAGGAGTACCCTGTATTGGCAAGGTCAATTTAGCTAAAGGTCCGGCAGGTTCAAGTGTGGTCATACTGGTCAATACAGGGGTGGAAGACACAGGGTTGCCCTCGTCCTATGGACGGTCCGTGGGGGTGTCAGGAGGGGGGGGTGGAGGTGGCCAGTTGGCATCCTGATTTGAGGTTTGGGACTGACGTCTGGGGGCTTTGCAGTTCTTACTGATATGGCCGGCTTTGTCACAGTTAAAGCATCTAGGACTATTTCTTTTGGCCTTGCAATCTCTGATCTCGTGCCCTGTCTTCTTACAATAACGGCACCATACTACATCTTGTGGGTCTTTGTTAGGAGTACTATCTGCCATCATTAAAGGAGTGGATGTATGGGGCACATGCTGTGAAGATTCCAAACCCTTAGCAACGAGTGCTAATGTCTCAATAGGTAAGGTACGATATTCTGGTCTTGCTGTCATCAACCCCTTTTTTAAAGGTTCCTGTAATCCAGTCACAAAAGCAGAGGACAACATCTGTGTATGTGTTTTATTGTGACGGTCAAAACCCAGATCTATGAATACTTGCAACATACGGACCTGGTACTTCTCAACAGATTCGGATTTGTCCTGGGCCATGTCGTGAATGTTAATGGCCTGATCAGCCAGCCTACTCTGTGCCCACGCCTTAACTTGATCACAGAATTCTAACCCTGACTCGTAATTATTGAGCGCTCTGGCTCTGCTGGGTTTAAAGGCTGACATCATTACGGGCCAATAGGCATCACCCGCTTTAATTTCACACAGACTCTCTAAGTCCCTCCATGTAGCTGAGTAATTTTTCTGAATTCCTGACAACCTACGATAAAATTGCATGGGTTGGTGATCGGGGTCAGGTAGTTGGGCCAGGAGGGTGGACGCCTGGGATGGGGTAAACGTTACATATAATGGGGGGCCACTCATTGTTTGCATCGCGGAACTTCGGTAATTCCGTGAAGCAAAAGAATCATCATCACCGGGATCGAAAGCTGGCATGGTATAAGGTGAAAGTGGACCCTGACTGTTGTCGGGTGGAGACTGTTTGCGACCTAACTGTTGGGGAGTACTTATGCGGGTGAATGCCTCAGATATATCTTGCAATTGCCGTAAGTTGTCCTGTAACCCATCCCTTTGTAATTGGGTAATTCTCTTATGTTTCTGAGGGGCCCCAATGATTTTTGGGATGGCTCCCGGAAACCCGGGAGTGGTTGAAGTAACCCGAGACCCCCCGTCATCTGTGCTGGTACAGATTCCCCCCACAGCCCCATCGGCTTCATCCCCAGACAACATAATGTGAGTCAAATGTGACACCGGCACATAGTATGCACCTTCAGGGGTTAAAACTGGATATAATGGCGTTACCCCATTCTTAACCAAATCGCTGTTGGGCGTGTGGGACTGTCCCCCTGAATCAGTAACAGTACTGGAACTGGTTGAAGGTGGATTGGGGTTGGAATCCTTCTTATCAACCTGATCCTCGGTCGGGGCAGTGGGTAGGGTAGTTGACCCAGCTTTATAGGGTGGGGGGTCAGGAGTATTTATCATACAGGGGAAAGGGGACTCTCTATGATACAAATATTTGATGTTCCCATCTGATTGAATAACTCTTTGCTCTGACCACCCTTCCCTCTGTAGACCCTTGGCAACCCTAAACCACGCTTGTGCGCTGGAAAACAGACCCTCATCCTGGAGGATGCCCCGTTTTTCCTTTACTACTTTTTGCCAAGAATTCGGCTGTAGCCGTGGTCCGTTCAAGTTTAGGTCGCATAATTTAGCCAACTTTTTGTAATCTTTTGCTGGCTTCTTCCCTTCTTGGCTCTTGACTATTTCAAAAGCCGAAATCCCTTTCTGATCCCCCCCCCCTGTTTTTGACTGCTCGTTCCCCATTATTTCTTCAGTATGTTTTCCCAAAATTCGTCAGCGCTGTGTAGAAGCAATTTGGCCTTATCACTTCGTACACGTATGAAATCCAAAATCTCGGACTCTAAATAATCGGTATCTGGGTGTTGACTGCAGACCATGGGACTGAGTCCGTGGTCGAAAGCAGATTTTCTTATATCAAAAAGACTACGACCCCAACTGTTATCCAAATCAACGGGGAAATGAACATTAAGACGATACACATAAGATTCTTGACCCCCAAGGAGCGAGTCTGCCTCTGGAACGTTGGGATGTCTACCTAACTCGTCCTGTGTATAGCCTGTCGTTTTTACACTGATCAATCGGTAACCTTTTTCACTTATTATAAACACAAGGCCACACAGACAATCTGGACAGGACATGAGGATTCAAGGTTGGTATAACAAAAAATTTTCAACCCTGGCTATTTCCTCGGCTTCACACTCCTCTAATCCAGCTGCTGGATGACTGTCACAGACACCTGGGTATTGGCCTGTGGAGAGTACTCTCGCTCTTATATCAAACAGACTGTCCCCTATATCTGTAGAATTCACAGGGAAATGGACGTTGAGACGGTATACTAAGAGGTCTGTAAACCCGGGAAGAATTGGTCCTAGACCTAGTCCACTAGCTGGATAACCCCCTGAGGTGACCTTTGTTAATCTCCACCCCACAGGAGTAATCACAAACAGTAAACCACACACACAATTAGGACATGACATTAGTCCTCCTGTTGATATAACAATTACTGATATTGAACACACAAAGGACACTGATAACCTTGATACTGGTGGATATCTTGACTGTCTGCAAACCAGGTCAACAGGGAACCTTATTCCCACGTCTGGGAGATATCGTCAATACGCTCCTCGGGATCGGCCAACCACTAGGCAGTGTTGCCGATGGAGAGACACACTAGTGGCCGACTGGCACGGCCGGTGTGTTGGAAGCTGATACTGTGATGGACAGAAGTATGTCCTAAGAGTATCTGACCCTTCCGAATTATATGAGAAGTAAATCCAGCCGGCTGGCAGAAAGAAAACGACACTGACACGTCTTGTTCAGTATGCAAATGTTTCTCACTCTGAGTTTATTACAAAGTACAAAAAAATTATAAAGGCAGAGTGGGGGGTGTGACACCCCCCTAAGCTTGCGGTTAAGCCATATAGCTTCAAATGGAAAATTACAAACTACGAAAGTCTAGGTTATATGTCTTCAAATGGAAAGCAATAAGGTATAAAGTCTCTTATGCGGTTTAATTCAGCAGTCGTCTTCAGGAAACAGGTGCAGAGTGGCATAACCACAAACGTATGTGACCTTCTTAGCACGAGTCTGTTTCTATGAAGAGGTTCCTCTTGGTTACGGCCTAGCGGAATATCTGGGTTATAGAGAGATCTGAGCAGGAAATATGTTTTGCAAAATAGCTTATGCAAGGAAATATGTTTTGCAAAATAGCTTATGCAAGGAAATATACTAGACATGCATGCAGTATGGCAGTAAAATAGACTTTTTAAATGATAGCAAACAGAACAGACTGACCAGTCCACCACACTCTTACTACCTATTATTCCTGTCCATAAAGCGGAAATCTTGATTTGTGTAATTTAATCCTGGGCCTGTTGCGCTAATGTTAATGTTATTTTTATTTACTGGTACCTTGAGATTTATTTCTCTTTAGGTTTATCTCACTATGTTTTATGAGCTGGTGCACAAGCCTGTCTACACATTGAGGCTTCAGTTCATTGCTTGGCACTGAGAGGGAAGAGCAGAACAACAGCTTAATCCACTGAAACAGCTGGAGCTGTAGGTACAGTTTTTACATTCCAGCAGCCATCTCACAAACTGACTGTAATAACAAGATCAGAGAGGAGTCCCTGTGTCCTACAGAACTTCCATCATACAAAATAAGGTCTGTATATGTTGTAATTCTTTTGCCATCCATGTATGTACATGGATACATAGATCTTTCCACAGGTGTATGTGTTATAAATTACACAGCCTCAAATACATTTTAGTCAAGAAAAATGCTATTTCCATCATGTAGCAAGGTTCATGCAACTCTATGAGCCAAATGATCTTAAAGAACACTGCCCTATTTCTTTTATTAGGATGCTCAGCCACATTTCCTTAATGATGGAGTTGCAACAATATAGGGCCACCATCAGAAATCAGGGGACCCATACTAATAATTGGTGGGGCACTTCCCCCAGGGACCCCAATTATTAACCCATTGATTAGCTGGGCCCCATGACAGAGGGCTCTGCCCACAAGTAGAATGGGCCCCAATGAAAAAAGGGCCTGCACACACATATCCATGCCCTGATCCAGTCACGCCACATTGTTCACAAACCCTGTACCATAAATCATATTTTTTATCTCTTGGGGGCCCACACTGCCCCTGACTGCATTAACCCCTGTATTCCCCTGATGGCAGCTCTGGCAACTTCCACATATCAAGAACACGAGGAGCCTATTTACCATACAGTATAAATGATTTTAACACAAACTCCAGAAAAATGGTGTAAAAAGTAAATGGCAAATTTATCAAGCTGTGTGTTTTATCTTATGCTGTCCGATCATCGGATTCAACATTGTTTTTTTTAACACCACTACAGATCTTACAAAATCCATTAAAGGCAATGGAAAAATTAAAGCAGGAAGTAAATTTCAGTGGAAGTTGCACTGTAGAAAATTCTTAAAGAAACGCGATGGATGAATACCATATTTTCTATTAGCATTTTTGTTTCTCTGCTTACAATGGATTTTTACAAAGAGGTATGCAATCAGTGAAAAGTAATACATAGCATACAGAGATAAGTACCCTGTTTTTACACGGTGATGCCTGGTGATTTGTGGTGTATCTGATTATGTCTTTTTTGCACGACATAATAAATAGGCCCCTAAATGTGTTAAATATAAAGACACACAAAAATCTGCTGTAATGCCATGATGTGCAGCAACCCAATTTAACTAGCCTGCTAGATTCTTTATTTTACTATACAATACTAACAGAGGTTCCTTACAGTGTTTTCCAACTATCAACATTTGGAAGAATGGACTGGTGCTGGCATGCAATCTGCTGACTATTTGAATCAATCTGCCTTCTATTTGAATCAAACGGGGAAAAAAACACAATGCTTCCAACATTTCACTTCTTGACAGGCATTTAATTCAGAAGTTTATACAGTATCTGCTGATATTAAAAGACCTCTACCCATTATTTTAAAATGGCCTACTTTTTGCATCAAATTTTTGACACATTTATTTATTAGTTTATAGCACCATCCCAGTTTTGTTTGTTTTCAGTTCTTCTAATCCTTAACAACTGTTCTATAGGTATACCACTTATTGTACATGGAATGCTCAGCGTATCATATCATAGAACATAATTATGTTCAACTGGTATGGAATATAAATTTGTTTCAGTGTTGCCTTTTATATTAGTTACCCTCATGTCTAAGTACCATATTCTGCTGTGACTTCAATTTCTGTGCTGATAACTAACAAATGTAAGAAACTCTAGTCCAAGATCATAAAAATCATCCACATATAGCAGGTAGGTGGCTTCTTAGCTGTTTAACTGTAGGGGGGTTATTTGCTACAACTCAAGTTTATCTCAGTTTTTTATTAAAACCATGTCAACCAAACTCCCATCCATGAATTAAACTCATTTATCAATAATTCTTCTCGAAAAAGTTGGAATGAAAAAATTGACTCAACAAAATTGAGTGTCAATTCGAAATTGTACAATTGATGTTCCGAGAACTTGACATTTATCAAATTGTCCATGTGAAAACTCGAGTTTATCAGACGAAAACCCTCGACGTTATCAGATTATTCAGTGCACATCACCATTTCAAGAATCAACTTCAGGGACATCTGCCATTGACTTCTACATAACCTTGACAGGTTTAAGATGGAGTATTTTCAGATTCGGAATTTTAGTAGCTTTGGGGTATAATAAATCTCTGAAAAAATGTTAGTTTTTACCCCTCGAAAAACGTTTTCCCTTTTAAAACTCAACCAGATAAATCTGAGGTGTCACTTAACCAAGAACCTAAACATCTATGGTACCTGGCAGTTAGGTCCCTGACTACATGCACAGTAGAAACAGGCTAAAGCTGGTCATACACCTAGGGGGTTATTTACTAAACTCCAAATGCAAAAATCATGAAAAATTCAGGATTTTTTAAATAAAATCTGACTTTTAAAAAAATCACAAATTTTTCGGAACTTTTTCCCCGAGGATGGAAAAGTTAGAATCTGAAAATCCGGCATCTCAGACCTGTCGAGGTTGCATATAAGTCAATGGTTTCAGGCAATCCCCCGAAGTTTTCAGAGTTTTCGTATGAAAATTAAGAAACAAATTGTTAAAATCGGGTAAAAAAGTCCGAAAAATTTGGGGAAAATCTGAATTTTTTCCCGCAAAGCAAATTTTCTGAGTTTGTAGAAGAAAATATTGAGATAAATTCGGACTTTGATAACCCCCCTAGAGATCTGGCAAGGTTGCCAAATGAGCAGTTATTTGCCCAGTGTGAGAAATCTTTTACTGTGTCAAATCAGGCTGATCTGGAGGCCAATGATCAGATCATAGGGTAGGAATACAGGCACCTGCTGTGTGAGTAGCGCATCAGCTCACCAATGCAGTCCTCATTGTCAAACCTGCACAAAAGCTATTGGTCAGGGAGGCAGTTCAAGTTCAGAAGCTGACTGGAGCTCACATTGGTCCCTATATGGTAAGCTTAATCATTCTTTTTTGGGTAAGATATGGTCAATGCCACAATCCAAATGTAAAAGAAGTATTTATACACATTTATGAACATGTGTATTTTTGGGTTAAATCTTCAAAGTGAATTTTTATTCAGTGCGGTCTCTTCTGCTACTCAGTTCTCTAATAACCTTCCATTCTGACACTTTGACATGAATAAAAAAAGAATTAGATCAAATTAATCAAATTACAAATAACCTACACTAAAACACCAATAACCTTTACATTACTCTTTGTAATAATGCGGAACATCTTGCTCAATAGACTCTGACACAGTATAAGTAGTGATTCATTTGTTTTAAGGATTCTCTTTGCAGAGATTATCAAGGTTTTGAAAGTTATACACCATTCCCATAGTTCCTCCCACAGTGGAGCTTACACTCCAAGATCCCAATTACAAATACATTAAGGTAACTTTTATCAGGTGGCAGTTAACCTTCCTGTATGTTTTTTGAATGTGGGAGGAAAACCACACAGGATGGAGAAAATGGAACTCAGGTACAGGAACACCAAGGCAGAGTATTAAATAATAACTGCACGTGGAAGTGCAGAACAAATTGAAAACATAATTTGACCCCACAGCTCTTTATACAGTTGTATGGGATTTTAGGAACATAGTTAGCAAAAGATAAATTGTCACAAAAGTGGAAAATGCCTCAAAGTCTAATCCCATTTGCCACAGGGAGAGGGTTCAACAAACATAAGCTCTAAAATGTCAAATATCGCCATTTCAGCCTAGGAAATATCTAAAACTTACTGCTTATTCTATAAAAAGGAAAGCATTACATTACTCTTATTAGAAAAATCTAAGGGGTCTATAAAATGACATTGTAAAGCCAGAGAGATACTGTTTTTTAATAGAAATAAAATGTTCAATTACTGCCCTGCATCCAATCTTTGTAGGATAAGATACTAACATTATACATGTGTAGCCACTTTTGGAATGCAAACACAAGGGGTGATTTACACTAATATTGATCTTTACGTTTAAATCAGTTTAACACAGAAACTGACACACCTATCTGCACTGATTAATGTGTCAATATTCCCAACATTCAGGAAAGTGTGGTTAAGTAGACATTTAGATTAAAGTGCTGGGAATACTTTTGGATTTCCTATTTCAAACTTTTATATATCTGCACCTTATTCTTCAATCTCATAAAAATCATAGAATGTTTAAGATCACTTAACAGTTTATCCCCTGAGCCAGATATCCTATACTTGTCACGGTTGGTTAGTTATGTGACATTCCTTTTTATTTTTTTCTTCCTTACAGTTAAAATCTGCCTTTCCATATTGAGAAGAAAATGACAAATGATGCACCGCACCTCTGGGGGCCCCGCACCACAGGGCAGCACAGATAATATTTCCCTCAGCACATGATGCTGCCTGGCCTGCCCCTAACTTTGAGAGTCCAGCCCATCCCCAAATCCATAGGTCCAGCCCACCTCCAACTCTGATAAGCCAGCCTATCCCCCAACTCCATAGGTCTAGCCTGCCCCCAACTCTCATAGGCCCAGCTTTCCTCCAACCTTGATAGGCCATGCCTGCCCCCAATCCAACTAAGCCTGCTCCCAAGCTGAATCGGCCCAGTCCACTCTCCTATTTCCTCCCTCTCTCTCTTACCCTGTGTGCCCCTATTATGTGCCCCTATTTCATCCCTCTCACTCTCTTACCTTGTCTGCCCCTTTCCTTTCTATTTTGTGCCTGTATGCCCTTATTTTCCTAAATACTTGCTGTGTCAGTAGCCAGCAACACTTTGTCTAGGGGCCCAGCCAACATGGTCCCAATTGGGCCCCACATTTGATAGGATCAGCCCTGCATGTCTGCATGAGTGATCAGGACGGCACATCTAAATTTACTGAACGTAGAAAAGAATGGCCCTTGGGTATGGCTACCAAGTCAAAAAATAAGGATAGCTCTGCTTAATAGCTCTCTGATTCAAACATAAGGTAGTCAGTGGATCATCCACTTTAAATTCAACCATTTAATTCAATGGGTATCCTATGAATGTGGATTGAAAAAATCTTGCCATGCCTCCAATGAATCCAAAAGAAAACCCCAAGTAATTTCTAGTTCACTAGAATCCCAATATCTAAAATAAGAGCCAGCGCCAAAGGCACAGGTACAAACAAAGAAAAAAATACATAGGGTAATATTGTTTAAAATATAGCACCCCGTATTGTGCTCTGTGGAAATTATTTTTCTTTGTTTGTACCTGTGGCTTTGGTGCTGGCTCTTATTATGCTTCCTATGAACTCAACCATCAAAAGGTAATACATTTAACTGACAGCTGTACGATTTCTAATAAGAAAATGTACATATTTGTGCAGAACAAATATTCAAATTTATTGCTTATGCCTTTTAGCTAGAAATCACTGAAAATTCTGCTTCCGTGTTTCATGTCTGTTGCCTGGATATTTTAGTTGTTATTTCTTATGGGAAACAATTATCAGGCAGTTTATGTGCCTGATGCAGGCAACACTATTTCTTATGCAGATCATATTGACCTCTTCTGTAGCAGCTCTCATCAGTAGTCACTAGCTGCAACTTTCCATAAACTTTTTATTAATAGTAATAATAAAATATCAGTATAGTTCTAGAAACTGACATCAGAACCTTGGAATCGTAAACAAAAAAACACTGGCTGTCCGTTTTCTTGTACTGAAAATACACTGATAAATTCTATTCTACCAAGATATGTTAAAATTTCTGTTCAAATTTTGACAGTGATATCCATCTTGTACTTTTAAATTGTTAATAAAAACTACTGAAAAGTAATTGCTCATTATTTAGGACCTTACTACACTCCTGCCCCCTACAACCACAGGGTCTGCTTTCTCTGCAGTTACATCCCTGACTTTGCTAGCGGTAAAGTGTGAGTGCAAACTTTTGCATACCCTAAAACCAGGGGAGAAATTAGCAATTATATTGTAAAAAGGTGTTGTAGGCTACTCATATATTGGATTTAGGGGGAGTGTTTCCAGGACAAGGGTGACTGAGAAGGCCCAAGGGTCTCTGCAGAAATTCAGGACTGTCTTGTACAACTTTTAGGCAAACTATGCATGCTTCCACTTACTTCTTGTTTCAGGCTCATTAGAATGCATAAATGTTACTCTCCCTCTTCTTTACAGAAAATACTGCTATAGAATCAAAGGAACTGCTTTCACATTATGAATATCCTGTTAAAGTATATTCTACTAACACCATTATGCATTTGTGCAGATTGCTTATTCGGTTTTTATGTTCATGAAATGGTTTGCTTCTTAGAATATATCTCCTGTGATGAAATTGTTAGATTTCAGAGTATTTGCTGCAGCATCTCTGGTAATTGAAATGTGATGTGGCCTTTGTAAACAAAGTTATAAAACATGTAACTTATTTCTTGCCTTTCTATTATCTGTCTTCCCTTAAATGTAAAAATAGCATCTTATCTTATGAAGAGCAGATGGGAAATCCAACGTACTCCCAGGGGACACAATTCAGTGCACCCAACACAAATATGTGAATCTGTCTGCCGATACACTTTATAGAGTAAGCAAACTGAAGCCTCGGGCTTCAGTCTGGAGAACACTGACTTGCTTCACTGCAGAGATGGATCATGTTTAACCTTGGCACTGTTCTAATTCAGTACAGATTAAAAAAGCTACTTATACATTATGTTGTTTGGTAACAGAAGCTAGAAAATAATACAAAAGCATTAAAAATGACATTTACTTTTCAAACTGGGGCTCAGAGCACTGCAACCTTTAAAATGTAATAGAAAACTTGTGAAAATCCTTAATGGTCTCACCAAGTGCTCTGTAACAGTATGCACTGTATATATTTATGAAAAAAATGCTGAGATTTGCTTTTTTTTGGAAAATGTATTCCAATATTTTTCATGTTTAAATAATGCATCTTCCCATCATGATTCTTAAAATATTTAAATTATGTGTATCTCTTCTTCTGGATCACATGCGTTTAACATCTGTGCTCAGCTCTTCATTAATATACATCCTTTAAACAAATACATTATATCATTTTATAAACTCGATTTCTCTTGTGTATTTTGCTTTAAAGATTCTTTTCGAATCAATTTGCTGCAATGATGCACTTGCTGGATTAAAATAAAGCTTTTCTGATATTAAGAACTATAGCTAGCCATGTAACAGCATTGCCTTTCATAAACCATTTCAAGTGAGACCATATTGTGATCACTGTTTCCCAGATGCTCTGTTTGTTGAATATTTAATATATTTTCTGCTTCATTTGAGACCATCAGCTCCAGCAAAGCCTCATTCCTTTTGAGCAGAGTCTTACTCATCTAGGGACATGTATAGTTGCCTTTTAAGATGCTTATAGATCTATTTCATTAGGCACCATTTCAAGTGTATTTCCCTCAATCAATTTCTGGGTACTGTTAACCTTTCATTTTCAGCAACATTTCATCTGCTGTAATCATACCTATAATATTCTTTCTAGCATATGTATAGTTACAAAATAGCTGAGGTTGAAAAATTGATTTTCATATTTAACATATAATTTGCCCCAAGGGGCCATAACATGTATGTTTCGGTTATAAATAACACAACCTCTACAACAAGTTTAAAGGATCATACATATTTCACATGCAATACATTCTGATAATATATATCTCTAATTCCAATAGTTCAGGCCACTGCATATTGTAGAATAAATACAGGTAATATCCCCATGGAATAATAGAAACTACTCTTCTTTTTTATGTAAGCAGTTGCCATCCTCCCTCCATAAATTCTATTACTGTATGTACCAATTATGCCAATCTTTATCAAACTGGTGTACTGTTGTTAAGGTTGCCTTAATTATAATCACATATATCATATCTAATACTTGGTTGTATACCACTTTTTCTCTATTAGCAGAAACCACATTGTATGTCAGCATGACACAAAGAACCATCCTTTCTATCAGCTTAAACAAACAACTTATGCCTCTGTTCAAGGTTGGTCCCATTACACAGGACAAGGTGAACGGTCATTCAATACTTGTTATTTCAGAAACTGAATACTCTTTTCTAATTGGTTATGGTGGGAAACCACCCTAACCCACTTTAAAGCATAATCATTAACTAATCCTGTATGTACTCGACCTATAAATAAACGTTCTGTCCACCAATATGGTAGAACAGAACAATTAAGACTCCTGGTCTGCATCTGTTGTCTTGCATGCAATCTTCCTGCAGCTGACATCTCTTCTTGTACTTATGGCTGACCCTAACACTGTTTCATGCTTCAGTGCAGTTAGTCCATCCTACATATATTTTTTATCCTTGCAGTCTTAAGTCTTAGCATCAAAAACAGTGTTTTTATTGAAAATCAGATGTTTTGGTGATGTATAGTGACCTTCCTCAAACAGGGGGAAAGTCACGTTATGTGGCTCAAATGATGTATTTTCAATAAAAATAGCTTTTTTATGCTAAAACTTGATGCTAAATAGAAAATCATCTTGAATTTCCTCCCATCCCTCCTAAGGTAATGTCTTAAAAAGGGAATCATGATTCTAATAAAAAATCCAATAGACTTTAATGGGCATTTAATAAATCACAAATAGTTCCACAAAAGGTCATTCTTTTTTCTTTTGTTTTAGATATATATATAATGACTTGAGTGCCTCAAGCTAACATTTTAAGTGCTGCAAATAACTCATGGTGTGAGTTACAGACTGATTTCCCAGGTCCAGTTAGCCAATTCTAGCTTGTTGCTGAGTCAGCAATTTGAAACACAGAATTGGCAAACAACATGATTACTCTGAATTGCAAGAGGTCACAAATGGTAGCTTGAAAGAAAACAATAATGAACCAATTATTTCTATAAATAAATAAAAAATATATAACAAAATCATTTTGAAACCTTTAGTAAAAAAATCTAATTTAAAATTAATCTGCCACTACAGACTGGGTGCATTTTTATAGCTATTATAATTCCCCTTTAAATTTTAAACAAGGGCAGGTAGTTATTTAAATAGGTAGACATATAGATTTGAAAGTAATTCATGTTACAAGGCAGGCAATGGATCTACCTCATTTGTTGAAGGGACATTTATTGAAATAATTCTATCCAACAGGTACACATATGCATAAAAGTTCACCTCTAGAGAAATATCTGGTACTGATACCATAGATTTCTAACTACTGAAGAAAGGCCACAAAGGACCACATTTCCTATGCTTGACACATTTTTTCAGCTAAAGCATTCCAAAATACTGACCCAAGTCAGAGCACTCAAAGTAAGATTGTTCCCTTAAGACATAATCATCAGCAACCATACTATGCTCTGTTAAGTGTCAGGTCTGTATTTTCGGGCTGCTGTAGCCCCAACTATTTAGTGATTATGACAATATACAATCATAATTCCAAGGATGACACTCCCAGTTGTCTGGATACATAAGTTTTTGTTGCCAATGATTATTATACCAATCTACTTCATAAACTCTATACAAATGCATTTACAGCCTTCCTTGTTGCTTACACCAACTCTGTCATACAGTGATACTGACACCAGGCATTCCATGTTTTTTTTTCAAACATACTCTGCCCGATCATTTGGTGGGCCAAGCTTTCTCCCCGGAGACACATTTAATAATAAGCATATATCGAGTGTTTTCCCTATGGAGTTGGAGAGGATTTGATTTTCTTTATTCCCAGCCTTTGCAAGCCTCATTTACAATTGTGCACTATATAAGTATTATGCAGTATAAGTATTTTTAATTATATACTAAACCATACATTTTTGTGGTCTGTTTTTTGGGACAAAAACTTGAATTTTTCTATTGTACCCTGATGCTGCAAAAAGCCAGAATCTGAAAATTCACCATATCAGACCTGTTGAGGTCATGTATAAGTCAATGGGAGATGTCCCCATCCCAATTTGAAGATAGTGTGGTTTGCACTGGGTTTAGCCCGATAATCTGAAAAATATGGGGTTTCGGGGCAAAACCCCCAAAAATAGAGCAAGTCGGGAGAAAAGTCTGAAAAAATCATCAGATTTTCACTCAATTTTATCGATTTTTTTTTTCAGATACGATTTATTGAGTTATTTTAATGATAAGGCAAACTTGTGGATGGGAGTTTTGTTTGAGTGAACATGTAATAAATAAATGCTAAGCCAGAAATCCTTATAATAAAATATTAAGTGGAAAAAAATGTCATGGTGATTTGTCAACAGTAACTGTCAGCCTCAAAAAAGTTAAATATACTTATATAACTGTGAAATCTCCTCCAGGGTAGCAGGTCCAAATTCTCTTTGCTTTGCATTGCCCATGATGTGATTTACAGCATGATAAGAAGAAATAAATGGCTGCCTGAAGGCTATTTATAAGTTTACTGCCAAACTAATCTGCAATGCAATGAAACATTTTTGGCAGAAACTGTATTGTTCTTCTAAGTACAACCCAACATCATTATGATTTAAAACCATTTTTATGTAGAAAAGGTTAATCATCTGGTAGACCTTCCTGCCAGAAATGACAGAATGAAATAACTGTTGTAGGTTAATCAAGTGGTTTTCCCATGGAGGAAGTAAAAGTCAATAATTTAACACATTTGCTTATCCCAGGGTAAAATACCAGATATTTATAATCCAATTCATTTTGGTGCAAAATAAGAAAATTAACAAACAGAAATTACACTGCAGTCACTAGGGACCAACAAGATTGCAGCCTAGTAGATTAGCAAGCTGCCAAAAACATATCTGATTTTTGAAGCTTTATTATAAAACAATTTAATGGAGAACTAAAGCTTAGCTAAAGAAGTAGGCTAGAAATGTTGTACATTATGTTTTGGGCTTCTATACAAGCCCAAGGCAACCATAGCCCTTTAGCAGGAAAGATCTATGTCTCCAAAGATGCCCCAGTAGCTCCCATCTACTTCTCTGGTGATTCACTGCACATGCTCTGTAATGATGACAGTTACTGAACTTAGGGACCGACTCAAAATTTACAGTACATATAGAACTGAAATGTCACAATATAAGGCTGATTTAATACAGATAATTACTACACGGCAGCATAGAAACCAGTGCAACTTGCATGAGAATTTAATAATCAGTCCTGTAGGATCATCTTATATTACAGGTCAATTTAATTTTCTGCTTGATTATTTGTGACGACCCCTAAGCTTAGCTATTCAACGGCTGCTCAGACCCACTGAGCATATGAGTGTCGCAGACACTTTCCAAGATGGTGACCCTCTGTGACAAGTTTGAAGACCTGGATCATTACTGCTATTTTGAAGCTGAAACTTTAGGCCGGTGCAATTAATTCAGCATGTAAAATATGGAATTTTTAGCCATTAATTCTTAGGGTTCTCCTTTAAAAGGGAATAAGAAGATAGACTGGGTGGTAAGCAATAAATAGGGGCCTGGGTTCAGTGCATTGTGCTATAGAAGTTCTGCGTTAGAAGCAGCAAGTGGTGCATTATAACTGGCTACAGAATGACATGCACATATATTGATCCTATATTAAAATGTCCATTTGTGAAATGGAGTGTCACTGTATCAGTGCAGCACAACAAGGAGACTTGGCAGCACCATAGGACGTATAGATGGTTGTTGTTGGAGAGTGAATGAAGAGAAGGGCATGTATACTTCGCAATATACTTTCCTGAAGAGGTTGTTATTGAGAGAACATTGTGAAAATATAATCCAAGAGAGCTTTTAGATTGTAATCTGTTTTGAGCAAGGTCCTCTTTACCTCTTGTATGGGTATCGGTTACAGGCCCAGATTTGTGGGAAAGCCTGAAAGTCCTGGGCCTATGGCAACAAAATTAAGGGGCAGCATGCTGCCAATTACATTTTTCAGGAAGCTATTAGAAATTGGAGAGCAGGAGATTTCGCTGTTTAAATTACCCCCACGCAAAGTCCCCAAAAAAATGGAAGAGCACACGTGTGCAAACATACCTCCCAACAAGAGGGATAAAAAGTTGTGCCGTACTTAGTGCGGCAAATTTATGGCCATACCCATTTTATGGCCACACCCCCTAATTACCATGTCCGTTTTACAAAATCTGGCCAGCTATGAAGTCTTGAACACATTTCTCATACCTCTAGTGCAATGTTTAACGTGTTATAGCAGTTTTGCTAATGAAGGTGAATTGCCCTTTAAGATGCTAGTCTCAGTTCTCCCAAGAGACCTGCTTATCTTAAATAGTTACGATTGTAGCTTTGCTTATCTTAACTTGTTATAAAAACAAGTGCAGCTGCTGAGTGTTCTGGGCTCTCTGCCAAAAAGCAGGAGATCAAAGAGAAAGTTAGGACATTTCAGTAAGAAACCTGCGACTGTGTATGCGGAGTGGCGGTGGGATGCACTGTATAAGGGATATGTGGCCTTTGTGGCACTCAGCTGGCAAATTCGACCCTGATCAGTTGCCATTTTGCAATCTGTATGTTTTTGATGTAAACACTTATGTATTGTACAGAACTGTAGAATATGTTGGTGCTGAATAAATATGTAAAACTGGTAAACACATGAACAAGGAGGAGGACAGGCAGAAATGTATGTTAAAAGAAACCTTAAATCATCAGTGGCGACAATTTATTAATAATCCCCAGTGATCAAAAAAAGCAAACCCTCTGTACCCTGCCATGCCGTCTTTTATATTAAAAATTGACTGGTTTGGGGTACTTGTGTCTGTGACGTGACACCTGCCATCTTTCTTCATTTCCCAGTTAGTCCTTGTGTAAGTTTGGGGTGGATACTTGATAAGTATTCTTTGATTTACAGAATTGCTCTCCTGCATGTGCACATTGTCCATGGCAAATCAAGGAAGATAGTGATCTGACAAATAAATGCAACAAGTAAAGTCATTTTTACAGAAGAGGAGAACCAGCCAGATATTTATTTTTTTTGATCACTGAGGGTGGCTAACAAATAAGTACACTCCAGTGACCTAAAGGAGTTATTCACCTTTAAGTTAACTTTTAGTATGATTTAGAAAGTGATATTCTGAGACAATTTGCAATTGGTTTTCATTTTTCATTATTTATGTTTTTGTAGTTATTTAGCTTTTAATTCAGCAGTGCCCCTGCAATTTCAGCAGTCTAGTTTCTAGGGTCCAAATTACTCCAGCAACCATGCATTCATTTGAATAAGAGACTGGCGTATTATTAGTGAATGGTCTGAATAGTAATATGAACTATAAAAAGTCGCAATAACAACACATTTGTATCCTTACAGAGCATTTCTTTTTTAGATGGAGTTAGTGACCCCCATTTGAAAGCTGTAAAGAGCAAGAAGAAGAAGGCAAATTGAAAAGCTGCTTATAACTATAATATAATAATATACTTAACATTAACATAAAGGTAAAACCACTTTCATTTGTGAGCACAGCTGAAAGGGAAACCCATTACAGCATAAGTATTATTTCAATGGATATATGGCATATATTTGTGAATAAACCCCTCCTTAAAAATGATTCAGGATATTTTTAGAGCATACATTTGACAATGGTGACTGGTGTAGATTCCATAGTCATGCTAATAATAATTTGGTAATATCCATGCTAATTAACGAGATAAATTATGAGGACAGCAGTACCTGTATGTAGCTTTTTTAAAAAAAAAAAATAGTGGAAGTGTTGTGAAATAAACATTCCTCTTAATTTTATATAGAATAGTTATTTTTATTATTATTATTAGTAGTAGTGTTACAAGGTAGTAGGCTACAGTAAAGGGTGCATAAAGCCCTGCTAAATATAAAGAATGACCTAAGGTACTCATTTTATAGTGAAAAATATAGTTCAGCCTGTCATCAGGGTTGCCTTTCCTTGCATGATGATCTGCAGAACAGCACAAAACAGATGGACTGTAGTATTCAGATACCTGCTGTGTACCCTTATAATGATCATGCAGTGCCAGTTATCAAACAATGAACTAGATTGCAAGTGACAGTCGTGTCAGCATGAAATGTGAGTTCATTGCTATAAATAGATGAATGTTGTTTTTCCTCTCTTCTCTGCACAAGCACTTTCTCCTTTTCTCTTATATTGTCTGCATTTAAGTTTGTTTTCTTTCTGGATCTTGTATACCTATTTATACTTGCTTCCTTTAATCTGGGCATCTTCAATATTACTCCTCAATGAATTGCATCAGATGTACATATGTGCTATACTGACTACCTTTCAATAATACTAAGGAATAGTGATGGGCTTATTTGTCTTGCTTCGCCGGAAAATTTGCGATTTGAGGGTTTTTCGCCGCCAAAATGTGGCAATTTGCCGTGAATTCGTGCCTGCCGGATTTATTCGCCCATCAGTACTAAGGAATTTTTGGGAAAGTTATTGGAGAAAAGGTTATTCTGAATATCACACTTTGGAGACATTCCCCTCAAAATTCCTTGCCTTATGTGGTATTTAGTATTGAATTATCTTCTCGAAACAACGGGTTGGCTTGCAAGCTTTAATGAAATTCTTGTAATTATTTGTCTGTATATTTTCAGCAAGAAAAGACAGCAAGATATAGATACTTAATATATAAACATGGTAGTTCAACCTGCAGTGAGATTCTGGAAATTGCAGCTCAGCAACAGCTAAAGCTCTTCAGGTGTATATTGAAAATAACTAAGAATTGTTTCACGCTATATTATGGTATGTGCATTTGTATCTCTGTTCTCCCAATAGGATTCCTCTGCTTTCAAGTATCTTGCAACAGAACATAATTCATTCAAAGCATTCCCTTAACCCCAGTATGACCATATTCGGTACTGCAGCATGACATCAGTGTTGCAAGCCTCAAGACAACGCATGCATCCTTCACCTATTCCCATCTAGAGTATCTTGAAGAATAATTAAATGATTTTCACAGTTCAATACAATTTACTGCTCTCCACATTGACTGCACTTTGTTCAATTGTATTTCGTGCATCATCTATGCCAGGCTTCAGCAGTGCAGATCATCATCATAATCATTGAACGTTGAAATAAGATTTTTTTTTAGCAGGTTACATAAAGCTCACCTAAAGATGAATCTTTGTTTTTATTGATATTATGATGTATAACTTGGACTCTGAGAGTTCTTAATTCTGATAACATGCCAACTAGTAGCTCAGTGCAGTGGCATTGTGCAGGGTGGAGTGAAATTCCAAAAACAAAAACAAAAAAATTATCTTAAAAGGTTTTACTGTGATTAAAAAGAAGTGCGACTAATATATTGATTTAATTCAATGAGGCTTAAATGTCATGCTATTTGTTTAAGATCTAATCAACATCGGCATGTCTATTTCATTTCAACCATGCATAAATACATGAAATTATGTTTAAATATTGATAACAACATAATCAAGAATATTGTATTTAAGATTCCCGTTTTAACTTATCAAGTTGGATGTTATGGGAAAAAATATGATATTAGAAAAAAAAATGAATAACCAAAGCACATAGACATTTAGGCTATCCAAACACAAATTTAAAGTGGACCCACCTGCTTGTTTTAGCGAATACTAATGCTGAAAAATCAACATGTTACAGTGCACCTATTTGTGCTCATGCAGATAATTATTATAATGCCTATATTTTAGTAATAAATAGAAAGACCATTAATAACAAACACAAAGAACACTACACAACATTAGGTACCCTTAATCTGCGATAATCTTTAGTAAAGTGCAAAAGTTAATTTCAAAAGTTTAGCAATCCTGACCAACCTTTGTTTTGTTTTTTTTTTACACTTGGACCCCTTGAGATGTAGGGCTACCCACTTAATCATTATCACTAATCAGATAATACATTGCTACAATACTACAATACTGCAACATTTACTTACCTACTTTGGGCTTGTTGTGATCCAAAATCTGTTAGTTGACTTGCCAGTGAAACATACTATGTAGCACTCTCCTGATGTATTTTTACCAAATCAAACACAGCATGGTACCAAATAGGGATGTAGCGAACCGCCGACAATGTGTTCGCGAACACCGGCAAAAAATGCGAACAGTTCGCGAACAGTTCGCGAACTTCGAACATCCGAAAATCGTTCGATTCGAACGATCGAAGGATTTTAATCGTTCGATCGAACGATTTTCGTTCGAATCGAACGATCAAAGCCATTGGATCGAATGATTTCATTCAATCCAATGGCTTCGATCGTTCGATTTGAACGAAAATCGTTCGATTTTAGCGATCGAATGGTCGAATGGTCGAACGATTTTGACGCGAACGCCTATTGGCGAACGTCGCGCGACGTTCGCGAACTTGCGGCGGACGCGAACAGTCGAAGTTCGTGCGAACTAGTTCGCCGGCGAACAGTTCGCTACATCCCTAGTACCAAAACAAACATGTTCTTCCTGATATATAGTCAATAGTCTGTGTGAA
Organism: Xenopus petersii; assembly: GCA_038501925.1. Taxonomy (NCBI): domain Eukaryota; kingdom Metazoa; phylum Chordata; class Amphibia; order Anura; family Pipidae; genus Xenopus; species Xenopus petersii. Next base: position 104,060,234 of record CM076676.1, read on the forward strand.
GTGCCAAGAAAACATGGAGGGGGGTGCCAATTTAACAACATAGGCTTTAGCATGGTTTTTAAATATTCCCTGTCCCCAACAAACACTGGAACTTCTAGGGGCATATTTACTTAGCTTGAGTGAAGGAATAGAATAAAAAAAACTTTGAATTTCGAATGTTTTTTTTGGCTACTTTGAACATCGAATGGGCTACTTCGACTATGACTTTGAATCGAACGATTCAAACTAAAAATCGTTCGACTATTCAACCATTCGATAGTCGAAGTACTGTCTCTTTAAAAAAAAACTTCGACCCCCTAGTTCGCCACCTAAAACCTACCGAAGTCAATGTTAGCCTATGGGGAAGGTCCACATAGGCTTTGCAATCTTTTATTGGTCGAAGAAAAATCGTTCGATGGATGGATTAAAATCCTTCGAATCGAACAAACGAATTGCGGTAAATCCTTCGACTTCGATATTCGAAGTCGAAGGATTTAACTTCGACAGTCGAATATCGAGGGTCAATTAACCCTCGATATTCGACCATAAGTAAATCTGCCCCCTAGTGTAACACATAATTTGTATTATTTTTAGTCTGGGCACAATTAAACCAATGCATTCAGGACAAATATTATTGAAATCTATTGTCATATGACTTTATAAATAGTGATAGGAAAATCGGTGGCGTTTCACTTTGCCGAATAATTCACGAATCTCCCGTGAAACTGCACCGTTGTCTATTTTTTGATGCCAGCGTCCGTTTTTTTTAATGCTAGCGCACATTTGCCGTCAAAAATGTGCCGGTGTCCAAAAAACGGACGTCAGCGTCCATTTTTTTTGACGCCGGCAAATTTTTGCGCCCGTTTAGCAAATTTATTCGCTGGTGGCAAATCGTGGGGATTCGTGCCTGGCAAATAAATTCGCCCATCACTATTTATAAACAGTTTTTTTGTGCTTGACCAAATTGTCTCAGTGCCCACTTACTGCTGCTTGTCAGCTATATACTAAGAAATGAGCTGCCAAGGATATACACCCTCTTCTTGCATATGCTATTAAAATGAATTATGTGATAATTTACTCTGAATGATGTGCAAGTTAGGGGACAGTTAGTGGATTAGTAAAATAATACTGAATTAGTGGATTAGTAAAATAATACTGAATTCATGGTGGTGGTCACAGGCATCTGTAGTCTGAAACAGCAGAAAGTCAGTGTGCAAAAAAATTGTGGATTGCACACATTATTTTTACTTTTCACACTGCCACATTTAGACACTGGGCAAGATGGCCCCTGGGTGTTAACTCATAGCAGCTTATCAAGTTTTTTGGGTTCATTGTTTATGTTCCAGAATTTTATAGGTTAGAGCAGTATTGTAGGATGGTCATGCAGAAATGTTTAAAAGGCTTTCTTCTTTCGTAATGCTCCCTCCATTTTTTGTGAGAAATGAGAAGGAGGAACAAGATTTCCTACAGTGTGTTTGAATTTCTAACCGGTCATCCATCAAGTTTTAATAAACCCGCCGAGTATTAGAATAGTCTGGGAAGCTTTATGTTATTAAGAGAGATTAGTCTATATAAAACATCCATTGAGTAATCAGTCTGTCATATACCAGAGAACTTACCATGCAACGAAAGTGCGGTTGTTAATGGAATGAAAATTCACAAAAATTCAAAATAAAAAGGTACTTTACACATTATGATATTGTTTATTAGATAATTTGCATTACATTACATACCCTGCTCGATTGATAACATTTGCAATCTTTTTTTCCACTGGAATATGGTGCAATAAGATATACATACATTTAAAACATGAGCAAAGTAGCAATTGCTTGCACAAAGGAAAACCTGTTAAAATCCTACATACTTTATAACAAACAAGGGAAAGTTGTGCTCACCTCTTATTTTTAAAAAAAACATTAAGTGGGGGGGGGCAATGAGGTTGTGACCACAAAATTCACATAGACAAATACAAGAGGTCCACTCAACCCATAATCAATATATTAAGGACATTGAAACATTTTGCGCTTTAAGCTACTAAAAATGCCTTCCCCTTTGTTTGTTCATATATTGCAATATATTTAAGCTGGCCAACTATGTCAAAGTCATCCTCAGTGTGGCCAGTTCTACACTCAACTTGCATCTGATTCATTAAGAATTCTATCAATTTGGATAGGGTTGGTAATAAAGACATCCATATGAGCTATATACAAGCCATACTGTATATACCTACACTATTCAAATTGACCTAAGCGTAAACGTAACAAAGTTTCGCTAGGCAGAAAGACCAATATGAAATGCTCGAGCCGATGAATTAACACTCGCAAAACTTCACCAGCATTCAGCTACAGACACGTAGTGGCAATGAATTTCTGCAAAGTTGCGGCAGAACGTTTGCTGCCGAAAATTCGCCATTTAGTAAATCTGTCCCTTTGTGCTAAGGTTTCTTAATAAAAGAAGAAACAGAGAATGGGGTTCTGCTGCCTTACCATTCTGCAGAGGCAATTTGCAAGTCCATGTTGTATATTTAATAAAAATTAGATTCAACTTTGCGCAGATGCAACCAGTGGATTCACAAACAAAATGGGGATTCTGCCCCAGAAAGGAAATTTAAGAATATAACAGTATGCGCTTCCTATATTATATAATCTGGGAGATTATTTAATATAGGAAGCGCATACTGTTCTATTCATGTTGTATATTTATCAATAATACGAGTGAAGTTAGAGATCACCACAGTCTGCTAGAGTGAAATTCCGAAACTCTCCATTCATATCTATGGGATGAGTATTTATCAATGGGTGAAAGCGAAAGTTCATCCTTTGATGTGGTACTGAAATTCCTTTGATACTCTCCAATCCTTTACTACACTAACTAGCCTGGTGTAGTTCATTCATCCTTTGCTGTAAAATGCCAGCACCTGCCCATGATAAATCTATTGTTTCAACTTTCTAGTTTGACTGCCTTACAGATTCTCAACCTTGTCTCATCTCTGCATTTTCTGACCATTGGTTGTTCTTGAGTAAAACTTATCTGCATCATTTGTACTGATCTGGTCTTATCCTCTATGATAATTCAAACTGGAATCGTGATGCTAATTTTTCCATGTACGGTACACTAGCAAGAGTTTCTTTAAAGTGCATATTTTATATGTAAATGGAAATTATATGGCAATAGAAAGCCTTAGTGATGTTTAACAACCTTATATTTCAAATTGGGCTTTAAGTAAATATTCGATTCTGAATGAATTATTACATATTTACATATAAAATAAAGCCAATAGGATTGTTTTGATATCAATAAGGATTAATTGTATCTTAGTTCCGATCATGTAACAGGTGCTGTTTTATTATTATAAAGAACAAACTATTTGATTAAAATGAAGTCTATGGGAGATGGCATTCCCATAATGTGTAGAGCTTTCTGGATAGCAGTTTTCCAGATAACGTATGGTATACCTGTACATATAAATTTCCTTATACAAATTTCCTTATGGCCATTTAGCTTTGTCTGGGAAAAAATACAATTTGCTTTTTACAGCACATACAACACAAACCTTGTTATAAGTATTAATGTTGCAGTGTCACTTTCCCATTGTAAAGTCTGGTGTCTTTCTCTTCTTGTCTGTGGACCACAAGATGCTCTTTATCTGTGGATGGTTGAATAAAGATATAAAATAGATGCCTTTCCTGGAAGCAAAACCACTCATTCATGACTAATTATACTGAAATATGGTTATGACCTTGTAAATGTCTGCTACTTGCACTTTTACAATGGGATACAGCTAAAAGGTTGAAATTATACAGCATTTGTCTTATTTGCTTCAGAAATCTTATGGACATTAAGTATGCCTTTGATAAATCTACACTGTATGTGCAAGTGAGTTTGAAATGAACAACTTCAACATTTTTTTTTTGAACCAAAAAGGGTTCTCTTCAGCAGTCATGAGACATGTCAAGTTTTGTTGCAAAAATGACACCCATACTTAATGGGTGAAAAAAAATTTTGTCATGCAATTTGTTTTTTGTCACCCATAGACTTCAATGCATTTTGGCAAATTTTCACCATTTTGCAAATTTTTGGTGAAGATTCAGTCAGATTTGCCCATCATTACTTATTACCAGCTATTCACTTTATTGCCTGTAGCAAAGCATTTAGAGGAGAGTAGTCATCCACAGATTTGTAGTTATCTCCTTGTATGTCATTGCCCTAAGGTGTCATGTATATCACGGTTCTTCTCTTGTCTAGCCTTCCTATAACTATATCATTTCAATGGGCAGATATTGAAGCATGTTTGCATTGCAAAGAATGTTATCATTTCATTTACCTAAGTGTAGTTTTCTACATGTGGTATATTTTACAAAGCCCTATAGCTGAAAAAATCATGCAAACTCAGCTCCTTCTTAGAGTGCTATTGAGAAGGAAAAGAGGTGGCAGCCCCCAGATATGAGTCAGAATAGAGGAGGAAAGGAGATGGAAGCCACCATTCCCCTTCTAAAACCAGCAAGTACCAGTATTTAAATCTTTCTGGGTAGTGGGACTCTGGATGAGGGGTACCATACCTGTTCAGGTCTGGGTAAAAATTGAATCTCCAGAGCTGTCCCACCAACTAGAGGAACTAGACAGGGTTGCCCCCACTCCCATTATTTTTTCCCCTTGCAATTGAGTCACTGTCAATCCTAGCAAGCCAGTCCCTTGGTGTAACTGGCCTCAAAATCACTCTCCACATAGATTATATTCTCTTATTCCTGGGTGATTCTAACCAGTCTCTTAAAGATGCACTAAAAAAGTTGCAATATAGTTCTCACTGTAGGGCCCTAGGGACATTCTGTTGACTTAGAGGCCTCAATTGGCAAACACATTTTGATATTTAGGTAGAATGATATCTAGAGAAAGAAACCAGTAACTATGAAACTGGTAACCTTGATTCAATATCTGATCAATCTAAGTGCTGCTAACCCTTGGATACATCTGCCTCTGTAAGTGGGAGGGTAAGCTTTTCCAAAATGGTCTATCTGCTTATTCCCTCTATACAACTCTCTGGTATTTATTCTGTCTCAGCTTTTTAAATTGTTGAATTACAGGACTTCCAGCTGTACTGCTATACCAGCCTGCAATCTCAAGTTCATAACTGGTTAAACATATATGCAGATAACCAACTTACTGCACTACATGTTACTAGACATGGTTCTTTTGAATCTATACTCAAAATAGTGCCTATAGTATGGCTGACAATACTCCTGGTCTTCCACCAGAAATTGGGGCCAGCACAGAATATGGGGCTTAGTTAAGAAAATATTTGGGGAATCCTATCCGTCCCTCTTCACAACCCTATGGTGTAACTCTAACTTCTAGTACTTAAAGTACCTAGTGGATTTCCAGTTGGTGCAGAACCCAGAATGTGCCACTTGCAAGATCTCCTAGTGGATTATACTTTCCATTCACTTAACCAACTCAAAACCAAGCTTACTAGACAACTACACAGGACTTGTATCAATCAAGCATTTTGTCTATTGTTTTAAGCATTAAAGAAAATATAATATTTGTTTTTTCTTCAGATAAACAGGGCAAACCGGGGAAAATGAAGCTACTCCATGTTTGGTCTTTGTGAGGTAGATTATTAGATTAACTGTACACAAATTATCTCCCCTCAAAATGGACTCCTTCTAATAAAACAAAGCGTAAAGGGAGGAGGGGGGTTGTATATTGTTAATCTAATTATTGAACACACAAGGACCCAATATGGAGTAGCATCATCATCAACATTTATCAACATCTTAGTTTATAACAAAAGGGGAATAAATGGCGAATAACAAACAAGAGTTTACAGAGTACAATAGGAGAGTTTACAAACGAAAGGTTAGGGTACAATTGAGAAACTAGATTTAGGATCTACGATACAGCAATGATTGATTAATAAAGTTACATTGAATACGCTTTTTTAAACAGGTGGGTCTTTTGGATTGAAAAGTTTGAAAAGAAGGAGAAAGTCTGATAACTCAAGGCAGAGAGTTCCAGAGAAAAGCAGAGGCCCGAGAGAAGTCAATTAACTTGTCTGTCCTAAGACTTTTACATGATAAAATCATTATCAAACAACAAACATCACCCCTTAAGGCTCTATCATAAGAGTCATGCAGAGAATGTGAACTATCCTAAATGTCAAGGCTCAAATGCCAAGTTTATTCAACTTCTGGTCAAATGTCTTTTTCTATCCAAATAGTTAATATTGCCAGGGGTACACTCCAGGCAGTTGTGACTCTGGGAAAAGTGGATGACCTTATTCCTCCCTCCCGCGTTGTTCTTTTCTAATGTACTAAAAATTCAATTGCAACCATACTGATAATATTGTACTTTGAATATAACTCATGTGAAGTGTGATGTTTTTATTGTTGGCTGTTCTATATTCATATAGTTCAAAGATGGTTCTTTCCACTAGAAAGAAAAGAGAAAAAGTCACATGAGTAGAAGAATGTAAGATACTCATTAACATATTGTAAAATTACTTGAGTTTAATAGGTTTAATTTGTAAATACTGTATATTTATATTACAATTTAAAATACATATATATGTATTTATATAGGATCTATTATCTGAAACCCCTTATCCAGCTCCGAATAAGGGGATGGCCAATAAAACAGTACCTTGTTCTTGATTCCAGTTAAGATATAATGAATCTTTATTGGAGGCAAGCAATCCTATTGGGTTTATTTAATGTCTAAATTATTTTTTAGCAGATTCTAAGTTTGGAGATCCTAATTATGGAAAGACTCTTTATCCAGAAACCCCCAGGTCCCGAATATTCTGCATAACAGGTCCCATGCCTGTTATACATAAAGCTACATATTATTTCCTTATATAGGTGAATACTTCTAATTCTGTCTAAAGTATTCAAGTATAGGTAGTCCTTTAAGCATACTAGCAGAGCTCATATTTTAATAGAGGAAAAAAATTCTGTTTGTTTTTTAAGTGGTATACTGTTTAACATTATACTGACTTGACAAAGGATGAGTAAAATATACATATAATATATTAACAGCAATAGTATCAAAATCAGACTTGGCACTTGGCTGTGAAAGCTGTCATCATCATTGAATAGGCTGATATGCAGAATTTATTTTTATTTTCATATACTCCGAAGGTTGATTGCTTAAAATGATTCCATATGGCCTAAGGAAAACACTTGAGGTGACACATAACAAACACTTTCTTGATGTAAGTTCAGTTGTTAAAAAAAGCACAAATAATTCAAATTCCCATAACCTTCAGCTCAATGTAGAAAGAAAGACAGCTGGTGTTTATTAGGCTGGAATACGTTTCAGTTAACTTTATGGAATTATGCATGTTTCACAGTGTGCAGCAACAAAAAATTCATCATCTGGTATAGTTTTTAAGAAACATATTGAAGGAAACCTTAGAAGGAAAATGTAAAATTAGCAAATCAATATCCCTGCCTCTTACAGTCTTACAATGTCATTATTGCTTACTTAGCCACCTCTAATTATAAACCATATGTTGTAACCCTTTGTGCATAAACAATGTCTAAAAGAGCTGGAAAGGTAGCTAGAAATTTGGGGTGCATAGATGTTGTCACTACCTGTGGAGGAGTCAGCTCTTTGCTCAACATAATTACATAGTTAAGTTGGGTTTAAAAGGTCCATCAGGTTCAACCTCTCCCCAGGGCCCGGGCCAAGCTGCTGGAGTTCCCAAGGCAGGGTGCACGCATCACCCTGCCCCCGTTTATGTGTCTGAGAGAGATTGCTCCTGTGTCTCAGAGGCAAGAGCAGTCATCCAGTGTACTGTAGTTGGCTGCTCCTGTAGTTACCTGCAGCAGGCGTCAGAGGCAGGACAGCAGGACGTCCTCTTCACTTCAGGAGCTTGGAACTAGGGGTAGCCAGGAAGAAGAGGTAAGAGCTTGGCGTCCCTTCACCTTTGCACCCTAGGAACCTGCCTCTTCTACCTACCCCTAGTTCTGGCCCTGCCTCTCCATATGAACCCCAGTGCACATATAAACATATGCTTATACTGTATTGACCTATTTATACACTCACATATATGAACTATGTACCAATATCTATACTAATTATAGATTTTAGTGTCACGATAGCCTTTGATGTTATGCTAGTTCAAGAAACTATCTAAGCCACTCTTAAATTTCATTTACAGAATCAGCCATCACAACATCATCCAGCCGATCATTCCACAACCTCACTGTCCTCACTGTGAAGAACCACCTACACTGCTTTAAATGAAAGTTCTGTTCTTCTAGTTTAAAGGGGTGGCCCCTGGTGCAATGATCCTTTTTATTGGGAAAAACTGTCTATTATGCACTCTTATGTACAAAACAATGTCCCCTTTGCTAGCATTTTTTTTAGAGAAAACAACCCTCTGCACTCTCCAGCTCATTGATATCCTTCTTAAGGATCCCAAATCTGCACTGTATACTCAAGGAGAGGCCTTACCATAAAACTATAAAAATGCAAAATGGTCATCCCTTGAGTTTTTATACAATACAGTACTTTATTTGCTTTAGTAGCCATGGAATGCACTGCAGGAATTTTGCCAACTACAAAGATCCCCAGCTCCTTCTCAATTAAGGATACCTCAAAGCACCATTCAGTATATTACTTATATTTATATGACTTCGGTTTGTGTCATAGCTTTCCAATTTAGTTAAATCTCTCGCTGCAAAGTGGCAGCATGCTGCATGGAACTTATAGTTTTATACAATTTAATATCATCAAGCAAAAATAGAAACAGTACTTTCAATGCCCACCTTCAGGTCATTAATAAACAGATTAAAAAGGAAAGGACCAAGTACAGACCCCTGTGGCACTCCACTAACAACACTGCTGAGGCAGGCTGGGAATGGGATTCGTTTCTGAGTACCACATTATAGCAATTCCCAGTCTCTCTGCATCATGCCAGACCACAATGAATCCAGAATAATTAAGTAAAGGGGTTTGGCAATCACCAAGCTTTTTTAGTACTCAGGGATGACTACCATTTGTTCCTGAGCCTTTGTTTACCTTTACTTCAAGATTCTTTTGAATTTCCTCCTGAATGACCCATGCATCTGTAGTTATTTTACTAGACTTGGGTCTATTCAAATGAAAGCATTCATTAACCAGCTGGCAAAATGAGAACACCTGCTTGTTTAAAATGCTATTTTATATAAAAAACAGGGAGCAGGTTAAGTCATAACGCATTAGACAAGACACTGAAGCACTGGTTTCCAGAGAGGAAAATCCAGCATTGAATCAAAACAAGTTATTAAATGTTGTCTATTGATCTAAAACCAATTTAAACTTCTTGGACACTTTTACAGTAATCTAGTGATTGTCAGCATTGCCCAGCCATAAGTTTCTAGAAGATTGCCATTTGAAAAGTGCTAACAGAACACTGGCTGTCATGTAGATTTATTTCATTTGGCAGCACAGAGCCTGGCATTATGAGAGGGATCACAGAAATTAATGATGTGATTTGTTGACAAGTGTTCAGTTCTTGCACTGAATAAATGAGTTATTCAAAGCCACTGTAATGTACATGAATAAACTCTGGCAGGGGAGATAGCTTGAAAAAGCAACACAGGTACATTGTAAAGACATCTTAATAAAATGGGGCCCCTTCATTGTAGATAGAACTGGCAGAAGTAGGCAAATGCAAGTTTTACCATATTGTCCTTTGTAATCAAAACTGGATTTTTGCTAAGCATGTGGGTTATTGTGATATTTTGAGGGCTATGGGCAAAACACTAGAGATTAAACTAGTCAGCTAGATTTTTATTGTCTATACTATGTAGGGTTTCACAATGACAACAATTCATGGAGGGGCTACTACTTCCAAAGTACTCATGATAGATAATGCTAAAAACGGAAAAGATAATTTTATGATCATGGAAAAACGGTCACCAGGCTTTATTATTTCAGTTAAAACAAAGAAGATGTCTGCACTTAGCAGTTGTCTTGATTATGGGTGTTATTTATTTCCTTGTGTGATCACCAAAGTGAGTCTAACTCAAATTTGCATAATAAACACTCTGTATAATATGCACAGTGTGCAATATTAGTGACAATCATATGGAGGAAAATAAAGGCACGGATAACTTCATTCATAATTAATTTCAATGCATTTGCCAAAGTTTGAGCCTTTAGGCATCATTAATGTACAGCATACTGTACATGGGCTATGAAGTAGCTGAAAAGCTGCCAAGATGACAAAATGTGTAGCATAAAAAACATAAGATCTCAATTCGTACATGTTTAATAGTTGCACAAAACATTTCTATAGACAGAGGCATTAAAGGTACAGCTCAGTGTAAAAATAAAACTTTGTAAGTAGCCAGGCTGTGTGAAATAAAAACAACAATTTTAATAGAGCTAGTTAGCCAAAAACTTAATCTATAAAGGCTGGAATAAGCAGATATCTAATGTTATAGCCAGGACATTATTTCCTCCTTTGGAGCTCTAACCTCTTAGACAGTAGAGATGTCGCGAACTGTTCGCCGGCGAACTTGTTCGCGCGAACATCGGGTGTTCGCGCTCGCCGGAAGTTCGCGAACGTCGCGCGACGTTCGCCATTTTGGGTTCGCCATTGTTGGCGCTTTTTTTTGCCCTCTCACCCCAGACCAGCAGGTACATGGCAGCCAATCAGGAAGCTCTCCCTTGGACCACTCCCCTTCCCTATAAAAACCGAAGCCCTGCAGCTTTTTTTCACTCTGCCTGTGTGTGCTGAAGAGATAGTGTAGGGAGAGAGCTGCTGCCTGTTAGTGATTTCAGGGACAGTTGAAAGTTTGCTGGCTAGTAATCGTTTTGATACTGCTCTGTTATTGGAGGGACAGAAGTCTGCAGGGGTTTGAGGGACATTTAAGCTTAGGTAGCTTTGCTGGCTAGTAATCTACCTTCTACTGCAGTGCTCTGTATGTAGCTGCAGTGGGCAGCTGTCCTGCTTCTGATCTCATCTGCTGACTGCTGCAATAGCAATAGTCCTTGTAAGGACTGCTTTTATTTATTTTTTTGTTGTTTTACTACTACTACTACTACTACTACTACTACTACTACTACTACTATAAGAGCCCAGTGCTATTAGTCTAGCAGTGTTGGGGAGTGGGACTGGTGTGCTAATCTGCTGCTCCTAGTAGTTCAGCAGCACCAACTTTAATTTTTTTTTTTTAATATTCATTCTTTTTTTATTTAACTTTTTTTTTATTTTACTACCGCTGTAGTAGTGTATAAGTTGACCTTTTAGGCATTATTTGCCCTGTAGGCATTTTTTGCCCAGTGTGTTATTCAACCAACTGCTATCTAGCTGTGTGCCCGTGTTCACATTCTGTCTAAATATCCATAATATTACCGTCTCCAGAAAAAACACCGGAGTGACTTTTTTCAAGCAGCCATAATAAATTTTACGTAATCCGTATCCATCGCTGTAGTAGTGTATAAGTTGACCTTTTAGGCATTATTTGCCCTGTAGGCATTTTTTGCCCAGTGTGTTATTCAACCAACTGCTATCTAGCTGTGTGCCCGTGTTCACATTCTGTCTAAATATCCATAATATTACCGTCTCCAGAAAAAACACCGGAGTGACTTTTTTCAAGCAGCCATAATAAATTTTACGTAATCCGTATCCATCGCTGTAGTAGTGTATAAGTTGACCTTTTAGGCATTATTTGCCCTGTAGGCATTTTTTGCCCAGTGTGTTATTCAACCAACTGCTATCTAGCTGTGTGCCCGTGTTCACATTCTGTCTAAATATCCATAATATTACCGTCTCCAGAAAAAACACCGGAGTGACTTTTTTCAAGCAGCATTCTTATATTTTACGTAATCCGTATCCACCGCTGTGTATACGTTGACCTTGTAGGCATTATTTGCCCTGTAGGCATTATTTGCCCAGTGTGTTATTCAACCAACTGCTATCTAGCTGTGTGACCGTGTTCACATTCTGTCTAAATATCCATAATATTACCGTCTCCAGAAAAAACACCGGAGTGACTTTTTTTCAAGCAGCATTCTTATATTTTACGTAATCCGTATCCACCGCTGTGTATACGTTGACCTTGTAGGCATTATTTGCCCTGTAGGCATTTTTTGCCCAGTGTGTTATTCAACCAACTGCTATCTAGCTGTGTGACCGTGTTCACATTCTGTCTAAATATCCATAATATTACCGTCTCCAGAAAAAACACCGGAGTGACTTTTTTTCAAGCAGCATTCTTATATTTTACGTAATCCGTATCCACCGCTGTGTATACGTTGACCTTGTAGGCATTATTTGCCCTGTAGGCATTTTTTGCCCAGTGTGTTATTCAACCAACTGCTATCTAGCTGTGTGACCGTGTTCACATTCTGTCTAAATATCCATAATATTACCGTCTCCAGAAAAAACACCGGAGTGACTTTTTTTCAAGCAGCATTCTTATATTTTACGTAATCCGTATCCACCGCTGTGTATACGTTGACCTTGTAGGCATTATTTGCACAGTGTTTTCTTCAAACCGCCATCTAGCTGTGTGAGCTTGTTCACATTTTGTCTAAATATTGATAATATTATCGTCTCTAGAAAAACCACTTGAGTTACTTTTTTTCAAGCAGCATTCATATATTTTACGTAATCCGTATCCACCGCTGTAGTAGTGTATACGTTGATCTTGTAGGCATTATTTGCACACTGTTTTCTTCAAACAGCCATCTAGCTGTGTGTATTATCGTTTCCAGAAAAACCAACTGAGTTTTTGTTGTTGTTGTTTTTTTAAAAATAATGCCAGGCAAAGGCAGGCCGCCACGCAGAGGCCGTGCTAGGGGCCGTGCTGCTATGCAATCCTGTGGCCCTAGCAAATTGCCCAGTTTTAAAAAGCCAATGACCCTGAACTCCCAAAATGCTGAAGAGGTAGTTGACTGGCTTACACAGCACACCCCATCCTCTACCGTTTCTAACTTTACCACAACATCCTCCTCATCCTCCACTGCTATGGCCACCCCACGTAACACTTCCTCCACCACCGGTGCCCCATCTTCACTGGAGTCAGAGGAGTTATTTTCCCATGAGTTTCTTGAACTGAGTAATGCGCAACCATTATTGGCAGAAGAAGATGAAGGAGATGAGGACGTTACACCAGATTTAATTCTGGCAGAGAACACGACAGAGATGGACATAATGATGAGTGATGAGGAGGAGGAGGAGGTCCCCGCTGCTGCTTCCTTCTGTGATGTGTCAGAAGAAATTGATGCATCTGAGGAGAATGATGATGAGGAGATTGATGTTTTGTGGGTGCCTAGTAGAAGAGAGCAAGAGGAGGGTAGTTCAGATGGAGAGACGGAGAGTCAGAGAGGCAGTAGGAGAATAAGACTTAGAAGAAGCAGGGAGGCCAGCCCGCAGGGATCAGTAGGGCAACAACATGTATCGGCACCTGTGTTCAGCCGGCCAACGCACCCGCCATTGCCGCCAATGCCGCCAACTTCTACTGTTACCGCCAGATCGCAGACTTCCAAAAAGTCAGCAGTGTGGCATTTTTTTAATGTGTGTGCCTCTGACAAAAGCATTGTAATTTGCAATGAGTGCAGTCAGAAACTGAGCCTTGGTAAGCCCAACAGCCACATAGGTACAACTTCTATGCGAAGGCACATGAGCGGCAAGCACAAAGCACTTTGGGAGCAACACCTCAAAGGCAACAGGCAAACTAAAAGTCACACTCCTTCTGGTCCAGCATCTTACTGCTCTACCTCTGCTCTCCTTGACCCATCTGAACCACCCTCCACTCCGCCTTCCACCTTGACCACCTGTTCCCATTCCCAGTCATCTGCCACCAGCCAAGTTTCTGTGAAGGCCATGTTTGAGCGTAAGAAGCCAATGTCTGACTGTCACCCCCTTGCCCGGCGTCTGACAGCTGGCTTGTCTGCACTCTTAGCCCGCCAGCTTTTACCATACCAGCTGGTGGACTCTGAGGCCTTCCGCAAATTTGTAGCAATTGGGACACCGCAGTGGAAGGTACCCAGCCGCAATTTTTTTTCTAAAAAGGGAATACCACACCTGTACCAACATGTGCAGAGCCAAGTTACCGCATCTCTGTCACTTAGTGTTGGGCCAAAGGTCCATATGACTACTGACGCATGGTCCTCCAAGCATGGTCAGGGCAGGTATGTCACCTACACTGCCCACTGGGTGAACTTGGTAATGGCTGGGAATGGGAAGCAGGGAATGGGTAGCTCAACAACAACAACAGTGGAGTTGGTGTCACCGCCACGGATTGCACGCGGTTCTGCCACCACCTCTACTCCTCCATCGCTCTCTACCTCGTCTTCTTCCTCTTCTTCTTCTTACTCTGCTGCTGGGTCCTCCTTCTCCTCCTCCACACCTGTGCACCCCCAGCTCCCCCTAGGCTATTCGACGTGCCAGGTACGCCGTTGTCACGCTGTCTTGGGGATGACGTGCCTGGAAAGCAAAAACCATACCGGATCTGTACTCCTGTCATCTCTGCAGTCACAGGCCGATCGGTGGCTGACCCCACACCAACTGCAGATCGGAAAAGTGGTGTGTGACAATGGAAGCAATCTGTTGGCAGCGTTGAGACTGGGAAATTTAACACATGTGCCCTGCATGGCACATGTGTTAAATTTAATAGTCCAACGTTTTGTCTCCAAGTACCCAGGATTCCAGGACGTTCTCACCCAGTCCAGAAAGGTGTCGGCCCATTTCAGACGTTCCTACACAGCCATGGCACGCCTTGCTGACATTCAGCAGCGCTACAACATGCCAGTCAGGCGTTTGATTTCTGACAGCCAGACTCGCTGGAATTCAACGCTCCTTATGTTGGAACGTCTGCTGCAACAACAAAGGGCCGTCAACGAGTACCTTTTTGAACTGGGTGGTAGGACTGGATCTGCAGAGCTGGGGATTTTTTTCCCCCGTTACTGGGTGCTTATGCGCGATGCCTGCAGGCTCATGCGACCTTTTGAAGAGGTGACAAATATGGTCAGTCGCACCGAAGGCACCATCAGCGACCTAATACCCTTCGCTTTCTTCCTGGAGCGTGCCGTGCGACGAGTGACAGATGAGGCTGTAGACCAGCGTGACGAGGAGCTGGAAGCGCACGATTTATGGTCGCAATCACCAGAACGAACCCAGGCACCTGCTGCAACGCAGGGAGAGGTGCCAGAAGTGGAGTCAGAGGAGGAAGGTGGCTTTGTGGAGGAGGAGGAGGAGGACCAACAGGAGCAGGCTTCCCAGGGGGCTAGTGGTGACCTTTTGGGGACCCCTGGTCTTGTACGTGGCTGGGGGGAGGAGACCGTGGATGATGCAGTCCTTGATAATGAGGAAGCGGAGATGGATAGCTCTGCATCCAACCTTGTGAGAATGGGGTCTTTCATGCTGGCATGCCTGTTGAAGGACCCCCGTATCAAGAGGCTTAAGGAGAAGGACCTGTACTGGGTCGCAACGCTACTAGACCCTCGGTACAAGCATAAAGTGTCAGAAATGTTACCAACATACCACAAGTCCGAAAAGATGCGGCATTTACAAACCAGCCTGCAAAACATGTTGTACAATGCTTTTAAGGGTGATGTCACTTCAGGAACTCATCAACATTCCAGGGGCAGAGGTGCCAGTAATCCTGCCACGAGCACACCTGCAAGGACAAAGCCCTTTGGCCGGTCTGTAACGTCAGACATGCAAATGTTTTTCTGTCCAAGGCAGCGCCACAACCCTTCGGGATCCACCCTCAAAGAACGCCTCGACCGGCAGGTAGCGGACTACCTGGCATTAACTGCAGATATCGACACTCTGAGGAGCGATGAACCCCTGGACTACTGGGTGCGCAGGCTTGATCTGTGGCCAGAGCTGTCACAATTTGCCATGAACCTCTTGTCTTGCCCAGCCTCAAGTGTGCTCTCAGAAAGGACCTTCAGTGCAGCAGGAGGGATTGTAACTGAGAAGAGAACTCGCCTAGGTCACAAAAGTGTCGATTACCTGACCTTTATTAAAATGAATGAGGGGTGGATCTCGGAGGGTTACTGCACGCCGGAAGACTTGTTCTGACTTCTATGCAGCTGTCCTTCTCTTCAAGCCTCATGACTCCACACACAGCTGTCCTTTAGCGTCCTCCTCCCTCCGCCACCGTTACAAACTAGGGTGCAAACCCTACTGGTTTAATTTTTTCTGGCCTCTGTGCTTCAGTGGCTGCAACCAAAAAAACTGGGCAAACAATGTCTACAAGGTCAACGTATGGCGAAAAATGACTATTTTCAGCATTTATATGGCATATTTTTTCTGGCAACTGTGCTTCAGTGGCTGCGTCCAAAAAAATGCATATTTTCTGCATTTATATGGCATAATTTTTCTGGCCTCTGTGCTTCAGTGGCTGCAACCAAAAAAATGCATATTTTCTGCATTTATATGGCATAATTTTTCTGGCCTCTGTGCTTCAGTGGCTGCAACCAAAAAAATGCATATTTTCTGCATTTATATGGCATAATTTTTCTGGCCTCTGTGCTTCAGTGGCTGCAACCAAAAAAATTTATATTTTCAGCATTTATATGGCATAATTTTTCTGGCAACTGTGCTTCAGTGGCTGCGACCAAAAAAATGACTATTTTCAGCATTTCTATGGCATATTTTTTCTGGCCTCTGTGCTTGAGTGGCTGCGGCCAAAAAAACTGGGCAAACAATGCCTACAAGGTCAACGTCGTTGACCTTGTAGGCATTGTTTGCCCAGTTTTTTTGGCCGCAGCCACTCAAGCACAGAGGCCAGAAAAAATATGCCATAGAAATGCTGAAAATATGCATTTTTTGCCATACCTTGACTCAACGTATATGGCAAAAAATGACTATTTTCAGCATTTATATGGCATATTTTTTCTGGCAACTGTGCTTCAGTGGCTGCGACCAAGAAAACTGGGCAAACAATGCCTACAAGGTCAACGTATGGCAAAAAATGACTATTTTCAGCATTTATATGGCATATTTTTTCTGGCCTCTGTGCTTCAGTGGCTGCAACCAAAAAAATTTATATTTTCAGCATTTATATGGCATAATTTTTCTGGCCTCTGTGCTTCAGTGGCTGCAACCAAAAAAATTTATATTTTCAGCATTTATATGGCATATTTTTTCTGGCAACTGTGCTTCAGTGGCTGCGTCCAAAAAAACTGGGCAAACAATGTCTACAAGGTCAACGTATGGCGAAAAATGACTATTTTCTGCATTTATATGGCATAATTTTTCTGGCCTCTGTGCTTCAGTGGCTGCAACCAAAAAAATTTATATTTTCAGCATTTTTGAATCAGGCTCCTGTTTTGAATCAGGCTGCTGACAGGTTTAAAGCAACTTAAAGCAAACAAATCATCTGAAAAGGATAAGTATTTCTTAACTGCTTTTTTATATTAAGGTTTATATTTAACTACTGTGGTTTAATTTTTTTTTAAAAGGTTTTTTTTTTTTTTTTTCTGTCTTGGGTGCTAAACAACAAAGTTTGGTGTGCTAGTGTGCTTACAGCAAGTTTGTCACAACCTGCTTTACTTTGCAGTTTTCCCTCCGTTTGAGGGGGTGGGGTTTGATTAGTTGCACCTGAACAGACTGTATAAATAGAACCCCTGGGACTCCAGTGGAGCTTGCTCTAGTGTTAGCTTCTCTTAAGTGTTTGCTCGTTAAGTGGGGGTTCTGTAAGTGGAGTTACAAACACCGGAGTTAAGTGGGGGATCTGTAAGTGGAGTTACAAACACCGGAGTTAAGTGGGGGATCTGTAAGTGGAGTTACAAACACCGGAGTTAAGTGGGGGTTCTGTAAGTGGAGTTACAAACACCGGAGTTTAAAACTAAAGGAGGTTCAAACTAGGTCAAAAGTTTTGTTCTAAACCCTCATTTTTATTTTATATATTTATTTATATTTTTTCCTGTTTTGATCTGTAACTGGGATAATGAGTGCTAGCAAGATTGAAGGTCTGACTCAGTGCACAGTCTGCCATATGTATGCAGATTTGGAACAAGAGATCCAAAATGCTTACCTCTGTGGTGGTTGTGAGCAAATTGCCACTTTGGAGGCTCAAGTTAGAGCACTAGAGCAACAAATTGCAACACTGCGGTCAATTGACAATCTTGAAAGGAGTCTTTTGCTCACTGAGCAGGACCTAGCGGGGTCAGATAGTTTGGGGGGAACAGAACAGCAGCAGGATGTTGAGGCAGCTAGCTGGGTGACAGTTAGAAAATCTAAGGTGGGCAAAAGGAAAATGGAGGCTGATCCGGAGATTATACATCGCAACAAATTTGCCAGATTGTGTGAAGATGATGGGAGTATGAACTCTGGATTGGCAATTCTAGATGGGGCTGATCTCTCTAACAGCCGGGAGACCAGTTTCTCTAGTAGTGGTGGGGGGGAGAGTAGAGTCAGGCCTAAGCAGATTGTGGTTGTAGGGGACTCAATTATTAGGAAAGTGGATAGGGTAATTTGTCGTCCGGATCGCTACAACCGAACAGTTTGCTGTCTACCTGGTGCCAGGGTTCGGCATGTGGTTGATCGGATGGACAAATTATTGGGTGGGGCTGGGCACGACCCAGCTGTCTTAGTACATATCGGTACTAATGACAAAATAAATGGTAGATGGAAGACCTTAAAGAATGATTTCAGGGATCTAGGCTCTAAGATCAAGGAAAGGTCTTCCAATGTAATCTTTTCTGAAATTTTGCCTGTGCCACGTGCAAGTTTAGGAAAACAGCGGGAGCTTAGGGAGCTTAATGCGTGGCTAAAGTCTTGGTGCAGGAAGGAAGGGTTTGGGTTCATAGAGCACTGGGCTGACTTTTCGTTGGGGTACAACTTATACAGCCGTGACGGTTTGCACCTCAATGGAAGGGGGTCCGCGGTGCTAGGGGAAAGAATGGCTAAGAGGTTGGAGGAGTGTTTAAACTAGGCAAGGGGGGGGTGGGTGAGAGAAAGGATTATGGGGAAGCTAGTGTAGACGGGGCAGTGGGGTTAGTAAGGGGTCATGGGGGAGGAGTGAGGGGGGCATACAGTTTACCAGCTAAGGAGGTCCCTCTGTTACAAGGAAAACAGAATAATACTAACTTAACGTATAATTCTTTACCAAGTAATGCACATTTCAAAAGTATAAGTAATAACCTCCGCTGTATGCTGGCAAATGCACGGAGTTTGTCAGGTAAAATGGGAGACCTAGAATTAATTGCATGCTCTAAAAATTATGATATAATTGGTATCACTGAGACCTGGTGGGATGAAACATGTGACTGGATTGTGAATTTAAATGGTTACACCCTTTTTAGGAGGGATAGAGGGATTAAAAAGGGTGGAGGAGTGTGTTTGTATGTAAAGCCTGAATTAAAGCCATGCGCTAAAGAAATAAAAATAGCTGGCACTGGTGAGGGTGTAGAATCACTCTGGGTAGAGATTTCGACTGGGCAAAAGGTATCAAAAAGAATTATCATTGGTGTATGCTATAAACCACCTCGTATAAGTGTCGAGTATGAAGCCGAGCTACTCTTGCAGATACAAGCGGCTTCACAGCTGGGTCAAGTTGTTGCTATGGGTGACTTCAATTATCCAGACATTGACTGGGGTAATGGGGTTGCTAAGACAGAAAAAGCTAGTAGGTTTGTAAATATGCTGAATGACAACTTTTTATTCCAGCTCGTTCAAGAACCTACTAGGAATAACTCTTTTTTGGACCTTGTAATAACTAACAATACTGAACTCATCTCTAACATTTGTGTGGGTGAGCATTTAGGGAATAGTGATCATAACATGGTCTCCTTTGAGATTCTGTTGCAGAAGCAATTCTATAAGGGAGTAACTAAAACACTAAATTTCAGACGTGCAAACTTTGACAGTATAAGGGCATCTCTGCAACATATTAAGTGGGAAATGCTTTTCACAGGGTTAAACACAGAACAAAAATGGGAAGTCTTTAAAATGCTGCTTAATAAATATACTTGTCAGTATATTCCACTTGTAAGCAAGGAACGTTGTTGCAAAGCAAAACCTTTTTGGTTCAATAGAAGCGTTGGTGTTGAGGTGGGTAAGAAAAGACGTGCTTTTAAAACTTTCAAGTTAGCTGGTACAGCCGAATCATTTATAAGGTACAAGGAGGCCAATAAATCATGCAAAGAAGCTATAAGGCAAGCTAAAATTGCTATAGAAAAGGATATTGCAGTAAGCAGTAAAAAAAATCCAAAATTATTTTTTAAATATGTTAATAGTAAAAAAATGAAGCAGGAAGGGGTGGGTCCCTTACTATCAGAGGGGGGTCAGCTGGTTGATGAAAACAAAGTAAAAGCGCAGATTCTGAATTCATATTTTTCATCTGTCTACACAAATGAGGAATCAGTAAGTGAAGGTTTCCTTCTTAACACTCCCAATTATAGTAATACAACTAATGATGCATGGTTCACACATGATGAAATTCAAAAGAGACTAGAACATGTTAAGATTAACAAAGGTCCAGGGCCAGATGGTATTCATCCCAGGGTAATTAGCGAGCTTAGCTCTGTGATTGCCAAACCTCTTTACTTAATTTTTCAGGATTCATTGAGATCTGGCATAGTGCCGAGAGACTGGCGAATTGCTAATGTGGTGCCTCTATTCAAAAAAGGATCCCGTTCTCAGCCTCAAAACTATAGGCCAGTTAGTCTGACGTCAGTGGTAGGAAAGCTTTTCGAAGGGTTAATAAAGGATAAGATACTGGACTTCATAGCAAATCATAATACTATGAGTTTGTGCCAGCATGGTTTTATGCGTAATAGATCTTGCCAGACTAACTTAATTTCTTTTTATGAGAATGTAAGTAGACACCTCGATTCTGGGATGGCAGTGGATGTGATTTACTTAGATTTTGCTAAAGCATTTGATACAGTGCCACACAAAAGGTTACTGGTTAAATTAAGGAATGTTGGCCTGGAACATAGTATTTGTACTTGGATAGAGAACTGGCTAAAAGATAGACTACAAAGAGTGGTGGTAAATGGAACATTTTCTAATTGGACCAATGTTGTTAGTGGAGTACCGCAGGGCTCTGTACTAGGTCCCTTGCTTTTCAACTTGTTTATTAATGACCTGGAGGTGGGCATTGAAAGTACTGTTTCTATTTTTGCAGATGATACTAAATTGTGCAGAACTATAGGTTCCATGCAGGATGCTGCCACTTTGCAGAGTGATTTGTCTAAACTGGAAAACTGGGCAGAAAACTGGAAAATGAGGTTCAATGTTGATAAATGCAAGGTTATGCACTTTGGCAAAAATAATATAAATGCAAGTTATACACTAAATGGCAGTGTATTGGGAGTTTCCTTAAATGAGAAGGATCTAGGGGTCTTTGTAGATAACACGTTGTCTAATTCTGGGCAGTGTCATTCTGTGGCTACTAAAGCAAATAAAGTTCTGTCTTGCATAAAAAAGGGCATTAACTCAAGGGATGAAAACATAATTATGCCTCTTTATAGGTCCCTGGTAAGGCCTCATCTGGAGTATGCAGTGCAGTTTTGGAATCCAGTCCTTAAGAGGGATATAAATGAGCTGGAGAGAGTGCAGAGACGTGCAACTAAATTGGTTACAGGGACGGAAGACTTAAATTATGAGGGTAGACTGTCAAGGTTGGGGTTGTTTTCTCTGGAAAAAAGGCGCTTGCGAGGGGACATGATTACACTTTACAAGTACATTAGAGGACATTATAGACAAATGGCAGGGGACCTTTTTACCCATAAAGTGGATCACCGTACCAGAGGCCACCCGTTTAGACTAGAAGAAAAGAACTTTCATTTGAAGCAACGTAGGGGGTTCTTCACAGTCAGGACAGTGAGGTTGTGGAATGCACTGCCGGGTGATGTTGTGATGGCTGATTCAGTTAATGCCTTTAAGAATGGCTTGGATGATTTTTTGGACAGACATAATATCAAAGGCTATTGTGATACTAAGCTCTATAGTTAGTATGGGTATATAGAATTTAATTAAAAGTAGAGGGGTGTATGTATGGATGATGGGTTTTCATTTGGAGGGGTTGAACTTGATGGACTTTGTCTTTTTTCAACCCAATTTAACTATGTAACTATGTAACTATGTAACTTATATGGCATATTTTTTCTGGCAACTGTGCTTCAGTGGCTGCGTCCAAAAAAACTGGGCAAACAATGTCTACAAGGTCAACGTATGGCGAAAAATGACTATTTTCAGCATTTATATGGCATATTTTTTCTGGCAACTGTGCTTCAGTGGCTGCGTCCAAAAAAACTGGGCAAACAATGCCTACAAGGTCAACGTATGGCAGTTGTTTAAAGAGAACAGTAGATTACTAGCCAGCAAAGCTACCTAAGCTAAAATGTCCCTCAAATCCCTGCAGACTTCTGTCCCTCCAATACAGAGCAGTATCACGCAGATTACTAGCCAGCAAACTTACTATCATCTGTCCCTGAAATCACTAACAGCTCTCCCCCTACACTATCTCTTCCAAGCACACACAGGCAGATTTTTCAGATACATTTTTGCCCTTGATCCCCCTCTGGCATGCCACTGTCCAGGTCGTTGCACCCTTTAAACAACTTTAAAATCATTTTTCTGGCCAGAAATGTCTTTTGTAGATGTTAAAGTTCGCCTTCCCATTGAAGTCTATGGGGTTCGCGAACCGTTCGCGAACCGCTCGCAATTTTGCGCAAGTTCGCGAATATGTTCGCGAACTTTTTTTCCGACGTTCGCTACATCCCTATTAGACAGTGACTTGAAAGGGGGCAACATGAGACATAACTGTTCATTTAATTTGGTTGTGATGCTTTGCACATACTGTAGGTCAGATTCAAAAGCAAAAGTTATGCCCCATATGGCACCCTTCAAGTCACTGATTGGTTACTGGTAAGAGCAGTAAAGGAGGAAATTGGGTTCTGACTATTATTTTAGACATCCGTTCACTTCAGCCTTAATGGATTACATTTTTGGCTAACTAACTATATTAGAAACTTTTTTTCTTTAACACATCCTATCAATTTACCCAGCTTAATTTTTACACTGAAGTGTTCCTTTAAAGCCACATTTCTATAGTCTGTCTGCTCTATGAATCTAAGCTAGTCTGGCACTGATATCCAGTTGAAAGTGTAGTGGATAAGCTTCCAGAAGTCTATTAAAAATATATAAAAAGACAAACATCAAAACCCTTTGTATATGCAGAATCTAACTAGTTTGTAATTAATTCAAGTCCTCCATATAGCTGTATACTGTAGATATCTGTTTTTCTTTTGCTCTCTTCTCTTGTTAATTTATAGAACGTTCCTATATTTCAAAACATAGACCCAATTGTAATGGTAAGTCAGTATGTTCCCAAATAACTTGGTTCTTTGACTACCTAATTAGAACTATAGCTTATTATCTTAATTGTCCACTCTGTTAAGTGTGCATGTATTTTTTATAACATGAAAATGAATACTTGTAATACCTTGTTGATGATTGTCAGGGAAATATATGTTTGTGTACAGCTGAAATGTTTGCATGTGTCTACAATAAAAATACACTTTAGTTAATAGAACACTTTGCTCTCTGTCTTTGCAAACCTTTTGGATACCCTAAAACCTTGCTTTTTTTGTTGGGTAAAAAACCTGCTCTGCGAAAAGCTACGGTGTTCAGGACAGGAGTTTAGGAACTCTTATGTGGTTTTAGTACCTGAATTCTTAAATCGCCCCCTTAGTCTGTACCACTTTTTCATGAAGGGACTCTGGGATTTTTTTTTAATTTTAACTACTGTAACCTGATGGAAAGTAATTTAAGTATTTTTATCACCCTCTCTGTTTACAATACAAAGGAAAATATATCTTGTAAACAAATGGTTTTCAAACTGTTTGTGCGGGGAAAGCAGTGTAATATTTCAAATACGTTTCCATTTACTCTAAGGCTGTACCTGTATGAAGTGTGAAGGTTAACTATATTATCAAAACTATCCAGACATCTGCATCTAACTCCAACACCAAAGTTATTAATAGGAAGCTGTTCCACCCTTTGCTGTGGAACATTTTTCGAAATGTATTAAACCCCGAGGACGGAAAAGTATGAATCTGAAAATCCGGCATCTCAGACCTGTCGAGGTTGCATATAAGTCAATGGGAGAAGTTTTGATGTGCGCTGGGTTTCATGCAATACCCCAAGGTTTTCTGAGTTTTCAGGTAAAAATTCCGAAAAAAATCAGATGAAAAATCTAAAAAAAAGTGAAAATCAGATTTTTTCTCGCAAAGCAATTTTCAGGAAAATGTAATAATAAATAAACATAAAAAACCTGAGCGGATTTGAGTGAGTTTGTAGCAGAAAATATTGAGATAAATTTGGACTTTGATAAATAACCCCCTTAGACTGTAATTTTTTTTTCCCTTCAGCCACTAGTGTAATAATGATGTTGGGCACTGATGTTGGTTTATCAGGCCTGGTTCACAGTGACATTCTAATTCTCTTTTGTCAGGGCTGTATGCAGGACAGCCATATTATTTTACTCCCACCTCAGCAAACAAATTCTGTGCACACTTTAATTTGTACATTTGGTCATTGTCAGGCTGAATCAGGAAAGGTCCTTCCTCAGCCTGTTTCCAAAAAGCAGAAATCATAAAAATATTAATAATACATATAATTGTGCACTGTAGCATTAGTGTTTCTTACAATGGTACCACCCCTTGCCCATACAATAAAAAAATATCTCCTGCACCATTCTTTTGAGTTAGCATCACACACTGCCAACCCCAGTTTGTCAGACTACCAGATGAGAAAACCTGATTAATAACCTTTACACTACTCAACCTGATGCATGGTATTGCACAGAAATAATTTGTAATTATGTATATGGCTCTAGAATGATTGCAGTGACAACCTTACTGCATTAACAGTCAGATCTTTAATAATTAATGTATTGTAGGGCTGACTCAAATGATTGGCAATACAACTGAGATTTACATTAGCTGGACCAATTTGAATCACTCGGTTCTGTGAGGCCTCAGTTCTACTTAAATTGTATTGTTCAAAAAATCTTTCAACTTCTACTTGTCTTACTAGAGTAAAACATCCTCCAATTCAGTCTTGTTAATGCCAGTTCATATTACAATTTTGCTATACATAGCTGAAATATATGGATTCAATTTATTCAACTGATTTCAAGCAACTGATGAAATGTGTCAAGAGATGGAGATATTGTTTGCAGAAGTAGTGGAAGTATTTTTTTGTGTTAGTTAATTTATTAATATTCTTTTGACAGAATATTATGACTTTTGGAATGTACATTCCATTACCAACAGTCACACACTGCAATGTGTTTTCCTGATTTTTTTAGCAAATGACCATCCAATTTTAAATTATCCAATAAGTGAACTCTGCTTATGAGCACCTTACCCTTCTGATATTGTTGCGCAGACTTCATAAATACTTAAAGGCACATCTTGGTTTGATATTGTGTCTGATGTTTCAAAAAATACAAAATACAGTCTACATGAATAGCTGTAAAGTATCAGTTTAGGAAGTTCATTTAAGTTCATCTAACACTGATGAATGCTGATGATTGAAGGGCTTGGGTTGCTTTAAAAATTGCAGGTGTGGATAGTGGTGTAACTAGATGTTGCAGGCCCCATAGCAAATTGGTTTTAGGGCCCCTAACATATCCAGAGACTGTCCTTTTTTACCAATATATGTTGAAATTACTCATAAATTAGGGCCTCATTTGGCTATACCTCTATACTTCTGGTCTGTTTCCTATGTAGTTATGCCCCTGGATATGGAAAATATGCATTAAAGTAGTATACAAGTACTTCATTTCTAGTATTTTATATAAAGGCCTGGGGAAAAATGTTCCTAGGTGAAAAACTGATTAAACCTTAGCTGCTAAGGGAACACTTGCCCATTCATTCCCATGTTTGTCTAAGGGGAATATATAGAGGTCAGTGTATAATGAAATTCCTGCTGTAGGTTTTGCCATGCTTTTACAAAGACGTATCCAAGTCTGTTTACAGAGCAGTTGTCTGTGTCTTGTTCTTATACAATCTTGGGCATCATACAAATCCCTTCTGCTATAAAGGGTTAGCTAAAAATGATCAGGCAACGAAAGATATGGAATTCACACTCCAGCAATCTAGTCTATTGCGAATAAATAATGCATTACTGGTGAAGGGACAATAGTTCTAATACAATGAGATATGGTCTGGAACATAAAAGAAAGCCTATGATTAAGGGTGGCGAAGCCAAAACATGCAAGCCATTGGCCTGGGGTCGCCTGTTTTTAAATGGACTAAATAAATTATAAATATTTTTATGGAGCAAAAAGTTGCTGCTTTAACCTCTTTCTCTATGTTGAGGATCTACAGCTCAGAACACTGGGTAGTGTGCGCCCATTTGTAAATAGAGCAAAATTGTCCATAGATTAGAGCTGGGTATGGTTGCTTTGAATTGTATGGCTCTTAAAGCCAAATGACCACTGGTATGGTGAAAAACAGTTACTTAGTGATTTGTCCAAAGCCACAGCAAGACGCTGCAAATTAATTCACCAAAATAAAGTATTAACCAAGTGTTCCCAAATCACCACAATAAAAGCTATGACAACTGTTGGGGATTTTTTCAGTTACATAGTTAACTATGTAACTATGTAACTGAAAAAATCCCCATCAGTTACAAACAATATAGTGCATTAAAGAAACTATTATATAATGAATCCTTATGACAATTAACAGTCTACTTTCATTCAAATCCCGTAGACAGAATTGAATACAATAATTAGTCAGAAAGGAGGACAGGAATAAAATAAAACCCCAGGCTCTTGTTGCTTGCATTTGCTGAAGTTAGTTAGCTATTGAGTACTGTGACATTGATTTAAACAGAAATTCTGCAATTTCTTGATGTACACTGCAAATGTTTTTGTTTAATAAAATATTATTTTTGCTTTCTTTCTTTTCAATTATGTTTATTGGCATTTTTTAATAAACAAAACAAATAAAAGCAGGAAATTATTAGCTCATCAAGTATTTTTGCTAAGAACTTCTGGTGTCATCAATTAGGTATATGTGCACCATCTATATTTTACACATCCTAGAATGTAACGTAATGGCCAACCTGAGCGCTAAGGGATGAGATTATAGTTATTCAAATATTCATTATTATTCAAATATCTATTACAAGGTTTCTCAGTAAATATGAATTCATGATACTTAATTTAGGTCAATATAATAGAATGTATAACATTTGGCTTAACTTATATGCAACCAATATGCAGGCAGCAGTTACCAACTGGCCTTTACCTTCCTTGGGCTGTGTATTCTCTAAATTTATGTTGGATTTACTGCAGATTGAATTGTTACTATCTATAAACCAATTACATTTCTTTCCATAATCAGTGCCCTGCCTGTATTAGATTCCTGTATTAGATATCTCTGTAATATAATTTTCTTTAAGTAGACACATCTGAGTTTTCAGTATTTATACCCTTGAATCTTTTTTTTCTGGACTTTAGGAAATATTTGTAATCCACACAGGTCTATGACGATTCAGAGTTTCACAGTGTAACGGAGAAGAAGGAATTAAATAAAATCTGATGACAAAAAATACAGCATGCTCCTACTATTATACCAACAATGACCATTTCCATTTAAATTAAATAATTTGTCAAATACTGTTGTTATCATCTAACCTCATTATATTTATATAATGGGTTGAAATGTAACACCCAGTTAATTAATACTACACTAGCCCCCATAATTTGCATGTAATATAAAATCTGATAGATCCATAAATTGCAATATATATATATATATATAGGCATATTTTTTTGCTGTTGGACAATTAGATAACTTAAAATAAGATTTGAGGTCAAGATATATATGCATTTAAAGCTAATCAATTAAAAGTGTCCCCGGGCATTTCAAGGAAATGAATAATGAAATGAAAATTGCATTAAAAGTAAAAGGAATTGATTTATTTTACTGATTGTGGGTGGATGGGTAGGATAATACAGTTAAGGGGGGAATTCAGGAAGTACAGCCAACATGAATAGCACACATTGTGTATGATATAATAGGATTTTGTCAATCCCATATGAAGGAAGGTTTCCTGCTACATGCTTCATTGTTTCCCTGATATCTTTATTAAGGCTGGGGTCAGAAATCATATCATTGTTTCTTCTAAGGCATAAAATAACTGGGCATCAGCCAAATGATTTTGGCACTGGCTATATACCACATTCTACTCCTATTTTAGCTGACAACAAGTGAAGAAAATTATAGAAAACCACTATGTTTGTTTTTATATGGTTCTCCGCCACTTTGATAAATAGTGGTGGAATATATATGGCATCTAATCCAGCCATCCCCTTGTAATGAACCATTTCTATCTCCAGGCAGTTCTTTTAATTTAATAAGATTGACTTTTTTCACTCTTCTGCTAGGTGACAGTATCCATTTATCTGGAAAAGATGGTGTTTTATTTAAATTACTATGCAAATGATAAGAAAAACGATGACTGTCTTCCACACTAGCATGAGAAAGAGGGACAGGAAAGGGAAATTATGAACTGAATTCCACATTATGTAAAAATATATACAAATACGATAAATAGAGCAGTTCTGCTGAACCATTGTTACTTTATTATGCTCCATTTTTGCAAGGGCAAGGAGTTATGCCTATAGGCACTAGGAGCTTTGCACTTCATGTTTTGCCCCACCAGTTGACTCTATACTTATCTGTATTGTTTCTTATATATATTTTCTGAATTTATAGATTCCACCAGTTTGTTTTGTACTGCCTTTTCTGAATTATTTCTCTAGACATACTTGCTCATTTCTATGTGCACCTCATATAATTTCTACCTATCCTTAATGAATAAATACTTAACTGTATGAATAAATACATTCTACTCTTGACACTGATCACTGCTTAGGTGATTGTTTCACCCCTATTTATTTGCCTACAATAGACACACACACTCACTTCTGGTGTTTAACCAACTTTATTCAACCACAAACATGACTAGTGAATAGTGATGGGTAAATTTATTCGCCAGGCATGGATTTGTGGTGAGTTTCCAGACTTCGCCACTCGTGAATGTTTTCACGAAACTGCAGCGAAAATTGTCGATCGCGTCAAAATAATTTTGACACCCATTGGCTTCAATGTGTTTTGCAAATCTTTCGCGTTTCACAAATTTTTCAGTGAAACAGGACAGATTTACCCATCACTAACAGTGAAGTGTAGTCGACCCTCTTTTTGTCTCGGATAGTAACTATTTTTTGTGTTAATAAAAGGGATATCCTAAATAAACTTAAATTCAAGTGCCTCAAACTTTTGTACAGATTCTATATAGTTCATTCCAAAAACAGTTCTAGGTTTATGATTAGCGGTGTGCCAAACGACTGCATTTTAGTTTAAAGAAAAATTTGCAATCTGAATCTGTATCGAGACCTGTTATCAGTGCTGGGACAGCCCAGTCAGGCGCCCCAGTCAGCCTGGCCGGTACGAGCGCCCAAGAATGGCGTGCATGCACGTAAAAACGTGCACGTAAACGTACGGAAGAACACGTGCATCAGGTACCGCGCGCACATGCGCGAAACCCCCTGATTGAAAAAAAAATGTGGTGCAAAACTAAGGACAGGAAAGCCGGGCAAAGGGCCAATCAGGGAACGGACTAGGGGGTAGGAGAGGCAGAGAAGGTCCCTGCCTGGTGCCCGCCCCCAGCTTTGCGCCTTAGGCACGTGCCTACTCGGCCTACCCCTAGTTCCGGCCCTGCCTGTTATCCAGAATGGTCAGGACCTGGGGTTTTACAGATAAGGGATCTTTACACAATTTGGATTTCCATAGTTTAAGTAAAGTAAAAATCAAATAAATCCAACATGATTGGTGTGCTTCAAATACACATTCATTATATCTTAGTTTGGATCAAGTACAAGGTACTGTTTTTATTACAGAGTGAAGTGAAAATATATTTCATTTTTCTAATTATTTGATAATAATGGTTTCCTGATAATGGATCCCATACCTGTACCATGCTATAACTGTTCTTCATAGGAAAAAATAGGTGCCAATTTATTCCAAACATAGTGTAGGACAACTTAGATCTGCACACAAGGGGAGGGCTGAAGTCTATGTTTTTTCTGGTGAATTTTACAGTGAAAGTGAACCTTGAAAAAAGGTTTGCTTATCCTTATATATGATGTCAACTACTATTATTGTAAAAAATGAAAGAATATAATAGAATGTACTAGTAATCAGGCAGCAGTGGGCAATCTTTTGGTTGCTGTCTGAATGAACACTTAACAATAAATAAGACCTGTAGTACAAGTAACACGCAGTCAGGGCCCTGTGCTCTAGGTAAATGTGCATTAATAATGAATTTGCACTGAGGTTTAGTTCAGTTTGTCCTCAAGCTATTTTTATATTTTCTTTTTCTTTTCATCTGAAAACCCCTACCTGTCTGATTTTAAGTTAGAGACTGAGCATCATGTTTTTGAAATTCAAAGTGAAATATTGCAAACCCAAGAACCCTGGCTTTTTCAGATTGATTTGCCATTTTAAAACTAAACACGTAGCTTTTACATCTTGACAAATACAAAGTACACTCATGCCTATTGATTGTAAGGATCAATAATCTCTGCATACTACAGCATACTGCAGGATGCATTCCAGATTTGTACAACAATCTATATGGGCTTAGATCTAGAGTAGATCCCTTACAATGATTGCAAAGCATTTTTGGAGGATTGTAATACCTTATCCCACTAAAATTTTACCTGGTAACAGACGGTTGCACTTTAGTTCATTCATTATTGTTTGTTTTTATAAAAGCTATATTTTCAGTCAGCATTCCTTTATTTAAACTTTCTTTTTAAAAGGTAGCATCTTTAACCCATAGGGGTTTATTTACTAAACCTCAAATTTATCAGCAAAAAATTGAAAAAGATTTTCATGGGAAAAAAAAAAACTTGATGGAAATTGTACAATGCAGAGCTCAAATATTATAATTTGAGCGCAAGAGGCTTGTAACCTCCCTGCTTGTCATGTTTAGCTCAAATATAACAACAACCATAGATTTTCATTATTTTGTGAGTCAAATATATTTTCGGCATATGCCCAATTTATCGAACGCATCTTGAGCAAGGAGTTATTTTGCCCCTTTAAAAGACCAGACTAGGTTCTAATCTTATGGATAATCTAGAGTAAATTGATCTGCAATGGTAATTATATGTGGGGGCTGTAAATGAAGAGGTAGATATAATTTGGTGTTTTACTAGACTTGTATGTCAATCACAAAGCTTCCTTCAATAGTTATACCCCAGAGAGGTTCACAAACCAATGCCAAACCAAACTTGGATATCATCATCATCATCATTTATTTATATAGCTCTGCACATGACATAATATTGAGTATACATTTTTATTGGGGCTTAAATGGGAACTGTCATCCTAAGACATAATTCCAAATCCTATTTACAACATTAGTCAAGCAAAATAAACTTCACTTACACTTTATAAATTATTTAAATCTTGTTTCTTTTAGTCTTGGAATGCAAAATCACAAGCTTTTCCTCATGCCAAAATCTTGTTTTTGCACCAGAGTGCGGCACCGGATGTCCATGTCCTTGCTAACCAATTAGATGGTAAGGAGTGAAGGGGAATGTGAGGAGTGCAGTGACATCACGGAAGTGCAGAATGGAAAGTGAAAGTAATTTTCTGCTCTGCCTCTATGCTTCTGGCATAAAGGAGGGGCAGGCAATATATGACTGACAACTAAGATTTTTAAACAAGTTTATCATGGGTATCCATTTTTGAATAAAAAAAGAATTTGGGTTTCATGCTTAATTTGAAAAGTACTTTAATTATACAGCTTTTTATGTCTGGGTGACAGGTTCCCTTTACCATGCTGTTGTTGCTGATATACCAGTCACCTCATACCATCTTTTTTAGTTGATTTTCAGGAATGCACGTGTATTTTTTGAGAGGAGAAAAAGGAAATTACAGTGAGCAGCCGTGGGCTGTCGGCACTAGTTGACTGCAGTGCACTGCATGAAATCAAGCAAACGCTCATTTGTCCTGTTTTGTGTTTTGCATTTTGAAGTCAGCGTTAATGATTTACTTTAAATATTTTATGTGTGCATCAGTATCCTGAGATATTGCTTACCCTGTGGATACGTTAAACTGCCAGCAGCTGCAATCAGTACTACTTAAGGGTTTGATGTATTTTTATGGGTTTGGTAAGATGCCTTTCTTTAAATGATATTGAGTAGCTAATGTCCCATGCATCTTCATTTTTTTTAGACTGAGTGAAAAGTGAAAAAGAGGTTATTAAATTAAAAGACTGATATTATAGTTCTACCTGGGTTAATGTTCTCTGTTCACTTAGTTTAATAAATAGTCATTCTATAAATGACCTCAAAATGCAAGTCCTGGTGGTGGAACACAGATTTATAATCTAAAATACTTAAAAAAAATGTATATGTGGGTTTTTTCTGGGGAGAGGGGGTGGCAGAAAAATCTACTTGAACTGTTTACAAAGATATTTTAAGGCAATTAAGGAATACAAAATTAATAAATAATATACAGATAAGTAATAATATATTATCTTTTTTTAAAAGTGTCATTAGTGCTAGTAATATCACTGCAGTTGTTTAGCAGAGTAATTCATATTGCTAAATAAAAGAATAATTTTAAACAGCACAACACCTTAACAATGTGCATTTATGTCTTGCCTATACAATCACAACTATGTCAAAACCATTGTTATTTATAAAATGCAATCCCATTTGTGTCTCCTCTTTTTTTTAAACAAACACTGGGGGTCATTTATAACATTCGCACATTGCATCTTTATTCGCAAATTGCCCATGTTTTTTTCCTGAACGGTAAAATATTGCACTGCTGTGCCCGTCTTTCCATTATTTTCCCAAAATGTTTCTGCAAATGGCTCGCGGTATTTGTGTGAATACGCCCTCTATGCAAGGTTGTTGTGCATGAAAATAGCGCTGATAGTAATTTATATTCACAATTTGCAAAACTGTTTTGCAAATATTTTCTCCACCACCAAAGTCATGGCGTAACTCAAATGCAGGGTGTGTGCATAAATCACAATTTGTGATTTTTACCATATTTAAAAAGCTCTTGTGAACATTTGCAGTGTAAAAAAAAAATTCACGAATTTGTTTGCATATTAAATACACCACTCTTATTCAACTTTATAGATATAGCCATGTGCAGAGCAAATATACTCACTATGCAAACCATTCTGCACTGCCAAAGTTTATAAATGAGCAAGACTGACTCTTTCACACATTCACCACATATACTCAATTGTTGGAGAGTGAATGAGGGGTTATCAATACATCTGCTTAAATCAAATAAAAAATCATGGCCTGGATAGTGTTAAAATAACAATATTACCCCAAGAAGCATTTGGAACCGTAGAAAATAGCTATCTTCACTGTCTCCTTTGCAAACTAATCCCCAGCACCAGTTCCTCAAATGAACTCACAACTTGAATGGTTTCTAATTTATGAAAAAACTTGAATCAGTAAGTTTGGGGTTAACAACCGAAAAAACTCTAAATGATCGAGATTTCGGTGGGAAAATACTTGAATCGCTCTAATTTATAGAGTTTTTGCGCAAAACCGGAAAAAAAACCCCTGGAACATCATGAAGGCTATTAATGTCTTCAAATGATTCAAAGGACCTCTGCTCTTGACTTCTAATTTAGATTCTTTGTATTAGTGTATTAATGTATTTTCAGATTTGAGCTATTTCCAGGGTCAGAGTATAATAAATCTTGAAAAATTATTATTTTTTTAATCCAAAAAATTTATTTGACAAAATAATATTTAATGCAACTACACTTTGTATTTATTACTGTAATGTCCCTGTTCTATTAATTTGTTGTTCTGCTTTACAGTTCTGCATACAGAAGCTCTATATAAATAAAAATATACCTACATACAATTCCCTTTAGAAGGAATCACATCTAGCCCTGTACACATGTACAGTTATCCCAAATTAGAAAATTTCCCAAATTCTAGTATAGTTTCTATTAATTGTTTGTGTGATGGACTCCTATCTACAGTATGCGAAATACAATTAAATGTCATGTTTCCATCTGACTAATTAAAACATTAATCATTCAGACATTATTTTTATTCACTTTATCTGTTCTGTGCCTATAAATACAAGTCACAAGTAAAATATTGCCTGCCTTTCCCCGCATTATTCACTAAATAACCACTGACATATTATTTATTGGCTTTAATTATATTTTCAACATGTCCCTGCATATTATTGACAGCCTATGGCAACTAATTAACTATAACAACGCAGTTGTCGCTGAGCACAGGAAAAGTGTCCAAGTCTTGTTGGCCATTCATCCATTCTTCCATTCTTCCATTGATAAATGCCAGCTCCTGCTTCTATTGCTAGACACGCACTATACTGTTGCTACTATTTTAGATTTTAGCAATTTGTATTTAAATTAACAGGAGCATTAAATAATCAAAGTGTTTTAAATTAATTGAAATATAATATACTGTTGCCCTGCACTGGTGAAACGGGTGTGTTTACATCAGAAACACTACTTAGATTTTATATAAATAATGTTTACTTTAAATAAATAATCTGCTGTGTAACAATTGGAGAAGCTATTCAAGTTGGAATAGGGCTAAATGGCACCAGTGGGTTTAGTTCTTACACAGGAATCTACTATAAATACTATTTTACAGAGCTCTGTGTGAATTTAACATTGAAAGTGTAAATATTAAATATAAACAAGAAAGAGCATTCAGTGTCAAGGTTCACATATATTTACAGACTATGGTGCTATTATAATTGAATCAGTTTCAGTAGTAATTGCTCATGCATGACCTTAACTGGGATTGAATTCAATGGACAATGTCAGACTCAAAATGGAATCCTGCCCATTTATTTTAAAATTAATCGAGAGTTCACTTTTCAGCAGAACAAGTAAAGTCAATACCATTCCCCAAAAGCAGTCTGTCGATAATTTTTTACATAAAAGATACAGATATTAAGTTCACTGTTTATTTCTGATGGTGTTAAATTAGCTATTCTGCCAGTGTAGTTAAAACTGTATTTTGTGGCACAAAATGTAACATATCTTAGCCCCTATGGCTAATATTCAAACAGCCACATGTTGTGTAATGCTGCCAGAGTTGTCTTAGGGTTGGATGGAGCTGCAGCTGAATGCTCCTCAAAGAAATATGTCCATCCTTTCTTGTGTCAGTGTGTATGCATTTAGTTATTGTATTAATAAATAGTTTGAACATTATACAAAGGCAAACACAATTGAAAAGTGGAAAATAAGCAGGGACCTCTATACTCTGGTCTCTTTTAACACTTACATTGTAATCTTTAATGTAACTGTTTGTTTCCTGTTTGTTCTGTTCATTTATTGTTATGCTGTACAGTGCTGCATAAATACTGTAAGTAGCAATATATAAATTTGTTAAAATACTCCATTCAAAGTTTTCCGTGGTTGCAATGTCCATTTTATTGCTTGATTTGGTACTTTCCTGTAATAGGACATCTGAGGCCCACTGTGTTATTACAATGTGTACAGGCTGCCTGGTATTAAACTTTAACATTATTATCATTACCCTTATAAATATCCAGAATGCGGAATATTGTAATCTAGGCAACCTTCATAGTCTGTGGAAGAAGGAGTACAGTCATACCGTAGTCTGTAGGTCTGTCAGTATGGAATACATTTCTGTAAAAATCTATTTGTGTTAATGCCATTTTACATCAAAGAAGTTAATGAACGTGGGTGAGATTTCCCTAGTAAACTTAATGGTCAGAGTCCCCTGGGCAGCTTAATGCACCTGTCACGATCGGCACCCTAAATCCAGAACCAGTGCTAGGCTCCCTGGTCTCTAGACCACCAGGGTGAGTGCTCTTTACCGCACCATTCTCAAGAATCTGTCCCATGTCGCTTATCATAACCATTAGGTTGACAAAAAAATGTTCCATATAAATATCTACAGATGTTACCGCTCATTTTACCGCTCTGTTCTAATTTATGAATGAATATACTGGTAAATCAGGGTACAAACACTGGCCCCACTGATGTACCTTGGTGTTGCCAATAATAAGCCTTCCCAAATCTAACATAGCTTTTTGTAACACAATACTTAATCAATCAAGAAATATAGTTAATGTGAAAGGTCATTAATAGAGTCTTCACAATATGGTTCATATCTGTTTGAAGTATGAAGGTATATGAAATCTGTATTTTCTGTCACTCACAAAGCAGGTCTAGGTAGACCTCAAGTGCTAGGTTTTGTTAATCAAGATGTTAAAATAAAGATTTACGCCTTTTATCCATAATCTACGATTATGTGTGCGATTCTTTAAAAACACCAGAGTGCGTTGCTACAACGTGTGGTGTGTGACAAAGCAGGTCTGTATCTTTGAGGCAAGCAGGCCTTGATTTACATACTGGGCACCCCTAGGCTGGTCGCTGCTCTTCACCCCACCCCTTCCTCATTTACCTCCCCTTCCCCATCTCCCTCCCCTTCTCAGTCTCATTCCCCTCCCTGTGTGTCCGGCACAGCTCTTGAGACTGGCGTGTGGGAGATTTGCAAATCTCCCACGCATGTCCAGCGCTCATAACTAGGCGGCATGCCGCCCCTGAATTTCTACCGCCCTAGACCCAGGCCTTTGTGATCTTGCCACAAATCCAGGCGTGGGTATTTTACAGACAATAGACTGGAGGTAGCTATCAATACATTTAGATAATGTATTATATGTAAAATCCAGTAACTGATTTTTTTATTTGATTTTTATGGGGGCTTTCCCAGTAGGTTTCTGATAAAGATTCGTGAATTTTGGGAGAAAAATATAGAACTCAGTGGTAAAGATTTTTTTTAATAATTGTGTGATTACCATTATCTGATGCCTCTTTGATAAACCTATTTTTAATAACAGGGCCATACAACATTTTTTTTTGAAATGGTCACTCATACATTTTCTAGCAGCTTTATATTGTGGTTTGTGCATAACAACAATAGCTTCCACCTTATATGCCATCCGTTATTTGCTGTAATATGAATATAGAATACCTTCTCTCTACCTATCTATTGCAACCCTGAAAGTGGCACTATTGTTTGGAAGCAATGTAAAATGTAATGCATATTTAAAGGAGGTTACATATACATTAGACAACTGTGCCTACAGTATATGAAAGAGATTATTAAAGAACTGTTTTAGGTTATGTTATTCCTTGTGCCAGCTCGGTTACGAATGAGTATACTGGTAGCTGCATGTTAAAAAAATAAATAAAGATACTTTAGAAACAGCTTGTATATTTTATATGGACCAGAGAGCAACAGAAGAATTAAGAAGATATTGTATTCCCAGTCCCTAATGATGAGGAATCTTCACAGTTTTTATATGACATTGTAATCACTTCAGTTTCATTCCAAGCTATTTTTTTTCAACTCTTTATTACACTCACATATATATAACATACTTTTTATTTTCATTTTTAAAGTGCTTTACCTCAGGCATGTAAAACTAAGCAATTCCACATTCTACACAAGCAACCTGCACCAAAGTATCATCTAAAAAATCTCCCCAAAATGGGTTTATATAATATGCACACTGAAATATTTGAGTTCTGAATTAATCAAGCCAGTCTCCTTAAATATGCTTAACATATAAGGACAAACGACATATACTTGTGTATAGATGAGATTATACACAGGACACACCAGCACAACATGGAAAGCATCATGCTTGAGAAAGGGGTCACGCCCCGAAACGTTGCATCCGCAAATAAACGAGCAAGGTTAAATCCTGCTAGAAGTATCCATGTTGTGCTGGTGTGTCCTATGTCTACGCTGAATCTGAGGTCGTCCAATTCCTCTAACACTGAGCACCTGGAGTTCCTGCTATTTCGGACGGCCAGGGTGTGCGAGCGTAAGTTTTTCTTCTTTTGCACCTTAGATGAGAATATATACAGTAGCTACTTGCACAAAATGTCTATGCTTGACTTATGGAGGAAAATGTATAACACTTTGTCATTATAATTAAATATATTTGTTTGCTTCACAGAACAGATTGCACAGGAAAGAAGGTGGAGCCTGGGCCCTGATGGTAAATGTTGCAAAAAGACTGCCACTGAATTTCCACTACTACATGTAGAAGCAGGTTAACTTCATGCATATTTTGGACATTACATAAATGGCACCCATTAAAGAAAAAGTTTACTCCATAATTACATATTATAGATCATCCTGTTAATTTAAATACACTGTAAAGTGGAAAGTTCTCATGTTTATATTTAAAGGAAAGTTCAAGAGGGGTTTGATTTT
This sequence comes from Xenopus petersii, assembly GCA_038501925.1. Taxonomy (NCBI): domain Eukaryota; kingdom Metazoa; phylum Chordata; class Amphibia; order Anura; family Pipidae; genus Xenopus; species Xenopus petersii. The sequence goes on from CM076676.1 coordinate 104,098,495, forward strand.
GACTTTGACTGTTTTCTGTTTTAAAATGCTCTTATTTGGATTCTAGGCTCACAGTAAGGATGGATTTTGATTGAAATCATTTTGCATTACTTATTTTCTTATTTATGACTTCTCCTATTAATATTCCAGTCTATCATTGAAGAACATTGCCTAGTTGCTAGGGTTACAGGCCAAGTAATAGTTTAAACTGAAAACGGGTAAGCCACAGGAAAAAGTTAAATATATTTAAACCAACAAAGGGAAAAAAGAGAGCAAAACAACCCCCAGCATCATACTAAAAAGTTATGTTAAGGGCAGAGACTATTCTGAGAGCAGAATATTTGATTAACATGTTGAAGCTGACTCAGATGGAAAAGTACATTTTCCTATTGATGTCCATGAAACATAAAAACCAATATAAATACTACTTTTTATATTTAGATGTAAATATGTAAAAATACTAAAACACATTTATAGCGAAGAAAAACCCTACAGTATGCTTCCAATTGAGCTTAGTGGAGAATAGATTTTGGAACCTTTATACAAAGCAAAGCCAAAACCTTAACATGATTTTTGTTCTCCTTTATTCCTTTACTAACACGTAATAGTTTTTTCCAATTAAATATTACTCCATGTTTGTGGTTTCCTAGCATTACCTAGTTCTTGGCCAAAGAACAATGACATGTTGTTACTCCCAGTAATGGCACCAAAGGGAGAAATTAATGCAAGTAAACATTAAAGTAATAGACTATAAACCAGAATAAATGAGGCATCTGTGCATTTATGATTGCACTTTCTGTGTCATTGCACCTGTCGTTCCACATGCTCCAGCAGTATCTGCTGTCAACAAATGCTTCTCAAGCAGGTTTAGCATTTTCATGCTTTTGAAGAGCTGACTTGTTTCTTAGCTTAATACCCACCATACAGAGTGCATTATTTTGTAGTGCGATATATGTTTGAGGTGGAAACTGATGCAGAGCAGGTATAGTACTTTTAAGTATTTACTTTATTCCTTTTGTTATCTTTATTAAGACCTGTGGCACCAGAGGCCATGGGTAGAATGCACAATATAGAACTAATCACAGGTCATTCTCATTAATATGACATTAGTGGAGAGAGAAATATACAGGGCACATGTAGCAGATTGTCACTTTCCTCCACCTGTGTAAGTGGACAATCCACTATGTGTGCGGTTGCCCTTAATAACACATACAAATGAATGCATAACTTCCCATGGTAAATAAAAAATAAATTATATATTGTTATATAGGTATACATTAGGTTTCGAAAGACAACTGTTCCTAAAGTTGAAAACTTTCTTGTGGACCCACATTAGGAAAGCAAATAAACCCTTAGACTTTGCTCTAAACGAATACCTTTTTCATTTTGTATATTTGAAATGGGGAGGTGGCTCTCTCCCGTGAATGCTCGCTATCCCAACCCCCAGCCCTTTAAGGATAGTCCTGCAGTTAAGAAGGTGTTTATCAGTCCAAAAAGCTGGATGGTTTCTTTGGAAGAGGGCATGCCAAGTAAAGAGAAAAGCAGGTGTGGTCTTTCATCCCCCAAGGAAAATACTCTCTCTTGCATGGACACTGCCTTGATTTGGTGCGTTAGCTTTTGCATACTTTGTGCAAACCATGTAACTAAATGTGTCTCTTTTCACTAAGAGTGTTATTTGTCAAAGGTTGAATTTTAGAGTTATGTGATCTTTTTTAGACCTCGAATGAACTCACAACTTGAATTTAAGAAAAAAATGGAAAAAACTTGAATCAGCAAGCTCAGGGTTAACAATCCGAAAGCTCAGATCAGCAAGTTCTGGGTTAACGACCTGAAAACTGGAATTGATCGAGTTTTTGTTGAAAAAAACTCGAATAGCTCGAATAGATCGAGTTTTTGAGTGAAACCCTCTGAAAAAAACTCGAACATCAGGAAGGCTTTAACATCTTGAAATGGTTCAAGGGACCTCTGCCATTGACTTCTACATGACCTCGACAGGTTTTAGATGGTGTTTTTTCAGATTAGAGCTATTTATAGAGTCGGGTATAATAAATCTAAAAATAAGTTTTTTTTAACCTGAAAAATAAGATTTTTGACTCAAAAATGCCCTCACATTTTTTGTGGAAAACAAAGCTCGACCCTTAATAAATCTGTCCCTAAATGTAGACATTTTCCCCTCAATGTGTACAAGACTAGGCTTTAGTTTTATTTTAAAACTATATAATGGAGTGCTACATGCACCCAGCTGGTTTTAATTGAAATTTGGGGATTTTTGTGTTTTGTATGCAGTGTTTTTGTTTGTCCATGGAGATTACTGTAACCCTCAAAATGCTCATGGTCCTAGAACACACCCAAGCCCCACTTAAAGGGAAACTGTTGTAAACATTAAAATCTAATATAAGCTTTGTCTCAAGGAAATAGGAAATTTTATAAATATAATCAGTTAATAATTATGTACTATTTTTTGAAATAAACAAATCATTTTTAAATGACAAAACATTTTTGCTTTATGATAACGTTACTTTAAAAGTATTCGGCCATTACACCACTCACGACACGGCTTTCCAGCACTCATGTGAAATAACCATTTGCTTTGCTTCAGGTGAAAATTCTTTAGTCATTTGTTATTTTCTGCATGAAGACAGATCCCCTAAAACTTGTTAGAGTGTCCTCTACCATATTTTTAAAGAGCTTTCATATCCCCAAAGTATCATTTTGGACTGGAACCTGATATATTTTCCAACTTATTGCAAACACAGATTAAATGAGGCTTCAGTACTGTTAATAAAAATCTTGTCTTATCTGTTTTGTCAAATGTGACGAATATTTTTAAACTTCACATTAAAACTGGAACCATAGTCAATGAAACAGCTATCTTTATAAATGATATGGAATGACAGCCCAAAATGTAGAGATGTTAAATTAAATATATACATATATATCCAATCTGTTGAAGTGAAAATTTTGTTTCATAGATATTACATTTGGCTAATCAATTTGATAAACTAGTATTTCCAGTGACTTCATTTAGGTATTGCTATTTTGAGAAAACCTTTGTTATTTATGTATAAAGTTTATTTTTCATTTTCTTTTCTGCAGCACCAATGTCTTGGTTGGAATTATACCTAATGTGCTGTGATTTATTTAACTAGACAATGATATTTAGAGACAAATTTATTAAAGATCGAGTTGTGTTTTTCACAACAATTTGAATTTTTGAGGTAATCTTTTTGATCAAAAATAGATTTTTCGGTTTAAAAAAAAAAAAAAAATCTTTCCAGAGTTGTTATACCCGACCCAGGAAATAGCTTGAATCCATAACTACACCATCTAAAACCTGTTGAGGTCATATAGGAGTCAATGGCAGAGATCCCCTGAACCATTTAAAAATTTTAATAGCCTTCATGATGTTCGAGTTTTTTTAGAGGGTTTTGCCTGAAAACTCGATCAATTTGAGTGATTAAAGTTTTTTCTTGCCAAAAACTCAATCAATTTTGTGTATATAAAACTGTGTACAAAAAGGGCATTCATTCTTGCTTAACTGAAGTGTAGTAAAATTTAGGTAATGAGCAAACAAAAGTTACAACAATAGTAATATAATACCTATATTGAAAATAGAAACACATTCATCAACTTCCACTTTTTAAGGACCCTGTTTATACTGAACTAGAGAAAGTCAGATTAAAACTCATCAAAGCAAAACCCAACGAAGCACTAGATAATTGTGCTCTCTCTCAAGGTTAACAGGAATCAAGGTTGGCAGGTCATCCAGGAACAACAAAATACATTCAATGACTCAGCAAAGAGCAAAGCACAGGGCGGAGTTTATAAAGGGTAGAAGATGGGGAATAGAGAACACATGAGGGTAATGAGAAGGGAGGAGACAAACTGGGAACAGGTAAATTCAGGAACAACAATGAAGAGTTCAGGATCATCCAGTGGCTCAGGAGGTAAATGCAGCATGTGTCCGGAACAGCATAAACAAGAGATCAAGTCCTGGGCTGATCCTGATACATTTAGACACAAAAAAAATTAATTATCTTAACATAAATTGGCAATGACAGCTTTGTAGGAATAGCTCCTCATAGTATAACGGCCTTAGGCCTTATGTTGATACTTTTCTGACAATTTGAGGAATAGGCCTTGCATATAGCATTGCTCTTAAAATAATTAGATCACTTAATAAAAGGGCTCCCAACTTTTGTCCTATTTTATTGCAATAGAAACCAATGCAAAGTCATTAGCCTTTGATAAAAAGGCACTTTGTAAATATATCAGTATCTGTGACACCACTGGGAAATAATTGTAGATTAAACATGCCTTAGGCATCAATTGCTGTGATTGCATGCCTGATAATAATGAGATGTGTCCATGTGTTACCGCTACTACACACAAGTAATAGCCATCATGAATAGATACAGTAGCACTGACCCCAAAACATTGCACCGAATTATGTTGGCCAGATAATTATGATTTTGTGGCATTTAGTCACTTTCAGAGTGCATCTTTTCAAAATGATCTTTTTTATTTTTACTGCATATGAATCACACAGTTATGTGTTTAGATTCATGAGCCACGGTGAAACAAAAGTAATGCTGGTAAACACCATATTCCTGTCCAGTTGAATATATGATTTATTATACGTCACATTAAAACTTTACATTTAAACTGACAACTACAGTGCCAAAGAGTACAGCATGCCTTGATAATATCACTGATAATGCTATACATCACATTAGCAAATATCCAAATGATCTGAACTACTTCTCTAAATTTTACTGGGCCATACAGCCAGAATGGTACCAATGAACTTATCTGGCCACCTGACAATTACTGCCAACTGACACAAGGACACTTATTTACCCTGCCTGGTTCCCTTCAATGACCACTTAAGACTGAGTGTCAGTATTACAATTGCATTTTAAGTTCAGTTCTTGCCTTTGTAAGTGTAGCACACTTAATATTTTCACCTGTAAGGCTGCTGGGTAATGTAGTCCCCCCCGTGCCTTCCACTACAGTACAGAGGAACTAGTTAATGCTTCAGACTGCAGGAAGGAAGGGATTTTCTCTAGCCAATGATAAAGGAGACAGTCTGTGCCCTGCCCTCTCAGCCAGGAACAGGAAGAGGAACCAGGGCCTGGGATAGGAGGAGGAGAGACCAGCCAGCATGGAGAGATGTGCTGAGAGATCTAGAGACTGGGATTGTGTTCCAGCCTGCTGAGTGACCAGCCAGAGAGAGAGACTGCTATTAACCTGCAAGGGGAGAACACTGCAGTGTGCAGCCTGCTTGAAGCTGTGTGCTGCTGCTGTTCCCTGGAGGAAGTTTTGTTGTCAGCACCATTGTGATCCAGGAGTACAACAGTCAGCCATCTTGATAAGGAGAAAGCCACAGTGTGGAGAGAAGCAATGTTCTTTGTCAACTGTAAGTTATTAACCCATGTGCTACCAGTTTAAGGAACTTTGGGAGTTATAAAACAGACATTATCCTGCTAGTCCATTGGAGGGTGAGACATATTGTGCAAGGAGAGCTGACAGCATTGCTGCACACTTCCAACAGCACCAGAGGGAGCACCATCTATACCAGGGGTGTCCAAACTGCGTCCCGAGGGCCACATGCGGCCCAGGATGCATGTGAATGCGGCCCAGCTTAGTTCCCAAGGAAACGTCATGTCGCAAAGGATATAGGAGGAGGGGGGACTCTGCCCATTGCCCAGTTAGTAATAATAATATAATAATAAGTCTTATTTAATATCTAGATTTCCCATATTCCAGTGTATAGCTCCATCTGGTTATCCAACTGGCATTGTAGTTCTTTTCTGTGTATTTCCTTTTCTTTTACAAATCAAACGTGTTTGTGTATTTCATGTGTGGCCCTAGACAATTTTTCTTTTTCCAATGTGGCCCTGCGAGCCAAAAGTTTGGACACCCCTGATCTATACCCTTACCAAGGGACACATCACCAGTTCTTTTATTGTGGTTACATCCAGGGAGATAATCCAGTTGCACAGTTCAGCAGCAACCTAAGGTGGAATTTGCCATTCATTTAGACTGCTGTGCTATTTGCAGCCCATTCAGTCCTTTCAACTCAGTAAGGGGGCCCCCCATCGGTACACAACTGCTTCAGGACTTAGGTGTGCACACCGGGGTTTGAAGGGTCTTACAGGGGTTGTCTTTGTTAAATTGTCATATTTACTACAGTGTTAGCAGAGTACTAATTGTCATATTATTGTTTTATTTCTAACCAATCATCTCTTACAGCTGCAGCTGTTTAATAAAGTCAGGTTGTGCCTGTTGCACTGCCATCTTGTGTGCCTGGTTACTGGGGCCTTGGGGTGTCACCTGGTTAGGAAAGCAGACTCATATAGACTACTGCCAACACCTACGGGTGCGCTACATAAGACAGTGACCTTTTCTTTCTATTATATAACTGCCAAGTATAAGTTTTAGATTGTTAGTTCATTCTCTATAACTGTATAATTAGCATTATCTCTACATGACTGGCTTTGTTGCCATTTAAAAACATTGTTTAAAATTCACATCATAAAGTGAGACATACAAGTGTCCATGCACATCATTTCAGAAGTTTAGGTGTAAATGTATAGTGACAAGTAATATACAAACTAAAGTTTCAGGTAAGCACTGGACTTTATATAAAACTACATATTTACTGTATTTCAGCAGTAAAAGACCCAGAAGTATTCACCAGAGCTGCCAACAACATCAAAAGATAAATGTACCTTTTCCAATGTACCTGGAAGCAAGATACTTGGAATATGTGGATCTTAAATATATAGGGGCAGATTTACTAAAGGGTGAAGTGAGTAATGCTTCTGACTATTTGCCAGCGTTACTGCTTTAGGGCATTTTGCAGATTACAGTTACAGGTGTAACTTCCCATAAAAAACGATGGCTTCTTTTCCTTTTTTCAGAGTGATAGCCTGCAAAAGTCCTTACATTTTTTTTGGGTAACCGGGTTCCCCCATACATTTTCTAACTCATGGAACATAAACTTTACAGTGGGCTCATGTGTAGGGCATTATAACAACTCTATTTTCTTTATTAAGGTTCCCTGGACTTGTATAATGTAATGTATTTGCTGCAACATATACGTCCATTCAACTTTATAATTTCCCACCGTATGCAAAGTAGCCTGAGCAAATACCTCTGACGAAGTTGTGCTAGGCATAATTGAACGCTAGTGCATCTTTGCTTTGATAGCTGAAGTAACGCTAGCGAATATTCCCCAGTGCTCAGCACCCTGGAGGCAAGTTCGCATTTTAGTACATTAGCGTTGTCTGAGCGAATTTTCGCCCGACGAAGTGTTGCGATAGATGCAAAGCCATCTCTGGCGAATTTTGGCCGCCTAGTAAATTTACCCCATAGTTTCTAGGAACACATTAAAATAACATGGCCTTAAAATATGCTAGAATTCTAGCAGAGGAAAAATTGTGATCCGCACTAAAAAATGTACATACATAAATAGGGATAATGATCCTCCCTATTATAAAATATAAGCATATTAAAGTTATCGATAAGTTCCATGACCAAGATTGAATGCTGAGTGCTTAAATACAGTTCACTGAATTGAGGTGACTTCTAGGGGGTTATTTAGTAAACTCCAAAAGCTAACAATCCGTAAAATGTTATTTTTAGTATAAAATCGAATTTTTAGTATAAAAAAACCCCAATTTTTCTAAATTTATTTTATCCTGAGGATGGAAAAAGTTTGAATCTGAAAATTCGGCATCTCAGACCAGCCGAGGTTGCTTAGAAGTCAATAGGAGAAGTCCCAAAGAGTTTTTGATCTGCGCTGGGTTTTGCGCAATAATGCAGTGATTATGGGGTTTTTTCGGGCATAAAGAAAAAAACCTGAGTTTTCAGGTGGAAAATCCAAAAAATTCCTACGATTCGTATTTTTCAAGATTTTCCATTTTTTTCCAGCAAACCCATGCGGATTTGTTCGGAGTTTTTTTCAGAAAATATTGAGACTTATAATTTTTTATATTCTTTTTTAATACACAAGTTTCAGTAATGAGATCACTAAGCACCATTTCTAAGGATAAAACATAGCATATATTTATAAATAAATAAGCGACAATAAGTAAGTAAAACAGAAACATAGCATAATAATGTATAACCTCAGATGAAAAGTAGCTTTCATATATTCAAGTAATTGCAATTTTAAAGTGAAATGCTGTAAAATTCTGTTTATCCCCTGTTTTATTCTAAAGAACAATTTATCTCAAATAAAATGTTAGCAGGATTTAGGCCATGATATTTGGTGACAATCTACAATAAGTCAATCATTAAGTTATTTGATGGGTCTTTCGGTGCTGAATTTCAACCAAGAATTGAATTAGAAGAAGACCTTCATCTCTGTGATAACCATTGCTGCAGATCCCCTGGGAGGAGAACATTTTCTTGGCAGATTCAGAAAGCGGGTCACCAATAAGTCTCCAACTTATTATTCATGCAGTTTGAAAAGCAAAAGCAAAGTGTATGTTGGTTATTAAAGAGGTATAGATTGGGGGCTTAAACTTGTTGAGCTGGCCTAACTTTATTGGTAAGTAGTTCTCTTTTTCTGTTTTTAGCTAATTGAAATTACTTTTTGCAGTATATATCCTTTAGTATTGATTTAGCAGGACCTCTTATATATAGAGGTATGGGATTTGTTATTCGGAAACCCATTATCTAGAAAACGCTGAACTATGGAAAGACCATGTCCCATAGACTCCATGTTGTACAAATAATCCAAATTTTTAAAGATAAATTATATTTGCTCGGTAATTATAAAACAGTAACCTGTACTTGATCCAAACTAAGATATATTTAATCCTCATTGGAAGCAAAACCAGTCTATTGGGTTTATTTAATGTTTACATGATTTTGTAGTAGACAAAGGGGCATGTTTACTAACATTGGAGATAAATATCTAGAGAGATTTCTGGAGATGTTGCCCATAGCAACCAATCAGATTGTTGCTTTTGTTTTCTAACTTGGCTGTGGCTGTTTAAATCTAATTGCTGATTGGTTGTCATGGGCAACATCTCCAGAAATCTCTCCAGATATTTATCTCCAATGTTAGTAAACAGGTCCAAATTATTCGGAAACCCCCAGGTCCCGATCCCGAGCATTCGGGATAACAGGTCCCCTACCTGTAATATTTAAATGCCCTTTTTATTCTTTCAATTTCATTTTTTGCTTAGAACTGTATTTGTTAAAGACATACATTTTTGTTCAATATTTGTATCTGAGAAGATTGCACAGCTCATATGTTGAGAGAATTATTTATGTACTGTAAAACATTTTGAGGTATTGTAATATACTTTGGCCTTGTTTATTGATTACAAAATCTAAAAGCTCAGATTTTCTATTTCAGGCTTCTATTACCAGGTGCAGGGAAAGACATCCTTTTTAGATAATTGCATTTCTTTGTCATGTGATGACATGTCTTGTACATGTGTCAATAGTTGTGTAATCAGAAGCCCTAAAATGTAAATCTTTTATCATTGATATGAGGTTAGTCCTTTCCTGTATATTAATGTGAGAAGGTTTGCAACAACCACTGTTGTCAGCTTGTTTTTTTATGCCTTTCAAAACTTCTTTTTTAATACAACAATCATTTTATCATTTCTACTCATACCATGTTTAAAGACACAGCTTAAAGTGGACCTGTCACCCAGACACAAAAATCTGTATAATAAAAGTCCTTTTTCAATTTCTATTTTTTAATAAAGCATTCATAGCTGTTGTAAGCTCATTTAAAAATCTCAGTTGTCAATCAAATATTGTCGCCACTCCTCTGGAGCATAGAGGTGGGGCAGACAATTACTTTAAGTTTCCATTCAGCACTTCCTAGATGTCACTGCTCTCCCTACATCCCCCTGTCTCTTCACCATTTAATTATGTAGCCAGTGCATGGGGATGGACATTGGGTCCCCCATTCTGGTGCACAAACAATAGTATGCGATGATGCAAGGCTTGCCTTAATAACAGTGTACACAAAATGGCTGCTGTCTGCTTGCTATAATTTTGAAATCCCAGACTGAAGGAAAGAAGATTCAAAACATTTATATAGTGTAATTAAAGTTTATTTTGCTTGACTAATGTGATAAAATAGGATTTTGAATAATTTTTTTAGGTGATGGGTACCCTTTAATATTAATAGAAGCATCTCTCCTTTTAGCTTCTAAGCATAGTGTAAACAGATATGGACATGATTTCCAGATACAACAAGGCAAGCAATACAGTATATAGTGTGCCCATAGCACAGCTAAAAACAAATATGACAGCAGCTGAATTGTTATTTCTACAGCATTCTGCAAGCCTGGACTGTATAGTCATCTGCAATGTGACTTAAGTAATTTCTCACTAATTACTTAAGACCTGTCCAGCAAAGCCATGAGTAATAGTTCATCAAATAAGTGCTATTAAGTTCATAGACTGACTACTACATTCTGAAATGCTTGGGTATATACAGTATTCCAGGAATACTCCATCTGAAATGCAATTAGTAATTTACCAGAATTGTGACGATGTGTACTTTCTTCTATAAAAGTTTCATGTGGAAATGAGGTAAGATATATTCAAGCCATAGATATAGTGTAACAATACCTCTGAGGCAGCGGGTACACCGCCACTTCTTCTGCCCACCGCCTACTCTTCTGTGCACAGCTTCACACGGCTTCCAGGTTTGACGCGCATATCTTTTGTTTTCAGCACTTAGTGTGACGCCATTGTGCTTGGTGCAAATTTCAAATATTTAAAGGCACTACGTTCTTATTCACATCTCCCAATGTAGGCCTATTTCTGAGTTCCTGCGCGTGCTTCTAGTCTGTTTCTCTGTTCTTTGACCCCTGCATCTTGACTACTCCTGTATTGTTGCCTGAACCTCTGCCTGAACCTCCGCCTGTATTTGACTACTCTTCCTGATCCTGACTTTGTACTGCGTTTACTTATTGGTTTGACCCTGGCCTGTGTCCTTGCTTTTGGTTCCTGATTCCGTACTGCACTGCTCTGATGGTTCCTTTGCCTTCCCAGAACTCTCACCCTGGTTCTCTCATTTTAAAACCTGTCGCCGTCCGAGTAGTGGAGGACTCCTACCAAAGCGAAAGGCAGCCATTCAAGGCAGAAGCATGAGCCATGACTGGAACCTTGGTGTCTATTCTGGGTTTGGGAGACCATATGTGACACATAGCACATTCACACAGTTTTATTGTGCTTTCCAGTGAACTGAATTTCCCATGACATACTGACAAATGAATATATGCTGTTCATTAGCTATTTTAATCCCAATGCAGAGATCATATCTGAGACATCTCTACAGAAAGCATGTCATGGGTTTAAATATTTATATTCACCAGTCATTGGTAAAACAGAATGAATTTCTGTCATTTTGTTCTTGTTTTCTGTCAAAGAAAAGAAGATAACATTCAAAACAAACATGTCTGCAATCACTGACTTGTAACTCTGCTGCAGTTCTTGCAGAGTGCTATAATCCTCTCAATGCCTGCTCCACAAGTACTGTTAGTTCTGAATTGGTCATCGGGTGGTGCTGTTTGGTAGGGGAAGTTCCTAGGGAGAGGTTATGTAAGAGAGAGAGAACTGGGCATGAAAATCAAGAGTTTGATGCTGGAGACCCTGAGGCATGTCCCTTCAGAGCAGAGTATCACCTGAGAAGAGTTATTAGAGAGGGTATGGGTAACTTGATTGAGCTCTCTGTAGTTGGTGAGAAAGGTTACATCATCATTAACTCAAGGAGGCAGGGAAGGTAGGCAACCTGTGGAACCTGGTACTATGGTTCTGGTATAAGTGATTGTGGAAGATTGTGTGTGTGGCAAGTATCACCGTGGAAACTGTGCTGGTGACTATGAAACATTCATGAGTTCAATTGAGAGATGTTTGGAACCTCCCATTTGTTTGCTTTTATTTACTACAAAAATGATGACGGTGGTATGAGCAAGAGTTAGCAAAGTTTTGCAAAGAACAACTAGAGTTGACATTAAAGGTGAGATGTTTACCCCATGTAAAGGGGAACAAGGCACCAGGGCCTGATGGAATACATACATAGCTTAGTTCATTATTAGCCAGGCTAGTTTTTCCGATTTTTTTCAGACATACTTTTATCAGGTATTTCTGGACTGGTTGTCAGGAAGGCTTCAGATCGTGTTTTTGCCTTCCTCTAGATCAGGGTTCCCCAAACTTTTTTTTACCCGTGAGCCACATTCAAATGTAAAAATTGTTGGGAAAACAACACAATCATGATAAAAGTCCCTGGGGATGCCAAATACGTGCTGTGACTGTGTATATAGTAGCCCCTATGTGGACTGGCAGCCTACAAGAGGTTCTATTGGTCAGACAAAGAGGTTGAATTTGATGAACAGTATAAAGTAAAAGTATACAGTGACAATAAAAAAATCAGCCGTCAAACACATTGTGATAAATTGAAAATAAAGTGCTCTAGGCACAGTTGTAGATTCCAGTTATAGGACCCTTTCTCTTGTTCTTGACATAATATACAGTAATAATGCAATTAGAGATGTTTCATATCTATTGTAAAGATGTCCTTCCATTGTCCTTTTTGGTTTCCCTAGAAGTGATGAATATCTTTGCAAAACTTTTCTGTCAGTCTGCATGTCTGCATGGTCAAGAAACAAAGGGGCACGATTTGATGGTAATCGATATGGTCAACAAAAAACACCAATAATGACATGCGCCAATCTCACCAGTGACACAAAAAATTCTTTATAATATTGTGGACTAGTGTTAAATGTATTTCAGCTTTGAAGTTCTGTGTAAATTACTGTAGTTTAAAGGAAGGATGTGGAACCTTTTGAGGTGCATTGTTATTAATTCCACAATGTGCAACACCGGGAGAAATGTGGAGCATTCCACAGCATTGTAGACTGGGGGGGGTCTTTGACAAGCAAGTGGCTTTACAGTGTTCAGAACCATTCCGCTTGCCTGCCACAACCATCCACATCTAGACCAGTGGAAAATGGTGCCACACATTTCCCAAGTGCAGAAGCTCTGTTATAAGGCTGGCATGTAAAACTGCACTAAAATCTGCAGTGGAGCATCAGTACTGCTTAAAGTTTAAAAGCACTGAAAATTTAGGAGTGCTTTCTTTCAGTAAGATGGTATCACTTAATGGTTTCCACTTTTATAATGTGTTGTAATAAACAATTTTAAGGATTAAATTGAATAAACTCTGTAATAGAACAGAAAAAGGAACAGAATGATAAAACCTTAATCCCAGGGAGAATTTAAAAAATATTTCATTTAATAATTCAATATCATTTTAAGAGTTTGCACTTTTATAATACAAAGTCATGAATTGAATAATTTTGCAAGTAATTTTGCATGGAATAGGGACCTTTAAATAACACTGAACAGTCTTGGTCTGGATTGTAGAAATGAAAGTTTTATTTACTGGTGTTCTGCAGAGGGAATATATACCATATTTGCTACATTCCTGCAATAAAATGGAAATGAAAAGAACAAATATTCATAACTTCCGTCTGCATGTTGAAGTCAGCCAGCATACATAACAAATGATGAATAATAATGTAATATTGGAGAGTTGTTGGTTTACGCTGATATTAACTTCAAGGGGGAAATATAGCAGCTCTGCAGAAGACAGTATTGTGTAATTGCAAAAATGTAAAATGTAAAAAGGTTACTCCTTTAGTACTTTGTCTCTGCTGATAAAAAAAGACCACCCCCCTCAAAATGCTTCATAATAGATCATCTCTCAAAAATAGATACAACAATCTGTCTGCAAAGTACTCTGAGACTGAATCCAGGGCGTCAGATTTTTTATGGTCTGCTTAATCTTCTTACTCTAACAGCAGCTAGTTTTATATTCCATTAGCATGCCTGTGTACAGTACATGCTAATAGACTATAAAAACCACTTGGTGACCTACTTTCCAAGTCCCAACATTTCATTGGTATGCATGCATTTGCACTGTGATAGACTATAAAACACATCATGTAAGAAGGTTATTGCATTTTATAGCAAGTTCATTATTTTACTTTTCATTTGCATGCATTACTGCAACCATGGTTGCTAGAATCAGAAAAATACTCAAAGGTGTTTTTTTTCTCCAAAATATTGTATATAAGGTCATTATTTCTCAACACTTGTATATTTTTCAGAGATTCAAAATTTTGATGTGCTAAAAATCATGAAAGTGAATATTGGTTTAGAAAATGTTTTTTCTATATTTATTACAGAGATACTGACATCAGAAAATAACCTTTTTTATTATCCATCATAACATTATCTTTGAATGCTGTTTATAATTTTGCCATTAAAGTATTTGCCTGATGCTTTTACATTACCTTTCTCATTACCCTTTTCCTGTATGAGGGGGCTGCCATATTTGTGCATTAGCATTAGAAACTCTAACTGACAGGTTAAGACAGGACAGTCAGGTTGGCAAAACAGTCAGGTTTAGGAACTTCAAGTGACAAGTACTTACCAAAGCAGAACTATCAGCGAAAAACTATCAACATGACCTATAGGTAACTTTTAAGGTAGATTCATATTTTTTATCTAAAATACATTTTGTCAGTATCACTTTAAGGGAAAAAAAAATTACAAAAAAATCCAATGTAAAATTTTGGCATCTTAAAGCTTGCAAAATCTTGTAGAAGTCAATGGGAGCTGTAATTTAAAATATTTAATTCAAGTTTTTCACTTTGTCTTTAATCTTATTAACTCAAAATGATGAGTAAAACACAAATTCAAGGTTTTTTTCCACAATTTTATGTAAGTTTTTTATATTTGGATTTTTTAATAAATAAGGTTCATTTTTTTTTAATTTGTAAGTTTATTTGAAGTAGAAAAAACCTCTAAAACTATATACTGTATATATCTGAACTTTGATAAACAGAAATCTAAAAATGGCTGTTGTACTTATTATGACCTCCCACTTCTCAATATGTACAAAAGATAAGTTTTGAAGATGAAATGGAATCAACCACTTAATTTCTTAAGTAGGACAAAGAAGGTCTTTCTTCTTTTGAGAATGGAACTAAAAAAGAAATGCAATAGATATCTTAGATAATTCACCATTAATGTATTAAGTGGTGATTGCTGTGATATACTGTATTTATATACTGTTTCAAAGTATTGTCCTGTTTTTAAATAATTAAAATTGTTCTTCAATTGCCATTAAGTCACAACCATAAAATATTACTACCTCCACCATGGGAGATATTTTCCAAGGTCTAAAATGTTTTATGACAAAGCTGTAACATATTTTATTATTGACTAGTTTGTTTATTTAACTGTGGTTCAGGTTTGTTGCTGTAATTTCCTTTTTCTTTTCCATGAGAAACCCAGATTAAGCAACATGCTATGAGTACACACACTTTTTAAGGGATATTCACCTTAGTGCGAGGAGAACACTGAAAAATCCTGAAAATCTTTTTACCATCAGTAGGGTTTGGTTAACTGACTGTTCACAGTGCCCATTAACATCATGTTGTGAGAAGTAATTAGTGGTGGAGAAATGTACCTCTGACTGTAGGTATTTGAAATGTTTTAATCTGAAAGAAAACATTTTTAATACATTGATATGTTCTATTTTTTAATTTCATTCCTTTAATTTTGTATTATATTGAATTCAGCGAAAAGCTAAATTTTAAGTATGAGAGAAACTCACTGCCTCTTAATTCAGTTTCAAACCCTACAACTAATCAAATAGTGTTTGTCAGGGCCCTACTCAAAAAAATTGACATGTTTGGAATAAACACCTTGCAATGGTTAAATTGCAATACATTTAATTTAGGCACATGCCGCAGAGACTTCATTAAAATGAATGGCTGCTTCAAATCCTGTTGATAAGTTTACAGAAGTCTTACAACAGAATGTTATTAAATCAATGAAAACACACCCTTCAACTCCTCATAGCTGTTTCTTCCAAACTGAAAGATCTCTCTGAATAATTTTATAATAAGCAGATACACATAGATAGTAGAACAAATTCACAGATTTTTTAAAATACATGACTCAGCTCACAAAACATGAGCAAGTCTGTATCTGAACAGTGACCCATAGCAATCAGTCAGTGAGTCACTTTTTTCAGGAAGTTGCAGGTAGAACAAAGAAGGCTAACACCTACTGCCCAGCTGCAAATTTGCTCAGTTTTAATAAGTGAGCTCCAGTACATTTCCCCACAGACATAAAAATACCAGTAGAGAACATTTACAGAAAAGAACGAGATCTCCCACTGCCTGTCACTGAACACACAAGGCTTTCTATGTCCGGAATCCACCCTGCAGTGATAGGAGGATCTCATTCATTCCTTTTACATTTCTTACAGGATTAGTGTAGGACAGGTTACATAGTTACATAGTTAAATCGCGTTGAAAAAAGACAAAGTCCATCAAGTTCAACCCCTCCAAATGAAAACCCATCATCTATAGACACACCCCTCCATACCTTCACATAAATTATTTATACCCATATCTATACTAACTATAGAGTTTAGTATCACAATAGCCTTTGATATTATGTCTGTCCAAGAAATCATCCAAGTCATTCGTAAAGGCATTAACTGAATCAGCCATCACAACGGCAGTGCATTCCACAACCTCACTGTCCTCACTGTGAAGAACCACCTACGTTGCTTCAAATTAAAGTTCTTTTCTTCTAGTCTGAAGGGGTGGCCTCTGGTACGGTGATCCACTTTATGGGTAAAAAGGTCCCCTGCTATTTGTCTATAATGTCCTCTAATGTACTTGTAATGTAATGTCTATAATGTCCTCTAATGTACTTGTAATGTAATGTAAAGTGTAATGTAAAATGTAAAGTGTAATCATGTCCCCTCGTAAGTACCTTTTTTCCAGAGAAAAAACCCCCTTGTCTACCCTCATAATTTAAGTCTTCCATCCCTCTAACCAGTTTAGTTGCACATCTCTGCACTCTCTCCAGCTCATTTATATCCCTCTTAAGGACTGGAGTCCAAAACTGCACTGCATACTCCAGATGAGGCCTTACCAGGGACCTATAAAGAGGCATAATTATGTTTTCATCCCTTGAGTTAATGCCATTTTTTATTCAATACAGAACTTTATTTGCTTTAGTAGCCACAGAATGACACTGCCCAGAATCAGACAACGTGCTATCAACAAAAACCCTTAGATCCTTCTCATTTAAGGAAACTCCCAACACACTGCCATTTAGTGTATAACTTGCATTTATATTATTTTTGCCAAAGTGCATAACCTTGCACTTATCAACATTGAACCTCATTTTCCAGTTTGCTGCCCAGTTTTCCAACTTAAATAAATCGCTCTGCAAAGTAGCAGCATCCTGCAGGGAGCCTATAGTTCTGCACAATATAGTATCATCTGAAAAAACAGAAACAGTACTTTCAATGCCCACCTCCAGGTTATTAATAAATAAGTTGAAAAGTGAAGGATCTAGTACAGAGCCCTGTAGTACTCCACTGACAACACTGGTCCAATTAGAAAATGTTCCATTTACCACCACTCTTTGTAGTCTATCTTTTAGCCAGTTCTCTATCAGGTACAAATACTGTGCCAGGCCAACATTCCTTAATTTAACCAGTAACCTTCTGTGTGGCACTGTATCAACTGCTTTAGCAAAGTCTAAGTAAATCACATCCACTGCCATCCTAGAATCCAGGTCCCTGCTAACCTTCTCATAAAAAGAAATTAAGTTAGTCTGGCAAGATATATTACGCATAAAACCATGCTGGCACAAACTCATAGTGTTATGATTTGCTATGAAGTCTAGTATATTATCCTTTATTAACCCTTCAAAAAGCTTTCCTACCATGGACGTCAGACTAACCAGCCTACAGTTTTGAGGCTGAGAACAGGATCTCTTTTTGAATAGCGGCACCAAATTAGCAATTCGCCAGTCTCTCAGAACCATACCTGAACTCAATGAATCCTGAAAGTAAAGAGGTTTGGCAATCACAGAGCTAAGCTCGCTAAGTAACCTGGGATGAATACCATCTGGCCCCGAACCTTTGTTTGTCTTAACATGTTCTAGTCTCTTTTGAATTTCCTCATGTGTGAACCATGCATCATTAGTCTTATTACTAGAATTGGGACTATTAAGAACTGGTGTGTAGACAGATGAAAAATATGAATTCAGAATCTCAGCTTTTTTCTTCTTCTCATCAACCAGCTGACCCCTTACAATACCTTATAAATAAGTTGGCTGCCCCAGCTAACTTGAAAGCCTTAAAAGCACGCCTTTTCTTACCCACCTCAACACCAACACTTCTATTGAACCAAAAAAGATTTTGCTTTGCAACGAAGTTCCTTGCTTACAAGGGGAATATATTGACATGTATATTTATTAAGCAGCATTTTAAAGATGTCTCATTGCTGTTCTGTGTTTAACCCTGTGAAAAGCATTTCCCACTTAATATGTTGCTGAAATGCCCTTATACTGTCAAAGTTTGCACGTCTGAAATTTTGTGTTTTAGTTACTCCCTTACAGGCCTGGACTGGGAGTCAAAAAAAGCCCTGCCTTTCCAAGTACACATAGGCCCAAACAGCTCCCTACCAGCCCACTATATGATAACTTTCTATGGAGCCATACAGCAGCCCTTCTGGCATTTGCCAGGACCCACAGATTGCCAGTCCAGGCCTGCTCCCTTATTGAATTGCCTCTGCAACAGAATCTCAAAGGAGACCATGTTATGATCACTATTCCCTAAATGCTCACTCACACAAATGAGTCCAGTATTGTTAGTTAATACAAGATCCAAAAGAGAGTTCTACCTAGTAGGTTCTTGATTGAGCTGGAATAAAAAGTTGTCATTCAGCATATTTACAAACCTACTAGCTTTTTCTCTTTTGGCAACCCCATTACCCCAGTCAATGTCTGGATAATTGAAGTCACCTATAGTATTAACTTGACCTAGTTGTGAAGCCGCTTCTATTTATAGCAGGGCTTCATACTCATCATTTATACAAGGTGGTTCATAGCATACACCAATGATAATTTTCTTTGTAACCTTTTGCCCAGATTGGCCTTTTCTCTGTCAGCAATTTTACACTGGTGAAGAAAATGAACTGTGTGACATAAGTTCAGTCCGTCTTTTACACCCTCTTTGAAGGAGGTAATGGTTATCATTATATCATGATGGTGATAAGAGGAGGTCAAATTGCTTGTTTGTTTCCATTGTAGGGTGTGGTGTGTCTTTCCGGTGCCGATGCTATGTGTAAATGCCAGATGGTTGTTATCTATAAACTTCTGATTATACTGAGATATTAATAGCCTGAGCAAACGCCCCTACTTTCAGTTGAAAGCAATAAACTATATATATGCTGCATTGGTCAATAAAAATCTGCATCCTGCTCTCTATAATTTATATTATAATTTTATATCACTCTAGACCCTACTATAGAAGTTAGTAAGATATATTTAGGAACCAAATAATTTCTGGTTGGTGTAAAATGCTATGTGTATGCAATGATGCTCAACACCAGTTTTTATGTTACTATTTTTAAGCTAACACCTCTTTAACTTGAAAATGTAACACTGGCCTTAATATCGGCATAAAATAATTACAATAATAAAGTATGTGTGATTTGCACAGCTTTCCATGGCATTACAGGGATTTATATCATATAACTGAAAACTAAACTAAGCCCTCCAGAGGTGGAATGTTAGTTTGTTAAATACACTCTAAGCTTTTCATTTTTTATTAATGTTCTTTCTCCTCTACCCTAAATGTTATAGGGCCTAGAACATAGCTTAATACTTTTTATTATCATTATGTGTGCATGCAGATTCTAATCGTGGCTCATGAGTGTAGAAATACATTTGAAGTTGTAGTTGCATGTGGGATTAGCATTTCATTATCTTGTCATTTTAACCTGGACGCAACTTTCCATGTTGTTTACCACAAACATTCTATTGTGTTATAATTGCATTAAAGGAGCCTACCAATCCAGGTAAACATGTCATAATGTCATAGGGGTGATCCCCTAATTCATTGTTTTATTGTTCACCATTATGATGCTTCTGTAACTAATTCATCTCTTCTACTTCCTATTTAAGATTATTATTAATCTTAAACCTAATCACTAACCCTATCAATGATTTTAGTATTTATTCTCATTTTCAACCTTTTGACCTTATGGTCATACATCTCCACCATTTCTATTTATCTTATACCCACATACCAAAAAAATACTACCAATATATACCTTTCAGTTTAAAAAATATGTTTCATGAACACATTATATTATCATGAAATGTTTTTCCTATTCTTGGCAGACTTTTTTTTACCAATTATATTACATTTTTCTAATATGACTGTGACCATTGTATTATTTATAATGACATTTCTAATAGTAGTTGACAATCACTGGAGTTAAAGCAAAGTTGTGACAATTTAAGGCCTAAAAGACTTCTGAGATAGAGCTTACATTTTTATAAGGTAGTGCTAGGTTTGATGACTAAAACAAGCAGAAGCGATCTTTCTCCTCCAGACAATTCTGCAAATCCCACACTACCTTGTATCCTAAGAAATATGTTTGCTAAATAAAGCTGTACACTGTGCTATCTGTAGCTGTGCATCACCTTTGTAGTCAGGTCATTTGTTTAATTTCCAAAATGATGAATAATTAAAACCTTACATTTCAGTACTGACCCTGGGAATTACTAATTTAAATGTATCCTCGTAAGTTCAGAGAAAAACCATTACTTTGCTACAGAACCACTGCTGATAAATATATTGCTGCTTTTCCTTGTGATCAGCTTATTTGAAATAGCAGGTGAACCCACAAAGGGGCATTTAAATTACCATAACCAAAATCTCCTGTGAAAAAGTCAATACATGGGAGCTTAAATATTCTTATATAGTTTGTGTCGTTCCATATTTAAATGATTTGTTTTCTATGAATCCAATACAAAGTAATTGCTTACGTTTTAAATGCTGGAAGTAAGCCATTTTCAAAAGCACTGGAATACTAGATGTGCTTATTAAGAATAATCAGATGCAAAATTATTCAGCTATGTATTTATTTATCTCAACTAAATACATGTGACCTAGTACATGGGCACACATGCCATTTTCTTGCCTAGCATTTTTTCATTAAACACTGTACAATTATTTAAAGCTATTAACAGAACAATTGCGTACAGAATCACAAGGTGAAAGGCAAACTCTTCTGTTTAATTGTTAAACTAACAAAGTTAAGCTGTGGTTTTCATTGTTGGTAATACCAAGATCAATGTCCACATTAAGCCATTGAGGTGTTTGTTAGTAATTATAACATAGATGGATACAGAATTAACAAAATTTTGTTTGTTACTGCATAGAACACTAGCTGAGATTCAAGCACAGTGTAAAGAGGTGAAAAATAACTTTTATTTTTCATATGTAAATAATTGGGCAATGTAGTTAAGCCAGCAGGTGGCATCAATCCCTAAGGTTGGCCTGTAGGGTAATTCTCCTGCAGAAGCATTTATAAGGAAGTACAGGAGCTGTGTATTTCTTCTTTTGTCTAGGAGGATCTAGAGGCAGAAAGAAGACTAACATGGCCAGACCATTTTTAGGAGACTGCTAGCTAGTGACAGAATGGTGTGCACTTTAGGAGTGAAAAGTAGGCATGCAGTGATTGGATTGGGATAGAGCCCCTGTTGCAATTGTGCGCCTGGTAGTAAATTCAGTGTTTAGATGTAGGTTAGAGTAAAACCTATAGGGGAAGCTTGGGCACTGTATGAGAGGTCACTGCAGAGAATTGGGGGTGGAGGTTTACAGGAGTCTTGGAGGCTTCAAGAGAGAAAAACAGTGAGTGTGTAAGGAAAGAAAATAGAGAGAGAATTTACAAAAGTATGGTGCTTGTGTAACTGTATCCTTGGGTTGGCAACCAGTACCCCAGTCGGTATGCTGCAGGAAGCTGTCAATCAAATGTGCCTTGGTTCATTGTAACTTTGTGAGTATGTCTGCTTTCTACAATACAGAGTGTGAATGTATATCTGACTGTACTAGTTGTCCACCAGCCACGGATGGGCTTTTTACAACTTCAATGGTCAGTTTGCAAAGTACTGGATAGTAATCATTATGCACAGGTAGTGATATTAACCCAAGTTAGAATGTTGACCACTAAAGGTGCTGCTACTGAGGAATGAATATGTGTGATGGTCCTGATATCTATTCCTACTGGAATCTAATGTCCTTATGGCAGCCACCCCTGTAGGCTTCAAATTCATTAAACTAAACTAGCATCAGAGTGTGTATTTCATTCCGCTCTTTGTAATAGAATGCTGGTAGTGCGAGTCACAATTAGAAAGATTTTTTCTTACTCAAGGGAAAAGTTAATGGTAGTATATACTGCCCAGCTGATAGGGCTTGTATTGATCGATGATTGTAATTGTTGAGAAAAAAGAGATGTCAGGTTTCTCCACAGATCAAGTGTTTTTACTCAATGTATTTGAGTTAAATAGTCCTTTAAATGTTCACAATGAGATCATTAAAATTATTGGTTTCTGCCTAGAACTAAGCCTTTATATATTACTTTTCCATTGCTTGCAGGAAAACCTGACTACTGAATTCTAAAGCATGTATTAACTGAAGGAAATTGCATATGGATCTACAGTCTATACAGTAGTAATTTCCTCTACTAACTCTTACATAGGAATATATAATACACATATATTGGGTTGTAGCTCTTTTAAAGGAGAAGGAAAGCCTAAATTTAAGTAAGCTTTATCAGAAAGGTCTATATAAATACCAACCAGTAAAACCTCAAAGTAGTGCTGCTCTGAGTCATCTGTCAAAAGAAACACAGCATTTCCTTCCTTCTATTGTGTACACATGGACTTCTGTATCAGACTTCCTGTTTTCAGCTTAAACCTCCAGGGCTAGGGCTTGAGCATGCTCAGTTTGCTCCTTTCTCCCCCTCCCTCCCTCCCTGCTGTAATCTGAGCCCAGAGCTATGAGTGAGCAGGGAGAGAGGCAGGAAGTGATGTCACAATTCTAGAGTTGTTTACTCAGGTATGGTAAAGCATTCTGCAGAATAAATATAGTCTTATAGTTTTCACTATTGTGCCTAATCTATTGGCAATAAACTGCCTTGTTAGCTTTCCTTCTCCTTTAATAAGTTTCAAAACTTTTATAAAATTATACAATGCCATTATCAAGTCAACAAATTAGCATAATGTTTGATGCATTTACAATTATAATTTACTTAGTTTAGTGTATAAGAAACATTTTATAAGAACTCTGAACATCTTTAGCTGCTTCTGGGTTGTCCTGACATTGCTTTGTTAAATAAAATAATAGATACAGCCATTCTTCCTTGGATTTTAAGTATTTTGCTTTACATTGTGTTTGAATAAAAATTGTCAGGGATCATAAAATTACACTTCTTCTAGAGACTGGAATGAACTGAGTTTTGATTATGGTTCTATCAGTCTCTCGGAAGTAATTCACACACAACATATTCATCTGTCTTCATCAACACCAAGTGGGAGATGCCGATTAAACAATGAGCTCATACAATAAACCATTCGGTCAACAACAGACCTTGCTTACCATGCCCTCATCAGGAGCTGGCCAGGCTTGCAACAAGCATACCCGAAGCAGAGATCTTATATTATCGGTTAGCACATATTCTGCCCCTGGCTATAATTAAGAAAGTAATCATAAGAACTTCCAGAAATCATAAACATATTAGCAACAAATAGGAGTCATAAACATATTAGGTCACTGAGTAATTGAGTTCAATAGTTACTTTCCTACAATGCTGCATTATATAAGATATTGGGTTAACTGAATATTTCTAGGGGTTCAGCAGTTCTTATACACAGCTATGATATATGTCTGTATATCTGAAGTTCAACATTTCCTTCCTACAAGGCTGTTGTAGGAAGTATTACTCGTAGCCACTGATAAAAAAAAAATTTCCATTGCAATCTGGGACAAATATGTATTCTGCTTGTGCCCATTTTGATACCATATTCTCAATGGGGTAATAAGTTATGCAATAGTGGTGGTAATTTGTAGAAAGATAGAAAATTAACTAAGCTGCCTATGGAATATTTGCTATATTAAAAAGTAACCAGTCCAAGATTGTGAATCTTAGCATGGGCTTGTCATTAGACCACTGGTCTGCTTACTTGAAACTATACCTACCAAGAGGAGAAATACCAACTATGATTGTGCTCTGATTAAAATGTACAGAGAAGTAGGGATGTAGCGAACTGCCGTTTATGTGTTCGCGAACGCCGTTCGCGAACACCGGCAAAAATGCGAACAGTTCGCGAACTTCGAACATCCGCAAAATCGTTCGATTCGAACGATCGAAGGATTTTAATCGTTCGATCGAAGGATTTTCGTTCGAATCGAACGATTGAAGCCATTCGATCGAATGATTTCATTCGATCGCATGGCTTCGATCGTTCGATTCGAACGAAAATCCTTCGATTTTAGCGGTCGAAAGAATCGAATGGTCGAACGATTTTTGTTCGAATCGAACGCGAACTCGTATTGGCGAACGTCGCGCGACGTTCGCGAACATTTGGCGGACGCGAACAGTCGAAGTTCGCGCGAACTAGTTCGCCGGCGAACAGTTCGCTACATCCCTACAGAGAAGATAAACGACTAAAACACCTTGCCAAGCTTTGTGTTAGCTGTGTATGAATCTATAGACTCACATGGGAGCTCATTTTACAGTTTTCACCCATGTAATTAGCATTTTTGAATAACAAACAGCAGCTGTTTTCATTTGATTTTGATTTTTGAAAGCTTATAAAGCCACTGTGATGGTGCAAAAGCAAACTTCCCCATGGATTTTTTCTTCTTTGTGTATCCATTATTTGCAGTGCTGTCAGGATAACATGTCTAATGATTTCCAGGTCTTTAAAGTCCTAATTGGTGCCAATGTTATTAATAAGGAAGGAACAGATGGGAGGATCAAGTTTTATCCAGTGAAGGTCTCCCAATCTTGCTTATTCTGTACTGATCACATATTTTTAAAATACAAACACAACCACTGCAAAATAATTTTAAACACATTACAAATTGCACACAAATCAGTTTCATGCTGTCATTTCCCAGAATCTCAATAGCAAGTGCCAGCTAAGTTGCATCTGCCACAATTTGCAAGTTGCAGTAATCCTGCATTCTGAATTACAACTATAGGCCCTGCTTTGAACTACCAGTTGGACATGCTAAATTCCTCTAGAATACACTAACTTAATCACAGGATAAAATGGCCATCTGTACATTACATACCTTATCTAGGTGTAAGGATATCACACAAAATATAAGTAATACCTTTGCATTGACAGGTCCTTGCTATAAATGCTTCCTAAAGCACTAATAGTACGTCATTCTTTTGGGAAACAACTCTGGCTTTAAGATGCATAGTGATAGGCGAATCTGTCCTGAAAATTCACGAAACACTATTAACACACAAGTTAATGGGTGTCAAAATAAATTTGACGCACAACAATTATTGACGTGAGCAACAATTTTATATCGTGACTATTTTGTTCAAATGCATTAAAGTCAATTTGTCAATTTGTTGCTGTGGATTGTTCTCAGTGAATTTCCGAAGCAGTTTCACGAAAATAATAGCGAAATGTAGAAATTCACCGCAAATCCATGTTTGCCAAATTTATTTGCCCATCGCTAAAGATGTACTGACAGATTAGCATTACTAGTAAAGTATTCCTATTGATTCTGGAAGGAGAAAAAAGAACCCCAATTGCTTCTCACTCGTTCAGCAGTCTCTCAATTATTTTAACTACCTATTAAATATTTTGTGATTACCATATAGTAATCACTAACCAGTTAAGAGTATAAAGTGCTTAATTATGAATTTACTTAAATGAAACCTTAATTAAGTTACATTCAAGTGCAAGTGCAATATAGTTCAGTCTATCAATTGTATTATAAATTAAAAAAATTATAATAAATTTAAAAAAATAATTTATAATTTAATTTATAATACAATTGATAGAATGAACTATATTGCACTTGCACTTGAATGTAACTTAATTAAGGTTTAATTTAAGTAAATTCATAATTAAGCACTTTATACTCTTAACTGGTTAGTGATTACTATATGGTAATCACAAAATATTTAATAGGTAGTTAAAATAATTGAGAGACTGCTGAACGAGTGAGAAGCAATTGGGGTTCTTTTTTCTCCTTCCAGAATCAATTTAAATTTACTGACTTAGGTTAGACCTCTGCTTCTGCTGTGGGATAAATTTAAGCTCTAAGGGATCACCTTGTTTGTGTAGTAAAGTATTCCGTTATAATACTGAAGTCTACCTTGGTAAATTGTGAGCCAGTTGCTGCACATACTATTTCCAGGTGCACAGATCTATGCTGGAATTTTGGTGGGAAGCATAGCATTGTGTGTAAAAAAGTGTGATTTGATTTTTTTCCTAGCACTTGCATGAGTAAATCAGTCCTTCTATCCATAATAAACCTTATATAAGCACCTTAAATTGGCCTGTTACCAGAGATTTTGAAGGACTTAGAAACTGTAAACCACTTGGCAGAAACAATGTGCATACCTGAAATGAAAACGTATGGATAGAATCAGAGTTTTAAAACCTTCTGTAGCCTATACTGCTGGCTTTGGCAGTAGAACTATTTGGACAGCTGTAGGTTAGTCTCTTGCTGTTTATTTGCTGTTTTACAGCAGTTAATCTCACTGTAGTCACTGAGGCAGCATGGAAGTCAGCCTGGGCCCAATATAGAAATCCAGCCTGTGACACTGAGCTGCTGCAACTGCAACTCATTAGTGTATACAGAGAGCTGTAGTTGGAAATACAGAGAAAGTTGTGGGGCTCAGTTGAGAGCAGGGAAAAGCCTAAATACTGTAACTTTCTTGGCCTTTGTTTTACTAAGTCTGAATATTTCACGGTATTTATATAGATATAGTTAGTTGATTCAGCAGCCTGTCTCCAAAATCTGACCTCTTTATTGGGCTTTATTGAGTTGCACATGTCATCTCTATATATATTCATGATTTACCCATGCAGTGCCTCTAAGCTAGTCATACATTTATTTGGATAACATTCTAGCTGCCCAGTCATCATACCCTGCAGAGGCTGCACACTGTCATTCAGGCTGTGTGCATAGGGCAGTAGTAGTTTTATTGTGTTTAGGTATATATATATATATATATATATATATATATATAGGTGTGTATATATATATATATATATATATATATATATATATATATATATATATATATATAGAGAGAGAGAGAGAGAGAGAGAGAGAGAGAGAGATATTACAGTACAGTATACCCTGTGAATTTATCATGGAACATATATATATATTTTACATAATGCATACCTCCCAACTGTCCGGTTTTCAGCGAGACAGTGACGCTTTTGATAGCTCAACCTGCAGTCACGGGTTTGTACTGGAAAGTCACGATTTTCTCTGCACTGAACAGATAAAAAAAGATACAATGTTTCTAACTTAATTGGCTTTTGGCCGAGAGCCCAGAACAGCCATGTGGTGCAGATAAGATACTTTGTAACAATTTTGAGATAGCAAATAAGTAATTGTAACAATTTAGATAACAGGTCCCTTGGGGGAAGTTAGACTCACAGCTTAAAGGACAATTCACCGTCATTACCAAAACTATAACTGGAAAAAAAGCACAGAAATATGTTCAAACTTTTATAACCTGCTACATTTTGTAAAATTAACATGGTAATTAGGGTGTGTGGCCAAAATGGGTGTTGTCAAAAAAATTTGCTGCACTACGCGCAGCAAATTTTTTGTCCCACTTTTTATTTCCAAAATGTTGGGAGGTATGCATAATGTTATTAGCTATGGTATATAGGCATTAAAACAGAAAAACAACCTCTTGGCGAGATCTAGAGTCTTAAGAAATCCCATGTGTCCCGCCAAGGGATGGTCATGGGCCAATTGTAAAGTGAATAAAAATTTTATTTTTGAAAAATATAATCCATATTTGACTCGTAAAGCCTTTCTAGCCTTAAGGCACTCTCTCTCTCTACTTTGGCGAACAAACAGGGAATTCATAAGTGGTCAATCACCTTTCTTAAATGGATTAGAGTGACCTTTTTCAGAAGAATAGAAGACAATGATATCATCTAGATACACTATAACAAATTGATACAGGAAATCTGAAAAATGTAATTGACAAAATGTTGAAATGTGGCAGGGGCATTGCATAATCCAAAAGGCATTACTTGATATTCGTAATGACTGAAACTGGACCGAAAAGGTTCTTTCCACTCATCCCCTTCACAAATTCTTACTAGATTATAAACTCCACATAAATCCAGTTTAGAGAACACCTTGGCACCACGAAGATTATAAAATAACTCATCTCATTTTGTAGCCAGTGCAAAAACAGGGGCATCAGGTGCCTCGTTATGGCGAATAAAGAAGATTTTGACAAGATCTAAAGCTTGTCTTAAGAATAGTGTCCACAAAATGGAGCCTGTCTGCTTGATGTTATTGTGAATTCAAAGACTAAAAGAAACAAGATTGAAGTAATTTATGCTGTGTAAATTATGTTTGTTTTGTATTTAACATCATAAAATAGAATTTGGAGTTAATTCTTATAGGCCCACTTTAAATAAATGTGAAATGCTTGATCCAGGGAATGTTTCCGATAGACATTGGGGTCAGGAAGCAATTTTTTTCCTTCTTGAAGCACAATGGCTAGGTTTTTTGCCTTCCTCTGGGTCAAAACAGTGCACATGATGTTATATTTTAAGTTTTATTTGTCACAGCAGCAGTAAGACCTTGCCAGAGTACTGCACAGGTAAGTTTAGAAGAAAGAGAAAGGAAGTTCTCTCTTGATACAGAGACGCTACTACTGCTTGTGCTAGTTGACAGCCTGCTTGGATTTCCTATCATCAACATGCTGCAGATGCAGGTCCGGCAGCAGGGCTGCTGAACTTCTCTCATGTTGGCGGCACAGCATAGTAGTGATCTCTGGTTAAATTCTGGTTTAGAATATTGCCTTGGTTTAAGCTGGCAAGGTCCTATTTATTTGATAAAATGTGAATAAATGCTGTGGCCATTTTACACCCCTTTCTCCTGGTTTCATTAAAGTATATAATAATGGGGTTCAGTGGGATAGCTCAAGGTGAGTGGTCAAATTGAGGAGTCCCCTGTAACTGAAATTAGCTACTGTGCAACATGTGCACTGATTCTGCAGGTGTAACAGTCTGGCTGCTGTTGCTCACTACAGGCTGTATGTGCTGAAGATGGTATAGAACTAGTTTGCAGTGGCATATAAACAGAAAAGTTTATAAATCGATAGGATAAGGATTACTACCTAAAAGACAACAAGAACATCCTCTAAATCCTGCACATGGGAACTGGTGCATCAGGTAAAAGTTCCTACTTCAGTTGTTTACATTGGTTCCCTCTGCAGTAGCAGCACATGACAGGTGCAGCGTTGAGACTGCACCCCTCCCCATTTGACACAACACTGGATCTCCTATCCCAATGCCGCAGTTGTTTATTTTTCCAAAACCATAAATTAACATTTATAACATTAACAACTTGTGACCAAACCGTTTGTACAAACTTTTTTAACCTGCAACCTTGTGTTATTCACCCCAAGAGAATTGACTCTACTCCCAACTGCAAAGCCTGGTTTATGCCTCATTTTCTCCCCAGCCCTAAACCAGGCTGCTTACCTTTCTGTCAGGACCCCAGGCCTGCCAGGCTACTTCAATTCCTTGTCAAATACCCCATCTTAACTTCCCCTTGGACTCAGTGTAAAGGTACCCTTCGCCAACTGCAACAACAAACATATCCCATCTCATAGGGTGGGACCTGCTCTGACTGAAATGTAAGTACCGTGTTACCCTGTGTGGCTCTGCTCCTCCCTGCAAAGCGCAGGAAACCCAATTGGCCATTCATAGCCCACTCTAGCAAGTAAGGGGGGGTGCCCTCCGAGGCCAGTTAACCCCCTGCTTCCCTACACTGCCCTACGGGTCATTGGGGTCAAGGAGGTGTTCCTGGAAAATGTAGTCTTACACACTTTAAGTAAGTGCTGAACTTGTTCTGTTGCACTATTTTAGTCGGGGTGCATAATAACCTAATACCTCTTACATAAGCCCTGTGGTTAATTGACCCACATAGTTTTACCCTTTATCAACACCTACTGTATTCTTCTACTGTTGCTCATATATGAACATTTTTTTATGCTGCTTTATATGTAATGCCTTTTTCTTATGCCATAAGTGTGCTTATGGTTAGTGCAACAATAAGTGCTTTAAACTATATAACATCTTCAGAAATTTAGCATATTGTGATTACTTTTACCTTAGGGAAGTATTTAAATCTCCCACGGCACATGGTTTTCTTTTCTTTATGCAAATCCTTGTAAAAATGTATGTTATGTTCTGAATAATATGGTGTAATCTGCATATATCTGTGTTCTCTATTTCATTTAATTATATTAGGGAAACTTTGTTCACTCAGTTATTAATATCAATTCTGAAAATTCTATTCTGACTGAGGCATATACTGCCATTCAAACAGGTGCTTCTGTGTTTCTGCCTTCTGATTTGCTTCACTTTGTTTGAAGGGAATGGAGGCTGGAAGAATAATAATATTTATAGGCATTCCAAGCGTGCCGTTGTACAGTGCTTAGTGATCAAGAGGAGGGCAGTGTGTTGAGCTAAGCAGTGCAGATAGGCAGGGCAAGTTTAAGTTCAAGTAAGGACACAGAGTGATCAGCATAATACAAGGCACTGAGCAGAAATATAGAGTATTCTGGTATTCTATTGTGTGTGCTGGAGCTTTACCGGGATTGTTTTGTCTGTGCAGTGGTCACGTATTGATGGATGCATGATTCCACTGCTCCTTATAGTAGCCATTCACATAGCAATTTATGCCTTTTAAACTAATTAACCTGCTGCTTTATTATGTCCTTGGCTGTATAATCAGTAGTTGAAGAAACTCCTTATTGATCATGTAAATGGAGAGATAACATGTAACAAAGTCTCACCCTGGTGGTCTAGTGGAGGGACGGCAGGGACACCCGCCGCGCTGAGCTGTTCCTCTTCTTGTACCGGCTTTCTCCTAGTGCGCGCGCGCATGCGCACTTCCGGATTTAAAGGCGCATGCGCGCTGACGTAATGACGTTAGAGCGCAATGGCACCAAATTCAAAAGTATTAAAGGTTCATTCCCACAGTTTGTCATTGCCCATGATAGGATTGTATTTCCTGGTGCTCCTGAGCCTTGTGCTAAATCTGTCTGTTTTCTTCTGAACCTGTTTTGACCCCTGCCTGGCTATTTTGACTATTCTTATTTCTGGATCCTGACCTTTGCCTGCTTTCGACAACGCTTCTGTTTAACCCTTTGTTTGATCACCCAGTTTTGACCCTTTGCCTGTTTGACGATCCTTGCTATCCGCCTGCCTCGACCCAGCCTGCCTGACTACGATTCTGCCTAATCCTTTGTACCATGACCTTCGACCCAAAAAGACTCTGCTAACAGCCGTGCCCCTTTGCTAGCCAGAACATCTCGCCTTGTACCCCTCGTTAAGTCCACGTGGCAACCAAGTAAGCTGAGGGCTCCTCCAGAAGCCCAACGGTGGTCACACTACTGGTGAAGCCGAGCCAAGATCAGGGTACTTGGCACTTGTTCTGGTATTGGGTGCCGGCCTTGACATAACATTATTTCCATATTTTAGCCTGGGTGGCTGCCCAGAAAAATGGGGAGTGATATTTGAGGCCTAAAAGTAGGCATGGTCTTAAATTTCATTCTGTGCCAAGATTTTACTTTGGAGATCTGGTCACCTTACTCCAAAATGCAGATCCGTGCACAACAACACAATCACACTCCTACTTGATCACACACACATGCACACCAGTTGATCTCAGGCATGATAGGAGAATCTGCTGATGAGAGGATACTTGGGAGGTAACATACATATAGAAAATATTGATTTAAACTGTAATATACAGAAGGACTCTCATTCATGGCTCCCTTTAAGATAGTGTGCTTGTGTTGTGGTGGCACAGTGGCACCATACAATAAATTCTGGCATGCACAGAAAATTTTCTTTGTCAAATTTTTAGTCCTGAACTGAATCACTCATCTCCAGTCTCAAGTGATAATGGTTCTCTGTCTCATAGAGCAATTGGCTGCAGGCCATGCACCAGCACCACTTTGTGTGTCATTTCTTTCTTTATACATGCACACAAATCCTAACAGTACCAGGCCCTGACAATCAAACCAATGTCTGAATATCAGGATTTCCGTTTTTGGATGCATCTGGTCTACAAAAGATAAACTTCTCTCATTTTCACATCTTATATAAAGAGAAGTATATGAATTATTTGTCAGTTATGATGGCTCAGTGTGTCACTGTTTCAATCATATTTTAGACTAAGGCACCTGGATTAAATATATAAATAAACAACCAGCCAGGCACAATAGATATATATTTTATTCAAATGTCAGAATTGTCAGTCAGCAAATGTATAGTCTTGGGTGATAAGACACAGCCTTTTAAATAAACAAAACGACAGCCAGTTTAATGCTGTTCTCTGTGCTCTGGCCATATTCAGCAATATCAATCTTTTATAAGGGTCTCTTCACCATAGCTGTCTGTAACAAGTTTAACTTTAGTATTTCTGTGCTGTTTTAAAACTTTTCTTGAATCAGTCAGTATTTAATATCTATCTGAAATATTAATATTCATTGATAACAGTCTGTATAAATATATTTATATTACATACACTAGGTAGAGGTTGTCAAAAAGATTACCAGTACATTGTGGCCACATAGTACAGGTAGGGGATCTGTTATCCAGAATGCTCAGGGCCTGGGGTTTTCCCAGATAATGGATCTTTCCAAAATTTGGATCTTTACACCAAAAAATTAAATAAACCCAAATATTATGTCTCCAATAATGATTAATTATGTTTCAGTTTGGATCAAGTACAAAGTACTGCTTTATTATTACAGAGAAAAAGAAAATAGTTGATAAATATTTGAATTATTTGGATAAAATAGAGTCTATGTGAGACAAACTTCCTGTAATTCTGAGCTTTCTGGATAACGTATCCCATACCTGCAATCACATTTATCTTTATGCTATGACATTGAAATTGGATGCATATCACTTTCTCTGTAGCCAATCAGAAACATTTTTACACTGGAAGATTAGGTTTCTCAATCCTGAATTAAATCACAGGATGCAAGTGACAATTCCAGGCATTATATGCTCTTTCTGGAAGGAGGTAGTCGTAGTACAAGGCCTAATTCCAATTGGTCAGTTCTATGACCGTGGCTTTAATTAAATTCAACATGCAATAACTAGCTTGTATGCTTTAATAACTCTGTCATGTATTGGTCTCTGCATAAAAAAAATATTTTTAAATGTGCTCTCTCTTTAACCAGTCAGCTGCTTACAGTATAACAGAGGACCAGCAGTCTCTCAATAAATAGGGGTAATTTGCCAAGATATTTTTTATTCTATTAGGGGCCTGACTGGGCCAGACACTGCTATTGCTGCTGCCCACCTCCTCCCTCTTTGGCCCCAGTTGCGAGCAGGAAAAAGGTACGTGCGGGGGGGGGGTGTCTGAGGGGTGTTGGGGATGGGGTGGGGGGCTGGAGGAGGGTGTGTGGGGGGCCCCTGAAGCAGCAGCTCTGGTGGGCCCCCGGGCCCCCTGTTCTGACCCTGGACTCTATAGACTTTTTATTTTAATACAGTATGTAAAAATTAAAAATGGCTCCAAGACTTAACCATAGTCTCTCCTTATTTTTACTCTATTACACTCTTAGTCACAGTATCCCAAATAGGGATGTAGCGAACTGCCGTTTATGTGTTCGCGAACGCCGTTCGCGAACACCGTTCGCGAACACCGGCAAAAATGCGAACAGTTCGCGAACAGTTCGCGAACTTCGAACATCCGCAAAATCGTTCGATTCGAACGATCGAAGGATTTTAATCGTTCGATCGAAGGATTTTCGTTCGAATCGAATGATCGAAGCCATTCGATCGAATGATTTCATTCGATCGAATGGCTTCGATCGTTCGATTCGAACGAAAATCCTTAGATTCTAGCGGTCGAAGGAATCGAATGGTCGAATGGTCGAACGGTCGAACGATTTTTGTTCGAATCGAACGCGAACTCGTATTGGCGAACGTCGCGTGACGTTCGCGAACATTCGGCGGACGCGAACAGTCGAAGTTCGCGCGAACTAGTTCGCCGGCGAACAGTTCGCTACATCCCTAATCCCAAATCCCAACCCCTAAGCTATTCCTCTCTCTGCTTCTTTCCTTGTCATTCATACTTAACTCCACTCCTGACTTCCTCTTCCAATTTTCCCTCTGCCAAACCTATAATAAAATTTTATTAACGCATAACTTTGCATTCCTGCTAACATTAACAGGCCATTACAAGCACAGTATCTGAAAAAAACTGGACAGCATTGTTCAAGGTAGTAGTGGGCTATGCAAGGGCAGGTCAGTAGTTTTTAAGGTCAGAAAGGTTCAAATATAGACACCGCAGAATTGTATCTATAACAACTAAAGAGTATTCACAAACTTATGTAGCCATCATAAGTGTGTATTTTCAGTGGTTCAAAGTAGGCATCATTAAATATTTTCAAGTCTGTTTTAATGGATCTTGGTGAGCAATAATCAGCCTTTGATGCTTTCATTTCAAGATGGTGCCTTTATCAGCAGAGTAACTACATGGTTCCAGGCCAGGAAGGGTCCTGAGTGACCTGGCATGCACACACCTCTATCAGTCAGGATTAGTCTGATGTTCTGGGCATGTACCATACAATGAAAAGAAGGGGTATGCCTGCCCATTACAATCCTTCTGATCTAGATGTTTAGAAAGTATCTGTTGCTTAGGTATGAAGTTAGTATATAGGTGATCAGCAGAGCATAACAAAAGGCAAGCCATTTGAAGTCAGTTTCGAATAATTCAATTTCAATTGTGTTTATTCAAACTGTATAAAGACTAAAAAAAACAATTCTATGCATTTCAGCATTCCTATACCTTGAAAAAAATTCCCTTAAATCTAAAATTACTTATTTGTATGTGTATTTTCACAGGCAAATAACAGTCAAATAACTGGTGAATTAAAAAAAAAAAACATTCTGCAAATATCTTTGTATGATAATTTTGTAAATTTACTCTAAAAGGCTAATTAAGCTAATTTCATATTATCAAGTATCTCTTTGGTAAGCATAAGCTATTCAGCTTCAAGCTTCCAAGCTTTGTTAATCACTAATTTGAAAATTGTGTTAATAAAAAACGAGGCTTAAAATGATAACACATAAACTATGCATATTTCTCCTTTCCTGAATGCACATATTTTAATTAAATATTATTTCAAAACACAAAAACACTATAGTATACTGTATGTACTTTAGTCAAAGGAAAAAGGTACGCTTTCAGAAGTTTCACATTTCATTCTTTCATGGAAAACATACAGTTGAAGTCTAGCGTTAGTTTACATTTTTGCAATGAAAATATTCGGTGCATCTTTTGCTCAATTGCTTCTTTAAGTACAGGTATGTAGACTAGGGATGTAGCGAACTGTTCGCCGGCGAACTAGTTCGCGCGAACTTCGACTGTTCGCGTCCGCCGCAAGTTCGCGAACGTCGCGCGACGTTCGCCAATAGGCGTTCGCGTCAAAATCGTTCGACCATTCGATCGCTAAAATCGAACGATTTTCGTTCGAATCGAACGATCGAAGCCATTGGATTGAATGAAATCATTCGATCCAATGGCTTCGATCGTTCGATTCGAACGGAAATCGTTCGGTCGAACGATTAAAATTCTTCGATCGTTCGAATCGAACGATTTTCGGATGTTCGCGAACTGTTCGCATTTTTTGCCGGTGTTCGCGAACGGCGTTCGCAAACACATTGTTGGCAGTTCGCTACATCCCTAATGTAGACGGATTGTAGCAGAAGTTACACCAGATACACCGCTTAAAGGAGAATGAAGGCTTGCAGCACTTGGGGGTGCCAAATGTTAGGCACCCCTAAGTGATTGTATTGACTTACCTGAAACCCCCGGGCCGGTGCTCCTATCAGCAGAAAACTGCACCTGCCCAGGGTTATACCAATGAGCCCTACGGAGTGATCCACTTGCGTCTTCTTCTTGGAGAAGAATGGAGTTTATGGGAGATTGCCTTCCTGTAATTTCAAACTTTCTGGAAAACAGTTTTCTAGTTAATGATTCCATACCAATACCATTACTTTTGAAAAAGAAACCTTCTCTTCTTATAGCCTATTGTTTCTCTTATTATAATCTATTGATCCAGTGTTTAGCCATTGAATAATGTGCTACCCATTTGGAATCTGATTTTTAATGCTAATGTGATACCATTCTTAAAAATGAATCCTCTTTTCAGTCCAGTGATTGGATTGGGCTCTTTGTTTGACCTACGTGGTAGGAAAGCTTTTGGAGGGGGTAATAAAGGATAAGATAATGGAATACATTTCAATCTTCAATACTATGGGTTTGTGCTAGCATAGTTTTACAACCATTCGATTTTGCAAGGTAAATTAAATTGACTTCTATAAGCAAGTGAGTAGAATAGTAATGGCTAATAAATAATAATGTAACTAAACATAACTTTTATTACACAGTTACAAAAGTGAGAAGAAAATTGTCTTGTACACTGAAAACACACAATGAGGGTTGCACCAAAATAAAAAAAGATCTTTTGATCTCTAAATAGCATAAAAGTACTTCTAGCTAGTAGTAGTTCAAAACTACCTGTTGATTGGACGCCCCAGTGACTGAAACTGATATGTGCAAGAAATGCATATGAACCTGCTTTTCCCTAAAAATGTATGGCATTTTAGGATTATATCCTGATCCAGCCCCAGTTTACTTACAATTATTGTTATATCATTAACATGAAGAACTGAACATGAAGAACTGACTGAACTGTTTTTCTTCTTTGTGAAGAGACATTCAAAGAGAACATTTACTGCTTATTGAAT
Source organism: Xenopus petersii (assembly GCA_038501925.1). Classification (NCBI taxonomy): domain Eukaryota; kingdom Metazoa; phylum Chordata; class Amphibia; order Anura; family Pipidae; genus Xenopus; species Xenopus petersii. The sequence continues at coordinate 104,135,440 of CM076676.1, forward strand.
TTCTCAAATTAAACAGAATGAGTTATTTATCTAAAGTACCTCTTGTATTTTTTTGTATCCTAATGTAAAGATACATTTTCTTTATGATGCTGTTAAGGAATACATAATAGCTGCAAATCAGTTTGAAGTACAGTATTTCTCTTGCCCCATAAGAATAAATACAGCCTTAATTATTAATACGAGAAACTGAAAAAAAGGTATGGCAGCTATTCTCTTCTGCAGTGGAAGTGAAAAGTGCATAGAATTCAGAGCAACCCCAGATCTAATTTATTATTCAGTGTTAAATGTAACATGTTATTTTTGTTTGTAAAGACAATGCACATATGTAATCTATGATATAAAAAAAAACATTATCTGGATAGACCCCAAAATAAGACATTTCCCATGGAGTTCTATTGAAACGAAGGTTCTCGAAGATTTCATTTTTCTCTTTTTTCTATATTACGTGACGTTTCGGTCCCATCAGGGACCTTTCCTTGTGCGGTTTAATAAACGGATGCCATAGTATTAGTCTCTATATTTATCTATAGTCAATATATTTTTTATGTATATATATATATTGACTACAACTGGCTAAAACATCCTATTGGCATTTATCAGTTATTGAATAGGAACATGAAAACATCCTCTATTTTCAAAAGTCCTGAAAAAGTGGCTTTATTGACTGATGCCGTTTCCACAGCAGAAGAAATATTCACTTTAGCAAAACTCAATTTGTTAGATAGACTAGCAAACGCTTCAAAAATATTAAAGCAAGCAATCATTGTAGAGACATACAGTAACAATATTATCAACAATTCATTGCTAGCCATAACATGTCAAAATACAGGAGGTATTATGGAAAATGCATTTTAATTAGAGAAGATAAATGGATTAGACAAATACATTAGATTATACAGCATTATTCTCCTGAAGTTTATGTAAGCACAGTAGGTTTAAAAGTTGCTGCTTTCTGGCATTGTCATGGTGACAGTGGCTGTACAAATATGAAATTGATAGCATAAACCTTTTTTTCACCTGCAATGATACATGAAAGTGGAAGAGAAGCATTACAGGTAACATCATGTAGTACTAGGTTATTTTCAGTGCTTGTAAATCAAAAGGAATTAAAAAAATAATTGTATTTATAAACACACACACAGACACACACATACACTAGGATGAGGTGTGAAAAATACCTTGTAGACAAATACATATTACTATAAATATATAAATATATTACTATAAATACCTTCATTAACTCTTGAGGACGGAGGAATAAAATTATTTTGATACCACAGTGCCATCATCTTTATTGCTCATATAAAAATATGATATATTACTGTCACATATGGTTTCCCAAACCCAGAACAGGCACCAAGGTTCGTTGGTCACGGCTCACGCTTCCACCTATAACAGCCTTCTTTCGATTAGGGAGGAGCCCTCCACTACTCGAAAAAAACTTGAACATTATGAAGGCTATTAACATCTTCAATGGTTCAAGGGACCTCTGCCATTGACTCCTGCGTGACATCGTTTTACTGTAGATGGTGTATTTTTGGATTCAAGCTATTTCCAGGGTCAGGGTATAATAAATCGCAAAAAAATCAAGTTTTTTTTAATCGAAAAATCCATTTTTGAAATCTTGAAAACTCGAATTTCTTGTGGAAAACACAACTCCCACCTTAATAAATCTACCCCTCAGTTTCAGTGCTGTTGTGTTGCAAAGCACCTCTGGCATAATGTGTGATCTGCAGAAATTCTCAGTCTTCAAGTAATCACAAATTATAATTCAACTTTTTGCAATTGGACAAAAACAGGATTTTTGTACTCACCGTTAAATCTGTTTCTCTGTAGTCGAAAGGGGGACACAGGGACCTATGGGGTTAAGCTCCACCCTCTAGGAGGCAGGACACTTATAATAATGAATAAGGGGCATGCCCCACTGGGCTTACCCCTGTACACTGTACTAAACCACTCAGTTTGTGCCAAATATAACAAGAAATACCGTATTCAAACATAAACAAGAAAATAATAGGCAGATCGGTAGTCCAGGTAACTATTCTGGATGCGACCAACAGGTCAAAGGCTCGTCCTAAGGGCGGGAAGCCCTGTGTCCCCCTTTCGACTACAGAAAAACAGATTTAACGGTGAGTACAAATATCCTGTTTTCTCTGTCATCTTAGGGGGACACAGGGACCTATGAGGACTTAACAAAGCAGACCCCCAAACAGCAGGGTGGGTACGAGCCTGATTGATCAATTATAATTCACACCACTGACTTTAACACCTTGTGCCTTGAAGGAGGCCTCGGCAGAAGCAAATGTGTCAATCCTGTAAAATTTGGAGAAGGTGTGTGATGAGGACCAGGTTGCCGCTTTGCAAATCTGGTCCAGGAAGCCCCTACTGCCCTTGTGGAGTGGGCTCGGACGCCTTCTGGAGGTGATCTACCCTTGGCCAGGTAGGCTTGTGAGATTGTCTGTTTGATCCACCTCGCAATGGTAGCCTTGGAGGCTGCTTGGCCTCTACGAGGTCCAGATGGTAAAATGAAGAGTGATTGGGTTCTACAGAATGGCTTCGACCTCTCCAGATACCATCTGAGTGCTCTGACTATGTCTAGGGTGTGAAGCCGAAGTTCTTTTCATGTTTAGGGTCTGGATACAATGATGGTACCACATTCTCTTGATTAGTGTGAAAGGCCGAAACCACCTTTGGTAGTAATGATGGAACAGTTCGTAGGACAGCCTTGTCTTTGTGGTAAACTTGGAAGGATGGTTCGCAGAAAAAGTACGCTCAGTTCCGAGACCCTTCTGATTGAAGAAATCGCCACTAGGAATACTACCGTCAAGGTGAGCCAGGTATCAGATATTGAACTCAGAGGTTCGAATGGTGAGTCCAGTAAGGCGTCTAGGACTAGATTGAGATCCCAGCCTGCCACAGGTGGCCAGAAGGGGGGTTTCACATGTGCCACTCCTTGAAGAAATGTGAGAATCATGTTTCTTCTGCTAACCGATGCTGGAGAAGGATAGACAATGCAGATACTCTTAAAGGAAAACTATACCCCCAAAATGAATACTTAAGCAACAGATAGTTTATATCAAATTGAATGACATATTAAAGAATCTTACCAAACTGTAATATATATTTACATATGCCTTGAACCACCATTTCGTGACTCTATCTGTGCTGCCTCAGAGTTCACCTGACCAGAAATACTACAACACTAAGGGGCCGATTCACGAAGGGTCGAATTTCGAAGTTAAAAATACTTCGAAATTCGACCCTCGAATTGAAATCCTTCGACTTCGAATATCGAAGTCGAAGGATTTAGCGCTAATCCTGCGATCGAACGATCGAAGGATTTTTCGTTCGATCGAACGATTAAATCCTTCGAATCGAACGATTCGAAGGATTTTAATCAAACGATCGAAGGAAAATCCTTCGATCAAAAAAAGGTTAGCAAGCCTATGGGGACCTTCCCCATAGGCTAACATTGACTTCGGTAGCTTTTATCTGCCGAAGTAGGGGGTCGAAGTTTTTTTTAAAGGGCAAGTACTTCGACTATCGAATGGTCGAATAGTCGAACGATTTTTACTTCGAATCGTTCGATTTCGTTCGACTTCGATCGAATTCGAACGAATTTAACCAATTCGATGGTCGAAGTACCCAAAAAAAACTTCGAAATTCGAAGTTTTTTTCATTCGAACCCTTCACTCGAGCTGAGTGAATCGGCCCCTAACTGTAACAGGAAGAAGTGAGGTAGCAAAAGGCAGAACTCTGTCTGTTAATTGGCTCATGTGACCTTACATGTGGTTTGTCTGTGTGCACAGTGAATCTTACGATCTCAGGGGGTGGCCCTTATTTTTTAAAATGGCAATTTTCCATTTATGATTACCCAATGGCACATACTACTAAAAAAGGATATTATTATGATAATGGTTCATTTACATGAAGCAGGGTTTTACACATGAGCTGTTTTACTCAGTATCTTTTAATAGAGACATACATTGTTTGGGGGGTATAGTTTTCCTTTAATGAGCTAAGTCCCAACTGCAAGCCCCGTTGAAGAAAGGAAAGCACTCTAGGAATGTTGAGTTCCAGCAATGGGAACTTTGTCTCTTACGTGCCCTGAGCATGGTATTGATTACTTCTTCGGCTATTCCCTGCTTGCGCCATATGGATGACTCAACAGCCATGCCGTCAAAGGCCTGGATTGGGATGAACTACTGGTCCATGCCGCTTTGCTGTTGGACACTCCTGGAATGTGAATTGCTGACAGTCTCACTGAGTTGACCTCCGCCCAGCCTAGTATCTATTGAGCTTCTGATAGCGCTGCTCTGCTGCGCATTCCTCCTTGCCGATTTATGTAGGCAACGGTTGTCGCTTTGAACTCATACTGGACTGTCTCTTAGCAGATGTGACCAGTGGTCTAGAGCTAATTTTACGGCCCTCAACTCTAGGATGTTGATTAGCAGTTTGGTCTCCTGTGCGGACCAAAGTCCCTGAGCAGATAGGTTCTTCCACGCTGCTCCCCATGCCTGTAGGCTGGCATCTGTTGATGTCACCTTCCAAATTGGTATTGCCCAAGATTATCCTGTGGACAGGTTGTTTGGTTGTAACCACCATTAGAGACCATCAGTCCCAGTACCTTCATTGCCATGAGGATTGTTGGCTTTCGAAGGGAAAGAAAAGATTGAATATGATCTCTGATTTTGGACTGCTTGTCTTGGGTAAGTCTTACCATCTATGTGGTGGTGTTGAACTCTAGGCCCAGAAATAACATCTGGTGACTGGGCCGCAGATTGGATTTCTTCCAGTTGATGGACCAGCCGAACAGTTGAAGTAGCTGAATTGCCAGATTCAGATCCTTCTGGGCCTTGTCTACCAACGTTGCCATCAGGAGAAGGTGTTCTAACGATTCCAGAGGGAGTGCCCCGTCAGGCTGACGCGGACTTGTCTGCTGATGGTTTGTTGTGGGTCTTGTTGTTTTTCCAAGGAGTGCGACCCTTGTCACTATGCTTGAAGCGAAAGTTGGAGTGCTGTGGTGGATTGTTTCTCCTAGTGCATCGACTGGATTGGCCACGAAAATTTTTTCCAAGCCTATTGGCTCCCGATGATTTGTTTCTAGTTTGGGGAAGAAAGGTGCTTTCCCCCCCCTATAGCTTGGAAAATAATCTTTTCCAATTCCTCGCCAAACAACTTGTTCCCCTTGAATGGGAGTGAAGTTAAGGATTTGTTTGAGCTAAGGTCTGCTGACCAGCTCTTGAGCTATAGGCTTCTGCTTACCGCTACAGAGAGTGCTGAGGTACGTGCGGTGATTTGCGCTTTCTTTGTAGCTTGAAATTTCTAAGGTGGAAAAATTCTTAGGTGTCTAAGGTGGAATCACATAGGTAAGCGGAAGCATCCGCAATTGTTTGAGCGGCTGACAGCAGATCCACTCTGGGTGTTCCTTCCTGGATATCCTTGATGAGAGACTACGACCAAGCTTGAATCGCCGTGGATAACCAAGCGGAGGCTAGGCCTGGGCATAAGGCAGAGCCCGAAGATGAGAAAATCACTCTTAGGAATCCCTCTAATCGTCTATCAGACGGATCAGAGTGGTAGACTTGGATAGTCTGGAGACCGGAGCATCAACAGCCGGAGAATTGGACCATTTGACCACTAGGTCTTTTGGAAAGGGATAGGACTTTGAAAATGTCTTTGTAGCTTGAAATTTCCCTCACAATGAATGCTGTTTGAGCAAGTTGCCCCCTGGGGTAGAAATAATCCCCTGCCCCTCTAAGAAGGACCTGTAGTGCGGTTCCCCTTGGCCCCCAGGAATTTTAGCTTGGCACTTTGAGCAGGCAAAGTAAGTGCTGAGGGGGGTGCCTTTCCCCCTGCCTAGGAGAATAATCCCCCCTGACCTACCTTCTGCCATGGGACACCCTGGATGGTAGACAAGTGTGCGGGGGTAAGCCAGTAACTGAGTTGGTGATGGCTAGGTAGTGCCCCTTTGGATGTGCACCTTAAGGTGCTGTTATTCCTCTCAATGTGCTCCATGTGTTTGAGGCACCTTGCATTCCACCAGTGCGCGACTGCCGGCAGCCCTTTCTCCCAGCCTCCTGTTGTTGTAAAGAGCTCTGTCTACTGACTGGGGGAAAGCTGTTGGGACTGCCGGGGGAGAGAGACGGTACCTGGAGCTCTCCTCAGTGAGTGAGGAATTTTTCCTTTCTCCCCCCCCCTGCAACCGAGGTGTTCTGAGAGGGAGGCTGGGAGGGAGAGGGGGCCTACTGGTACCGCATTACTCACCTCTGATGGGTATCTCACCTGCCAGACCTTCTGCTTCTAATGGACAGCGGGTACGTCTGGGTGGTCGGTAGCCTTTCTGGGCTAGTAATGACCCCGGTGGCTTCTTCCTCGGCGGGGCTAACCTTGTAGGAAACAGGTATCCCTGATCCTGGTTTCACCCCGGTTGTCAGTAATCTGACCGACGATATGTAGCTGAAAAAGAATAAAAACTTTCTTGAGCCTGTCCTCCTAGGACGCAGGACACTTAAAAACTGTGTGGTTTAGTACAGTGTACAGGGGTAAGCCCAGTGGGGCATGCCTCCTAGAGGGTGGAGCTTAACCCCACAGGTCCGTGTCCCCCTAAGATGACAGAGAAAGGTAATTTCAGTTCAATGAGAAAACATCACTTTATGGTTTATCAAGTGAAAATTTATGGGTGAGATTCTGAAAAAAACTTTTCTCCTAATTCAGTTCCATTTCTTTCCCCATAGACTTCAGAAGAGTTTCCATGCGTGTTCAAAACGTTTTTCTTGTTGAAATTGCATCTGGTTCTATAGGAAAATCTTGAATAAAAAAAGTCAATATAAATGAATATGGCCTGATGCATGCTCTGCCTGAATAGTAACATAACCAGGCAAGATTCAGTTTGATGAAAAAACTCACCATGAGAAATCTCAATTGAAATGTATGGGAAGATGTGGAATTGAAGTACTAGATGGGGTTTTCTTGAATTAAATCTGGCCCAGTATTTCTCAAATAAATAAAAACATTTTGGGTCAACTATATTATATTATCAACAGAAAGTACCTGTTTTTTATATAAGGCATAAGGCATCTGTTGCAGGAACCAAATTCCTAGTATTCCTGTATTTTGCTTTTATGTAGATCTTTATAGGAACACTGATGCATTGTGTCCACAAGAAAGAACAGAGGGTGCTCAGTATGCAAAACCACAGCACAGCTATTCCCCTTTAATTTAATTTTTCTTGTGGACATAAACTTTTGAATGTAGCTTTATAGATGGTATGCATGGTTTTTACTTCTGAGTAAATTAAAGTTATTCCCATGTCTATAAAATGCTTAGCTCAGAGGTTATTGCTTGGGGAAAGTTTGAACCATTTCACAAATTTTCATTACACTCTGGCCCACAGAAGGTTTCCTCATCAAATCAATAATGGCTGGTTTACCTATAAACAGAACTGTCCTGATCTCATATGTATTAAATGTTTAAGAAACAAAAGGGAAAACAAACTGAACTTATGGAGGTTACATTTTCCCATTGAGATATATATATATATATATTATATATATATATCTATATATCTATATCTATATATCTATATATATATATATATATATATATATATATATATATATATATTATATATATATCTATATCTATATATCTATATCTATATATATATATATATCTATATATATATATATATCTATATATATATATATATATATATAACCCACACTAAACACATCCTACTTAGTACAAATATACAAAGACATACTCCATTAATATCATAACAAAATTATCACATTCATGGCCCTTGCTTCTACAGTTTGGACAAAAACTAATCTGCAATTGTTTTATTTCATGTAAAGCCTTTCAGATTTGAAAAAAAAGGCGACAAGTAGAGCAACTGCTGACATTGTTTATCCTATTTATAAAACTGGATTACTAGAACTAATTAGTCTGATTGACGGCCAATATTGCACACCCTAATTATGTGTGCGAAATGCTGTAACAAAAGAATTAATATCAGCAAATTCAAGACACTTCATCGATCTACTTTAAACAGTACTCTATATATGGACTTAGGGTTTGATTTTTTTTTTTCTTTTGAGCAACAGTTAACTATTTCATCATGTTAATTAACAAAGATTAGCAGGAAAAAAACACTCAATCAAGTAAGAGCAGTCTGTGGAAATGTGCCTGCTTTTTATATTGTAATTATGACCATTTTGATCAGCATCAGTTGTTGTATTATAGTGCACCCATATTATTCAGATCTGATATTGAATAGCAAGAAGATGCCTGATGTTTCAGACTGCTCTGCTGCAGAGAGTAAATCTGCTTACCGGTAAATGCATTGTTGTTCTCAATATCTTAACAGGATGTGCCTTGAAAATGCTTTCTTTGCTTTCCATAATGATGATTCAGTACTGTGTTTAATCTTATTTAGTGGGGAAACATCATTTAGAGAAATACCATTAGGCAATACTGCTCTAACACTCTCCAGAATGTGGATTTAAGAAGTTCTTTCCCTCAAAATGAGAAGCTCCGTACCAGCAAAATAGAATATTCTAGAATTAACCTGTCGTGCAATTATTAGGACGTGTGTCTGCCAGAATAGTTAAAATGATTCTGTCATAATTTTTATGATGTTGTTTTTATTTCTAAATTACACTTTTTACATTACAAATAATTCACTCTACCACATACAATTATATTCTTGAACCAACAAGTGTATTTTTTTACAATCTCAAGTCATTGTGCCTGATCCCATGCTTTCAGAAAGAGCCAGAACTTCATGAAGGAAATGCTTTCATATACGCTATTGTTTCTCCAACTCAATGTAACTGAAGGAGTCACAGTGGGACTTTACTTTTTACTATTAAGTGCTATTATCATATCTACCAGGGAGCTGTTATCTTGTATCAGGGAGCTGTTATCTTGTTGCATTTCTACTATTCTGTTGAAAGGCTTCTAGGGGGGGGAGGGGAGGCAAAGGAAGGCTGTTGATATCACTCCAAATTGCAGTGCCGCAGTAAAGAGTGGCTGAAATTTATCAGGGCACAAGTCACATGACTGAAGGTACCTGGAAACTAAGAACATATATAGTACCAAGTCAGATTTCAAAATTAAATATATAAAAAATGTTTCCTCTTTTTGAAAAATTGATTTCAGTGCAGAATTCTGTTGGAGCAGCACTATTAATATATTTTTCTGTTTTTATGTGACAAAATCCTTTTACTTTGACTCTGCCCAAAAAGGAAAACTTTTAAACTGTTCAAGCCTTATACCTGGTATGGTTGTGATTGCATAAGACATGACCTTGTATCATTCCAAGCCACAACATCCTGATTCATCAGTGGAAACTTTCCCATTAATAGAACAAACATCAGTGATGAGTTGGAAATGCATACCAGCACACCACACTCATATTCCTTTTTATAATTCTTATCCATATATTTAATATCTTATCCATTTATTTAATGTTTTCCGTATTACTTTGGAAAGAAGGATTTTTTTAATAGATTAAGGCAGTTTTGTATATATATCTAGTGATGACCAAATCTCTTGCTTCACGAAAAATTCAGCAGAAAATTTGCAAAACTGTTTTGACAGAAATCTCACTTTTGTTGTAAAATACATTTGTGGGAAACTAAATTAGAGTCCATGGGTGTTTTTTTTGTGGCACCTTTTTTCAGCTTTGAGGCTTCCAATAAAGATTTGGCAGACCCCCACCAGAAATAAATTGCCAATAATGCAGCAGTAGTAGCAGCAGTGGAACCCCTCACAGACCCCCCCCACCAACAAAAAAATTCAGACAATGCAGCAGCAGTAGTAGCTCCAACAGCAGCACAGATATTAGCCAGAGAGGAAATAGGCAAAACTAGTGAGGAGGAGTCTATGAGAGGAGAGTATAGAGGAATATAAGGCAGCAATGGATAGAGGAGGGTCCATCTGTGAGTAGGAGAGGAGGCTAATGTCTGAAGTCTACATTGGAAATCGCAGCTTATCCATGCGTCATTTATCTTGATAAATGTTAGCATATCCACGCTGCCAGTGGATAGCCATGTCTGCTTCTCAGTTGAGCCTGGACACCCAGAAATGCATAGGGTCATCATCGAAGCATATAGGGGTATATTTATCAAAGAGTGAAGTTAGAGTCCGCAGAGTGAAATACTGCCTCTCTCCATTAATTTCTATGGGACTTTTAAAGGCGTATTTATCAAATGGTGAACATTCACTATAGCCCTTTGATAAATATGCCTTTAAAAATCCCTTAGAAATGAATGGAGAGAAGCGGTATTTCACTCTGCAGACTTTAGGGATCTCTAATTTCACTCTTTGATAAATATCCCCTATAGTGTCCTGCACACTCATAGACCCCATATAGTCAGCCACCATATTCTCTAGGCGCTGTTGGTGGCTACTTTGGCCTGCTGCTGCCTGTTAAGGTTCGAAGAAACTTTTTCACACATCCATGAGATTACCACCTCTACCCACACTGCTGCTGCATCCTATCTCTGCTGGATGTGTGGAGTAGTGGAGGCCTAAGAAGTGTCAGACTGGGGGAAGGCCTCCACCAGTTTGGGGCTTGATCTCCCTTTCATCCTCCTCAGGCACATCACCTTCCTCTAGCATGTCATCTAACGTGCACTTGAGGAGGGAAACCATGAGAATGGCATCACATACTATATCCCTGCTAACAAAACATGTGACCTGCTCAAAGGGGACGAGTACATGGCAGAGCTGCCTCATTTGCTGCCATTGCTCTGCACTAAAGTACTGGCACTGTGTTCCAGCAGGTAGTTGCTGACTGCCCCCAACACACACAGTTCTCCCCCTGAACTTCTGCTGTTCACATCCTCCACCTGAGGAGCATATCCAAAATTCGATCATTTATCACCCAAGATGCTGCCAAAATTCTTATTCACTCTCTCGTCATATTACGTCTAGACTACTGTAACTCTCTTATAATTGGCCTTCCCCTCCAGAGACTGTCACCTCTCCAGACCATAATGAACACTGCTGCGATGCTCATACACCTCAGCAACCGCTCCTCCTTTGCCCCACCATTCTGTCAATCCCTGCACTGGCTTCCGCTACCTTTCAGAATCAAATTCAAATTAATGACCCTGACATTCAAAGCACTTCATAACTCTGCCCCACGCTACATCTCTGAACTCATCTCTATATACTCACCCAACCTCTACTCAACTCTTCTCTCATTACCTTCTCACATGCTTGCATTCAAGACTTTGCAAGGTCTGCTCCTCTGGAACTCTCTCCCACGGTCTGTCTGACTTTCTCCCAACTTTTCTGCTTTCAAGAAATATCTTAAAACACACTTCTTTCGAGAAGCCTACCCTCACTCTGCTTCACTGCCAAATGCAACACCACATACAGTACCACATTTCTCACCCACTTAATTTGATCTAGCCCACTCCCACACCTTGTGGATTACTCCCTTCCCTTTAGAGTGTATGCTCCTTTGCATAGGGCCTTTCTCACCTTTTGTACCGGTATTGATTGTGATGTATGTAACTCCATATATTCTATGCATGTAATTCATGTGATTTGTTATATAATCACATTTACTTTTCAGTGCTACGCAATATGTTGGCGCTATATAAATACATGTTAATAATAATAATAATAATAATAATAATAAAAATAATAATACATCCAGCATGCTGGCGATTGCCTCAACACCAGCAGTCTGCTTCCCTGCCATTAGGGGACCCTGGCTAACATAAATTACTACATATTTTGGCCACATTCAAATAAATGAGAAACATTTAATTTTATGTGAAAACATATAAGTCAGATTCAATTTGAGGAGACAAAAAATTCTCCCTAATTCAGTTACAGTGAATAGATGTTAATATAGTTTTCTTGTGATAAACAGTGAGGTAAGTATTTCTCATTGAACCTGACTCTTTGAAATCTGGAATTAAAGGGAATACGTTGTTCTCATCTAAGTGAATCTATTCCATTATGACTATAATTTTGTCTTTTTTTCATTCTGCTACTTCCCTAACCTTGTTTACTCTCAAATAAGAATTAAAAGTACCAACTTTCTGAATTAATTTTCAGATCCACTCTAATCTGAAGTATATAAATATATCACATTTCATAATTAAAGATTATGTGTAATATATGGTATGGGATCTGTTATCCGGAAACCCATTATCCAGAAAGCTCTGAATTATGGAAAACACCATCTCTCATAGACTCCATTTGTTCCAAATAATACAAATTACAAATCATTACAAATGATTCCCTTTTTCCCTGTAAAAATAAAACAGTAGCTTGTACTTGAGCCCTACTAAGATATAATTAATCCTTAGTGGAAACAAAACCAGCCTATTGGGTTTATTTAGACTTAAATGATTTTTTAGTAGACTTGAGAAATGAAGATCCAAATCCGGAAAACCTAATGTCCCCAGCATTCTGGATAACAGGTCCCATACCTGTATCACATTTAAATGACTAAATACAGTATATACTGTATCCATTTAATACTGACGTAAACTTACAGAACTTTGATTGAACTCAGGGCCAGATTTAATTTGATTAAAAAAATCTCCCCAAGAGAAAAAGAAATTCAGAATTGAATCTGGCCCTCAATGTCAAATATCTTTAGGACTATGGAATATGGGGCAAATAGGAATGTTTGGCTGCACGTCACCTTCAGCTCTGTGGGCAGCAGAATGTGGAAAGTACTCCTTTCATATCAACGAAAAACACACCCAGGCTTGGACATGCAAAATTCATTTACATGCATACCCCTACAATGCCTATGATTAAGGGAGTGATTCCTGAAATGCATAGGGCGTTGGATCCTTGCATGAGCTTGGAATAAAAGTATATTCCATGTACCGGAGTGCCGTCCTTCTTTCTTGATGTCTAAGCATACCCCTACAATACTGCACTTTATCAGTAAAGCAAGAACCAGGCAGCTTGACAAAGCAAACATATCCAAGATCTGGAGCTACAATGAATTTTAGGTGGTCAAAACAGCATTTTTACATGGAAAAAGTCACCAGGAATGAAGATACATATTTGTATCATGAACTGAATTACAGAATGGCATGAAAACATCTATTTTGTATACATAAGTATCTGACAGTTTCTCAGGGAAATATAACAATTATGGCAAAGAAGAAAATGATATGCTTCTGACCTCTTCCACATAGATTATTAAAGTGTAGAATTATGTTCAGCGAATCCTCAGGTCATGAGTATGACATATATTTTGTAGATTACTTTGTGTTTTTATTGTGCATTATTGGCCTTATTAAGACAGCCTTAACAAAAATGAATTTTGCTTGCAATAGCATTGGGTATAGATAGTGGGTATCTTGCACTTATCCTGTGACAAAGATTGAAGACTGCAGCTAGTAAATTAACAAAGTAAACACTTCTCCAGTCCTGTGTCCAGAAGTGTGCCAGTCCCCATATATTGTTAGAAACTCTATGAGACAAAAGCGCTGGGATTTGTAGGATTAAGGTGATGAATCAATTTCAACTGATCTAAAAGGAGTTTAACAAGGAAAGCAACAAGAAGAGCCACAAGAGCAGGATCCTGCAGCTTTCCTATTTGAAAAATGTACTTACCAACTCCTTTGTAGATGCACTTGACAGACAATTAGAAGCCATATGCTCCAACACTCTGCTAAGAATGTCTTCATTCTCTTTCTTTCATACCCCTTGCTCCACAGGCCACAGTGTTTGGGTAGGCATTCTCCTTTCTTCTTGCTGCCAGTTCAAACACAGGTTCAGTGCCTCTTTACTTCTAGTTCTATATTATAAGTGCTTGCCATGTCCACTGCTACATTTCTCTCAGACAGAGATGCCTGGCTACATTTTCCCTCTGCAATTATTATAGACTCATCTTCTCTTAACATTTTTAAATAATGGTAAAGCAAAGGATCACGTACAAAATGTTTCTACTAACCTTATTTTTACTTGTGTCGCTATATTTTCATAGTTGTCTACTCCACTAATCTCAGAGCCAGCATATTTTCATGCCACCTACATCCACTGCCATCTCCTGTATTTGTACTTTCTCTCTTGCTGCTCCATGACTCTAAAATCCCATCCCCAAATTCCTCCAAAAGGAACTCAGCCTCAAATTCTTTAAACTAAATTGATCCCATAAGACAAATGCAACTACAAGTATGGCACTTCCAAAATGGTCTCAATATTACATGTGTATACTCCAGTTTAATAATGATATCTAAACTTGATAATAATCTGAACTTGTGCTCTGTTCATGGAAAGGCTCAAAGTAATTATCATTCTTTTACTGCATCACCCACAATTGTGCTGCTGAAAAGAGCTGAGTCGTGGGACGAAGCATGGTAATTTGCATCTTGATCCATTAACTCCACATTTCTTGAAGCACTAGCAGTGAATTTGGTCTAACCTTGGCATTTATGGGCCAACCATTGTGAATAGCAGCCCTTATTAGCCACATAACCTAGCCTGTAAGTTAGCCACCCACTTAAATTGGAAGCAGGGACCAACCTCCTTCTTAATCCCTTAACATGTGGTACATATTATTATTGCAATGTCTGTCAACCTGTGTGTACTACAATCTGTAAGCTAAAAAACAGCTCTGGACATACAAGAAGGGCACTATAGAGTAAAACACAAATAGACACATATGTTTGGCAAATGCATTGGCTAACTAAGATTTTGATTTTGAAGGATACAATGATGGCTATATCAAGTGAATGAATGCTAAAAAAAACCCATCTTGTTTAAATAGTTAATCATATTATTGTGTGTTGGACTTCTGTGATACATTTCTTGTATTTTGACCCTTAGGTAGAAGGCCATATGTGCTTATGAAAGATTCCACCAGAGTAAGTGTAAGGACAGCAAAAGTCTCAAACAAAAATGACTTTTATTTTCAGCTGGCAGCAAAGATCTAAAAACAAAGGCAGTTTTCTTTCAAAAATAGTTTGAGCTACAAAAAGGACTTTCAGCAGCAACAATAATTCAAGTACAACTCAAAGGCAGCAGAATTACAGACCCCCACATGGGTGACTGCGTCATGATCCCAGACCTCTTTCTGTGTCTCTTTAGTCAGAGCTCCCTGGGTTTTAAGGGCAACTGATTAGTCACCTTAGGCTAATCAGGCCCAGCTGTCGTACCTCACTCTGCTACAGTCCTATATGCCCGTTTTTGGTATTTTTTCAGTATAGAGCGTTGTGATGTTTCTTATTATAGTTTAAATATAAAAAAACAGCATCTTTAAAATTACCAGCAAGAACAAATACACACAATTCTTAGAAGAAATTCTAGTTTTTAATTTTCATTGCCTGAACCCCCTGAGCAAAATAATGTTTCTGCTGTTATGGCTTATGAATTAAATAACAGAGCCACTGCAGAGAATATGCTATAGGAAAGAGTTTCATTATTAAAAGCTAGTGGGTCAGTTGATTTGTGGTCAGTTGATTTGGGGTCAGGATTAATGAAAACATGCTCCACGACAAAAGGGGCTTTTGTGGTTTTAATACACTGGACAAAACACTAAAATCTCTGTTTGGCCTACAATAATGTATATGCTGAAGCTGTAATAGCACATCCATTACTCAGGTTAGTTAGCTCCATATATTTATATTATTTGGAGTACTTTATGTCTGCAATGGAGGATATGATCATCCTGGAAGTATATTCTTATATATTACCTTATAAACATGCCTTTGAGATCAGAAAATAGTGTTTCATAAGTGTAAGAAAGTCCCCTTGAGTTTTTTTTGTGGGTTTTTTTTTGCAAGCATACCCCCTAAGCCACCCAACCATGGATCAAGCAGGAACTGTAATTTCCACTGGTTAGTGAAAATTGTAAGGCAAAAAGACAACTTTAAAGATTTATAGATTGTGGGGGAGATGATATGTGACATTACTTGGAAAAAAATATATTTTTGCTATATACTGTATACAGTATATACATATATAAGAAGGCAAGTAAATAGAAGCAAAGTGTAAACACATTCTTGAACCGATGATATACTTTTTGCTCTGTTTTTTCCCCAATAACTGTTTATTACAACATCCAATCATATTGCTTTTAACAACAGCAGAACCAGCGTAACAATCTCTTCTAAGAGTGCTGATTGGATGAGAAAAGTTATTTGACATTTTAGTTCATCATGGACCGTAACAGCCTTGCCTGTGCCAGGTAGAGTTTGGAGGAAAGCAATAGGTCTTAGCTAATGTATTAGAATAAGCCAATTAAAGGCTGAGCAAAAACTTTGTGCTAGCGTAGCAAATATACCGCAATAAAGATTTAGAATAATGAGCAATAAAGTATTCACCAGCTTTTTTGATAAATTAATGTGTCTGTTTCATAGACAATAACATTGAATTACTTTGCTAATCCGTACCACAAATAATGAATTGCAGTCATTAGGCTATGTGAGTATCTTGCTTCAAACAACAGGGATTTGAGGGTGCAGCAATTACTGTGGTAAGGATCTATGAAAAATGATGGTGTCACATCTCTCTGCAGACTTTGGGGCAAATTCCAGTGAAGCATATACCCATTGTACTGTAACCCATTTTT
Source organism: Xenopus petersii (assembly GCA_038501925.1). Taxonomy (NCBI): domain Eukaryota; kingdom Metazoa; phylum Chordata; class Amphibia; order Anura; family Pipidae; genus Xenopus; species Xenopus petersii. The sequence continues at coordinate 104,152,007 of CM076676.1, forward strand.
GGCCACCCCCCTGGTGCCAAGGTGGTATATCTTACCGATGCAGGTCCTGAGCCCCCTTTGCTAAGTGAAAGGTACTGGGAAACTCCTCTCTGGCAGTGCCTCCATCTAATAGGATCCGGGAATACACCTGAGGATAGTCCCATTAGGAAAACATTAACACACACACACACACACATACACACACACACACACACACTTGCTTTATAAAAATATAAACTTTATACAAAGAAGTGCAATTTTAAAGGGGAAGTAGATTGTAACATTATACACATAAATGCATTCTGTAACATTATACACATAAATGCATTCAAAGCATGACCCACTACCCTAGGAACCTGAAGCAGTCCAGTCCTGGTAATTTCCTGCCAGGGAAAGTCCCGCAACTCCATTTTGGCAGCCCAAGAGTCTCCATTCCTTGTCCCCAAAAGCGTACCAGTCCTAGGTAGCACTACCTATCAAAATACCTTTCCTGATGGAAAGTATTTGCTCCCACGTGGCAGGAACACAAACATCCTGTTTCTCTAAACAGGAGATTGCTGGATCCTTATCCTTTCTTACCCCTTCCCCCAGGTAACACTCAACCCAAAGGAGTCACACAGACAGGTAGACTCACACAGAGCTGACAGGCATCCACAGCCATGATCTCTTTATAGACTCCAGACTTTCCCAGTCGAGCACATAACAAGGCTTGCATCCTTTAGGTATTTGCTCCCAACACTGTCTATAGCGTGACATCCCGACATCCATTTCTGAACTGCAGCTCTCAACACTCTCCATAGTGTGAACATGAAAATCCGGCAATCTAAACTCCAAACCCTCCCTGGTTGAGCTTTCAGGCACTGGAGGATATGGGATATGTTATCCAGAATGCTTGGGACCTAGGATTTTTCCGTAATTTAGATCTCCATACCTCAAGTCTACAAATAAATAATTTAAACATTAAATAAACCCAATAGGATTGTTATGCCTCCACTAAGGATTAATTATATCTTACAGTAGTTGGGATCAAATACAAGGTGCAGGTATTGGACCTATTATCCAGAATGCTCAGGACCTGGGGTTTTCTGGATAATGAATCTTTCTGTAATGTGCCTCTTTATACCTTAAGTCTACTAGAAAATAATTTAAACATTAAATAAACCAAATGGGCTGGTTTTGCTTCCAATGAGGATTAATTATATCTGAGTTTGGATCAAGTACAAGGTACTGTTTTAGTATTACAGAGAAAAAGGAAATAATTTGTAACATTTTGAATAATTTGATTACAATGGAGTTCATGGGTTATTACCTTCCTGTAATTTGGAGCTTTCTGGATAACAGATCCTATAATATATATACACATCTCTCCTAGGTAATCAATTGTTGTCCTCGTCAAAATCCCTTTTGAGAATTTGCTTGTTGATTTGCAGATAGATTTGTGAAAAAGCAGCTAGCACTTAATGGTTAACCATCTGTAAAATTGTCTTGCACAAGACATAATATGTTCATCATTCCTATAGATAGGCAAGACCTCTAAAAATTATATGGATGACCGAGGTGTTTTTTTTTTTATTAACTTACAAAAATAACTCTGAGCACTGAGAGAATATCACTTGTAAGCAAATCATTTTCTCACAAGATTAATGGCATCAGCTCCCATATTCTGACTTAAAGGACAAGGAAAGCTTCAGTCACTGGAGGGAAGGAATTAGGTACCACGGTGGCTAATCATTTATCTCTTACCCTAGGCCAGCACTCCTCTTAGTGTTTTTACACATTGAGGTTTTTCTGTCTATACATATCCATTACAAAGTGTATTTGTGGGAGTTCCAACACACAATCTTTTATTCTGTTGTCTAACGAAGGCTTTTCCAGTAAAAAAAAAAAAGGGTGGTTTCCTTTTAGTATTAACTTTTAGTATACTACAGCATGGCTAATCCTAAACAACTTTTCCATCAGTCTTCATTATTTATTTTTATACTCTTATTTGCCTTTTTCTTCTGACTCTTTCCAGCTTTCAAATGAGGGTCACTGACCCCATCTAAAAAACAAATGTTCTGTAAGGCTACAAACTTATTATTATTGCTACTATTTATTATTCATCTTTCTAGTCAGGCTCTCTCCTATTCCAGTCTCTTGTTCAAATTATTGCATGGTTGCTAGAGTAATTTGACCCTAGCAACCCGATTGCTGAAACTGGAAAGCTGCTGAATAAAAAACTAAATAAATGAATAAACACAATACAGATTGTCTCAGAATATCAGCCTCTACATCATACTAAAAGTAACAAAATAACAGCTTTTTGCACAAATTCTGCATGTAGAGAGACATGATTTGTGATGATTTTAATAGTGAGCTCCAATACATCTTCTAGGTAAAAAGAGCCCCCCTATAAGATTTATTGGATCTAACTGTCAATGATTATCTGACACCAAACTCCTGCATGAAGACAGAAGAAGAGAAACAGATGCTGAGAGAGGGACAGTAAAGATGAACTTGACTATTTCAGAAACAGTGGAGAATTTTCATTTTCGCCTTTTCCCCTTCAAAGGGGTGATTCACCTTTAAGTTAACGTTTAGTATGTTATAGATTGGCTAATTCTAAGAAACTTTTCAAGTGGCCTTCATTTTTTCTTTTTATAGTTTTTTAATTACTGTATTTGCCTTCTTCTTCCAGCACTTTTCAGCTTTCAAATGGGAGGTCACTGATCCCAAATGTTCTATAAGGCTACACATTTATTGTTATTGCTACATTTTATTAATCATATTTCTATTCAGACCCTCTCCTATTCATATCCCAGTCTCTTATTCAAATTATTGCACGGCTGCTAGATTAATTTGGACCCTAGCAACCACATTGCTCAAACTGTAAACTGGAGAGCTGCTCAATGAAAAGCTAAATAACTCAAAAAACAAAATTAATAAAAAATGAAATCCAATTGCAAATTTTCTCAGAATATCATTCTCTACAGCATACTAGGGGGCACATTTATCAAGGGTCGAATTTCAAAGTTAAAAAAACTTCGAAATTCGACCATCGAATAGGCCAAATTCTTTTCTTTTTGAATTTTTTTGGCCGTTTTCGATCGAATTTAAATTGTTCGATCAATCCTAGAAATCGTTTGAATCGATTGTTTCGAATGATTTAATCGATCGATTGATTTTCAAAAAATATACTTAGACTTTTTAAAACTTAGGCAAATTTTGGCTTTGGGTTCTAGGAGGTCCCCATAGGCTAACATAGCAATTCGGCAGGTTTAAGGTGGCGAGGTGTCAAAGTCAAACTTTTTTAAGGAGTCAGTACTTTGATTTTCGAATGGTCGAATATTCAAATTATTTTTAATTCAAATCAAAGTCGAAGTCGAATTTGGCCTATGTGATGGTTGAAGTACCCAAAAATAACTGCGAAATTCAACGTTTTTGAATTCGAAAATTCACTTCGAATTCACTTTGACCCTTAGTAAATGTGTATTGTGAGTTCCAAAAACAACGTTTTTATTTTATTGACTTTTGGAAGCAGTCAATTGCAAAAATGAAAAAGTAGTGTCTAAAATTGTGATAAACCATGAATGCAATGAAGCACAATTCATGAGTACAACCAGGCAGAATATAATGGAATGCATTGGCTGATGCGTTTAGGTGCCCTCAAACCCACACCTAAATTGCACGTCAAACACATAAAAAAACAAAAGCACTAAAAAAAAAAAAAAGCATGCACAGTAATATGGGGAAGATTTATCACAAATCTATTTTTTTTTACGAGCTGTTATAAGAAGTAGAAGAACAATTGGTCTGTATTTACTATACTTTTATGGCCTTTGTGAAACAACACAAAAAGAATTGTACTGATCTTTAAAGTCACACATCATGAAATAAGAATGCCATAACCATCCTTATTTCAGCCACTTTATGACTTGGTTAGGTGTTAAAATTCAGTGCGGCCTTGCAAAATATCACACCATAGAAAAACAATGCAACTCAACTGGCAAACACTTTCTGATGAAAGGCACATTGAGGCAAAATGACACAATTTTATTAAACTAGTTAAACCAATCCAGTTAATAAACTGGAAATTACCATATAATTCAGAGCTCTAGCTCTGCCTGAATTCCTGTTGGCCCATTTCTGTCAAATGGGGTCCCTGGGCCGATGGAGTGAATTGACAGTGTGGCTGTTTACTATTGAATTGTCAATTTTACAACAAGATAATTTAATGATTCCAGAATAGCAATCGTAAGGAGAACTTCAAGGAATGAAGACATTTAAGTACTGGAAATTAAAGAAATGCTGCACTGGAACACAATTTTATATATCATACAATTTTACATATCATATATATATATATATATATATATATATATATATATATATACATATATACATATATATATATATATATATATACATATATATATATATATATATATATATATATATATATATATATATATATATATATATATATATATATATATATATTAAAAATGACAGTAACTTGAAAAGTTACTATCCCTCCAAGAATGCTTTATGAAGCAGAACAGGCATTATAGCTGATGAGGCTCACACGTAGTTGTGAGATTGGTCTGGGTGGAAGCTCTCTCTGCTCTGAGAGTAAGTCATGCAGGTAGAATTGTTCAAGAGAAGCAAAAACTACTTGTAACTGTGAGTAAAATCTGTTTTGTTGCATAAACTCATAATATGCCTGTGTATTGAATGAGTGTTGAAAAGTTTTCAAGAAAGCGCAGTTGTTTAGACTTATTTCTACTAGATTCATTATGGTCTGGATTAATGAAAATCTTCTTAGGCATATTGACTATGAATTTGTTTAAAAAGGTAGGGTTCCCTGGTATCAGGACTGTTTGCTATCAGGCTACACCGAAGATATACAGAATTGAACTATACTTTTATATGTATTATAAATGTGTGAAACACACAAAAAAAACACACGAAAAAAATGATCAAAGTTTTACTTGATTTATATTCATGCTATCTATTTAACTCATAGTTTTGGTGCAAAACCATCACCATTTTTCATTGCATTTATTAAATTAAATTTGTTGACAATTCATAATAATTGATTGTGTATGTGCATAGTAGGGTTCACTAGCCATCATATGTTTTCAGCTTTCTTCCCTCTTCATAGTGTAACATGGGCATCAGGTTTCATTATTAGTGATCAGGTGGCAACCCTAGTGCATACACAGAATTTGATGAGAAGAAGAGAAGCAGTGCTTAATTATGGTTTTATGTCTCTACATAGTTTGGTTAATCATAAACAAGTCTGGTCTGCAAGTATTCAGAAAACACTTGATATTCATATTTATAATGTTTAAACCTTCTGCCTGATGACGTGTAGCAAATAAAATGTTGAAGAATTCAGATTCTTGGTTAGGTGTTTTTAATTCAGCATTGCACTGCAAACTTTCTCTCAGTAGAAAACAAAACAATTTAGCCAGCAAACAACTCTGATGCAAAAGCATATTGGGAAATATTAGGCAAGTCTTTAAATGGGTTGTTCACCTCTGAGTTAACTAATTATATGAGATAGGGATTGTCAATTTGCAATTGATTTTTATTTGCGGGTTTTGAGTTATTAAGTTTTTTATTCAGAAGCTCTCCAGTTTGCAGTTTCGGCAAATTACCCTAGCAACCATGCATTGATTTTAATAATAGACTGGAATATGAGTACGAGAGGGCCTGAGTATAAAGATGAATAAAAAAAGTAGCAATATCAATACATTTGTAGCCTTAGAGAGTATTTTAGGTGGGGTCAATGATCTTCATTTGAAAGCTGGAAACAAAAATAATAAGGACCAATTGAAAAGTTGCTTACATTTGGCCATTCTATAACATACAAAAAGTTAATTTGAAGGTGAACCACCCCCACATTCCCAAATCTCCTGGGAAATTGGCATGTAATCCATAGCTGTGGCTCTGCCAGACCCTCCTGTAACCCAAACATTTCATTCTAGGGAGATCTCTGGGGCAGTGGAGGTCTTTGAACTGAAAATCCAACTATAAACTATGGAACTGAAATGATCACAACACAATAACATTTGTTTTAAGAATAGCAATCTTTGTGTGCAGCAGGGAGAACCGAGGAAATTAAAGGGCAGCACAATAATGCTAGTCTCGTGTTACATTGTATTAGACACATATTTTTGGGTGAATTGCACTAGAACAACTAACAACTAAAAAAAACAATACAGCTTATCTAACTCTTCAAATGTCCGCTGAATTGGCTGCATGGAGGTGCGCACTATAGAATGGACTGAGATCAGAATGAACTATAAATCCCACACTGTGGTTCATGATGCTTAAAAGTGAAAGTACCTAAGTGTTGTGGGAATTGATAATTGACATCTTAAGTGTGGAATGTGAACTATTTGGATGCAAACATATTTTCTTCCTAGAATGGCATACAAGCTAAAGCTAAAAATTATGTTATCTGGCTGAATAAGGACTAAAATGCAACAAAATGCACATACTAGGTGCCAATTAGATGAGTGGTATATGAGGTTGTGGTGGGAGCTCCCTCAAATATTTTTATGCTAATTGTTTGGTATGGTATGTCTTTAAAGTACAGCTGTCTATTCTTGTGTCTCAAATATACTTCATGAGTAACATTTTTTTTCATAACAATATCCTGGTGATGTGCAAGGTTGTATTGTTTAATTATTTGATAAACATGGAGTCTATGGAAGATGGCCTTCCCGTAATTCATAGCTTTCAGGACAATGGGTTTCCGGATAACAGTTCCTATACCTGTACTTACACAGATTAGTATTTGTTTGGATAGATAAGGGCTGATGTATTCTTAGAAAGGAATTGATATTTATATGACAGAAGGAATTCTAAGCAGAATGCCAACTAAAAAAAAGTTCCTTAGAATAAATATATTTAACTGAAGGAATTACTAATGATAGTTGTTTAAAATTAGTGTTGCTAATGGCTCATGACTGTAATCCAGCACATGTTAAAGAAAGCAAGCAAAGTGATTGTAACCATTGGGAGGGACAAATATGACAATTGTATTAAACAGGGTATTTACTCAGCATATTCAATTTGAGCACTTCCTGTGAGCCATATAATAAAGACAAATGGCATACAAAAAGTCTGTGATCTGATTATAGCTGAACAGCATTTATGACATTGAAAGACTTGGTGTGCTAAGATCCCCCAACGCATCTCTATTTGATTATATTCCCACCACAGAATTTATGATACATGATGTGATGAATGAGCAGACTCAAACCTGCGAAGCAATGCCAGAGTGACGATACGCAAGGACTGTAGGTTAACCTAAATGACCCTACACAATCTTATTTGAAAAAAATCTTTTATATGTTCTGTACAGTTCTATTCTGCTCTAGGAGTTACAGTAAATGTCCTTTGGGTATCACCAAGGCCAAATGTTTAAACTGCATTGCGGCACAATATGTTTGGCAGATCTAGAGAATAAGAAATTCCAATGGCTCCTTTTTTATCATATTGTTGAATGGCACCTTTAAATAGCTAGTGAATGGTCGCTGTATTATTCTTATTTAAAACAATATCTATTTTCCCCAAATTCACAGTAATGCACTTTATATCATTTATATACAAACCATCTTTTCATGTGCTTTTCTGGATTTGGTTGATTCTTTGTAACTGGAGGGTAGGAATCAATTTAAAGCACAGAATCCAGAATGCCCGGAACTTTACATAATTTGGATCTTCTCATCTTAAGTGTTATAGAAAATCATGCAAACACTAAATAAATGCAATAGGCTGGGTTTGCTTCCAATAAGGATTAATTATCTCTTAGTTTGGATCAAGTACAAGGTACTGTTTTATTATTACAGAAAAAAAAGAAATAATTTTTCAAAATTTGAGTTATTTTAAGAAAATGGGAGTCTGTGGGGGATGGCCATTCCATAATTCAGGACTTTATGGATAACGGGTTTCTGGATAATGGATCCCATACCTGTTTTCATATTTGCATAAAAACAAGATAAAGGGTACTGTAGCTCATCATTTTCCTGTTCTTTACATACTTAATGGTACTGTAACTTCATCCATAATTAAGAGTCCCAAGATGAGTTATGTTCTTTTCCTTTGCCCAGATGGCCCGCGAAACAGCTGCTGCTGACTTTTCATTTATGTCAAAAGTGTAAAATTGTTATATATGTCTGTTTCACAGCAATACGACACTGTCAGCCTAGATGCTAAACATGCAGAATTTTTTATAAGTTGCATATAACCCTTCAATTAGAGCAACTATAACTCAAAGGCAGTGTCAATTATATAGCATTGCTAAGATACACTGCATTGCTAGGATACACTATGTATCATTTGAGAATGACATGAAGGAGAAGTATAGCTTTTTATGTATTACAGGGCCTTTGCACATGCTACCCTCCCCAACCACATCAACTACAGTATATTACCAAACCACTGTATAGTTCTTTCCACACATGTAAGATCTGTACCCATTCAGAAAGTAGAACCATATTTCTCAAGACTCTGGTAAAAGCCACCAGCTTACATAGTTACAAAGTCATCAAGTTCAACCCCTCCAAATGAAAACCCAGCATCCATACACACACCCCTCCTTAGTTCAGATTGTGTTCAGATTCTATAAATCGCCCCACCTGTATAGCTGCATTATATTTATATTTCCTTAGCATTACAGCCAATTATATTTACTGCAGAAAAGTCCTGCAGCCAAGTGCTTATATACCTATTAACTGATTGAGATTGTCCTAACAGTCCCAATCATATTCTTAGTTTGACAATAAATGTATCACGTTTTACCTTTTGCATTTGTATTTTTACAAGAATGCTTTTTTATGCTCCCAGTGTACACAAAAACACAACTGGACACACACACACATACACTGAGTGACATTAAATTACACTTCTGTTTGTTCATAGGAAAATTGGTAAAGAGCTACAACATAGAGGCGGCCCAAATATTTAGTGATAATAAGTGAAGGTAAAATACAACAGGCTCCTACATTTTAAAAGGTTGGTGAACTGCTTTTGGAATATGTAATTATCTGAGGTTTAATGAATATTTGCACTGCAATAACATAACTCATATTAACTACTGTGTTCTGCACAGTTGGGTAATAGCAAATGAAAGAACTCATTAGGAACCTGAATTCTGCAGCGAAGAGAACTTCAGCCGCATAGTTACAGTGCATAGGTCAGCTACTGAAATTATTCATGGAAACTTACTTACTCACTCTGCCTTGCACATTAATTGAATGTACTGTTATATGCACAGGCAGCCACAAGAACAAATCCTTTTTATTATGGAACACTGATATAGTTATTTGTTAAGTACATTGAATTTAAAGAGGACAAACTACCTTTTAATAAACATATCTTGATGTTCCTCCAGTTTTCTATCTATCTATCTATCTATCTATCTATCTATCTATCTATCATACCTTGTTGGTTTAAGAGAATATTTTATAAGTTTCTTAATAATTCATATAATAACTTTAAAAACTAAGCCTAATTCTTTGTCTAATAAATATAACATTTGTTAATTTAAAGATCTACTGACTTATGGTAGCAGGACCAGGGCCATAGTGTCATAAAGGGTATATTAGATTTACTAGTTATATATGCATAAAGACCATATGTTGGATAATTAGGATCCCCATCAAAATAAACTATGCCAATATGTTTTACTCATGGTATCATTACATGAAACCTTTTTTCACTTTCCATTTATATTTTCCAGCATAGAGTATTATATGCTGTTCTCTGTTTTGAAAAATTAGATCTCCCTATACGCATTCACAGCTCTTTATTTGTAGTCCATTTTCTGTTTCTTTGGAAACAATATTACCCTTTACACCCAAATACACTGTACATTGTAAATGAAGCTGTGAGTACTTTATGTGTGGTAGGGTGGAACCTGCATTCATGCATCTATAACTTATCTACAGTACTGTACAGTGGTCCCCAGAAACATCCCAGTTGGTGGCTGGACACCCAATGATGCCACCGTTTTGAAATGAAATAAAACAGAAGACCCTAAAACACTGACTCTCCTTGGTTGTAGGTTTATTTTATTTTCTTGACAGAAACTGTGAATAACTTTCAGGCAATGATCCAAGTTTAGCATCTTATTGTAATAATATTTCAGATATGCAGAACAAAACATTTTTAGTTGACGAGTACACAGACTTGAAGACAGTATTATTGTCTTTAAATCTATTTGCATATTTCCTGCATATTCTAATCAACCAGAAGCAGGCACATATCCAATTCATATTAGCATATCAATATTGTTCTCCATTTCAAAATAGTTTTGTTAAGAAAAGTGTTTGTGTCACAGTAACAAAAATTATTCATCATAGTGCCGTTTTTTGTCTGTTCATTTAATGCAGCTATCGACATCTTGTGGCTTTCTGGCTATGGCTGAAACATGACTGAGTTTTCTCCCGTCATCCGGACTAATTTAAACCTGCCTAACTTCTAAATGAAGGTGAAAAACCCCATCTGAAGCCTCTCTAATTTGACTCAGAGCTGGGAAAACTACAAAAACATATTCAACCCTTTCTTTAAGCTATCTGTCTGCCTAAACAACCACCTTAGGGAGAGAATTCCAGCACTGTCACTGTAAAAACTGCTAAAGGAATTCTGAAACTGTAACCTGGTGCAGTAAAATCACTATATAAAATACATATTTTTACCCATATTTGCTTTTAGGGTTTAGTTCTCCTTTAAGCACCTCAACTTTATTCCATACTCTTTACCAGCTTAGTTGTCCTTCTGTGGAGTCTCTCTAATTCAATAATATCCCTTATGAGCAATGGAGACTAAAACAGCATTGCATATTCCAGATGGGACCTTACCAGTGATTTGTAATTCTATACCCATTAATGTACAGCTTAAAACAATGTTTACCTTTGCAGCTGCTGACTGGCATTGCTTACTATAGTCGAAATGTATTACCCACAAGTACCTCAGCTCATTCTCCATCATGGATTTAACATGATTAACATGTATTTACTGTATATAGCGCCAACATATTTCATAGCACTGTGTAGTCCCATTAAGGGTATGTGGTTCCATATTTTTTTCAAGTGCACAATAAGCATATAATGTACAATTAACAACCACACTCTACCAGTTAGCCAGTTTTCTATCCATGTACAAACAGCGTTATTAAGACCAACACACCTTGGTATAGAAAGAAATTGTTAAAATGGAAATGTATCAAAATCCTTGGCAATTCCAAAAAAAATTGATTTATTGAAACCCCACTGCCAAAGATCTGACTTACTTCAACTTTCTCTATTGAAACCATAGAGGAAACCAATGGTGTAACTATAGAGGAAGCAGACCCAAGGGAACAGGAGGACCTGGACCACGGAGTCCACTTCCTCTATAGAATTAAACCCCCCCCTCCCCACCAGGTCCGGACGCGCAATCTGTGGATTCTGGCAAATGCCCGAGGGGCTGCTGTAAGTTCCCATAGACAGTCCCTATTTATTGGGCTGGTGGGGGGCTGCTTGGGCCTCTGTGTGTTTGGAATTCCAGGGCCTATTTTGATTCCAAGTCCGGACCTGCTCCCCACCACTCTACCTTTTTAAATTTTTGCACGCTCGCCTGGAGCAAGCATGCATCATGTTAATAGCAGCTACAAGTACAGTGTTTGTTTGAGTTACTGTAGGCCGTATTTGAGTTCCAGTTGCCTGCATGAATTCTGGAACCACTGATGAGTCTTAATGGCTCATTTTTGTGAACCATTGAATAAATTGCTGCAAAATGTTTTGCTGGTAAATAATCACTTAAATTAGACTTGTTAAACTTGGGGAATCATTTAATTAATCTACTACTTACACTAAAGGGATGGTTCCTTTAGGGCATCTTCATACTGGGGCTTTATGTTTCAGGCTCCCCAGTAGCATCCACTTTAGGCCAATAGCGAAAACCTATCCCACCCATGCGCATGTGTTACATGTACAAGGACTTCCTTAGCCAAGGAAAACAATACAGTAAGTAGTTATTAAAGTTAACTCTAGTCCATAGAGTTAATTAAGGATTTTTTTCCTGTCTCGGTAATTATAGAGGCAGCAGAGGGTTTTTTTCTGCTTTTCTTTGAACCAACAGGCAAGTTTTACTTAGGTAAAAGGGTTGAACTTGATGAACTGGAAGAGCATTTTATATACATATATACAGTATGTATGTCCATATACACACCAAACGTATATATGGGCAGTATGATGCTTTCAAAGTTTGGAAAGCAGATTAGGCCACACAAAATAGATACAAAAAATTAAACTGCAAAAAAGTTGTATCAATTGTTTGGTAGATTAGTTGCTTAAAAGATCATCATGTTTTTGTTGGTTATGTATAGTATGATTGTTATTAATGAATAGCTTGTTGTGTGGTGCAATTTGCTTAGACTATTCAATCACTTTAAAGTTTATTCAGTGATATAAAGCTTAATGTTGTAGGTTATGATCACACTGAGACAACTTCATATTTCAGAGATTTCTCTTCCCTGGCCCTTTGCCATATTGATGAAATTAAAGTGCAGCAATAATACAGCAGCTCTACAGTTACACTTATTACACAGTTAAGTGCTTATGAATTGTTAATGAAATTGTGTATAAGCACATTATTGCTACTTTACATCACCCAAATGGATATAATTAATTAAATGTGAAATCTTTTTCATAAAATTGTTTTTTTTTTAAAATAAATATAGACCATTGCTCTGAACAGTGACTGTCCTCCAGACAGCTGAAGTAAAATTTATGTAACTGAAGATTTTATCCATTTTAACTTATGAAAGCAAATTAAGACTTCAGTATTAGTGCTCTGTTATTAAACTAACATTAACATTAATTTCAAACATTTTTATTTTGCATTGAAAATAAACTTTTAGTAATCAAAAGAATTTAAAATGCTCTTGCAAGGCATTAAAATTCTATTTAAAAAAACAATATAATGCTATTTTCAATATTCACGATACACTTGCAGATGTCTTTAATATTGCACTTTATCCTTAATAAAAATACTTTTACTTTTGAGATCTACTAGCTAGGCACAAAATCCATTACTCAGTTTGGGACTTTTGTCTGAACTCCTAACATTTTACCCATTGCGTTTCTGAATATTTTGAAAAAGTGAGCTCTGATACATCTTCTAGGCAAAGGGAGTCCCCTCAAAGGATGTGTTAGACCTAACTGTCAATCAATATTTGACTCTGACTCCTGCATGTGAATAGAGATTCTGAGAGGGAGAAAGTGAAGAAAAACTGTACAGAATTTTTAACAGATTATATTTAGAAAGTTTCCATTCATTTTTCATTTTTAGGATAGTTCCCCTTTAGCCATAAATGTCATGTAATGCAGTGATCAATCACAGGAGACACCCCCCCCCCCCCAGATTTCTAAATGCAAATAATGTACAATGAAAATGTAGTGGTTTTCTGAAAATACTGCTGAAGATGCCTAAGAACTCTCTTAAAGTTTGCAAGAAGTGAGTTACTTTATCAACGCGTTTATACAGACATTTGTAAATGCACTTAAGTAAATGCATTATGTTATTAAGAGCATAGCAAAGTTTGGTGGGGACTTAATTGGTGCATTATAATACATATTTGAAAAGTGATAATCTTAGTCAAAAATATTGACTGAGACCTTAAAAGATTTTGTTGTGTATTAGCACGTTTAGCACTTTTAGAACTTGGCACCTATCCCTTTAAGCTGAAACAGGTCTCTGTGAGCTACCAAAAAAAAGTTGAGTTAGTGCTAAACTACGCAGGAGATTTTGTTGGTTGGTGTCAGATCGACAGAACACACCCTACAAATATATTGCAATTGCATGTGTCTTAATATAATGGAACTGGTATAAAAATCTGATGCATAGGAAACTCCTCCCCACTGTTGGAGAGGATGTTGGCACCAGAGAGAGATTTATCTCATATATTTTTGGTTTTGTCCCCAAATACAAACATTCTGGGATGAAATTATAAATTTACTATGCCAGATCACACTCCAAACCCTAGATAAATGCATTCTCAACTTACTTTTGGGAAAACCTTATAATCAACTACCAAAGTATACACAAAAATTAACCAACCAGGTGGTCTTGGCTGCTAGCATCTCAATTGCAGCTAAATGCAAGACATCCAATATTCCCTCTTTGCCAGTGAAACAAAGGGTTAAAAGCATTAAGCAATATGAATACAATCTGGCACGAATACAAAACAAAATTCCTTTGCACCTTAAAGTGGGGTCCCCATGGGAATTGCACTCAAACTCAGCCCAACAGCAAGCTTCAAGCACTAATGGTTCAGCAGTAATTGTTTTATTCAATGCCTTTTGTTTCCTCTCTTTTTTTTCTTGTTCTCTTTTTTTTCTTTACCATTCCTTTCTGAATGTTTATTTACTAATTGCCCTACATACAGTCTACAATGTATACCATTAGACATGCAATAAGTGATAAATGTGTGTTTGTAACTAAGCTTTCATGTTACTAATTGAGATTCATATGAAAAGAAAATATGCTATTACTCTCTGCTATTTCTAAAGAAAAATTATGGGGCACATTTACTTAGCTCGAGTGAAGGAATAGAATAAAAAATACTTTGAATTTCGAAGTATTTTTTTTGGCTACTTCGACCATCGAAATTGCTACTTCGACCTTTGACTACGACTTCAACTTCGAATCGAACGTTTCGAACTAAAAAAAGTTCGACTATTTGACCGTTCGATAGTCGAAGTACTGTCTCTTTAAAAAAAACTTCGACCACCTACTTCGCCACATAAAACCTACCAAGGTACAATGTTAGCCTATGGGGAAGGTCCCCATAGGCTTTCTATGTATTTTTTATCGAAAGAAAATCGTTCGACCGATGAATTAAAATCCTTTGAATTGTTCGATTCGAAGGATTTTTCCTACGATCGTTCAAAGAACGAATTGCGGTAAATCCTTCGAAGGATTTAAACGTTCGATCGAACTATTTTTCCTACGATTGTTCAAATGAATGAATTATGGTAAATCCTTCGTCTACGATATTCGAAGTTGAAGGATTTTACTTTGATGGTCGAATAGCGCGGGTTAATTAACCCTTGATATTCGACCAATAGTAAATGTGCCCCTATAAGTTACAAAACGAGCTACAAAAAAATACGTAAACTACATGGAAGATGTCCCATATAATGCAACCCACATACTGTATCTTCACCCGAAAAGAAAAAAATTTGATGGTGTCTGACCGACTTTTTTTTTCTCATAGAAATACATTGAATGTCGGATGTAGATGCATTAATAAACCATACCATCCAAATTTAACTGATCAAACTTTACATTCTAGGTAGGATCCAACAAAATCTCATACTGTTGTGTGGTGCTGCATGACAAGATCAAATAAAATCTGAACCACAAAATCTGATCAAAATCCCCTTTGTAGTTTAGTCCTTAATGAACTTCCCTTAACTTTGTTCATGCAAAATCTGTGACTGCCTCCTGGATTCAGCTTAGACTTTTAAAGAGTTATGGCTATTAAACATATGCTTTATTACTTATGAGAGTGACAGAGCTTTACCGACATATTGACATTGATCATTGTAGCCATATGTTGTACTGGGCATCTAGGGAATATTTTCATCAGTGTGATGGCTGTTAACATCTCTTTCTATCAAACAAAAGGATTGAAAACTACGCTGCTCTTGCTGATTTTTTTTTTGTAATCTAACTTTTGCAATTTCTGACAGGGAACTGGAGATTTATATCATTTGTATTCATGAAATAAATAATGTAGGTTGCTCACGTCACCAGATTGGAGAAGGGTTAGTCTGGAATTTCTGTTGGGTCACCCAGGGGATTGTTGGCTTAAATGAAATTCCAAACATAAAATAGCCTCTTAAATATTACATTGGTAGAAATTTCATATTTAGAGCTATGAAAAATAATCTGCTTCATATCACAGCTAACTGGAGCAGATGCTCAGAAAGTTGACTGGAGGCAAACACTAGGGATATAACTTATGGTTAGCACTCTTACATCTTTTTTTCTGTACAGATACTGTAGTATAGACTGCAATGCCTCAGCAGCTCTCTTTCCCACAGATGCATATAAGGGGAGATACATTGTACAGATCTAAATTAATGCTGAACAAATTATTCTTAAAATGGTTAATATATTAAAAAGAATGTTCACCTATTGGCACATTCCTGTAAACCATAGCAATTGTGACAACATAACCCTGCCCAACTCTGTCTAACAACACCTACAGTATATACTGTAGACACATTAACCCTTTTGACAGTGCACTATACTTTAAACTGAGATATTCTCAATTTTCAGTTGGTTACTGTTTTTCAGTGAATTATTTAATGTTTTGTTCTGAAGCTCCACAGACAAACTGAATAATAAAAATAACAAATTAACAAAGTTATCTTAGTATATGAAGCGCACATACTATAGCTGTGTGTAAGGTCACACATTATATTCTATCCATTTTACATTATATAAATTTTGTGCTTTGGGCAAAAGGGGAATGTAAAAAAAACGTCCAAAGTTTGCCAAGGCCTAGTAACCCCTATTAAACAATTAGCTGTTTTTTTATCCAACTGAACAGTAATTCTACCTTCTGGTTGGTTGGTATGGGTTATTAGAACTAGAACAAATTTTGCAGTTTTATTACATTACCCTTTTGCTCAAAAGGATATCTAGTTAGGATGCATTTTTATAACAATAACCTTCTTTCTAAATACAGATATAAAATAATCATCTAAGAAAAACAAGACCTTAACAAGTGCTACATTGCAACTGTCTATTATAAATAAATGCAGCAACTGTACCTGCCTCAGGTTTTTTATTACAGTCATCAATAAAATGTCTTGTTCTAGAATATAAAATAAAATGCTAAATGAACAGACGGTATCTTGTGCATTAATATACAATGTACTTAACTGCATTTGCAGAGAACCTATACTGGTATCTACAGGGACAGCCTTTAGACTTCTTACATGACAAACACCTGCCATCCCTTTCCTAGTTAAACTAATGCCTAGAAATAAATGTCCACTTAAACAGGGTCACTTGCTAAAACTTGCCACCTCCTAGAGATAAATTACTTTATTTAAATTCCTAAAAATCACTACATCACTAAACCCCACGATAAACTTCTGTCTGGTACGACTGTCCCACTAGTCATGAGCCCTCAGGCAGCAAATGCTATACATTATTTCTACTTAGGACAAATTTATTTAAAACATATAAATTTGCCATTTTCTAGCCCTTATTTTCACAGAGGGCCAAACTAACCATTGAAGGTATTTTATATACAACATAACTATGTTTTATTTAGTATTTAAGGCTGTGAAGCAGCCATTCAAAACTGTTTGCAATAGCAAGTCTATTAGCACCGTTCACTCTGTTCACTCTGTTGCTGAATATGTACACAATGCCTGCATGTTTATCAAGCCAACGAATTGATTTGAAATGCATACATGTACTCCTTATATCAGAATGAATGTGCCCTTAACAAATTGAGTTTACAAAAGTCACACAATCTGAGCACAAATGACACAAATAAATAAAATCCCATAATTTACAATGCAAAATGAAAAGACGATAAATGCAAGTGTCATGTGTATTGATTTAGAAAAAAGGACAATGGCAATGAAACCCTTGGATACATGATGGCAGTGCTAAATACCTGTCATTATATTTAATGTAATTGACAGATTCACCATACAGCACAATCTATTCACATGTGTAATTTGTAAAGATGTTTTTAAAAGTAAAGTGGTCCAGAAAAGAATGAAAGGGTATTTCACTTGACAGACTTAAATATTTTTATATTGCAAAGGAGGGCTTGCAGATTAAATATAGATATTGAGTTTTCCTCCTAGATTACCTGTAGCTTCCTGCTGAAAATCCCATCACATCTTAAAAATCTTTCAGATTTCTGCAGCTTTTTCAAGCAGATAATTAGTAGTCATAGAATTCTAATTTGCATAAACAACATCTTCAACATCTCCAGGCACACACACACACATCAGATCATAAACATATTTTTTCAATAAAACAGACCTTTTGGATGGGCAAAGACATTGATGTGCCATGGATGAGTAGTCACATCTAGAATTCCTTGTAATGGCTGAACCCATCAAGCTGAATCACCATTTGCTTAGGTACGTATGTAAATGTACACATTCAAATTAGAAAGCCATATCTGTTCATACTGAAAAATGTACAATGTTTTCCATTAACGCATGCAGTAAGCTAAGATTATTGCATGTCTCAAAATTTCAATTTATCATGCACCTTGATTCTTTTTTATATAGTTGCTCCTCGCAGTCATTCTTCTTCTTTAGTGTATCTCAATGCAGAAACATTGCAGTTATTTTTTAGTCAATAAATATTTGATGGAATAAGATGCTTGACACTGAATTGCTCTTCAACTTTAAATCCTCAAATTAAAGGGCTCATTGTGTCCAACTGCTTCACTGCAGTAGTCCCACATTAATCGTACTAAGAACAACTTGTGCAGGTTTTCATACAAACACCAATTTTTAGAGAACAGCTGCTTTGTTTGCACCAGTTCAAGTAACCCCAAACAACAGATCTGCAGGTAGCAATTACAGGTCTGCTGTTGAAAAGCATAAATATAATTGGTTGCTAAGAGTTATTAGACACTGGAAGAATCTTTATTCTTGTTATTACTCTATATGGGTTTAAAATATTTCACCTCAACTAATTACAGAAATGCATTATGGGGTCACTAATGTAAATCTAAGTTGCAGTAACATTCTTAACAGGTAGTTGATGAAAACACATATTCAAAACACTTTTTTTTACTAGTAATTCATTCTTTTAGTAATTCATATAAATATCTACATCAGTGCTGTCCAACTTCTATGGTACCGAGGGCCGGAATTTTTCTAATCTACATGGTGGAGGGCCGATAACGGAAGACAGTGTTAGCCACTCCCTGTTTTTAGACCACACCCACTTTAAACCACACCCACGTTACCGCAATAACATGTCCACATTAATAGCATACCAAAAAACCAAATGGTTGGTGCTCACTGCAGGGATCAGGGCCAGAACTAGGGGTAGGCAGCTGTCTAGGGCGCCATCATTGAGGGGCGCACTTTTATGGGGATTTTTTTCGTTTTTTAATTTTTTCGTTTTTTTCAAGCATTTCTTTAATCATTTGTTTTAGCAATCATGGTCACCCAGTTGGGTGGAATCCATCTCCTTCACCTTCTCCCTCTTGCCGGCAAGTAATAGCTCCTTCTGTGCAGTGCAGCGCGATGTGCATACACACGTCAATGATGTCACTGATGTGTTGGGTGACAGAGAGAGTCAGAGAGTTGGGGGGCTGCTTGGTGTGGCTCTCGCTGCTCTCAGCTTTGCACAGTTGCACTGAACTGAAGACATTCTTTCTATTACTGTAAAGTGTGAAGCTTCCTGCTGGCACAGCCAGGTACAGATTTGGGGCCCATATGTTTGCTGTTATTTTTGGCTGCTGCTGGCACAGGTAAAGATTGAGGGCCATATGATGGCTGCTGGAGGGCTGTATGATGGATGGCTGCTGAGCTTGCTTGCACAGGTATGGGCGGGGTGTATTATGGATGGCTGCTGGAGGGCTGTATGATGGATGGCTGCTGAGCTTGCTTGCACAGGTATGGGCGGGGTGTATTATGGATGGCTGCTGGGCTTTGCTGGTACAGGAAGAAAAATGTTGTACACTTTCTTGCTCTCTTTATTTAAAAACCATCATGGTAAGGAGGGAAATAGTAATGCAGTACAGGGGGGGCACTGAGTGAAGCTCTTGCCTAGGGTGCCAAACTACCTTGTGTCTGCCCTGGCAAGGATGCCACTCATGTGAAAAAAGTTAAGTCATATTAAGACATACCCATATATCCATATGCCTCCTCCTCCCCTGTGTATAATACAGTACCAAATACAAAAGGGTAGTATCAGTATCTACTGAATTACTTAGACAGGGACCCAGGGAATGTGCACTGACCCATTTGGCTATGTCAGTGGAACTTCCCTTATACTTATATACATTTCTACTAGAAATGTATATAAGTATAATGGAAGTTCCACTGACATAGCCAAATGGGTCAGAGCACATTCCCTGGGCCCCTGTCTAAGTAATTC
This sequence comes from Xenopus petersii, assembly GCA_038501925.1. NCBI lineage: Eukaryota > Metazoa > Chordata > Amphibia > Anura > Pipidae > Xenopus > Xenopus petersii. Next base: position 104,172,128 of record CM076676.1, read on the forward strand.
AGTAGATATGCAAATGCATGTGTTCACAAAGACAGGGGTTTTTAGTTACAAAGTTATGATCATAAAGTTGAAAAGCCACCATACCACGTCAAGGTAAACTACATATGGCGGTCCCTAACTTGTTTAACAGGTGAACAATGTGGGTAGTTTCAGTCAGATCACAAGTGTGACCAATACAGGGGAATGCAGTGTGAATTTGAGGTTTAAACAATGCAGGGGCCAGTTAATCTCTGTAGTGATACCTTTTAAATTTTACTTATGGTAAGCAGACACAGCAGGCAGACTTTGATGTGGGGGGATCTACATTTTGTAAATCATGGGCACAAAGTCATACATTTAAGAAGATAAAATTGCAAAACCACATTCCGCATCATCTTAAGTTCTGTATATTGGTCTTAACTATTTACCTGTTGCTGGTAATTTCGTGCCTCGTTATACAACCTTGAGAAAGGTTTATACAGACCAATGCAATTGTCCTACAGTACAAGCCATTGATATAATTTCCATCAATATTCCAAAACAATTAAAGAGCTATCAGGCTCTTTACAGATGTAGATTCTATACATCAAACCCGATTCTGAGCAAATAAAATGCTTTTAACTATCTGTCTGACCTTTAAGTGTGCTTTTAGCTTTGATACGTGCTCTGACAACACCAGGAAGGCTATTAAATTAACACTAGACAGGTTAATTTAAAACCAAAGATCTCCGAGCAAGTTAAAAGTAGCTGCTTGTATAATGTAGCACAATAAAAAAAATGTAGCACAAAAAAAAATAGTAGAATAAAATATTTCTTAACAACTGCAATGCAGGACCCCTGGACCCTCTTTTAACTGGCTGGGTCAATAGCCCTTGGTTTCAGTTAGAGAACCAGCACTGAGCCTCTATGCCTTAGTCAAATGGGGCCATGGATAAGGCACTCTTACTAGTTACTAAAAAAATATAATTAATGTTAGTCCTTCCATTTACAGAAACTCAAAATCTAAACTCACTGTAACAGATACTGTTTTGTTACGTACTGTAGTTAGTTCTGGTTGTAAAAAAAGCCAACTGTCCATTATAAGCACCCAAATATTCCATATCACTTTAAACAGGCTATATATCATTAATATGAAGGGGGTAACTGGGGATTGTCAGTAAAACTCAACTAGTCACATAAATAAATGTACTTTTTTTTTTCTTATTTAGAGCAAGAGAGAAAAGAATCTGAAGAGAAATATGAAATCATGGAATGAAAATTAATTTAATTAATGCACATAGAAAAACAAATTGTCTTACTGGCTGTTAGTTAATAACTAAATAACAATACAAAAGAAGAAGAATCAATCAAACAACATAAACAAAATATCCTTGAGTCATCTGCAAGGAGCTGCTTATTGGCGATTCTACTGAAATCAGAACAAAAAGATTATCTGCATTTTCAAACTAAAATTCAGAGTCAGAACAACAAAGAGCTATCTTATTGAGTTATTTAAATGTTTTGTATGAAAATTGCTTATAAATAAAATGAAATAAAATGTTGCACCACTGATTGTGCTAATTTGACTATATATGGACTTTACTTATAACTGTTACACTGCTAGGAATTTTACATTTTTAAACAGGAATTTTACAGTCCAGGCTTCCAAAACTATTTAGAAATCAACAAAATTATGTTTAGCACCAGTCCATTTCTTCAGAATAAATTCCATTTTTATTAGGAAGCTGAATTATATTTTGGAATTCTAAATTAATTAAAAACCTATTAAACTTTTAGATAAATGTATTAATTAATACAGCAAATTGATTTAGATAACCATCTATCAATACTGGCCTTTAGGTTTTAGCTATATTGTGTTGGGCACAACCCTATGTGTAGAAAGTAGAAAGAACTTCTGGTTATATGAAAGGTCAAATTTCCCCATAGGTTTTTCTCTGTAGATGGATGATTCTTGGAAAAGACATCACTCAAACTGCAATCACAACGTGCATGGGTTTTATATGTGCCTGTGGATAACAAAGCATGTACAGCTTTTTTATTTCACTGACAGCTTAATTCTTCACCAAGAACATGAAGAACATGCTGAAAAAATAGTAAAATACAAGTTTTTTTTTATGATATTGATGCCATTACTAATTTATGTTCAAGTGACCAAACATATTCTATTTCCCAGTTATGTTGAGCTTTACACAAGACAATTCCCTTGCTTTACCCTCAAGGGATTTACATATACTTACCTTACTTTAACCAACATAAACTTGGGTATGCGAGTAACCACTTCATAACCTATACATTTTATTGGTAGCAATAAATGGATAAAATATAAGCCAAAGGAAAGCAGATGGACCATTTCAGTTTTAATTTGGTTATTGATGAATCGCTAGAATTAAAATGTTGCTTTTTTACATGAAAGATTTAGTTTATAATGGTTCATTGTAACTCAACATAGAAAAGCATTTGTTCACCCAATGTTGTATAGAAAAGATTATATTTTAGTGTTATTGGTAAATTGTTGTAGGGTAAACACAGATTGTGAAAGCTGACACTGTATTACTATATGAATCAGTCTGCAGAGCAAAGATGGAATTTCTATTTCCTTCCAGGAATAAAATAAACATCACATTAAGTCAAATCATTAACACGAGATGCAAATATTTTCCAGCTACAAGTAGTGGTATATGCCTTGTTGTACCCATGTGGTAAGGTAGATATGGGGAGGACTAAGATGTGAAGGCACAAGGATTTTTGAACATATAAGGAGTTTTCAGAAGGAAAGGAAATATATTACAGAATTTTAGTACATAACATGTTAGGTTTACAATAAGTTGGAGGCACTGCTATGGTGTATCTTTTCATTTGTTTCCCAATTTAGTCTTGGTCAAGGCTTTGTAGCAATTTTTATAATATTTTTTATAATATATATTGTATATGTATTGAGTATATGTCTCTGAGATGGTAATATCTACATTACTTAAAACCATTACTTATTATGCATCCCCAAGCCAAAAGAAGCAGGAAGTAAGTTGGAAGGAATCACAAGTCATATGGAATATTTGCTCATAGTGAAGAAATAACTGTGTGGCTTCCTATGCACTATAAGGAGTTAATAAGCAAAACTTGTTTTTATTTCCAGACATCTCTCTGAAGTTACATAAAGATAACGTTGCCTTTATAACGAAATTACACCAATGTGAAATTCACATGGAATGGATAAGATTACTTAAATAGAACCTCAGGTATGAAGCATTTACACCATTTACTAGCATAGCTACTATACAGAGGAAAGAGAAACCAAAGCACAGAGATAAATACATGAGGAAGATATCTCTGCTCAGAACAGTGCATACCAGCAAATGCATGGGGGTGTATGAAAAATTGATCAGACACATTTGCAACCCATATATTTTTTTATATTCAATTTTGAAATCTGACATGGGGCTAGACATATTGTCAATTTCCCAGCTGCCCCCAGTCATGTGACGTGTGCTCTGATAAACTTCTATCACTCTTTACTGCTGTACTGCAAGTTGGAGTGATATCATCCCCCTCCCTTTTCCTCCCCAGCAGCCAAACAAAAGAACAATGGGAAGGTAACCAGATAGCAGCTCCCTAACACAAGATAACAGCTGCCTGGTAGATCTAAGAACAGCACTCAATAGTAAAAACCCATGTCCCACTGAGACACATTCAGTTACATTGAGAAGAAAAAACAGCAGCCTGCCAAAAAGCATTTCTCTCCTAAAGTGCAGGCACAAGTCACATGACCAGGGGCAGCTGGGAAATTGACAAAATGTCTAGCCCCATGTCAGATTTCAATATTGAATATAAAAAAATCTGTTTGCTCTTTTGAGAAATGGATTTCAGCGCAGAATTCTGCTGGAGCAGCACTATTAACTGATTCATTTTGAAAAAAAAATAAAAATTCTCATGACAGTATCCCTTTAAAGAAGCAGGGGCTTTTACATCGTCAGTGTTGAACACTGACAAATTAATTCTTTGGAGCATTAACCTAGGACTGATCAGAATGTTCTATCTCTTCTTAAATCATATTAAATCAGGGTACATCTTCCAAAATGAGCTGCACATACTAGGTGTGCCACTATGTCTTTTAAATAAATGAAGAAATTAAAAATATTTCTGTAAATTAACATGTATTTAAATAGAGTGCAGTTTTGAAGCAGTTTACCTAGAGCAGATTTATCAGTGCAATAATTAAGTTATCTTTGATCATCTACATTAATTCAGATGAACAAGTTTCACATTTCTGGTATATTTGTGCAGGGACAAGAATATTATTCAGTGCCCTCACTCCTTCCTCTAACTCGGCATGAGATATATTGCTTTTATCTATTCTGACATATAACCCTGTGTCAGTGGTAAAGGTAATAGAGGACCTCTTGCTTAAAGCTAGAATAAAGCAAACTGCAATGGTCTCAGGGCAACTCTGGAGGTGACAACTGTTGGAGAAATGCTTGTTTGCCATTAATCTTAATACAGCAGATGTTATTATCATTGGCAGTTACAGTTGTATGAAAAAACTTGAGGCTAGAAATAGGTGTAATTCTGTACAGTATTGGTAAAGAATGTTTGTTAACCTCCAAAAAAGTGTTTAATTCTTTTAGGACAAAGAAGAAATAAAATGTGCATGTATGCCACAGATAATAGTGTGGATTTGCAGAACAACTACATGAAGCATGCCATGGCTTTATAGTACAGGTATGGGACCTGTTATCCAGAATGCTCGGGACCTGGGGTTTTCCGGATAACAGATCTTTCCATAGTTTGGGTCTTCATGCCTTAAGTCTATTAGAAATTCATTTAAACATTAAATAACCCCAATAGGCTGCTTTTGCTTCCAAAAAGGATTAATTATATCTTAGTTGGGATCAAGTATAAGCTACTGTTTTATTGTTACAGAAAAAAAGGAAATCATTTTTAAAAATTTGGATTATTTGGATAAAATGGAGTCTATGAGAGACAGCCATTCCGTAATTCGGAGCTTTCTGGATATCGGGGTTCCGGATAAGGGATCCTATACCTGTACCATGGAGTGGTTATCTGCTATTAATGTATTAAAAAATGGCATGTAGTGCACTAATTAAAGGCTTTCACCTATGTAAATAATTTTGATATATTAGGGTTGGTTTGTATTTAGTTAATATGCATGCCATGTGGTTCCATATTAGTGCAGCCTGTGGCATGTACCTGATCTGTTAGTAAGTGTATGTTTGAGAAATCAACTTGATATGTTTAAAAGTTATGATTTGACAATGAAAAATAAAAAATGAGGACAAACACATTAAAGCAAAGACTATAGCATAGCAAAAGCATCACAAATGACAACTGAGCTATAATTCCTCATGGCACCATTGAAAGATGTTGCTTTGTTAAAATGTAGTGCAATTTGGTTTTGCCTGCATAATTCATGCATTATTCATGTAAACAGTACATAAATCCATGGAACTTACCCATATCAATATAATAAAGAATTATTAAATATTTTCTGCAAACAGTGACTACACATGCCTTACAATATAAGCAACATAGGAATTGTTTGCCCAGAAATTGCAATATAATTAAGCTGTACATTTTCTTGGCCAGTCCTACACTAGCTCTCGTTCAGAATATAAACTTTTTGCTATGTATTGATAACAGGATTTTAATCAAGATGCAAAATGCACTGTGGATTATGAATAACCTTTCCTGTCTATGTTCTACTGCTATATTGAAAGCAAAGCTAGAGACTAAGAAGCTGGGGGAGTTGTGGCTTGTTTATCTGTCTGAAAGGTGACTATCATTCACTATTCTTCCCTATGGGGCAAATTTACTAAAGGGCGAAGTGACTAACACTGGCGAAAGAGACTCTAGCAGTACTTCACTTCCTAAACGCCAGGCAAATTTGTGCTCTGGCGAATGGACGTAACTTCCCAAATTCACTAAGATGCGGATTTTACTGAACGTTACCTCTTGCGCCAGACTTGCCTTCACCACCTCAGACCAGGCAAAGTACAATAGAGTAGATAGGAGTTCCATGTAATAGATAGATTTAAAGATTTCATGGATACTCCATGGTTGCATCAATGGATTTATATATTGCTTGATCTGATTGTAGACTAATACTGACTGGTATTACAGTTGCACTATGGAACTTTTTTCTTGTGCTAATCCCATTGTGAGTGAGCCCTGTTCTGGTGTTAGTGATATGATGAAGCATCATGTAACCAATTGTAACAGTGTACCAACACAATAGTCCAGCTACCAGAACTGGGACTGGCTGATGGGCGCCAAAGGCAAGCCCTTGGTGTCGCCACCCACCCACCCTCTTGGCAGCTTCTCCTCCTCTTTCCTATTACTTCCACCATTCTGCCACTGCTCTCCCTCCCCCAGATTCCTGCTTGGTAAGTCAGTGAAGGGCCAAAATTAGAGGTAGTGGAGGTATGTGCCTAGGGCCCCTCCAGCATTGCACTCTAGGCATGTGCCTTTTCTGTCTACCCTTACTTCCAGTCCTACCAGTTGCCATGGATTCTTAACATTTCCATTAGAAGTATATGCAGCTCTCTGTATGTCTATTTTTCTGTGGAACTCTGCACTTCAATGTGAGATATCTCTGCCATGATTTATATTCTCAGAGCTAGCATTTTGGTGCAAAGAGAGTTATAATATTTCCTAAGCCCCAAGCTTAGTCCCAAGCTACTTCAGAAATCATTGTTTGAAATGCTACATAGTTGATTTGGGATGAAAAAAGACAAAGACAAAGACAAAAGTTATTCAAGCTCAACCCCTCCATATGAACTCCAGTGCACATTTATCAGACACGTAAACAGACCTTTCTATACACTCACATATATAAACTGTACATACCAAAACCTATCCTAATTAACTGTAGATCTAAAGACCACAATAGCCTTGAATATTATGCTTAATCAAGTAACCATCAGTCTCTTGAAGGCAGTAATGAAATCTGTGGCAACTAAAACCTTATGAGCTTCTGCAGAAGTAACTTGGAGATGCATTTTCAAGAGGCTAGTTTACATATCCATTTTTTTTTTAAACAGTCAAGTTTTTATGGTGTTATTAAAAAAAAATGTGCAAGCGCAAATTTCACCTCAAGTTTTTTGAATGAAACATTTGCTAGCAACTGAGAAAAAAACATGAGCATGAAAAATTTTGACAGCTTCTTTTTATATTTTTGTGATTGATTTGCAAGAACTCAAATTCAAAAATGAATAAATTGGTCTCCCCATTTCTAGTGTATATGTAGGACAGAATATTTTGGAGTTGTTCTTATGCGCTTTATTTAATTTCCATTCACTGTATGTGAATTGTTTCTCAGAAAAACTTAAACATAAAACAATAAACAAAAATCAGAAATCTGTTCTTCTTGGTTAATGACTCAATTACTTCCCTTCTGAACATTAATTCATTAACCAGTCTGAAAAGAAAGGGGATTCGTTGAAAAATGAAAATGTTTCAATAGCATAGTTTTGAGAATCATAATTGTCTTAAGTAAATTTTTTTGATGGAAATTAATAATGAAAACATGTTAATTAACCTGACATATAGTTTTTCATTTGCTTTTGCAGTGGAGCAGTAGAAAGTCTAGCCTAGAAGCAATGTTACAGCTCATAAATATCCACGGATGCAAGTCTAGATTTATCATGGGGATGTTAACTCAATTGTGTAATAAATCACTGAGCTTCTTTTGTCATATAGTTGTTTGTAACATAATGGATAATCAAACAGATATTTCTTTTAAATCTTCCTCTAGAATGGAGAATACATAATAAAGAAACCACCCATGTAGCTAAGGGAAAAAGAATAACCTATGCATATTTCTTGCAGGTATATCTATCTAAAGGTTTCCCCACAAAAACACAACACTGAGGGGCACATTTACTTAGCTCGAGTGAAAGTATAGAATAAAAAATACTTTGATTTTCAAATGTTTTTTTTGGCTACTTCGACCATCGAATTGGCTACCTCGACCTTCGACTACGACTTCGAATCGAACAATTCGAACGAAAAATCGTTCAACTATTCGACTATTTGATAGTACTGTTTCTTTAAAAAAACTTCGACCCCCTACTTCGACACCTGAAACCTACCGAACCTCAATGTTAGCCTATGGGGAAGGTCCCTATAGGATTTTTAGGCAATTTTTGATCGAAGGAAAATCGTTTGATCGATGGATTAAAATCCTTTGAATCGTTTGATTTGAAGGATTTAATCGTTCGATGGAACGATTATTCCTTCGATCGCTCGATTGAAGGAATAGCGCTAAATCCTTCGACTTCAATATTTGAAGTCGAAGGATTTAACTTCGACAGTCGAATATCGAGGGTTAATTAACCCTCGATATTCGACCCTAAGTAAATGTGCCCCTATAATTTGCTTGCAATGGGTTATAAAATAAAAATCAAAGTTGAGTAATCTCTCACAATTTGATTACTTTGATAACTTTTTGTTTCTGTAACAGAAAGTTTCAGGGCCTCCCAAATAAAAGGGTCAATGTTTTAATAAAACATATTTTAAAACAGGGACCTGGACAACTTTAGTTTTCCCTTTTAGATGGCCATGCAATAGAACCAAAGTCTGATATGGCAAATGCTAATTTTAGAATTTTAGGATCAAATTTTCATGGACCGAAAACCTACATTTGGTTGGCCACCCTGAGTGACAAAATATCACATTTTCTGGGTAAAATAAAGATGAAAAAAAATAAAACAATCAAGTTTTCTTCTCTCATTTTTCTCATTAAAGAAAAAGACTCTTGGGGGGGGGCTAATGCATTTAATTTTTAATTGTCAATGCAAAACAATGAAAAAAATTGATTTTTTTGTATATGTGATTGTAGATTTTTTTTTTATCCAAGATTACTTTTTTTCTCCAATAAATGTATATTTTTTTAAATACAAATTTTGCCACATAAAACATGCCACTAGATTTATTTTTAAAGAAATTGGCAACAACCTACTAGTGGAGAAACAAAAATGGCAACTCAAAATTGTAATTAAACACCAAAAACAAACCACCATACTATCCTTCTGCACAGAATTAATGAATCTTTCCTAAAGGGCAATGCAAAAAGTAATACAAAAATTCATGGTCACAGAAAAAAATACTGGACACAGAGAATTTTACTTCCTCTTTAGTTGCAACCAGCAAAAGGAAAGAGGCATAAGCTCATATTTTCTTTCAAGGGTATTTTTAAGTGTTTTTACTAAATGTTTTTCAGAATGGCTGCATTTTACATTGTGAACAATTTCAAAATATCTAATATTCACCTTAACCTGCCCCTGCATCATTTACCCACCTTCCATTTTGTATTTTTTATTATTTAGATGAAAGTGATATGCATATGCATATAAATATAAAAATCTCAGAGCAGTTAGCATTTTTTATGTTCAGTGAATTGGTTCCATTACTACTGTATGGGCCAGCTTGCAGCTTCTCTTACCCTGTACTGGTACAAATAATGTGTTTGTTTCAGATGGTTAAGTAAAGGTCACATAAATAAGCTGCTGTGTAACCATGGTGGCTGCCATTCAAAACAGGGCTGTAGGACCCACATCTACATAGCATATTTATCTACAATATATAACATGCTATGGTTTTAGTATTTAATGAGAGAATTGGGTAAAATGCTATTTATGGCATGGAACTATAGTTTTTTGGTAACACATGTACATACAAAAATAAAGCAATCACTTTAATATTTGGTATTTAATGGGACCTACAGTGTAAACCTGAGCATTTATAAGGAGTTGTAATTATCAGCAGCACTACCTGTTGCTTTCAGCAAACAAGAGCCACTGTAGAAGGTAGCAAATATTTAGCCAATCAGTCTTCTGAGACTCTCTCTCATAAGAGTATAAAATGCTGAATGCACATTTTATGCTCTGTTGTCATGTATTTGCACTTTGTGTTTATTATTCTGAGCCTAAAATGTAAGAGATCATTCAGAGTGGGTTAATTTAAGAGAGCGATAACATACCAAATCCCCCTCAGCAGGGATATAACAAATACAAATGAATCTGTGCCACAACAATTTATCATATCTCTCTGGCTGAACATTGTTCCAAACTGACAAGGATTTATGTGCAGGGAATCAAGAGGATCACCTACTCTCTTCAGTGCTGACAATTCCCTGCAATGCATTAAGGAACTATGTATTATAGAATTATGTAGGATGCTCTGTTTTATCTCACAATGTATAGCAACAGGCCTGTTACTGACCAATTGTAATAAATTTTTCACAATTTACAAACAAGAGGTGCTGCAGTTTTTCGTTTTTGCTGTATATTTGGCCCATGGCAAGGGCCTGTACACTGATTTGCACTCTGACCGAAAGGAACTTATGTGATGTGGTTGAAGCACACACAACTGTATACTTGGTTATCTCACAATGTATGTCATGGGGTGCTTTAATTGATGCAATTATTCATTTTAATCACATGACCCCATTAAATATCTTTATGGAGAGCATTGGTGAGGACTTATTAATGAAAAGTGTGCCACAATGCAGAACCTTTCTTTGAAAATGTTTAAGTTACAATGAAAGGTTCTGTAATAGCAGACATTTCCAGAATGCATTCTATAATTCATTATAAATAAATCATAATATGTATTTTCTAATGCTATATTGTAGATTTGGGAAGATAAACTTGGGTTATTTTATTAATAGATAAGGTCAAATCCAGCATGGGAGTTTGGTAGTGGTTTGAAAGTATGAGAAATTCGGATTTTAGTAAATAACACCCTAAAAGTGTAAATGGGCAATTTATTTATTTTTTTATTATAATTAAAAAAAACTATTACTATTATTATTGATTGATATTGATTATTATTGATTAAAGTACCACCATATTCTGTAATCCTGTACAATAAATGGGTGCATACACAATTCACTTGACAAAGCTTTGAATATTGAAAACTGGAGCCACGTTGTCTCGTCTCACTGTGTATTCGTATACTGCTGAGGTGACAATAAAGTTTACTTTGACTTTGAAGCTCATCTCTTCAGAATTTAAACCGCTGTTTGTTAGGCACAATGAACCTAGCATGAGGTTGCCAGATCATGCAAGTTCATGGCCTGCACTTGAATGAGTGGTTTTAATCTAGATGCAACTAGTGTAGGTATTTTGGCTGGATGTTAATTTAAAAAAGCTTTAAAATCTATCTGCATTGTGATTGACACATACACCAAGATAGTACAGGTATGGGACTTGTTATCCAGAAAGCTTGGGACCTGGGGTTTTTCTGGATAAGGGTTTTTTCCACCATAAAAATCATTTAAACATTAATTAAACCCAATAGGATTGTTTGGCCTTGGATAAGTATTAATTGTGTCTTAGTTGAGATTGAGTACAAGGTACTGTTTTATGAATACAGAGAAAAATAAATAATTTTGAACATTTTGAATTATTTGATTAAAATGCAGTCTAGGAACATAATTTGAAAACTACAAAATATAACAGGACTGATTAAAATTTACCTAAAAATTTGTAACTTTTGGTTACAAATTTTTATAAACAAGACAAGATCCAAGAACACATTCTACCTGTTTGCACTCACTTGAAGCATAAACTTTTACAGTTGATGGATGGCATTTATGAAAGTAATTGAATCTAGCAGGCTTAGAATTTAGAGGAAAAGCAATAACTGTAGCACTGAGATGTTTGATGTACTTTGTAAATCTGCAGGATTACCACCTAGCAGGATGATTTTACTTTTTATTTGATGTTTCAGTGTGAGGGTTTTCCTTACCTGTTATGGAAATTTGCTTTAATATCGTATTTAAACATCATACTGCAAGTCGTTTTTCGAATAAATCAGCAGCTGATCTAGAGTAAAGTACTTTTGAAATCATAAATCAAATAAATGAATGTTTGCTGTGTAAACTTCATTAGTGATTTTATTTTTTTCTGTTGATGTACGTTCCATAAACATTATATATAAAAACAAACAAATTCATATGTAATAGGTACAAACATTAGCATCGGATTATACATGTGTGCCAGGATTACAATTGCAAATTGCCAAAAGAAAACATTGCTTCCAAAAGATACAGTAATACCTGCTTCACTTGTTATTTTTTTTAAATTGGCATAAGATGATTTTAGATATACAGGTGCCTTCCTTCGAGTGCTTTGTTGTGCATACTTGAAAGCAAAAAATCTTGACTTTTCTTATGTTCTTTTAGAAATCTACAGATTCCTTCACAGCAATAATAACTGATGAGGAAAAAGAAGCAATGATAATGCATTAGAGAATTGTACAGAAACGGGTGTGTGACTTTTAACAGGAGAGAGAGTGAGGCTAAATAGCATTCACTGTACATAATATTTCACTCAATTGCAGAATGAAGAATTTACCTAAAATAGTCCTCTTTCCACTGTAACATATGTAACGTTTCAAACCAGAACCTATTTATAGGATTTATGTATACCATTTGAGCAAAATGTCTCCTTAGGTATTTGTTTCCCCTAACAGAACCCCATTATGGTGTGCTGATTCTGGCCATACAGTATATCCAAATGGCCCTACTTTATTGCATTCAGTAGTTTCTGTCCCTATAAATAATTCCTTAGGATTTCAGCGAAAGTCCAATTACATTCCTGGTTAGGGTTGCGACCTGACATCTGTTCCAGCCTCATGGAGCCAGGCTCACTTGTTACTTAAATTCATTTGGCTTAAGTCACAAGTCCCATGTACAGAATCAACTAAGATCTAAGGCCCTAGGCAACAGTACGCTAATCCTCATTATCTATACAAAGCAGAGTTGGAAGTATAAATCTTGCTCTCAATATTTAGCAAATATAAACAGAGCACAGTCATGGAAACCAGCTAAAAGATTAAATAAATGTATCATTAATGAGTAATGTAGAATATACAGCATATAGAAATGTTTTAATGTGATACAACCCAGGCTGAATGAACAAAATATATTTTTTAACAATAACTTTAGCTTTCTGCAATTAGAATACTTACTGCATAAACAATTACTCTTCACAGTAATATTACCTGTTTATGTGCATGGATTGGATCACATGGCCCATTCATTATTTTTATTATTTTATTACTCTCTTTTTGAATGGATGCATGCTTCGTGCATGACCAGTTTCACAGTGCATAGCTACGTACAGATATATATTTATTTAATCTCCTCTGTCAAACTGCAAATTAACTTGGCTTTCATATGTGTAGAAGGACTCCCCTAGGACTGATATGACCTCTACTATTTCTTCATTGTTTTATTTTCGAATTAAAGGAACCAGCAGAATATTGAAGTCAAATATTTCTTATAAAAAGGGTGCTCATACTGTATATGTCACTTCCTGCAAATCCCGGCCTAATGTTAGGACAGACATTTCTAAGAAGCAACTGTAAGTCTTGCTAATTTGTGGCAATGTTTTATTAGGCTTTCCTTAATAAGCACTTAAGGGAAAAGAATGCTGACTTTATGCTGGAATTAAAATCACACTGCACCCATTGGTTGTATTCCATGTGCTTCTACTGAAAAGCTGGACAGCAGTGCTGAAGTGATTAGAAATAAAGAATGTGAAGAAGTAAGGGAAAGCTCTGAAGTCTTAAAAATCCCATTGATACTAAAATTAACTATCTATCTATCATCTATCTATCTATCTATCTATCTATCTATCTATCTATCTATCTATCTATCTATATATATATATATATATATATATATATATATATATAATCCTTATTGGAAGCAAAACCAGCCTATTGAGTTCATTTCATGTTTAAATGAATTTCTAGTAGACTTAAGGCATGAAGACCCAAATTACGGAAAGATTCGTTATCCGGAAAACCCCAGGTGCCGAGCATTCTGGATAACAGGTCCCATACCTGTATATGTCAGGACCAAATATACCATAATGTATCCAAGTGTATCACATAATTTGAGTCATAGGGGCAAATCCACTAAGATGCGAAGTTGCGCCAGGCGCAACTTCGCCGCACTTCGCCGCACTTCGCCAGGCGTATTTTTGCCAGCGCTCCGCAAATTCACTAAAATCCGAAGTTGCGCACAGGGGTAGTGTTAGTTTGCGAAGTTGCGCTAGCGTTAATTCGCCAAGCGAAGCAAAGTTTCGCTAGCTATGGCTAATTTGCATACGGCGCGAAATTCAAATTTCAATGGAGGAATACGTATCTGCACTACAAATGCCTGGGAAACCTTCAAATCAACAAATATAAATTTTATTTTGCCCTACACATGTGGCCACTGTCTAGGTAAGTTGCCATGAGTCAGGAAATGTAGGGGGGAAGGAGGGGAGCCCCAAAAAAATTTTCGATCTTTTTCAGCCTATCACCCATCATGTAGAAAACACGCCAGCGTTTTTTGGGACTTAGAAAAAAAATTGACCTTTTTGAAAACAATCCCTATCTACTCTATTGCGCTTCGCCAGGTCTGAGGTGGCGAAGGAAGTCTAGCGTAAAAGGTAGCGTTCAGTACACTGCGCAAGTTAGTGAATTTGCGTAGTTACATCGCTAGCGAAAATTCGCCTGGCATAAGGATGCGAAGTAACACTAGCAAAAATACGCCAGCGTTCATTGAATTTGCGCAGTAACGAAAATGCCAAACGCTAGCGAATTAACGCTAGCGTTTGGCGCTTCGGCGCTTAGTGAATTTGCACCATAGTCTCTATCTGAAGAAAAATAACATTTTATTAATTAAGCAAGCACAGCCAATTGAGACCTACATAACAGGACCACACTTAATAAAGCCAGCATAGAATTAAACAGGAGGCAACATTCACATCATACTGGGTTATTTACATAGCTCTGTAGTGTTACTAAACACCTAAGGCTCATCACTATAATTTTTTAGGCATCATAGCATCATATCTCATCCTCATGAGCCAATCAATCAAAGTTTGTCCCACCAGTACAGCCAATAATAGTGGAGCAATTTAATAGCTGAACTCACTATATCCCATTGTGTTCAATCCAAAGATTAAGGGGCCGATTCACTAACTTCGAGTGAAGGATTCGAAGTAAAAAAACTTTGAATTTCAAAGTGTTTTTTGGGCTACTTCGACCATCGAATGGGCTACTAATCGAATGATTCGAACTAAAAATCTTTGACTATTCGACTATATCTATAGTCGAAGTACTGTTTCTTTAAGAAAAAACTTCAATCCCCCATCTAAAAGCTACCGAAGTCAATGTTAGCCTATGGGGAAGGTCCCCATAGGCTTCCCTAAATTTTTTTGGTCGAAGGATAATCCTTCGACCGTTGGATTAAAATCCTTCGAATCGTTGGATTAAAATCCTTTGAATCGTTCGATTCGAAGGATTTAACCGTTCGATCAAAAGATTATTCCTTTGATCGTTCGATCAAACTATTTGCGCTAAAATCCTTCGATATTCGAAGTCGAAGGATTTTAATTCCCAGTCGAATATCGAGGGTTAATTAACCCTCGATATTCGACCCTTAGTGAATCGGTCCCTACATTTTTTTTGTTAAAACACCTCTTTTGTCTTTTACTACCTTATAATTCGGGATCAGTATTAGTCCCTCAGATGTCACAACTAAATAATACAGAGCCAATAATAGTCTCTCTGTAATAAACCAAACCTCTATTTGTAGCAATAGTAAGCTTGAATGTCTAAATGTTAAACTAGAAACTGTACATGTGAAACGTTAGGCCTTGTGAGGTTAATCCCCACTTGACTTCATACATAACAATATTCTTTTAAAATGTAACAAATGTGAACAAAATGATAAGCAAGACAAAAATTGTTCACATGAATAGAAATTATGCAGTTTATAAAAAGCATGAAAAAAATCTACTTTTTTTTTGGCTAATGCTCAGTAAAAAATACAGATCCTGAAGACAGATAACTGCCAAGCAAGTATTTCTCTCATAAGGAGAGAGAAATGAGAAAGTCCAATGACAGGCCAAGTCAAATACAGAGAACCGAAGCAGGTACTAGGCCAAGGACATAGTCAAGATTTGGGACAAATCTCAAACCACATGATCAGCAGAAACTGAGCTGCTGAGTTATCAAATATTGATCTGAGAAATCCTGAAGCAAGGTTCAATATTTTCCCCATTTATCAAAACCTTCTTAGCAGTCAGAAAAGGTTCTGTGTTTCACTGTTTGCTTGTTACCCTTGAGATAGGTCATGGGATCACTGGCTACCAGTATATTTTTATCTGATGTGAGCTGGGCATTCAATCTATCAATCTATCTATCTATCATCTGTCTGTCTGTCTGTCTGTCGATCGATCGATCGATCGATCTATCGATCATATATTTATCTTATCTGTCTACTAATCATTTCTATTAAAAAAGGGTCACATTGATCAAGGATCAAAGATACAGTATTCAAATACTGTAAATGAACATAGGAGAGATAGAAATGATGGAGCATTGAAACAATAGATCCCTAATTGAACAACTTTGTCAATTAGATTAAATGAAAGCTAGTGTATATTTTTAAGTTATGTATGGATATAAGCATGCCCATAGCTTAGCTATTATATCCCTTTAGTGTACCTTATTTCAGAAAGAGCCTGAACTCCTCTGTGTATTGTGCCTTACTAAATATATTTTCCTGTATGTCAGGCATGTCAAACTCTAATTCTCTGGTCAAAGTTTGTGGCTGAAAATAATTTCTATGAGTACCATATACCAGAAAATATTTAGTTAATAATGCATTTCTTTACAAATATTAGAAATATATATATATACATAAATAAATATATATATATACAATAGAACAGTATATAGAACAGTATACAGAACAGTCGTTTTTCCTGGAGTCCTCTAAAGAGCAACATAAATTCACAGAAAATATAAAATGTGGGAGGCACAAGCACTACTTAAGTGATTGGCAGGTGCATAATAGCACCTGTACAGTTGATGAGAATTTACAACGTTTTACCCCTTTATCAGAGTTTTCAATAAACACAGAAAAGCCCTGCATTTCCTTATTTTCTGTCCTAACTTGATCTAATGGCAGTGAAATTAATTAATATATAATTATTATTTGTAATTTGTAAATATATTATTTGTATTCAGTTCAGTTATCTGAATTTCCTCAATGCTTCCCTAGCTCAATGAATAGAAGACATGCCAAAATCTTCAAGTTAATGTTTTTGAAAAATAATAATGCAACCTGTCACAAGACAGAGAAGACTATTAACAGCAAAGGAAGAGTGTGATCAACAGTGCCATAAAATAGCATGTCTTATAACAATGTATGGTGGAAGGGAGATGAATCTATCAATTTTCAATATCACAAAAAAAAAAACATGATTAACTTAGACAACTTCTTGTTTCTTCTTTGAATGCTAGCATATTGAGGAATAAAATTTTAAGAGTTGATTGCGATTTAATGACAGAGAAAAATGCCAACCACAAAAAATGCATGCAATGTTCTATTCTTATGGAGTTTTTTTAAATTTACATTTTCAAATATATTCAAGATTGTTTTTGTTGCAATTTTCTCAAATCAAGGAAAAAAACACTGTTTTGAATAAACCTGCCTCCTGCTATTTAAAAAATAACTTAAGTATGTATTTTTTAAAATACATTTAGATTTTTAGTTTTAAAGATATTCGAATATTACAATATTGTTATTCAAAAATGTTGGTCACAATTTATGGATTTATATTTGATTAAAGACATTTGGTTTCGAACATAAATTGAGCTCTACCATATCTGGAATTGTATCTAGCTTAATGAATTGTATTTTTTTATTGGGATGGATAAGTTCATGATCACTATAAATAAAGTGAGAATGGACTATAGACACACTGTTGTAATACATCAATGTCTCGGCACAAGTGTGAAAAAAAGTGCTATTAAAATGCTGTTTTCAAATGGCAAACCTATGTACATAGTAGTAGAGTGATATGAGTGGGTATTGGGCAACAAACCTTGAATGTATGCTTTTTGGAGACCATTGCTGAGTAAAAGCTATAGAGGAAAGACATAATGAAAGTAAGCAGCATTCCTTGTTAAGAAACATACACTCCTATCTTCCTGCTATATGGAAACAGAAACCTTGAAAGAAAGATTATGCAGAGAAGAGCTATTTAAACTGTGATACTGTGTAAGCTGTATTCAAATTAGGCTGAACTATGAGCAAGACAATGCAGTGACTGCAATTCATCATCATTGTCAGGAATATATATGTGAGCTATGCAACTGTCTGACAATAATACTTAACAAATTTGTTGTTCCCTGTTTTTCCAAAAAAAGGAGGATTTCGAGAAATAATATAAAAAAAAATATACGGCAGTTCTTTTTCATACTTCCTGATTTTTTCACAAACAGGATGTCCTCAAGTGGCCATTTTAGGAGCACTAGTGTCCATTTCCTGCACTTGCATTTTGGAAAGCAATGAGGAAGGAGTGATTTTTTGAAAACCAAATGGTTAGATGGGTAGGGAAGAGGAGGGGGAGGAGTGGTGGGAGGGGAGGAAGGGAGGGAATCAGGAAGAGAAGAAATGGGGCCAAGCACCAAAATTGGTCCCAGATTTACCAGTGAAGAGTTGAAGAGATGCATTCTCAGCAAATTAGTGGCATTGAGAGCAAAGATCCAGAAGACAGGTGGAGGGCCACAATCTGACCTATGCCTCAGACCCTTTGAGCACCGCCTTCTGGAAGCTGTTGTTGAAGAGGTCTGCAGAGGGCTGCCAGGTGACTGTGGACACAGATAGGAGATGTAATTATTTTTTTTTGGCTAAATGTTCTAAAAAATGGTCTCAGTTAAAAATGTTTCTTTGTTTCTTGTTACTTATGCTGAAAGAGGCCCCTATTTAACATTGCTTGAGCCTTTAGGTGCAACAGCGCTACATAGATATCATAAAAAGATGTTTAGCCCAAAATGGTATGCCAGTAGAGCTCTGGATTTTGCCCTCAACATAAGACAATTTGACAAAGAAACAAAGAACATCAAAAGCAAGAGTTTCAGTTCTACATAAAAGTCTTAATAGTAGTGTCTTGCACCACGTGCCACTCAAAATGAGCTTTTAGGCCTCATTTTTGAGGTTGAAGCAGACCACATTAATTAATGGTGCTTTAACCCTGGTCTTCAAATGTGGGTGAGCCAAAGAGGTTACAAAGCAGGTGTACAAAAGCAGGTGCATTCTAGGACACTACACAGCTTTGGTCTGGAAGATCAATGGCCATTGTAAAAGAGTTGGGCTTCCTTCCAAAACAATTTTTCAGATGGACCTGGCACAGAGTAACAAACTCACCTGGATCCCCTGCCCTGATACTTCCCCAGGCCCACTGGAATCTAGAATTCCACTCCCCCAAGCTGTTCCCACCTGAGAGTCTTTGACCATGGGGTCTGCTTGCTCAATTTTTATACCACTGCAAGAAACAATAAGGGGTCATTTATAATGCAGTATGCATTGTGCAAAGATGTCCAAAATTATGCAATTGGCTATATTTTGAGAACTGTGTCAACATAGTTTTAGCCATTTTGGAGTGCAGAAATGTACAGACTGTGCCTTAAAACCACTTATGGCTGTGATAATGAGCAATTAGGTTTGAAGTATTGCATTTGCTTCCCCTTGGTCTCATAAATGATCCAATTTAATATGCAGAGTGCTTAGCGCCAGGGAAAACAGGGTCAGTCTTCTTAATAAACACAGTTGATTTGCACTGTGGGGAGCATTGCATTAGCAGAGGTGGTGATGGGGGTCTGTCATAGTTCTGTCTGGCCCAGGGCCTTGCCTAGTGTGGTCCTATTGTGTGCTTGTTATATTGTAACGATTTTTTTGTTTTCTTAATGCAGATGCTGCTGCCGGGGAAGTGGCCGGGACCAAGACCAGGAACCATCTAGGTGGTTGCGAGGAGGACTTCATTTGATCCTGTTAGCTTGCTTGCTGCTTTCCTGCCTACTTTGACTCATCAATGCAGCAACACTTTCCACCAAAAGGTGCTGGATGGCATGCATTGATGGTCATATAGTTGACCTGAGGCTAGAATTTGCTGCATTCAGGGAGGCATTCTAGCAAAGTAGGTTGGATAGAGCATGCCAGCACCAAAAGCTGATGGCTGTTATGGTGGAACAACGTCAGGAGCAGCTGGCAAGTGCGGACCAGCTCACAAATGCTCAGCTGGCAGTCCTGGGGCATGCTCTGCATGCACCTGACTCTGCCGGGTCTACTGAAGGGTCAGTTCCTGGGCCCTCTTCTGAATCTCAACCACCGCCCCCAAGTGCTGTCTACTAACAGCCTAGGGCAAGGGAGTTTGGAAGAGGCAGAGAAAGGGGGTCTGACCCTGACTGTGGGCCTGCTAAAAAACGCAAGTAGGTCTCCTAGCTGTGTCCCTGTGTTTGCTTTGCAGCCTTTAGTGTCCAGACCTCTAGCCCCAAACATTACAAATACATCTTATCAGTACTCACATGTTCCGCTACCTGATCTAATGGGGAATGAGCACCAAATATGAAGTCCCATCATTTTAGAAATCCTCATTAACCCAAGCCAAATTCTCCTCAGTGAGGGATGCCACAATAACATCTTGTGGCACACTCCCCAATAACATCTGGAAAGCACTTGTAACATCTAAGTGTATTTGCTCTAACATATGTATTTTGTGTTTGAACACTTTCAAATGTGGCATCACAATAACATCTTGTGGCACCCTCCCTTTATAACATTTGGAAAGCTCTTGGAACACCCAAGTGTATTTGCTCTAACCTATGTATTGTGCATTTGCCCAATTACAAATGTGGCCATACCTGGGTTTGCATACTTAAACACGCACTAGAGAAGCAAATGTTTCATCCATATTTAGAACATACAAAATTATCTTTCTTTGGGAAATTTGAAAGATCTTTCCGGATATGCTGTGAATGTTATATGCCAGCAGTGGTATACTTCATTATGTTAAGTATTGTTTGTCATGTTTTATTTTTTTACATAATGTTTATGTTCAGACTGAGCTGTGGCTTGTTAACCTCACCTGGTTGTAGGGGTGCACCAAGTCTCATGAAATAAGTGCTTGGCAGCAACTGAGTTACCCTTTATAAAGTGCTGCCCTTTAGCAGTCAAGGGGGGCTGTTAGAGGATGTAAAGACTGCTCAAGCCAGGTTTGTATGTGGCCTAGGTAACTATTGTGGTAATGTTTTATAAATTTTTTAAGGAAATAGTCTACCTTTGTTATCAATACATCCTGGTAGATGTTTATAGTATTGATTAATATTTATTAATATATTTAATAAAAACAGGCAATGGGATTTCACACACACACTCAGCAAGAGTCACTTGGGGGGTGGGTTAAATGTTCAAAAAACAATGTTTTCTTCAGCACACCACTTACTGTTTCAGGGTGCATCCACTCCCAAGCTGCCTCCAAGTCAGCCAAATTCCTTATCTTGAATAATAGGATATGAAGCACACCATCCTCATTGACATTACTTCCTCTTTAAATGGGGGGTCAAATATTGACATCAGTTCCCCTTTAAATTGTGTGTTTTAAATTATGACTAACTTTCCCTGCCATGTGTGTGTAAAGGAAAAGCTGATTCTATATTTTGTATATTTTCAGTTTAAACTTGATTCTAGAAATCTAAGCCCTCCAGAGGATTCAATGGTTCTCGTCGGGTCAAACTTTGTGTATTTTTTAGTTTAATTAAAATTCTCCTTAAATATAATACATTTCGATTGCCTTCCTGAAAATATAACTTTTTCTGAATAAAACCCCCAAAAAATCGAACTCTTCGGGAAAACCCAGAAAAAACATAAAAATTGTAGGATGTCGAAAACAAAATGATAAATCTCGAAAAAGCTCGATATGAAATACAAACACGAAAAATTATCAAAAATTTAGCCCTTTAGTTAGTTTTATTACTTCAAATTGTAAGGCATTTAAGCTATGCATTAGCTCAAATATCTCCCATTACTTTGTTTCAAGTGAGTTTTTGTTACCAACAACAGTCATATTTTCCTCTCATTTCATTGGAATATTTTAAAAACATTTAATTAGCAGGCAGGCAACATGTATTAGAATCTTGCTTGGGCTATTGAGATTAGATTTTGATGTATTTAATAGCAGATCAATTCCTCTGTGACTCTGGGACATGATTTTTAATTACAGCTATGAAAAAGTAAATGCTGTAAGCTTTGGTTTATGTACATATAATAAAGGCATCAGTGACTCCAAGTGCTCTGGGAATTCTTAGACTAATCACATTGGGGGAAAAAAATGAGTTAAAGTATCCCAACTGTATGCCACGGACTCTTGTAAGTACATAATTATTTGTCTGTCCTTTGTAATAAAATGACATGAATTGGCTGATATACAATATATTGTGTATGTGTAACTCACCAGCCACTGGAGTTACAGTATATGTCATACATCAGTAAACTTCACACTGTGTATTACAAGTGTTACACAGAATAGTTACTACTGAATCTTAGTTGCAGTGATTTGTAAAACCAGTGGTAATTACTTTTAAAACATTTTAGTTATGAAGGTCCATTAAAATATACAATCTTATGTTGGGATAAGTGAATGGGTTGTGAGCCTGCCAAAAAAGCATCTACATGTATATAAAAACTTCGACATTCTTCACGTTAGTTATTTCCTTACCAAACTGATCCTCCCATACAATAGCCTTCTTTGTAATTACTGAGAGAAAATGTGCAAAACACTGCCTGCTCCATGGGAGAGTGCAGAAAATGTTCAGTAAAATGCTCCATCTATAACTTCTGATACGTTTTTGCTTCATAGGAAAGTACAAAAGGAATATTTTAAAATTTAAAATAAGTTTTACTACATTAACCCTATGGAGATGTAACATCCTCCATCTACAGCCCATTACATAATAAACACATACGTTAAAGGGATTGAATGGGCACATCAATTCCAGTAAAATAATTTGTGGAGTCGTAATGGTCACATGCCTCATGGGTCAGATCAGTGGTGTCATATATTGAGAAGTGGGTACATATTGGTGCTGCTTCTCTAAGTATTCAAATCAATGGCAATTGTGTTAAATCATATTCTAGAGAGATAATATCCCATAATAGAATTTTTTATGCTATTGTAATGTAAAAGCTTTGCAGACTTAGGACTAGTAAGCGTGTTTATCCGAAAGGGCTTCTTTTATGTAGGTGAAATGAACAACAGATTGAGGATGACCCTTGTGGCTGGCGGTGCCTAACTTAAAATAAAATCATCCCTCCCTCAGTTAGAAAACTGGCCTAGCAAGAGAGATCCTCATTTACAAAAGCAGGACAATATGCATAGTGCATTTTTCAGGTACAAATCACCACATTTTCATGTGGGTGTACACAAAGGTCGAGGTGAATTTTTGAATTAAAAAAATTAAAATCTCAAGCTATTTTTGTGTACCTAGACTAGGGAATAGTCCAAATTTGATTTGAATTTGAAAATAATTTGAATATCAAAGTTTATCATGTACTGTCTCTCTAAAAATTTGACTTTGACCATTCGATATCTAAAAGCTGCCGAATTGCTGTTTTAGCCTATGGGGGACCTCCTAAAACCTATTTGGAGTCAATTGGTGGACATTGAAAAATCTAAGTTTTATTTTGAAAGCGGACCTATTCAGCTAAAAAAACTTCAACTTAATTTCGGTTGGTCTTTTTGAATTCGAAGTTTTTCAAATTCGAAATTCGACCCTTAATATAAATATGCCCCTTAGTTGTGCCCAATGTAAGACAGCATCTGTTTTGTTAAATTGTACACTTTCCCCCTGTGTTTGTATTGGAAGGGCATCACATCTGGCAAAAATCTAAAGTAAAGTCACATTCTACCTCTTATTATTTTGAGCACAATAAAAACAAATCACCAATATACTCAGAAGCTTTCTAGTGTAAAGAACGGCTCCTCATTTCACAGTCTAACAGGCTGAAGCTGGGGGAATGGAGTGGTTTGCTGATACACAGAGCTTCTGAGTGGACTGCTGCTTTGTTCTCATTGTAACAATAAATAAATAATTCATCAGAGCATGCTGAAGGGGCACATTGAAAGGGTAGGAACTAATATATGGGTGCAAGTACCTTGTCAATGTCATTGTGAATGTAGTTCTGCAACCAAACTGCTGCCTGTATTCAAAATTGCAGTTTCAACTTTCCATTTTAGGGTCAAAGCTAAGTCACCACATTGAAGAAAGAACAGGCCTTATTGTAGAACCCCTTCCTTGAACAATAGCCAAGTCAGCTATTGGCCACATAACAAACCACGATTTAGCTGCATCTGCTCGAAAGTAATGCAACAAGCAGCTGTTTGCAACCAAGGAGAATTTCTGGCAAGTATCTAAACAATGTAAACAGAAAATGAGAATGAGTCTAAAATCTCCCCTTTGAGATTGACCACTGTGGATTGTTACTTTCTTTGAAAAACACTCTGGGGCTCTGATGAAATAGCCTTTACATGTAACATGGTTCATAGTATTTTATAAATGGGTATTGGAGGCAGTAATCTGTGCTGCCAAGTTGCAATAACAAAGGACATTTTTCTAATTTTTGTACCTATTATTCACAGTTAGAGTGGTATTATTGGGCACTGAGACTGCTGGTTGTATTTTCTCCTGTTTTTTTTACAATAACTTGTTGTTGCACATTGTGAAAGTGTGTTTCTGTCGTTTCTGATGTAATTTAACTGACATGGTTTTCCCTGTTGCAGTGCATTCTTTTATATGAAGATAGAATTTTTGTGAGTCTTATGGCCTTTGTTCCATCCTTTTCATTAGGTAGATTTTTAGAAATATGTCTATTTTGAGCCGATATTCCCTCAGTTTGGGGACCCCCTTACACCCCCCTGAAAAAAGAGACCACCCACACCTCTGTGGTAACAGAGAACAATGGGTTTAGAGGGGATTGTACCTGTTCAAATATGGCAGTATTAGATTCACAAAAGGGAAATTAGGCCTTAAAGTTAGGTCAAGCTGACAATATGCTTGTTTGTTACGTGTAGAATTTATAGGAACTAATGATATGTGCAGAATTATAGGAACTACAACTATGTGCAAGATAGTAGGAACTAAAGCTGCTTGCAAAATTTAGTAAGCCTTTAGATTGCTTGCATGATAACCTTGCATTAATCCTTCTGTAGGATCAACTTCCTCTAGAAGGAAATCCTGTAGCATGTGGGCTGTATGTAAATACTACCCTGTACTCAGGTGTCCACTTTGTTCAAAGAGAGAACATGGGGCAATAATCTTAAGTAGTTACTTAACTGAATTATTATTCTAGAAAGCCATCTGATGTATAAGAGTGAACAGTAGCAGAACACTGGACCAAGTGCTAAGCAACTGTAACATCTGTTCCCAACTCTGCAGATAGCCGTCAAGCTCATCCATCAACTTCAGCTGCTTCACATACTCAGGAAAAGGCTGGCTTAATAACTCTTTTGTGTGAGTCTGACAAAACAACCATTACTTGATTCTGAGACATTACATAGGAGATTTCTGTCCATTTACTGTAATAGTCCAGCAAGGTTTTGTGGCAGTGACCTTGCTATTAGTAGGCAAGCTATTTTGGGTTTGTTAGTTTGTAGGGGAGTAGTTACTTGGCCACAGCCCTTGGTGTTTATTTGTACTGTATTTTAGTTTTTGGATTATTTGAAATAATTTAAACATCTCTTTAAAGGAAAACTATACCCCCAAAACGAACACTTAAGCAACAGATAGTTTACATCATATTAAGTGGCATATTAAAGAATCTTACCAAACTGGTATATATTTTAAGTAAATATTGCCCAGTTACATCTCTTGCCTTGAGCCACCATTTCGTGATGGTCTGTGTGCTGTCTCAGAGATCACCTGACCAGAAATACTGCAGCTCTAACTGTAACAGGAAGAAGTATTGAAGCAAAAGACAGAACTCTGTCTGTTAATTGGCTCATGTGACCTAAAAAGCATGGTTTGTTGTATGTTTGTGTGCACCGTGAATTGTACAATCCCAGGGGGCAGCCCTTATTTTTTGAAATTTTCTATTTAGGATTACCCAATGGCACATACTACTAGAAAAGTATATTATTATGAAAATGGTTTATTTACATGAAACAGGGTTTTACATATGAGGTGTTTCTAATATCACTTTAAATATAAACTGGGATTATATTTATCAAAACCCATAATCCAATGGTCTTCCTGTTTTACATTAATATGAACAAATCAGTAGAACACAGAAATGTTAGAAGGGCAAAACCAAAGATGTTAGGCCAACAGGCTGGGTACATAAGGCTGGGCACATATAAGATCAAGAGGAAATTGAAACACTAGGTAAGTCAAAGTGGACTGAATTGTTACTAGAGGAACAAACCCACATCTAGTTATGCTCAGATAAGAGGGAGGGTTCCATCCAAACCAGAAAAGACTTCCAATTAGCCCTGATTGCAGATCAACCCACTAGTTCTGTCCCAGACTAAAATGAACGCATTTATTCCAATATCAACAGGCTGTACTTCACCTGTATTTACAAAACGACATTAGCTGCAAATTGCCAGCATGTAAATCTAGATGTAAAGGCTGGGTAGCATACACCATGACATACACATAGATGAATCAATTACATTAAAACATATAAAAAAATGTGGTTTATGCTTTAAGGGGAAGGTAAATGCAGCATGCTGCAATAAAATATTTTTTTTTTATAAAAAACAATTGAATGACAGCAGAAACTCACCGAGGGCTTAAATCCTATCATAATTCCATCAGTGCAGATTCTCTTGTGTATTTTTATTGTTTTTCTATCAGTAGAAAGTGACACAATAATGGCTTTCGGCAAAATTGTTTCCATGCTGGCACAGTTATAGTAAAACACACTAATAAATGTAATAAATAGCTTTTAATAAAAGTACTAACCGGAAGAAAATCCCCCCTCACCAAATTAATAAATTGTCAAAAAAATGTAATGCCTTGTATTCAAAGTCTCACTGGGAGACTTTAGGGGGCCGATTCACTAACTTCGACTGAAGGATTCGAAGTAAAAAAACTTTGAATTTCAAAGTGTTTTTTGGGCTACTTCGACCATCGAATGGGCTACTATGACCTTCGACTACGACTTCGAATCGAACGATTCGAACAATCGTTCGACCATTCGATAATCGAAGTACTGTCTCTTTGAGAAAAAACTTCGACCCCCTAGTTCGCCACCTAAAAGCTACCAAACTCAATGTAAGCCTATAGGGAAGGTCCCCATAGGCTTTCCTTAGTTTTTTTGATCGAAGGATATTCCTTCAATCGTTGGATTAAAATTCTTCGAATCGTTGGTTCGAAGGATTTTATCATTCGATCGAAGGAATAATCCTTCGATCGTTCGATCGCACTATTTGAGCTAAAATCCTTCGACTTCGATATTGGAAGTCGAAGGATTTTAATTCCCAGTCGAATATCGAGGGTTAATTAACCCTCGATATTGGACCCTTTGAATCGGCCTCTAGTAGTTCAAAACCATAAATAAAACAGTGAACCATAATAATTCTGTATGTAGCAAATATGAGGAAATTACATGTCCTATGCATGTTATGATCCATGCATTTAAGGGCAACCTCCTTATTAGAGGGTCAATTCTTCATAATTTGCAAATAAACTGGAGGGAGGGGTTCACTTCTTCAGTGTTAATCGGTGTATAAATGAAGCAGAAACATGTCTGACTCAGAGGATCAAAAATAAAATAAGAATGTTTCCCTAAAATGCATATTTTAAAACCCATTTTAAGTTTATGTAATGAAAGGTGCAAAGCTTGCTACAGGTCTAATCACATACAGCAACCAATCAGTAGGCAGCATTTACTAGTCCCCAGTATTGGTTGCTATGGGTTAATGCCCTGGGCAAATGTACAGCCGTTTATGACATATAGGGGATATGTGCTTAGTCATACATCAGGGGTATATAATAAAATGTAAAATATGTGCATAATGGCAACACATAACATACAAATATTTAAAAAGTGCAATATAACGCCTGTACTGAGCATTAGTATGTAACCATCCAGCACATTACACAATAAACATGCCCACTGGTGCATACTCATGAATGAATATCAGTTTCAAAGACACCAAGAAGAAACCACTAATTTTCCCTGTACATTAACAACAATGCTCTATACCTAAACAATATAAAATTGGTATTTTTATGCAGGTATCCTAGATATTACATTGTAAAAGGGCCCATTTTTGAATACGTGTAAAATGCAAAGAAGGAGGGTTTACTTTCACCTGGTGCACCTACATATGCAACTAACATAAACTAACTAAATTAATTAACATTAACAACACTGGAGATTACAGGATTCTTAAATCGGAACTATCGTGAAAATGATAATTTAATTTAAGGTTCAGCATACTGAAATAAGAAACGTTATAAATACAATAAATTAAAAATTCTGCATTGTTTCTGAAATAATCAAGTTTATGTTCCTTATTCCTCTCCCAGCATCTGTTCATTCTGTCTTCATGCAGAAGTTGGTGTCAGATTTTCATTGACAGTTAGATCCAATATATCTTATAAGGGGGCTCCTTTTGCCTAGATGATTTATTAGAGCTAATCAGACATCAAGTCTCTCTACATGCAGGATTTGTGCAAAATGCAGTCATTTTGTTAGATTTTGTTTGCACTGGAATCCGTTATTTGAGTGAGCTCAAATTAATTTGCTAGGAAAAGAAGCCCCCCCCCGATGAGTTCAAGACTTCAGACTGTCATTGCCAGCAAAGGTTTTTTTTAACCCTTTGAACATGAACATTTTCAGTTTTTTAATGTCTCCAATTACTTTTGAGCCCCTAAAATGAAGAGATTGTGTTAAAAAGGCTTTAGTTCCTCACATTTTTATGCAGTCTTTTTGTTCAACCCACTGAATAAAAGCTGAAAGTCTGCAGTTCAACTGCATCTCAGTTGTTTCATTTAAAATTCATTTATATCGGCAAAATTAGAAAAAAGTTGTCTCTGTCCAAATATTTATGGACTTTACTGTATGTTCATTTTCTATTTACTTACCCAATCAAATCACGAAAGGTGCAATTTCTGTCCGTTATGTGTGTTATATGCCGTTTCTTTCTAGAACAAGATATTTCTCCAAAATGATTAACCAGACACAAAGCTGTTTCTTCGTACTTTATTTTACAATGTCTGACTAAATGTATTTACAAGACAAGACTTTTGCCTCAGTGCAATACATTTTTATGTTGCATAAGTACAAACTGTAATTTGTATTTTCTTGAAAAAGATACAACACTTAACTGATCATACAGCTAAGTATACAATGCAACACAGATTCCCATCTGAATGAAAAATCATTGCTTGATTGAGATTTTCATAAATGCACAACAAATCAGTCGCATTCCATTCAATGATTTTGAATCCTTGGTATTCGATAAAATGATTTAAGCACATACACTGTGGCAGATTTATATACTGTATAGATTTATAGACATTTTGCATGGTACAAAAATACTGCAGATTTATGGAAAAGACCCCTTATCATTGTCAGTGACAAGAAGCAGAGCTGAAAGAAATGGGAGTCAGATTGAAGTTAATATATTGTATATATAATAATAAAAGTTCAAGAAAATACTCAGATAAAAACTGAGAGATTTTCCAGCAGATTTTTGCAGCATACATTTCTTACCCATGGTGCTATACAGAAGGGCTTAGCAAATAGCTGGTGAACACAGAAGGGGCTACCACTTTGGGGAGAGACAAACTACTTCTTGTAAGTCAATCTTTCTCCAAGCTTCTCTTTGTTTGTGTTCACAGTGATGCCAGAAAGAGACAGCCCCAACCTTTTTTCCCCATTTTAATGCAAACGAAAGTAAAAATACACATTTTGTTTAGAAGGGATATATAAAATTACAAACAATGTTATACTTTATCATTTGAGTATTTAAATATGCACAAACAACAATATTTAATGGAGACCTTTTAAATGGAAAGGTATGGAACATCACTTAAAGAAAATGGGAAATGCAGATGATTGTTAGCTTGTAGGAATAGCATTTGATAGATGGGTGTGTCTACATAGACTTCCAGACTGAGTACTTAGTTTGCATTGACTCATGCCCACAAATGTGAAGCCAGGTTTTTTAAACAACAGGAATAGGAATTGTTGCCCTGGGGAACATCCCTAGAAACAAAGGTTTGCTCAGTGACATGATTCGAAGGAATGTAACTTGCCCATGTGTAAACTGATATGAAATCAACATTAAAAAAAGAAACCCTATGATTATTTCAGCTCTAAGTGTTTATTTTGGCACTTCATGAGAGCAAGTCCTTGCCCAATGTCAATAGTATAAAAAAAGATACACATCTTCTTCAACATACCTTGCAAATATAGTACATATGTACTAGCAAACACAAACATATTGAAATAAACATTCCCACTTATTTTTTTTTTCACATGCATACACTACTCAGACAACAACACTGTATCAATGTTAATTTGAGTCCATGGAGGTGTCCCCTCATGCACCAGTAGTAGTGTCCTAGACTTCTTCTGGAGATCGGATGTCGGATTTCAACTTTACAAACTCCTTCGCAACTTCATCGTTTGATCTCTGAGACAATATTCTAAGAATTGTCAGTCCGGTTTCATCCATACAGATGTTTTTCATCAGAGGATACCAAGAGGCACAGTTTCCTTTATCCACTATATTCTTCAGCTGGATCACAGTCATTCCTATATTGCGATCCTCTCTGGCAAAGCAGTAATCTTTCACACAGAGGTGAAGTTCATACGCCCGGGGGCTCTCTTCATTACTCAGAATGCTGTGGGAAAATGAAAAAGAATATATATAAATATATTTATAAAGAAGAACGAGGACCATTTCATTCAGCCTGCTTTCAATTAGACAACGTTTCCAACCTTATTAAAATTCTAATATATCCTTAGGAATATTTTATATTCTGCAACTTTACTAATGAAAAATCTCTGACTCTTGGCAACTTATGTTCCCAGACTCATGATTTTATTGTGTTTCTATCGATTTAATCAAATTGTCGGTTCTATTCATTTATCATTTTAATTTTGTTGCCCCCTAACCCAACTTTATAGCTTTTTCATACATCATAACAAGCAGAATAGGGTAAATAACTGATTTTATGGAGCATATAACATAATTGATGGCACAATACCACATCTTGCATTTTTCATACACTATAACTAACAAACATGCAGTTTTACATGTTAAATATAATTAGATTCAAATGTAGGAATGGATGTTTCCCCCTCAAAGGAGAATATATTCTAAAATGACATTGATGCTGTAGCTATAGGTAGAGCCTTCCCAGTATGCAACAATGCAGAGTGGGGTTTGCCTACTACTTCTATCTCCTATACTTCTGCCTCTACTACTGTAGATCTGCTCAAAATGACATAGAATAAAGTTTCAGTACTTGTGACCCCAGGGAAAGAAAATTATCCCTATTTTAGTGGGACATGTTTAGTTCTACCAGTATTTATGCATCATATTTTGGGTATCTTGGTTTTAGATTACTTGGCCATTAGGAATAAAGTTGCTAATACTATGGTTGCAAGCTTTGGTTTGATATCTGTTCAGTTTTCACTTTAACCACTATCCTTTTTTTTACATTGCATCAGCAGGATGGTATTTGCTTTCATCTGAATCAAATCATAAGCTAAAAAAAGGGATGAAGGAGTTGAGGGTTGAACTTGACATCTAATACCATGGATTGAATTCTATTGATGGTAATTAAATGTTCATGGCATTCCTTTCTCCATCAAGCTTCTGAATCTTTTAACACAAGGCTTACAGCCACAAGAGAAAGCTACAGGCCTCTTTTTACTGGGCCTCTAAGGTTATTTTTTTTTATTGAGTAGCATGCACTTAACATTTTCAGCAAAGGTTGTGCATGTGTAGCCACAGTTCTGCAGAAGAGGATATTGAGATTACATATTGTATTTCATATTTGGGTCAATGTTTGTTAGATTACAGTGCTTATTTTAATAACAGCATAAGCAAAACACTCAGTTTTAAAGGAATTTTTCAGTGTAAAAATAAAAACTGGGTAAATAGGCTGTGCTAAATAAAAAATGTTTCTAATAAAGTTAGTAAGTCTGGAGTGACTGGATGTGTAACATAATAGCCAGAACACTACTTCCTGCTTTTCAGTTCTCTTGGTTTACACAGACTCGTTAACCTGGTTACCAGGCAGTAACCAATGAGAGACTTGAGGAGGGGGCACATGGGTCATACTGTATCTGTTGCTTTTGAATCTGAGCTGAATGCTGAGGATCAATTGCAAACTCACTGAACAGATATGTACCATGTGGCCCCCATTATAGTCATTGACTAACTCAAGAGTTATAGAGCTGCAAAGCAGGAAGTAGTGTTCTGGCTATTATGTTACACATCCAGTCACTCCAGTCTTTATACATTACATTTATGGCTAACTATATTATAAACATTTTTTTATTTTGCACAGCCTATCTATTTACCCAGTTTTTATTTTCACACTGAACTGTTCCTTTTATATGGTTAGTATGATTTTAGCAGGACATGAACTGTTTCCTTATCACATTGCTTTTGGTTTGTTATTGGCATTACTTATGCAGCTTTTTCCTTTGTTCTCAATAAAATAATGATTAAAAAGTATTTTCCCCTAATGTCAGACCAAGCTTCTTCCTGAGAATGCACACTAGAGCAGTTTGCTCAAATCTTTTCTATGTGTGCAGTGACAGGCACATGACCTTCTATTCAATGACACGGGTTTCATTTGCATTTTTTTATCACTGGAGATTGATTGGTCACACATTAGCAATAAGCCAGAGTTTTAAAAGTAAATATTGGTTGACTATTTTTGTTTTGTTTTACAATTTCCCACAGTGTATGAACTTTTCAGCTGTAAGGCTGGTGGCACACCCTCTGGAAAGCACTAAAAACCCTCCTATGGCTCCCATTTACTTGGCAATGAAACTTTTGGGGGCTTTTACAGCTTGGCTAAAAAGTGACATGCATAATTAGAGAAGTCTTTGTACTTTGTGTTAATAAATTCACTTTGATGGCAAAACTACTTTATTGTGTTTTTTAATATTTATATCTATTATAGTGAATTTAAAACGCATGAAAAAATATATACTGCCTCACATTAACTTGAAGGAAATATCTTAAGAAATATTAAAAATCGTTGAATATAAGTCTACATTGACAACCATAATAAGTAAAAGTTAAGCTGCAAGGTGAATGGATATGTAACAAGCTGCAATACTTAAGTAAGCAATAGAAAGTCAACACAAGCAATATGAGCTGTAATATACATATTGTGCATTTTTTCTAAAATGGGGATACTGTTTAAAAATGTTAGTTCCTCTTAAATGGATTTGTGAAGAGCAGCTGAACCTGCACAGAGTCATTAAAGTAGTGTTCTCCATCAGTTTAGCTTCTAGCAAAATGAAAAGAAAAAAAAATCCAGGTCAGCAGCTTGCAAGATTTATTACCTTTCACATGTAGGTATAGGTGTAGAGTCATTATTTAAAGGGAATTATGTTTTGCTGAACGTAGTAGTGTTCTCTTGTACTTAGGGCAAGAATCAATAAACATGAATAAAATGGAATTTTGGGACTAATAATGAAAAGAGCAAATTTGATTAAATCGGAGCGATTTGGAACAAATTATTCTGAATTCCAATCATTCTTCATTGAAATAGTATTGATCAGAAATGATAAACAGGAAGATAACTTGATTGACTATTGTTCTTTTGGATGTCTGAGATACTGAATACCTAAACATTTAGAATAGTGAAAAATGATGAATAAATTAAATGAATATATAATTATGCACAGTGTAATTGGCTAATAACTACACAGCATAAGAATAGTGGTGTATTTTGCCCTGAGGTAGCCAAAGCAATGTCATGTCCACACCTCCAGTGGAATTAGGGGGGTTTTAAAAACTGTATTTTGGCTGTAAAAGTTACCAGGATTGGCTTTTTGTACCCCTGCATGAAAAATATCCTGCGTAGAATACAATGGATTTGGTTCTATAAATAGAATAGGTGCCAGGTGCCATTCATTGATCGCTACATCACTAATAAACTACATAACTGGATGCACAGATGCAGACTTTAAGGGGGTTATTAATCAAAGGCAGAGTTTGAGGTTTGTGAGGTTTCTTATACCTCAAATGGACTCAAATCTCAAATGTTTTCTAATTTATGAAAACAAAACGAATGTATAAGGCTCGAATCAGTGAATTCAGGGTGAAGAACCCGAAAACTCAAATTAATTGAGTTTACGGTGAAAAAAAATCTTAAATGGTCTGAATTAATCAAGTTTTCGAGCGAACCCCACCAAAAAAATCTGAACATCATGAAGGCTAGAAACATCTTCAAATGTTTGAAGGGACCTCTGCCATTGACTTCTACATGGCCTCGACAGGTTTTAGGGAATAAAAAATCATGGAAAATTCTAGTTTTTTTTTAACCGAAAATAAGTTTTGACTGAAAAATACCCTTAAAAACTGGAATTTTTGGGGTAAAAACCTTTATGGTGTCTAAGACAGTCTGCAGAATGGGAGTGAGGAACTTAAAGGGCATGTAAAGTCTAAAATAGAATAAGCTAGAAATGCTGTATTTTGTATACTAAATATAAACATGAACTTACTGCACCACAAGCCTAATCAAACAAATGATTTATGTTTTCGAAGTTGGCTACAGGGGGTCACCATCTTGTAACTTTGTTAAACATCTTTGCAAGACTAAGACTGTGCACATGCTCAGTGTGGTCTGGGCTGCTTAGGGATCGTCATAAACAAAGCTGCTTGAGTTCTGCATGGCTGGGAAGTAAGGCGGGGGCTCCCCCTGCTGTTCATAAGTTTGATTGTTTCCCTGCTCAACAGTTAGGGACTGTCTGACAATTCCTATCCACAGCAGTAAATGAAGGGAGAATTTCACTGCATACAGTCAGGTTTCTTATAAAAACAGTACGTATTTTTTAATCAAAGTATATTGGAGATAGGTTTCTTTTTCATTAAAGAAAGTAAAAATGGGATTTTATTTTTTTGCCTTTACATGCCATTTAAGAACAAATTATAAGAATGCAATTACATGAGAGAGCCCTACAATGATTGTGGTTGTATGAAAGTTACAATACATCTCATTTCAGTAGGTCATTAAAAATAATGCTTCTTTAGCCCCTTTTTTTTTTTTGAGAGGAAACAGTAGGAAGCAGGAATTTCAAGTTAGACTGTTAGCAAATATGGTGCCTTTCTTAAAGGCAGGGGCCCCCAACCTTTTCTTTTTTTAACTGTGAACCACATACAACTGTAAAAAAAAGTTGGAGAGCAACAAAAGTATGCAAAAACTCCCTAGGGTTGCGAAATATGGGCTGTGATTGGCTATTGGTAGCCCCTATGTGGACTGACAACCTACAGGAGGCTCGGATTAGCAGTACACCTTGTTTTTATGCAACCAAAATGTGTCTTCAAACAGGAATTCAAAAATAAGCACCTGCTTTGAGGCCACTGTGAGCAGTGGCATCTATAGAGCAAGTGTGGTGAATTGTTTAGATAATGTGTTTCATGTGTAGGTTTGATGCATTCTCTTTCAATCCTGTGCTCCATTAGCCTGTATAATTGTACTAATGAGAGACACAGGTTAATTAGTAACAGATGCTACTGTTTGGCAAATTATCATGGCAATTAGTAAAAAAAAAAAAAAACTTTTTACATACTGTATATCTAAATTTGGAAAACATTGCTCCAAGAAAATGGTAAATAATTTACTACATACATTATAGTCACTAGCCTATCTGCTTTCTTCCAGTCATTCAACTGAGTATTTGAAACCATTGTGTACTCATATACTAGAGCCATGTGGCCTGAGGGTTTGCTTGCAGAGGGAAGGTGAAGGTGATACCAAACAAAATATGATTATAGCATACCTTTACCTTTTATATTCCCTGGCTTTAAAGCAATAATTATTAGTTTAGATAAGGAACATACTTTATTGCTATAAAGACAACTAACTTCTTATTACTGGAAAAATAAGTGTCTATTATTTTTAAAAAAATTATATAAATAAATTCAACTTATACTGTACCTTTATGTGTGTATGTATACACTATATATTTTAAAAAAAAATAGTTCATAGTTGTAATTACTCTCCATTTAAGTGGCCAGAGGCTCAGAAGGTTACAAATATCTATACATACTGTATTAGCTTCTCAATCTCAATTTACCTACCTCAATGTGACTTGCCAGCTCAGGGCTATCTGACCATATAGCTACCAAAAACTCAATGTATCAATTAGTATGTATGTAATATTACTTTGCATGTCCTTTCTTATAAATGTAGAAATCAATTTCAATATTGCATTACTTACAATTGAAAATTCTCATTGTATTTCGGAGACCACGTGTTGCTCTTTGTCTTTGTCCCATATTTCCTTTTCTTATCACTGAGACTGGGACCCAATGCATAGACTTCAACAAAAGGCCGGAACATAGCAGTCGTTTGCCAGAGCAAGCCATTGAGTGCTACAACTGTAAATAGAAGTTATATCAATTATTTGATATTAAACTGTATTGTTAAAAATTATGATAAAGGAAATGTAGCTCAAAAACATACTTTTTACTGTTACTTTGTGCTCCCCATTTCCAGGATGAGTGAACAGATCCACTTGAACAGAAATCTCCCCTACTGAGCTCTCTGTGGACTGACCTGAAAAAACATAAAATATACATGTATGTTTAACCCTAGATAGTGTAACCTTAAAAGAAAAAATGTTCTTTCACTCTTTTTGTTTAATGTACTTATTTTAGAGGTGTACGGTAATCGGCTGCGGGACTTGATGTTAAATGCACTGCTATCAGATAGTGTAGAACTCATGTACAATGAATGGTCTTGATGTGGCACGTAAGCTTACATATTTTGGCAAAAGTGTGGTGCTAACACCTAATTTTTTGTAACAGTTATTTTTAAAGGAATCCCTTGCACTGGCAATCTTTCTCCTTCTTTCTGTATACAAATAATAATGAACACTTAATCCGGAACTGCAACTGAAAGTGTACTCAGCCTTGGCTTCTAAATTGGTGAGATAAAATGCAAAATTAAACAATCGAGCCTGTTTGCAAATACACAGATTTGTCTGATTTTTATTTGCAAAAAACAGTTGGCAAGCTCCAGTTCCGCAGATTCCTGCCAAAGTCAGATTAACAAATACCAGTGTCTATTGACTGTTAATTACATATGTTACAATACAGATAATCAGTTGCAATGTTCATCTTAATGACTTTGCAATGTTCCTTTTTTAACAAGGTGCTATTGGTTATTTATATGGGGTAAAGCCAAAATCTGTTCCCTTTCACTTATTTACTGTATATCTTATTTGTAGTATAGCACTGTATATACTATTGCACCATATTGTTCTTCAACCCATTGAGAATTTACTTTTATAATACTTTATTCTGAACTACTAAGCAAAGATGAATTTCTTGTTTCTGATTAAAGACAAAACACGTGATCCTTTTTGTGCAAATAATATAGCACTTCACTGAACAATGTATTAATTATTCTACAACCAATTTGCAATTGAAAATATATGATTATTCAATTTATAAAGATTTTTTTACGAAGAGAAATCATTAAAAACGTATAAAAGTCATTAAAATGTGATGAAGCTATAATTGCAATATATTGGTTTGCTCATCTTGAGAATTTTTAAAAAAATGTATTATGGGATTATCAAACAATGGACCAGATGCCGTTTGAGGAGAAAAATGTTTTTCCTTATTCAATTCCAAATTTCCCCATAGATTTCAATGGAGTTTTCATGTGATAAACCATGGGATAAGTCTTTCTTATTGAATTACATCTGACCCAATATGCACAAGGTTGGCTCCAGTTCTAATAACCAATATTGGGCCAGATCAAATTCAATGAGAAAAAAACGTATCCCCTAATTCAATTCGAAATTTCTCCATAGACATCTGTTGAGTCTTCACGAGATTAACCATAAGAGAAGTTTTTCTAATTGAATTGCATCTGGCTCCATATGTGATTGCTAAATGCTAAATGCTGACTCTTGGCTACCAACTTTTGTTGTTCTGTGTGTGTTTTCCTAATAATAACTACAGGACAAGCAGCTCAATCATTTTTATCAACAATAAAATACAAAGCTTTATATGAATATTTAACAGATTTTGAGGAAGTTATAGTACAGTATAACTGTGTTGACAGTCCAATAAATGGAGAGAGAATTAAGAGAGAATTAATTAAATAAAGAAAGGACTAAATTAATCTTTTGAAGTAATGTAGTCAAAGGAGCAAAGTATGCACTGGTCTGCTAAACAATATCAGCTAATCAGATGTCTGCATTCAAACATTTTACCAGTAAATGATACTTGTTTATTGGCTGCTATGGGTTATTTGATACGGTGCAAGCTTTGCACCTATTGTACTCGCCTATAAGTGCCTCAAGGGCAACTGCACATGTGCTGAGTTTTGCTTCCTGTGTGTTTTACATCTAAGTCGGTTTGTAGATTTTTGTATATATGTATCCTTGAAAAAGGCTCCAATGGGGGCCGAAACGTCGGATTTATGTACACAATAAAAGAACTTTGAATTTTGCACATAATGAAGTGCGGAGCTTTTATATTAAGATTATATATATATATATATATATATATATATATATATATATATATATATATTTGAGAATATATATATTTGAGAATATATATATGTTTAAATGTATTTAAACAATACAACTTTTTATAATTTTCGTAAGACCTGAGAGTGCGGATCTGTCTTAGTGGATTCATATTGAAATTATTGATACTGCACCCCAAGCAATTTAAATAATTTATCGAGAGTGCTGGCTACCTCGTGGAATATATATATATATTTATATATATATATATATATATACATATATATATATATATATATATATATATATATATATATATATATATATATATAAAAAACATTTTTATTTATTTTTTCAAAACTGTCAAATACGACTAGGGAGTTATTCAAATTCAATTTAAGTTTTTCAAAAAAATATATTTTTGAGATTTATCATATTCTTGCTCTTTAAGGACTTGTTTTCGACTATTTGCCACCCAAAACCTGCTGAATTCATGTTTATGTCAATGGGAGAGGTCCAGGGATCAATTTGGTGTTTTGTGCTGCTTTCCTGACATTCTAGTTTTTTTCAGAGAAAAAAACTCAAATGTTTTAAAGTTTACAATTTTTTAATTTATTAATCAATTTAGATTGGTCAAATTTAGAATTTATGGGAGTTTAGGGGAGTTTTTAAAAACTCATGAATTCGAAATGTGACCTTTGATAAATGTGTCTCTATATGCAATGTGCTAAAAGACACTGTACAAAGGAGGTCCCTGCCTCCTCAATCTACACATTATAGGGGCAGAGCAAACTTCTGGTGCACTCATGGGTCAGGCAGTTATGAAGTGGGAATGAAGTGCTGTAACTGTAGTTTGCCACTGCTTTTTCTGGCTGGTAGGTGAGGCTGAAGCATTAGCTGATAAAATGTATTTCTGTATTTTGTTATGAGTATATGGTCTCCATAGACTGGAACTGCCATTGTTTTAAACCCTTCTCACTCAATGAGAATCTTCTTGCAAAATAAAAGTAATGGAGAAGAGAAAACTATTGAATACTACTTTAGATTATTAGCTAAGATCTTCTTAGGATCTAGTTCTTCTTAAGATCTACTTTTAGTTTTCAGTCTGTGATGTATCTCGGGATTGGCATATAAAAACAGATTTATATAAAGACTGTGCATTACTATGACTGCCCATCCTTAGAAACTGCCTGGAGCTCTTTCTAGCTGTCAAGCTAGCTGTCCATTTAAGCAAATAGTATTGCTCTATAAAATGGATTAGCTAGGTATCCCAGTTTCTTGCCTGTACAACTATTGATGAGTACCACATTTTTCTTTTGTGTCAAGACTTAGACCATTGGGAAAGTGTGTAGAACACATTCAAAGCATTTGTAGAGGTGCATCAATGTCAATTAAGGAGTCAGATGGCAGGCAATTGGGACTATTTTAAAGTGACAGTACTTGGACTTTATTGCCCACAGAGCTGGAAAAGATGTTTATTAGCAGTGAAAGGAGCAAAGAGTTTTACTCGGTTGGCCATCTTATGCTCTATCTAGAATAAGGGATGGCAGGTGAATGAATCACAACACAGAGAATATAACAAACTAATTCTAGTCTCATAAGTGCAACTGCAAGTGAACAGCACTAAAGCTAATCATCATCATCATCATTTATTTATTTATATAGTGCTGACAAGTTACGCAGTGCTTTACCTCAATTTATAACAAAAGGAGAATGCATGGTAAATAACATAAAAGGATTTACAGAGTACAATAGGATTAGAGGGCCCCAGATGTGAGAGTTTACAAATCATATGTTGGGGCACAATTGTGACATTAGAATTTTAATTTTTTTTTGTGATTTATGATACAGCAATGATTGATTAAGGTACAGTGAATAAACTTCTTTAAACAGGTGAGTCTTTAAGGAGGAGTTTGAAAGTTTGGAAAGAAGGAGACAGTCTGACAGCTCGAGGCAGAGCGTTCCAGAGAAAAGCAGAGGCCCGCGAGAAGTCTTGTAGACGAGAATGGGCGGAAGTGATGAGAGGAGAAGCGAGGCGAAGGTCAGAAGGAGTGTATTTGGAGATGAGTGATGAAATATAGGGAGGGGCTTCCCTTTTAAGGGCCTTGAATGTAAGTGTGAGTAGTTTGAATTTGATTCTAGAGGAGATACTAGAGGAGATTGTGCTGTCATTACTACATGGCAGCACAGAAACCAGTGCAACTAGCATCAGAATTTAATAATCAGCCTTGTAGCATCAGCTTATATTACAGACAAACCTCATTTTCTGCTTGATAATTTGCATCAACCCCTAAGCTTAGCTTCTCAACAGCCCACTGATCACTTTCCAAGATGGTGACCCCCTGTGACAAGTTTGTATTCCTGGATCATTGCTGCTATTGAGAAGCTGAAACTTTAGGCTGGTGCAATAAATTCATTATATAAAATATGGCATTTTTAGCCATATTTTTAGTATCCTTTATGCTTGAAAAGGGTTCTAAATAACAAAAACTCATAAATCAATTTTTAGCTATATGTACTGTAATAAAACCTTCATTTATTATCCTACCAATTAAATATTAGACATTTATGTATATCATTGAATAAATCATAAACTGTGAAATGTCAATTATTTGGCAATTGTGTACCCCTAAGTTGCAAAAATAAGTCACTCTGTATATGTACTTAGCATAGGAAAGTAGTGCATTTTGTAACTCAACTGGTTTGAATATAAAATGTGACATTTTGCATTCAGTGTTCCTTCTTTCATTGCTGTTGGTCAGAGATTAAATAAGAACATAGACCAAAGTACATTTGTATGGGAACCCTTATCTAGAAATGCTCCAAATTATGGGGAAGTCTATCTCCCATATAATCCATTTTAATCAGATGACTAATTTTTAAAGATGATTTCCCTTTTCTCTGTAATAATAAAACAGTACCTTGTACTGGATGGTGACTAAGCTGCATGGATCCATATTGGTAGAAAAACAATCATATTCTGGTTGTTTAATATTTAAATGATTTATAGCTTAATACTTAGGGGCAGATTCATTAAGGGTCGAATTTCGAAGTTAAAATTACTTCGAAATTCGACCCTCGAATTGAAATCCTTCGACTTCGAATATCGAAGTCGAAGGATTTAGCGCTAATCGTTCGTTCGATCGATCGAAGGATTTTTCGTTCGATCGAACGATTAAATCGTTCGATTCGAACGATTCGAACGATTTTAATCAAACGATCGAAGGAAAATCCTTCGATCAAAAAAAGCTTAGCAAGCCTATGGGGACCTTCCCCATAGGCTAACATTGACTTCGGTAGGTTTTATCTGCCGAAGTAGGGGGTCAAAGTTTTTTTTAAAGGGCAAGTACTTCGACTATCGAATGGTCGAATAGTCGAACGATTTTTACTTCGAATCGTTCGATTTCGTTCGACTTCGAACGAATTTAACCAATTCGATGGTCGAAGTACCCAAAAAAAACTTCGAAATTCGAAGTTTTTTTTATTCTAACCCTTCACCCGAATTTAGTGAATCGGCCCCTTAAGGTATGGTGATTCAAATTACACAAATATTTCTAATCTCTAGAACCCCAGGTCCCAAGCATTCTGGATAACAGATCCTATATCTGTAATAAAAATGCCCTTGACTCCATAGATGAAATACTCTTTTGTAATCCAGTATTGTAGGTTGGCTGAGAATGGATGTGCACTAAAAAAATGACCAGCTAGCTTTGGCAGCACCTCTAAATAAAATATATTTTAATTGCCAATGATTCATTGTACAGGTTAAACCAAGCAAATCCATCTCCGTGAAGCCTTTGTATATCCATTAGTCAAGAAGGCCTATTTGATTTCAGCTTTGTCAGTTTAGGTTAATATACAATCAGTTAGAATCCTAAATCCTGCATCAGCTTGGGATTTACTTAAGAACCTAGAAGGAATGTGGACATGTTATTGATGTCTCTTATACCGAAAATCTTATCTTGTCCAGGTCAGTGCTGTACAAGACTTTCATTGGTGTTTGCCAATTATCCACTATTTGATATGCTTGGCAGCTGGATGGTCATAAAACAAGGATATAATGCAAAGAGGTCATTGAAGATTAGGCATGCTGAGTGTCAAAAAAATCTCCCGGACATCTGGAACATGGGCCTACAGCTGGACAGCCCTAGTAAAGGGAATGCTTGTGGTGTAGATGTGTGAATATAGGGGTCATATACAACCCTGGGGGCACAAATGCAACAGCACTAAGGGGTTGTTGCTTGCATTAGATTAAAACTAAATTTCAGTTGTATCTTTGCACACTGCATGGATCATTCTGAATGAGCCCTTATGTCTTATCACTATAAAATAAATAAAAAAAATTAATCAATCTTGGCACAGCATTTATGATTGCAGCAAATTTGCTTTAGGGCTCTTACTGACGAGTGTTTTTACCTGCACTCCCCTGCGTTCCGTTTGAGACGCAACATGCTGCATTTTTCCTGTGTTCGGCGCCTACATGCGCCTGTGTGAGTACAGCCCCATTGAAAAAATCTAATGCGTCTATTCCTGCGCTCCCCTGCGGCTGAACGCAGAAAAACGGAGGGGAGCGCAGGGGAGCGCAGGTAAAAACGCTCGTCACTAAGAGCCCTAAATCATATTTGCTACAATCATAAATGCCGTGCCAAGATTGATTAATCACAACAGCTTTGCAATGAATGATTTAGAGAGAGACCCTTTTGAACAAGTCTAGGGATTATCTTAACCTAATTTAAGAGTAAGAGCAACAAAGGAATATTGAAACAGCAGCTTGTACAAGGCATTCAGACTTGGATTTAAACAAGTCACTGGCCTCATCTCTCCTTTGAATTTGGGCAGGTGTTTTAATGTGCAAGTTCTAATGGAAAGGTCCTCACTGTGTCTTAATAAATCACAGGGCTACGAAATTCATAAATATATTACTTATTCAGTTTCATTGAAACCCTAAATTTATCTGGCACTTGAGCATCTTCTTCTACAGTAATTTAATATTGAGCACTGTCTGGCTTGACTTGGAGTTATGCAAATTCTCATTGCAGTTCAACAGATTTATTTGCAGTACCAGAGTCTACTCTTTAAATGTGATTTGGCGATAATCAAAATGATTTGTGATGAAGAAATGTGAGTTTGAACTGTAATAAGTATAATGAAAATTAATAGGCAAGTACATTTCCACATATCACAAACTTGGAACTGCCAGGTTTTTGCAGGCAAACTAAATGTATAAAACCAGAATGAACATTATTAATTATTCCTAGAACATTATACAGCTTTAAATCTATTACTTTCCATGCTAGCAAGTTTTAGTTATGTTTTTCTAAATTTTTTAGAAAATCCTCAAAAAAGTTATAGTGAAGTATTAAGAAATATTATTAGGTTA
Source organism: Xenopus petersii (assembly GCA_038501925.1). Classification (NCBI taxonomy): domain Eukaryota; kingdom Metazoa; phylum Chordata; class Amphibia; order Anura; family Pipidae; genus Xenopus; species Xenopus petersii. Next base: position 104,216,050 of record CM076676.1, read on the forward strand.
TTAATCATGCTTGTTTTAACGGCATCAGGCCAATTAAAGCTAATTGTTGCTATAGCATACTGAACAGGACAAACTTGTTATGCAGGGAACATCAATTTAAGGCAACATGAATGCCATTTGAAAAATAATTATGAGAGTGACAGACTAGAAAAAAAAGCTAAGCACTGTTTTGCACTTTATCTATAATAAAAAACTCTTCTTTAAGGGTTGTAAATATCTGTGAATAAAATTGGTTTGCTGGCCAAATCCTGTTAGTAAATTATCTAATAAATAATAATTCGGTGATTGTAAAAATAATTTTGACGATCAGGATGCCATGAACTTATTTAGTTTTTTCTACTGTCCGGCTAGAGGTATTTACAATAAACTTCTAATTGTAGTTGCAACATTCTGAGGAGAAACATACTGAAGTTTTATAAATGCAAAGACCCGTTTGTTTCATGAAGGATCCTTTTACATTGTCTATGAATTATTTATCCTTTAATGTGAGCAACTGATGGCAAACAAAGCATAGCTGAGGAACATTTCTTAGCAGTAGCTGTCAAGCACCATCGTGATATGATCACTACAACATATGGACTCAGAAGATAAAATGTAAACATAATAGATATGTAGACATAGACAAAGACAGACAGATTGATATAGATTCAGTAAAATATAAATTTAGATTAAGGTGTCATGTGGGAAATGCAAATGGGTAGTTTACATTTGGAGTATATTTCAACAAGTCCTGGGATTTGCAGTTGGTGGCACTGACAGCTTGCCTTTGTGAGATGTTTTGCAGCAATAACAACAACATACCAGTATTGCACACTATGTAGGATTTTGGCCAATTCTTCTAGGTAGGTTTTTTTATAGGTTGTTTAGGTTAGGTTGAATTATGCTTTTTTCAGGTTCAAAGATTCTCAGTGAGGCTAAAAGAAAGATTTTGACTGGGCCATTGTTAGACATTCGTCTATTTTGTTCTCACTACAGTTTTGTTTTGGCCTTGAGATGAATTGCCCTTTAGTTTTTAGTAGAATGAAACAGGTTCTCTTGCAGTATTGGAATAAGACTGACCTGACAGATTACCAGAGAATCTCCTAGAGGGCCCAAGCCTTGGACTATTCCTATTTATGGTTTACCATAAACATATAGAACCTGGTTGATAGGCCCTGGGTTTCGGATTCTTTGGTGGGCCATAGGAGGCCCAGTGTAATACCATATCGCCTTCAATTTAATATAAGAAAATGTAACCCCAGAGCATGGTAAATGGTAACAGGCCACTGAAGGTATTGTATATTAGAAGTATTTTACAATTATAGAATTAATAGTGCTGGCCACCAAAAATGTTCAGTGTGAATTTACTATCCATCTTTTTCTCCTCGATCTTTGCATTTAGTAATGTGATTAAAGCTATCAAATTTTGCCAGCTGTTCTTGCTTCATTTGGAATTGCTCTTCTATGCAACATATTCAACTAAAATAATATTCTTTCAAAACTTGCCACATAATAATGTTAACTGAGATGTGTGGCTGTTGGATGGCTGCTGGGAAGAATTCAGCAACTGCTCTATATCCATGACTTACCAGGCAATTAATATTACAAAGATTCATAACCAGCTATTTATTGTGATCTGTACATCAACTGCGAATGCATATTTATTTTATGCAAACCTGTTTCTATTTTTTTCAATTTGAAAATAAGTACTGCACAAAACAAAGCCAAAATGGGGCTATGGTGTAACAAATTTAACAATTCAGTCATTTGCCCTTATTAGTTGGATCTCTAAATAGATCCTGAAATGGAGAAATTGGAGTTCCAAGTTCATTGGAGACACTCTTAAAAAAACAAAGCCTAGCTCCATATATACACCATACTGTAAGTCCTTAAAAATAATGTAATATGTAATAGAGTTAGGAAGGAACCTCACTGTCTTAGGACTACCCAATTAAATCCCATTGAGCTTACAGCTCTCCTATTGGGTAGTCCTAAGACTTTGAGGTCTTATGTGGGCCTTTGGTGCAAAATGGAGTCCTATTGTGTTTTTTTACGAGAATCTGCAGTAAAGAAGTCTGGGTTTTGTTCTGTAGAATACTCGCTCATGACTGTTAGAAAAAAAATTTGCTGCTGCCCACATACTCCAATTTACTAAAACTTACCCAGAATAGATGATTTTTAATTACATGTTTTTTTAAGTAACTGACTAAAAGTTATGCTGTATCTAATTAGATTCCTAGTCTGAATCCTAGCAGCTATTAAGTAGTTTTGTGCACAACAACCAATTCCACGTTCAGGATGTGTATTTCCTCATTACCATTAAGTAAGTTACAAAATCAGCCTGTAGTCAGCTGGTGATTTCATAGGTTCACAAAGGACCCCAAAAATCACAACTGTCAATCTTGATAGAAACCCTATCTTTATAGAAACATTCACTATATTAAACATATTTTATACATGGTACACGAAACACAGAAAGAAATCCCCAGTGCTCAGTTCTCGGTCTACACCACACTCTGTGTTGACCAGATGCTAGAACAATAAAAAGCCTGAGGATAGAAACAATAAAAAGCCATTATTTGTACACAAAAATGACAAAGATTGCCAGTGCAGTTTGCTTTAAAAATAATGTAAATGAGTAATAGTACCATATATTGGCTACAATATGTAATATGTACAATATGTAAGCTCACATACCATGTCAAGTCCCTTCATTTAACAAGAGTCCTACATTGCTTATTAGAATTCTAAGGCCATGGACATACACCTGTAAGTAGTTCCTTATTCTAAAGGCTGAAAGGCAGCTAGAAGCAATATTCACATTGTTTGCTGCCGGACTTGATTTTGAAATGTAATACAGACTTAGAATGCCATACATGGAACTTGGTTGTTAAGACCCTTAAAAGAACTGCTCTCAGTATTTTACTGAATGCTGCAATAGGAATCCAGTCTGGTGTAGGGGGGCTGCTATTAAATAATCTATTGTCATTTAGAAAAATACTGCCTTCAAGGTCTTCTTAACCTTTCATGCCACTTATTTATGAGTCAACAAAACAAAAGGTATTACACGTAGAAAATTTCTTTGGACTTTATTTCCCCCTCATGATATACACCTACAAAACAGCACTACATCTAAAAGCCACTTGAAATTGCTTTTATGCTATGACATACTGCTTACAATTTCCGAGACACTTGAAATGCATCTATGAGGAAAAAACAAAGTACATTTTTTTTTACAATTCATGCAGAAGAAGGGGAAGCAAGAAACCAGCATATAAAATGAGACCATCTTATCTAGGTTCAATAATGTAAGGGCATCAAAACAAGGTAGTTCTTAAGTTCCTGACTATATTTGAGCTGCAAATGGAGCCATTTACTCTAAACATTTTAAAACATTGTCTATATTGTGTCTGCTATTTCTTTTACTGACAATAGTATGTTTTTTGTGGCCATAGGTTACTAGTGAACAAGAATATATTAATATCTCAACATAATACAGAAAATAGATGAACTGCTAGTACAATATTTCCTAAAGTAAAATACAGCAGTTCTAGGTCTGGTCACTTAGACCTCATGATAGTTTATAATATCTCTTTATACTTAGAACACCTATGGGTTTGCCCTGGGGGATTCTTTTTAAGGATATTTGTTTTGTTGTGCCAAAAAAAGCACCTCTCAATAGGTATGGGCGAATTTTTTCGCCTTGTTTTGCTGCAGAAATGACACCCATAGACTTATATGGTGTCGTGCGTCAATATTTCGCTGCGCGACAAAAAATTTCCAACGCCCATAGACTTTAATGGGTGTCTGCGACATTTCGCTGGTGGCGAATTTTTGACGAAACGGGTCAAATTCGCCCATCCCTACTCTCAACACAAGACACTTGGGGAATGTAATAAATGGTGGTGTTTCAGTAGGAACTATTTTTTCTTGGTGTGAATAATTTTTCCTTTGTACACAGTTAAGGTAACTCAACAGTCATTGGAAAAAAGATTGCATGTTTACATTGCATTATTACATTTTAAAATGCAAATTTTATTACATGCTACCCCCTGTATGCTGCTAGACCTTGCCCCATTCTTAATTCTTGTTAGTGGATTACAATGCAATAGAGGGGGTTATAGGACAATAAAAAGCTAGCTACAGTATTACCAACCCATCTATAAAACAAAAGCTTCTTGGGCAAGATCTAGGGGGTTATTTATTAAAGGTCAAGTTTGTGAGGTTTGTGAGGTATTTTCTACCTCGAATAAACTCACAACTCGAATGTTTGCTTTTTTATGAAAAAACCTTAATGTAAAAAAACTTGAATACCTTGAAAAGCCTTGAATTGATCAAGTTTTGGAGTGCAAACCACCGTAAAAAGCACAAAAGAAAAATCTAGAAGGCAAAAAACATCTTCAAATGATTCAAGGGATCTCTGCCATTGACTTCTACATTACCTCGACAGGTTTTAGCTGGACTATTTTCAGATTCAGGCTTTAAGCAGCTTTGAGACATAATAAATCTCGAAAAATCCAAGTTTTTTTTATTACGAAAAATTCAGGGAAAACAAAACTCGACCTTTTATAAATAACCCCCTAAAACTGTAAATTAAGTCAGTGACACTTTGGTAAAATCTAAGGAGAAATAAAAGATGAACATATTTATACATTAACTTCTTAATACTTACATTAGATAATTTAAAAAACTTTAAAAGTAGGGCAAATTTTTGGTGCTCATCCACACTTTGTTCATTTCCCAATCAATTGTATTCACATATTTATTTTACACACTCAAGACAGTTCTTTAGCCTTTTGTCCCAAATATGACCTTTAGTACGTAAGCATTTAACGTTTATGCTTTGGAACACGCATTCAATTAAAAATCAATTGACTTGATCTATTATTTATGGTAGTTCACATACCATCTCCCTGTATTTACTACACTGTATGTATGGCCAAGAATGCATAGCATTTACTGCATCTAACACAGCTGTGACAGTCATGCCAATAACTTGTAATACCTGGCACTACATTTGTATGCAAAGTATAAATGTTCTGCACAATTTAGTATCATCTGCAAAAATAGAAACAGTACTTTCAATGCCCACCTCCATTAATAAACAAGTTGAATAGCAAGGGACCTAGTACAGAGCCCTGCGGTACTCCACTAGCAACACTGGTCCAATTAGAAAATGTTCCATTTACCACCACTCTTTGTAGTCTATCTTTTAGCCAGTTCTCTATCCAGGTACAAATACTATGTTCCAGGCCAACATTCCTTAATTTAACCAGCAACGTTCTGTGTGACACTGTATTTAAAAACATTTTTGTTACTGTATACTACCAGTGGGTCTTTTTCACCTATTTTTAAGATTTCTGGTAGTTTCACACAGGCATCTGAATGACACTAGCCTTTAGGTAGGTATTTGAAATATATAAAACTACCATCAATACATTGTCATTTAGCTGTGTTTCTCTATAGTCTAATAACACATTAAGGGCAGATTTACAGTATGAAGCTTTGCCAGTATGAGATCATACAATCAACTCTAAAATGTTCAAGTGAATTCCTGATCTTATTCAGTTTTCTGCAATCAACTGATCTGGCTTGCTGCCGAATTGGTTTAATAAAAATTGTAGTTTTTTCAATGGGTTTTTGTAAAAATGAAAAAGATGGCCAGAAAAATACAGAAAGACAAAAGGAAGAAAACAATAGATGCCTAGTTATATTTTAGTAATTATTGAGAGTTGCGGGTCGGTATTGTAAGTAAATATACTAAGAAAAAAAAAGGTATTATTTATACCCGAAAAAACATCCCTTTTTACATTTTGTAACATAAATGAAGTACGTGCGTAATTACGTGAAGTAAGTACGTGAATTACCACCCTACTGTCACTTTCAAAATTTGAAAATCATGGTCATTATATGTATTTTATTAGCTTTATTAGAGAGAGTCATTATTCATTGAATAAACTCTGTTTAGGTAAATTGCACAATTCTACTTTTTTGTTGCAATATTTTACAGTTCACCACTTTATTAAAGATCCTTTTACATATTTTCATTTTTTAAAGTGACACAAAAAGCAGAGATCAGGCATGTGGCTGAAGTCATATGAAATCAATAGAAAGGAGTGATTGTATGTACATAGGTAAACTGTAGTTTCATCACATGCACTACTGGGTAGAAAATGCCCTGCACTTACCTTGACACGTTTGTGTGTCTATAAATTTTTTAATCAAAGCATCAGTGGTTTGGGTGTAAAGGCTTAATGCGTATTTCAAGGACTGTAGGTCTGGGCTCTTTTCCAAGAAATTCTTTTTTAAGCCATTCCCACCAGCATGAAAGTATTGCTATGGCAAAAGGGAAAAAAAAGATTTGAAATAGTCAGAATAAATTACACAAAGCCTTCATATATTAATAATTTCTGTTTATGTTTTACATATTTTCTATCCACAATATCCAATCTACTTATGTGTCTCTTCACTTATATGAAAAATACACTGTAGCCATCTGTAGCCATCACAAGCTTCAGTCTTTGATGTTTTTTTTTTTTTTTTTTTTTACAAAATACAGTATGTAACAACTTGTCATGCAGTACCAGAAATTTAGGACACTCTTGGGGAGAGTTATTAAAGTATCACTAAATCTAATCTGACAAATTAGACAAGTGTTGCTGTAAGTGGTAAGTAGTAATTTAAAGTTGGAAACCATGGTTTCCATAGACAACTTGGATGGATGTACATGACAGGAATCCTAGATATGAAATAACAACATTTAGGGGCATGTTTACTAACATTGGAGATAAATATATGGAGAGATTTCTGGAGATGTTGCCCATAGCAACCAATCAGATCTTTGCTGGCTGTTTAAATCTAATTGCTGATTGGTTGCCATGGGCAACATCTCCAGAAATCTCTCCAGATATTTATCTCCAATGTTAGTAAACTTGCCCCACAAGATGGCAACACATTTAGAAGGATTTGAATCCTCACTATTGCCTTGTTGTTGACACGCTTGTTGGCTGTATCTAGCATCTCCTTCTGCTAATAGATATGTAATACAGTTTCTTCCGTAAAGTCTTCAATAGAACATTTAGCTGTTTGCCTTATATTATTCTTTTCTTCGTTTTAAATCTGCCTTTTACTCCCTAAATCTTCACAACAGGGTATAAACAAAGACGTAGCAGTGACAGAAAAACAGTCCAACATCTTTTTAAATCAATTTTAAACAAGCCATACATCTTGCATGCAATATTACTGGACTATAAATCTTCTGCTCAACAAGAAAAGTAAACTGCAAAGCTCATGACGACTGATCAATTTTTGTTGTTGTTTCTTATAATAAAGATATAAACTGGCACAAACAGCCCAGGCTAAATGTCAGGATTTAAACATATACAGTACTTAAATATACACCCATGTACATACCTGTACATGTGTCTTTAGGTGTGTGTCCATGCATGCGTGTACGTACTGCATATGGGGCATATTTATCAAAATATGAGTTTATATCTTTATAAATAAGCACTCACCAACGTTCTATTTATTCCTATGGGATTTTTAGAATTCAATTTGTGAAAGTTAGAACTCATCATTTGATAAATACGGTTCTAAAAATCCCATAGGAATGAAAGAACATGGATTACTTTTTACTTAATAAACAACTCACATTTTGATAAATTTGCCCCTATATGTACAGACTGTATATTTTCATGGGCGATCCTGGACCCAGCGGTGCCAGGACACTAGAGTATAATTGTGCTCACGGTGCTAGAAGAGCCAAATTTCGGTTTAAAACCTGAATTGTAGGGATGTAGCGAACTGTTCGCCGGCGAACTAGTTCGCGCGAACTTCGACTGTTCGCGTCCGCCGCAAGTTCGCGAACGTCGCGCGACGTTCGCCAATAGGCGTTCACGTCAAAATCGTTCGACCATTCGACCATTCGATCGCTAAAATCGAACGATTTTCGTTCGAATCGAACGATCGAAGCCATTGGATTGAATGAAATCATTCGATCCAATGGCTTCGATCGTTCGATTCGAACGAAAATCGTTCGATCGAACGATTAAAATCCTTCGATCGTTCGAATCGAACGATTCTCGGATGTTCGAAGTTCGCGAACTGTTCGCAAACTGTTCGCATTTTTTGCCGGTGTTCGCGAACGGCGTTCGCAAACACATTGTCGGCGGTTCGCTACATCCCTACTGAATTGCGACTCAGTTACCAGGAGCTGCATTTTTACCACCCCTGGTAACTAGTGAGGTGCTGCCTTCTGATCGAGTTTGTCAACTAGATTCATTGGCGCAGTGCTCTTGTATATTTTTCATTTGAGTTTACCTTCTGTTATTCTTACTCTGTTTGTGATGTTATTCACATTTATTAGTTTTCATTAATTTAAATTAATAGATAAATTATATATATATATATATATATATATATATATATATATATATATATAGTCTGTCTCTTTTTTTGTATTTGACTTGGTTTGGCTCTCGAGTAAATAAGTACATAGACCAAGTGGAGCTAGTATTTGGTAATGTCAGTAATACAATATAGGTAAGCATAGGTAAGATAAATGCTATAGTGGAGGTTGTTACTGCTTTGGGTTCTAGATCTTGTAGATGTAAAAGGCAATACTAAGGAACATAACTTGATGGCTAGATCTCATGAAGGGAAATCAATGAAATTCAGATTTGAAGAGAAAGCTCAGAATATTAAAAAAAAAGTATCTAACTTTATTTTTGTAGTATATCAACTGAATACCTTATATTTATACAGTATGTGGTGTATCTTTATACCAATATTGGTGTGTGTTGATGGAATTCTTATTATATCCATTTAACCATTCTGCCATTTCACATTTATTCCATTTCCTCTACCATTTGCATCAGCTCAGATGCTCTTAACGGAGGTTAATTACAATATAATTCATTTTTAAAGTTTAATTTCTCACCTGATTTGTTTTCTCATAACAGAGCAGTACTTTGTTTGAACATAAAAACTGTGCATTTACTTTCCTGCAGAAATGATTTAGTCTTCATTGTTGCTTTTGTCACAAAGTCATTTTTTTTGTTACTTTAGGTGGACAAGTTTAGCCCTCGGGCACCCTATCATTGCAGGTTTCCAGAATGTTCTCACATGAAGATGGGCAAGTATTATCAGTAGAGATGGTTATGAATCATCTTCTTAATAATTTACATATGTTAATGCGAGGACACTATTAAAACCTCTTATTAGCTAACGTAAACAAAGCCACCAGACAGCAGCAAGAATATGGCAATAAGAGTTTTCACTCTGTAAGTGTTTAGTTGGGAATAGTAAGCACAAGTTTATTGCTTGATCAGCATTGTAAAGCCCATACTTACAGTTCTCCATGAAATGTTGTTTGTCAGCTTAAGGGAAGTATTTATCGATTTGGTTACTCCAAAAACTGCCCTGAGGCTATTAAACTGCTAGAGTTTTTTTTTAAGGTATTCACAGACAAGAAACCAACTGGATCAATAGGAATGAAAGGAAAATCTGTCAGAATTGGTTGTCAATTATTGATTCTGTTGAGCTTCTTTGAGAATGTCTGGAAATCAACAACTATAGAAGGTGAGACCTAAAGGCTGGTGAATTAAACTGAGGCTAAAATGTTCCTACCAGCACATAATACAGAGATATGGAATCCGTCATGGGTAAACTTTATAAAAGTTCTTCTGATAAGACTCAAAGGGGCATTGTTTGGATGTGAAAAGCTAGTTTCTTGAACTGAGTCGTTTTAGAATACAGCAATTATTCTTAAAATACAGCTCATTTCATGCAATTGCATATTCATGCTAGAGATGTTCAAGACATAGAGATGATTTAAATAGTTATTAAGTGATGGAACCCAGAGTCTGTTTAAGGAGAAGGAGTAGAGTGTCATATGTATGTGTGCATGTGAATATATATGCTCGTTGTTCAGGTATGCAAAGCTGCAGGAACAAAAAAAATTGGAATAATATCTTTATGATACCACGGCGAGTGGCTACAACTTTTTCATTTAATCTACTTTTCACATCAATGCCCCTGAATTTTTCATGTTCTTGTGATCAGGGGGCAGTGATAGCAATAGTCTTATGTCAAAATGTGACAAATTTGTGCAGTTTTTGTAGACAATGGTAGCATTAAACAGTTTGTCCTAGTTCAATTTTGCAATTGTTTTATTATTTGCCCCCTTTCTCCTTATATTTAATTCAAGGGGTGTGTCCCCTGGCACAACTCTTCCTAATGTAAATAAAGAGCCCAGTATTTAACAACTGTTTAGGGCCGGCAGTAAGGCTCCCTTGCTTGGATTGATAAAGACAAAACTGACACAAAAAGCACTTGCTCTGCACAGGATCCAAATGTAATATATTTTGGCACTGAGAACTCAGTTTTTCATTCATTAGCATGCATATCAAAAGCTCTGGCATTAGTACATGAGCTCTAGTGTTAGAAAGGGATGGGGAGAGAATGACAATAAGTAGAGAAGTGAAGGGAGAATGAGGGAAGATAGATTTAAATGATGTTAATTGTATTGATATACATCATTGTGGAGAGGCTACCCTTTCTGTTTTAACATTTTAAAAAACATGTATTTGGCAAAAAATGTATTTTGAACATATTTTAAAATCAATCTGACGAAGATGATACTCGATGCATTATTATACAAATAATTGTAATTAACTCTTTCATGGGGTTACAATGACCTGACACAAGTTTCCAGGTATGGTTTCCTGATAATGACTTTTGTTGCTTTCAGTAAATCCTTCTCAATTGTAAGAGACATAGTACTTGCAGGATTCGATTGCTGGAATATCATGAGCCAATTTGTTAGCAGGGAAAATGGTAGATTTGCTTTGAACAGATATAAGCTGTCTTTGTGCCTTGTATTAATTGGCACAAGGAAGATATCTAATCTCGCAGATTGCTATCTAGCAATCTGAACAAATTAAATTAGAGTAGCCCATGTCGTTGCTTGTTATTGGGAGGGGGTATGGGAAATCCAGTAGGAATGTGTATTTGCTTCAGCTTGTACAAGAATATGTGTGAAAAATTAGTATCCAGGGTCCTGTACAAAAAAAAGCCAGGTTCTGCTGTCAAAGCAAGGTTGAGAGTTATCATCCAGCCAGAACTGGACTGTTAGACATTCTGCAACAGAATGTAATTTTTGTTCTTCTGTTTGTACCCTATGCTTTTCATCAGTACTCCAACTGTCTCCAATCCTAGCTGTCTATGTAACATGTTTGCCTAATTTGGGTTGAGGGCAACTCCTACTATCTACAGCAAACGATAAATGAGACATACTGTATACAGCAGCGATTATTGTGGGCTTTTGAATATTAATACCACTGCTTTCAAATAACTGCATAAACTCATTGAATATACGTCTTACTATACTGTATCTGATTAGAATATAAACTGTTTAGTGCAAAGTTTCTGCCATACTTATATTCTGTCTCCTTGGATGATATTTTTGAACTAGTTGCAATTCGTATTGCCTTTTCTTAGAAAAGTCCCAAATTATTATACAGAGCTATATAATTATAATTTTTAAATATATAAATATTTTAAATTCAAGTCTATAGATACAAGCACAATGCCTAAAGCATGAGCACTTGACTCTTGGACAAACATAATGTGGTAAATTAGCAGTCATGTTAATAACAGTGCATACTGTTACACATTGAAGTTGATTTGAAAATAAACTGAAAAAATATGGGGTTAATAAAAATCCATATTTACTGTATTTGTCAGTAATTCAATTAACTTTGTAATGTTTGTAAATCTGTGTTGGTTAAATGGTAATATAAGATACCTTAATAGTTGCTAATACTACTTCCATGATTGAACATTGCCGAAGTGAAAGGCTTCTCGCTTCCTCTCGTATAACATGGTCCTGAAAATACAAAAATAACATAAAGCAAAAATCTTATAAAAAACAACCATTATGCACGTGGAATAGGGTGGGGCCACCTGATATATATAGATGATAAATGATAAATGATTTTGCAGTATGCCACCTCTACTCCCTTCAGGCAGTCTTCAGTCCACTGCTATGATCCTCCTGCTCTCACCCAACAAAGAGCTTGACCTTCTCATTAAAAGGATTACAGCTTTCTGTTAAGCAAATGATACATTTCCATAACTGACACAGCTTTCTTGCTGTTCAATTGTGTCTCCAGATGTTCTTGGTCATCTCCCCTAGAATCCATATATATGTATCATGGAAGTTACATTGTAAAGAGGCCAATTACTTCTATAGGTTTAAAGAACACTAAGTGCAGCACTTACCTACATTACTACATTCATGTAACTAGTCATTTTATGAGTTTTGGGTGGACATGGACCAAGTCTGGATTCCATGACTCTCGTATACCAATACCTAGTTCCTCTGTGTTCAGAAAACTCAGTACTGTTCACTGTGACTACTGCTTAGTTATTATTACTCTGTGATGTTTCTTAGCTCTGTTTAGATACTGTGGAATTCAAGCTTACTGGCCATCTCACAAAACTTTCCATTACACTGTATGTTGACCTGTTGCTATTATAAAGATTTTTTTTTAGATGACAAGGGGCTGCAGAAAGCATTATGGATTACCAATTTTAGAGTTACATTTAGTATACATGGTTCTTTATAATTGTATGTATGTCATTTTATCTGTACTATGATGAATATAAAAGGATTAAGATACAGGTATGGAACCTGTTATCTATAATGCTCAGGTCCTGGGGTTTTCAAGACAAGGGATCTTTCTGTAATTTGGATGTCTTAAGTCTACTAAAAAATCATGTAAACGTTAATTAAATCCAATAGGATTGAATATATCTTAGTTGATATTAAGAACAAGATACTGTTTCATTATTACAGAGAAAAAGGTAATACGTTTAAAAATTTTGAGTTACTTGATTAAAATGGAGTCTATGGAAGATGATATTCCCATAATTTGGAACTTTCTGGATAACGGGTTTACAAATCATGGCTAAATTGATGACCTTGTGTTTGAAGTAAGCAATTTTACTTGCCCCACTTACATTTCAGCATTGGCTCATTCATCAGCACCCACAATTTAATAAAAGAAAATGTACTATCATAGAGGTTACATTTAATAAGAGATAAACTTGGTTAACGGCTCAGTATAAGTAAACAGTGGCAGTCAATTTATTTTATGCTCATTGTCCTCATTGAAGCACATAGAACACTTTTATTTATGGTCAGTAAGGTTCTTTATCAGAGTGAGCACTGTAACTCCACATCTAATTATATCCTGCCTGAGATTTAGAACCAATCACTACTCCACAAATCCTACACTAACTGCAAAAGGAAGCATTGACTCTTACTAGATCTGGATGCAGCATCATCATATATCAGACTAATGAGCGCATTTCAATTCCACAGAAGTCAGTCTGGTGAAAGTGAAAAAAATATAACCCCAGAAATGTATTTTCCTAATATTATTATAATATATAATATATATATATAATATATTTTATAGCACATGGGAATACATATGCTAGTGTTTTAGTTTATGCTTTGTTTTTTTTATTTTTTATTTTTTAGAAAATATAAAAAACAAACAAACCCTGTACCAAATGACACCAGATTATGACCCAGTACCAAGACCCTTTAATGAGTAATTTTTGACAGGGTATTATAATTTGATTCAGATTAACAGGAAATAATATCACGGTTTGGACAAAGAAAGATCAAGGAAACATAATTTTATAGGTTAAGAACGTTTGATATATGTTGATATCTTATAAACATTTTTCTCTTCATAGTTTCATAAGGCCAAAAAGAAAGGCAAAATAATTACATACACATGCAAATATGTGGATATATATAGAATAGCACATCACCTGCTAGTATTTAAGCTTTGTATCAGTATTTAAATCAACCTCTGATTCATAAATGCTTAGTAAAAACTTGGGTATGCTTGATATTTTACCACAATGGAGTTTTTACTTTAAAGCCTCTATTGTCATAATTAAACAGTGGTTGAAAATGAAACTTGAAAAGAGTGAGCATTCTCCTGAGCATTTCAGTACAGTTAGTGGGAACATGTGAACTTCAATGCCAAACCCTCCTGTTAAGTTTTATACTCAGCACTCCAAATAAAAAAGCGTTAAACGTGTTCTGACATTTTTAAAGACAGCAGACAGCAGGGATGCAGTACTATTGAAAACTTGCTGGCGGTGTTTGAAAAATTCACCCTAGCCTTGATAGTGGGTGGGCATAGATTATTTTCAGATAAATACAAAGGTTTTTTAACTAGAGTAAAAATGTAACTTCCATTATTTATTTCTATCGTTAGGCTTACTACTCTGAACTCTGAATTTTCAAACTATACGCCTACAATAAATACTTAACGAACAGATAGTTTACATCTGAATCTTCAAAGGAAAACTATACTCCCAGAATGAATACTTAACAAACAGATAATTTATATCACATTAAGTGGCCTATTAAATCTTACAAAATTGTAATATATATAGTCAATAAAGTACCCCCTATTGTAAAATATAAGGATATTATACGGTAAGTCTTCAAGGAGTTCCATGACCATATAAAAGTACAAGGCCGAAGCCTGAGTGCTTTTATACAGGTCATGTAACTCTGAGGTTACTTCTACTATCCTCAATTTTCCAATAAGGGGTACTTTATTATAATACACAAGTTTTAGTAAGTCATGTGACAGAAGTGACGTCACTACTTACTGTTTACAACTTATGACATCACTAGTCATTGTTTATAAGGCTATCATTTACAAGATATTTATGGCTTTTGTGTATTTTATATATATATAAAATATTACCATTTTCTATCTTTTACCTTGAGCCACCTCACAGATCACCTGACCAGAAATACTGCAGCTCTAACTGTAACAGGAAGTAGTATGGGAGCAAAAGAGTCCATTAATTGGCTCATGTGACAATGTGTATGTGTGCCCTTATTATTTTTTTTTTTTGTGTGTGTGTGCACCATGAATCTTATAGTCCCTGGGGGTGGCACTTAGCTTTTAAAATGGTAATTTTCTATTTAGAATTATCCAATAGCACTCAGAAAAAGTATATTTTCATGAAAATGGTTTATTTAGCTGAAGCAGGGTTTTTACAAATAAAGTCCTACATTCTTCAGGGGTATAGTTTTCCTTTAAGGAACTAAGAATAATTGCCTTTATTGGTCCTACATACAAAATGTACTAAATAGAATTCTTGAAGCATCCAACCTGTAATGGACAGCTATCCACAACGAACAGATTTTTTTTCCTGGTTATTTAATATCTAACAATAATATGGATTGACAACAGAGAATAGTGGGTCATTTTACATCACACTAAGGGGCACAATTACTATTGGTCGAATATCGAGGGTTAATTAACCCTCGATATTCAAACCTCGAAATAAAATCCTTCGACTTCGAATATCGAAGGATTTACCGCATTTCGTTCGATTAAATCGATTGAATCCTTCAAATGGAACGATTCAAAGGATTTTAATCCATCGATCGAGCGATTTTCCTTCGATCAACAAAAGCAAGGAAAAGCTTATGAGGAACTTCCCCATAGGCTAACATTGGTGCTCGGTAGGTTTTAGGTGGCGAAGTAGGGGGGCAAAGTTTTTTTTTTTATTTCGACTATCGAATGGTCGAATAGTCAAACGATTTTTAGTTCGAATCGTTCAATTGAAAGTTGAAGTCGAAGGTCGAAGTAGCCAATTCGATGGTTGAGGTAGCCAAAAAAAACTTCGAAATTCAAAGTATTTTTTATTCTAATCCTTCACTCGAGCTTAGTAAATATGCCCCATGCATTTGTCTGGGACTATCTGGCTGATGTACACAGGGAATTAAACTTTTCTCACTTCTAAATGCAGTTACAGTTGAATTAAATCACTAGAGAGCCTTATAAGTACAAAAGCTTAAGTAAAGTTTTATTAGGCACATGTTGCATTACATATAACCAGAAGAGATAAGTGAGAACCTATTATTAGTCCTGAACTCTCACATGATTTGTTACTTTTAATGGCCATTT
This sequence comes from Xenopus petersii, assembly GCA_038501925.1. NCBI lineage: Eukaryota > Metazoa > Chordata > Amphibia > Anura > Pipidae > Xenopus > Xenopus petersii. Next base: position 104,232,051 of record CM076676.1, read on the forward strand.
AGAGGCCAGGTAAAATAATACATCAGATAATATAATACACAAAGGGCAATTCCAAGACTTTTTTAGACAAAAAGTTAATTACTGACCGTTTCTATATATGTATTGCCAAAGGCTACTTATTTTTTGTAAGTATATTCTGTGCAATATGAACATTTTACAGAATGTAGCACATTGTAAAGTACAAATTATAACTAAACTAAATTTTGGGCAGATTAACAAAAAATTTATATTTCTCTTGGTCCATACATAAATTTCACAGAATCATTTCATTATTCTTGGGTATTTATCATTTGTTGCATATGTCTCAACTGTGAAGATGCTGACTAATGCAGTCTTTACTGCAATAGTGAAGGAAGCTCAAGGTCTCCACACAACAGAGCTCACGCGTCTGCGGCTATTTGTGCACACCCAAACATAAAATTCTAGGTGCAAAATGTGGTCTTGTTGGCTGAGCTTGGGTTCACAAATAAGCCCTTGTGTAAATTTTAACGGAGAGAACTAGTAAATATGGTTATCTATTATTTTATTGCAGAAAAATATATCAATAATATCTTAACTATTTTGTTTTCTTTAAAATTAAGCTTGTTGCTTTCAATGTACAATGAAGAGTGTCACATGGGCACATGAGTAATAAGCAGAGTTTCAAAAGCTCTGGAAATGGTCAAGACACAATTAAAAATACTGTAAATTATGTGGTAGACAGTTGTACATGTCAGATTTGTTTATTTTGAATAGCTTTGTAACCTTTGAAAGTAATTTAGACTTATTTATGGAAACGAAAGCTGCTCCCAGCATGCTGGCTTTCTGTGCATCTAATCTACTGACTTGTGAGATGAATTTTGAATATTGTATAGTATGGATACAAAGATCTTGTTGACAGAGAAATGAAGAAAAATATAGAGAGGAGTGAACTGCTGAGGTGCTGTGGATTGTTTCATGTTGAGACAAACACCCATAAGGTTTTAAACAGAATATGCCCACAACATTCATTAACCATATAGTTGAAGAATCTTAAATGATTACATCCTTCTTGAACAATGTTTCTCATACTGTAAAGCACACTTTCAATTCTAGTGAAGCCCAAAAGGTCTTCCTACTAATCATATACTTCCCTGACTCTTTTTATGGGTATGGATTATACAAAATAGTTTATGAAAGCAAAACTCAAAAGAACACTTATGTGTTTGCTTAATTAAAAGACTGACTTTTACTATATGTCCCCACTCTTCACAAATCATGATTTAGGAAGTTGTATTACAGAAACAATGGGTCACATTTATGAGTTCTGACAATTGCTAGGCAGTAGAAAAATACTTTTTATGGTAGAAGATTAATTATTGATTTAACAGTATTACCTTTAATTTAGATAACTGTCCGAGGTCTTTAGCTGCACTGAAAATCATTTGAGCCCCCTAGAGGAAAGAAAAGACAAACTCATTCACTATCAAAGTAAATCCATTCCAATAGCCTTAACTTTTTATTACACTAGATTTTATTGATGGAACGGATACATGCATCATGTAATACTAAAGTCAAACCAACTTAAGGTTTAAGGTGATTAAACTAATTAGTGACATTTGAGTTAGATTGTAGAGGAAGTTGTTGGAGTCAATTGATTCCTGGTACAGTTTACCATTCCCTCTCAATTCTACTCATTTTCAACCTTAATCAAACTTTTTAAACCTCCTTCTTTCTTTTTCTCAGCCTTCTTCTTTCTCTTTGAGCATGCTGTGCTACTGTATATAGGGAAGTTTGGGTAGCTGTAAGTTAAGTTCTTCTTGCATTAGCTGCTAATAACCAGCACCTTCCTTGCCTGCTACTGGCTTACTGGCAATTTTACGTAAAAAGTCCTTTAGTGCACACATATAGGTTGCACAAGTCCTCGCTCAATACATTAATTCTTCTTTCTTTAAAATAATTCTTTTTTGTAAGCTTTCTCTTACTATTTTATTATAAGAAAAAGGTAAGGATTCTGACAAAATAATTACAAAAAATTGTTAAAAATAAATATAGGAATAATATCCACAAATATTAATATGCATTGTGCATCTATAGTAGCCAGCATTGGTTTTGGTATAATCTGAAATGATTATACTGCTCAGTAAAATGCTTTCCAAAAAACAATAATATTACAAATATGTCTATATCTTTATAGGTAGCCACTGGGATAGAAATATACCCTATGCCCTGAGCTGCAAAGCTCACAGCAGGTTATGCAAGATCTCCAGGCACAGTGAACAGCAGATAATCATGATGCATGCTAGGCTGCAATAACCTGGATGAGCCTGGGCACAGTGATAATAGTTTAGGTTCATGCAACTAATCATTGGCAAAAGCAAATCTTTTAATACTTGCCTTAAAAGCAATAAAGCCAGAACAAAACTATGAATTTGTATGAAAGCTAAATCTAGTTACAGTGAATACAATGTAGAAATTTGAATAAAAAATGCAGAGAAAAGAGAAATAGCCTAGAAGTACAGAAAAACCCCAATTTCACCTAGATTAAATACAGGCACCTTTGGAGGTGGATGACCCTCAAATATTGTAGCCCAATGTTCAATGCCTGCATGTATTTTTGCAGATAGGAATGTTGCCATGGGCACCAATATGAACAGCTTGCATGCAAGTTCACTGACATTTTGTTCATGACATAGTTTTCAGATATCTGAGGATTTTAAATCCAGGATTAAATCCAGGATTAATCTTAATACTTTCAGTTTCTAGAATTGAAATAATCTATTATATCAGCATGCTTTTATGAAGAAGCATGCCAGAAACTGTCAGGATGCTACAAGCTGGTACTGCCCACTTTTGTGTTAAATAACCATCTGCTTAGCATCCCACTGTAATATAATATTAGCAAGACTTCTATCACAATTACCCTAAGAACGGTAATTAGAAGCATTTTATTTGGCAGCTCAACAAGAAACATTCTGGACTGCTATAATATATATATATCATGAGTGATGACACAAATATTAGCTTGTATCGTTTAACACCTAGATGTAAACATGATTAATGTTTTTTTTTTCATTTTTGTTATACAAGTTTAGAGCACAGTTCCTTACTGCCTTTATTCATTTTTAATATTCTGTGTTTTTCAAAAGTGACAGACAGACTTGCAGCCAATTCCTAGGGATGCTTTACAAGGACTTTATCAGGTTGGCCCTTTTCGAATAGAAGAAACTCAATGTTTTTAATTATTGTAAAAAAATATAAACAAAAGCAAGGGCTCAGAGAACTTAATAATGTATTGTCTGTTTTATGCTTATTTCACTATAGGGAAACTTTGTGTCAAGAATGATCACAGTAAAACCTGTGTATCATATATTCACGTCAAGTTAGTTTTTAATATACTGATATAGTTTTATAGGCATACAGAGGAATATAATAAAAGTTATAAATTAAACAATAAGTCATGTCAATGAAAACACAGGCTAATATTCTTTATTAGAAAGGTATTATGCTTAAAATTGTAAGTATCCATGAGTCATTTTCTAAGACCTGCTTGAAAGTGGCATATATTTTTGTATTTTATACTACATACACAGCAATCTTTTTTTTTCACTTGAGGGTGAGCTGGTAAACGAATGATAGTTTGCACAAAGAAAAAAATATTTGCATTGATCATATTTTTTACATTAACAACTACATTATTTATATCTGGGTTTTTTTTATATATATAAAAAGCGTACTGTTAAAATGAATAAAACAGCTCAATTATGAATTGGGCATGGTGCAGAAAAACTGCCCCCTTTGCATCCAGTGCTAGAAGACGCAATTGTTTGTGTTCCCAGTATGGAACACATGGAATTTTGCCTAACTGTGAAGATACAAATTGATGCAATGGGAGCATGCTAGTGGCTTCCCCTAAGATGCTGCTTTGGAGCCCTGTACTTAAATGGGACCCGTCACCCAAAAAAATTATTCAGAATCCTATTTTATTACATTTGTCAAGCAAAATGAACTTTAATTACACTATATAAATTATTTGAATCTTGCTTCCTTCAGTCTGGGATTTCAAAACTATAGCAAGCAGGCAGCAGCCATTTTGTGGACACTGTTATTAAGACAAGCCTTGTCTTCCATCTCAGAATCTTGTTTGTGCACCAGAATAGGGGACCATCCCCATGCCCTGGTTACACAATTAAATGGTAAAGAGAAAGGGGGAATGTGTGGAGAGCAGTGACATCTAGGAAGTGCTGAATGGAAAGTGAAAGTAATTGTCTGCCCCGCCTCTATGCCATTGGCACAGAGGAGTGGCAGACAATATTTGATTGACAGCTGAGATTTTTAAATGAGCTTACAGCAGCTATGAATGCTTTAATAAAAAATAGAAATTGGATTTCATGTTTAGTTTGAAAAGGACTTTTATTATACAGATTTTTGTGTCTGGGTGACAGGTCCACTTTAATTCCTGTGTTAGGGTTTGCCTGCACACATGAATATATATATATATATATATACATTTTGTGAACATATTGAATCCATTTCAAGTACGTTTACTCACAGTTTGGTCTGTAAGAGGAGGCAGAACAATTTGTTTTTCTATTCTGTTGAGTACTAATTTCCATAATTCTTTCAAGACCCGTTTTAAAACAGTCTTCTCACATATTTTCGCTGAGATGGATAAGCTGTAAATGAAAAAATAAACATTTTATTAACGAGTAATGCCACATACTGCAGAGCTGTAGCAACTGAATTCTTCAGATTTTATTAAAACCCAAAATGCTTATGCTTAAAAATCTCAGAAATCCTCAGCAGGTTTTTTTTTTGTGAAAATGTCTGAATGCCTTTTAAGTAAATGCCTTTTAAATATTAAGTACTTTAAGTAGTGTGATGCCTTTTGTTGGATCTGCATAATAATTTAAGCAAATGAAAAGATATTGCCTCATAATTCAGCACAACTTGCATTCCATTCATATTTAAGCAACCACATTGGTTTTCCTGAACCCATCTTCAGGCTTGTGGTGCTTCTAGATGCTAAGCAATTATGTACTGGGTTTTGAAGCAAGACATGCATTTGATCTTGTAGGCTTGGTCAGGACAGCACTAATCCGTCTGCCATTGTACATCTATTGTCATGATAGAAGGGACACAGTATAATAACATACTAAAATAAAATTTTTTAGTATTGCAGGATGTAATGCACAAACAAAGCCATTAAACAATTTGACTGCTAAATGATTAGGTCAAGGGACAGTGCAGAAAAGTTAAAAGCCTCCCAGAAGATCAACCTACAGCACTGAGCCAGAATCCACAATGACATAGATAATGAGTATGCAGAGTGCGCTTTAAGTAAAGTTTAAGTTTATGCAAAAATGAAATCCCATATGCAAAGATAATTAGGAGCAAACTTTTACATTTATTTTCATTGGTTTCTTGGAGTAGGGCTATGTCACAACAAGCTCCCTTCTTCAGCTGCTATTTGGCTATTGCCATGGCTATTCCATGCCAAATGTGTGCAAATAGACTGTGACGATTTTAATTCATCCAGGTCATGGTATATCTAGTATAGGTAAATTTAAAACAACTGGACTTGCTGAGTAATCAAGATGTTTTACTATTCTTCCAAGCAGCTTCTTCAGTTCAACTGACTGGTGTGGGAAATTCTCGGCATATAAACTCTTCCACTAATCCAATCACAATGGCACATTGTAACTTTTCAAAGAGGTGACATCTGAAGAAATTCACAGAGGTGTTGATTCTGTGTAGTTACTGTGATTACTCAGCAAGTCCAGTTGTTTTAAATTGACCTATACTAGATGTGTGCAAATAGAGCACTTCAGGAGGGAAAGGGGAATAATCAGCACACAATCCAGAAAGAATCCAGAAATACACTTCACCAAGATGGTTCCTGAGAAGAGGCAGTGGAGGACAGGATGCTGCCTTTGATAATTCTAGAATGCCTATTATGTAGGCACAGGTGGGCTACTAATACTGTATTTTGGCAGCAAACTACATGTAGAATATGTTCTCTTTTAAGCTGAACAACATATATAATATTAAATAAATTTTAAAAACTGTAAGAAAGCATACTATAGACCAATTGTATTAAACATCTATTGCAATTTAGTGGATACATGTTAGAGATTATTCCCACTGGATAATAATGCTTATTAAAGATTATTGACATTGGCTTCTATTGAAACTCACCACTAGTGATGAGCAAACTTTTTGCCTGATTTCACCACAAAAAAATACCCATAGACCACACAAAAAATCATGCGATCACTGTGAAAAAATGCCAATTTGCTTTAATGTTTTGCAAATTTGAAGCAAAGAGGGTCACATTAGTGCATCATCACTCACCAGCTTTTACTTGCTGAGTTTTTTTCTGGCGACTTTTTGCTAGTAAAAATACAGATTATTCTAGGTTCTGAAGAATATTCTGGAGTATTTTCACTTGTGTGCTGCATTTTTTTTCGAATTGTGGAAAAAAGCTAACTTGATTTTTGATAAATCAGCCCCTAATTGTCTATACCTTGATTGTTGTAACAGTTCATATACTAACGTTTTATCCAGAAAATCCATGAGTGGCCGTAGTACTATCTCTGCGTCCATCGCTGCATTATTCCTATTTGTAGAGGCATTTCCATTTCCTTTCATCGGATTTAATTCCACACTCATTTGTCTCACACAGTCTTCTATTACACCCTGAAAACTGTAAGAATAAAATGTCAATTTAACGTCAAATTAAAACACATCAGTGGCTGCAATTTGTTTTTATAATCTCTCCTGTTCAACACCTATACCCTACAAAAAGGACCACCCCCTAACACAAAGTTTTAAGCTCTCCACTCCAGTCTAAGACAACCTGAAACTAAAATGATCTGTATTGGTTGGGCTGGAGATTTTGGTGTAAATGTTCTGTAAGGGAGAATGCAATAAAGAAAAATGTTGAAAGGTGTCATAATTGATTCATCTGCTTTCATTTTCTCAGACTTTATAATGTTTTTATTTATAACTGTGAGCACTCTATTTGTAGGGAAAAACATGACTAATACTATTGAAAAAAATGTCACATTACTCCCCATTGAAGAAATCAAATACCATTTCTGTCTACACTATTCTGTACAAACATTTTGTATTCTGTACAAACATTGTCCTCACAAAATAAATACAAAAACATAGGTGTTTATTCTTTGATTCAAGAAGTGATTGGCATTTTGTCACCAACACGTTGCACAACCCTTTACATATTGTTACTTATCTGCAGTGGTCTAAGCCCCAATAAAGTTTATCACTAACCATAAACTACATTACATGCATGTTTTTGGAATGTAGGAGTAAAAACATACATGATTTATACTAGCAGATCAGTTTTTCACTTATCCCAGACTGTCTGATTAGAATAAAGTGTGCTAAGGAAAAAAGGAACAGATAGACTTTGTAGCATCAAATAGAAGCATGTGATGAAGAGTGAAAAGTATGGGATGCAAGTGGAGAACGGAAGCAGACCCAGTGTTTGCTGATGCCAACAAATAGGCATTATGGTTAGTGATGACAAGAGGTTCTAAGCCATTACCATGCTCTGTCTTATCAAGTGTGGATAAAAAAACTATAAAATAATGTTTTACATTGTGTTATATGAAATAATGGGCCCTGCAGTACAAATTATTCTATTTTTTATTTTATTTTTTTTACTGTTTACATTGATTTACCTTGCACCATATATACAGCTCAGTTCATCCAGCACTCTACTCAGTTTCACCTGAAGTTCCTTGAGCATAGCACTTGCATCATGATCCAGCTGTAGAAACAAAACATGTTTTAATATATGCATTTTCTTACACAAACAGTAATATTAAACCCCTACTAAGAAATAAGATTAAATTCATTTCTTAAACTATTACCCAAGTAGATTTCTTTGCAGTATTGTAGACCTTGATTTTGATACATGGTTATTCAACCCCAACAGATATTTTTGGTTACTTGACGTACACCAGACTTAAAAAACATATTATACATTTTACTTGTATTCGGTAATCCTAAAATATAACTGTTGATAGATTTTGCTTAACCCAACTAATTACTAATATTACCATCCATTTTAAAAGGCGCATTTTGCAAGGCTGCTCTGAGATCGATTATTACCGGCATTATGTTTCCTCATTTGTCCACTTAAGAGGAGGTTTGATAACTCTAGCTGTAAACCGAGTATAATGGATGTTCGAGGGAGTTTAGTAGCTGCATAGATTAAAACCTGAATGTTTCTGTTAGTTTGTCTAAAATCTTTCCAGCTAAATGTTAACTTGCAAAGCATGCCTGATAACTGCTCTTGAGACCTTGGTCCTCTTTGACATTGATCCATTGACAGTCCTCTTCAAGCAACATGGTGATTTAATGTATAGAAGGCAGAACTACGTTTTAAAAACAAAAGAAATTGCAACCTAAGGATATGTGCTATTGAAAATGACTGCTTGAATTCAGTCATGTGTTAATTACCATTGACAAAAGAACTAGTTAACACAGAACAACCTGACACATATCCCTGATACACAGTAGATTGTTGTTCTATTGATTACCTGCTGCCAGATTAGTGTAAATAGACTGTTATTTATGTGGTTTAACACTTTGTATGCCTATTTTTTTACCACTAATAACAGATAGTTTAGATCCATGGTCCTAGACTATTCCTAGATTATAACTCTACTAATCCTAAATACTCATAGGACACATGCTGGATATATAAAACAGACAAAGAGATTGTAGACCTTCATTTTGTAAGACCAAGCAGATGAGGGCCCTACAATAATAGAAAAGGGAGAGCGTTGAAATGAAAATATATATATTCTAAACCACCCTAAATGTCTATTCAGACAAATATATAAGCTAGACTCAAAATGCAGAATTAAATGATAGCATAAATATAGTTACAATGCAGCTCCTGTTGGAACAGGACAATTACAAATAATATCAGTAAATAAAAAGATCATGATGGAAAGTCATTGTTTTTCATGCAAGAAAGCTCTAATAATTTATAACAACAAGCAGTATCAACCTTCAAAAGAAAAAAGCCAATCATAAAAGGACTACTGTGGTTGGTAAACCTTGTGTGACCCTTGTGATCAATTTTAAACTGCTATGCATTTTGACTTTGCCTCTCCCCTATTTCTCTTTTAACTTACTGGCTGTCTGACTCACAATGGAAAAACTCAACCTTTCTTTCAAACACCAAGGTTTGCTACTCAGTACAGTAAATACAATTGTGTTGACTTTCTGTCTTCCACTAGACTTGCTCCTCTGATTTACTCTGCTTACTTCCTACCACTAGACAAAGGGGCACATGTATTAGTTTATTTGTGATTATTTCAATTTCAAAATGTTCAATCATGCGAAAAAGACTATATTTGCACCTTGTGGTTTTTTTTTGGCTAAATAGTTCCTCCTCCATTTTCTCTACTATAGCATTTCACCACCCCCATGATTTTACTTTAAAAGAAGTGGTCAAATAGCTTAATCTTGATCATTTTAGAAAAAGAAGCTTTTTGTTTAAAAACTACACTTCCCATTAACTTCTGGAATCTAGATTGGCAGGTGAATTTTCCCTTCCAGTTTGCGAGAATCGCAGCATAACCATAACTTTGAATATTAATAAATCTGCCCCTAAGGGGCCAAAGGAGAAGGTTCAGAGTAGAGTAAGAAAATTCGCAATGCCACTGTCTGATGTTGCAAAAATACAATTCTACTTCTGTTCTAGCTATTTAAGCATATTCATGTTACATTATTCTAAAAGACAGTTTTGTTCTCATGCTGCCATTTAGTTTAAAGCTCTCCTGCTTATTGACTGCAGAGGTAACTTCACGAGTTAATGATAGTAATAAACGCTGCTCTTTTTTTTATTTATTCAGTGTCAAGGAAAGAAAGAAAGTATTGCCTGCCTTCTCTTTGCCTCATGGTAATTACAACAGGTACGTGTATAAGTGTCAGGCATATTTAAATGAACACAACACCAGTGTTGAGTACAATAATGCACTGCTGGTATTAAGGGAGTTCATTCTGAGAGTGGGCAAAGTACTCAATGCCATTATGCATACAAAGGCTTGAGGCTTGTCTTTAATGGCATAAGTGAAGATTAATTTCAGCATTTAGCCAACAGGATAGGTATTTTAAGCAAATTTATTTCAGCTGGGTTAAGCAGAAATCACAAGTCAATTATATAATTAAACTGGAACTCCTGGCAATAAATCCCCAAAGGCTTATTTGGAAAGAGACATCGTAATGTGTGTCGTATTTTTTTACGATGGCACACAAGAATGTCCTGTAGCACATGTAACTGTCGAAATGATATGTCCCCAGGTTGTGAACAATAAATAAGAAGTACATTTTTGCCATTTTCCCTTGCAGGTTTTTAAGCTGAACACATTTAATGTGTACATTCTGCTTGAAAGCCCTGACTGTTCTCAAACATACTTTGTTCAGCTGGAAAACATCCAAAATGTATTAAATACACAGGATGTCTTGGTGCAAAATGTGTGTTTGTGCCAAAAGTGTCAGACTTTCATGCTTTGGATTCCACATTACAGAATTAAGATTTTTTAGATGTATGAAGTCTTATGATTTGTCTCCTGTGTAAGTGGTAAAATATGCATTTAAAGAAGGTTCTGTAGCCAGAACCCTATTTGCCATAAAATCAGGCAATCAGGGTAATCTGGGTGCTTAGATACATAATAATTGATATAACTGGGTCATTTACCAAGATCTGGGGCACAAAAGCAAGAACTATAAGGTGCACAAGAGCTAGTACAGGGACCTGCTCCCCCTTGGTGTGTCACCCTTCCTTAACTTGCACATCTAAAGGCATTGCATCCTCCAGGATTTATTCTCTGCAGTGGACACTGAAAACCATTCCCCTCTAATGCAAGTTCTCCCTTTCTTGAGCTCCATCTTGATTCTCTTCTATCCAAATCGTTGTCTCTTTGTCTCTGTCTCTAATGCCAACAAATCCTCTTTACTTGTTCAGGTTAGTGTGGAAACCCTGTGTTTGTCCCATGTTGTTCTTTCTATTCTCCCTTTGTGATGCCTGTTATGTTTGACTTTAAACATCATTTGTGTGCATACCCAGGAATAAAAAATAAAAGCCTTATTCATTATTTCACACCTTTGTTTCCTCTGGTCCTTTCTATCTCCCCTGCCTCTGCGAGCTCTGTAGGGCAGGATAGCCATTTCAATCATGAATTTTTTTAAATTACATTCAGTTTATGAACTAAATTAATTTAAATTGCTTCTAAGTTGAGTACCATTGGGGATGCTAGATAAATACATATGCTAGTTATGATATCACAATGGAGCAGATTTATGTCTGAATATAGTATATGAGTCTGAATATATAAAGGAGCTGAATTGAACTGTGCACAGTATATAGAGAAGTGCACATATATTAAACTGTTGCATAGGAATAGTAAGCTTTCTTCAGAGATCACAGCACTTTATTCACTCCTAGGTAGGTTTTACCATGCCTATAATGCACACATGCCCTGTCCCATCTTTTGTCATTTATCTAAAACGTTTAAAGGGATTCTGTCATGATTTTTATGGTTTTGCTTTTCATTTCTAAATGACACTGTTCACATTACAAATAATAAACTCTACCATTTAAAATGTTATTCTTGAACAAACAAATTACTATTTTTTTAGCTGTAATATTGGTGTGGAGTCAGCCATTTCAATGCACTGTGCTTAATTCTGAGCTTTGAGAAGGAGCCAGCACTTCAGGATGGAACTGCTTTGAGATAGCTATTGTTTTTCCCCTTCTAATTGTACTGCAATACGAGTCTTACTCCTACAGTAGTACATGTGAGACTAGAACCCAAGCAGGAAAAAAGCAAGGGTTTTCCTGCTCGGGTGCTATTCTTTTAGTAATGCAAACAATTCCTTGAACAGGTGTCAGATAGCTGCTGTTTGTTCTGTTAATCGGCTGCTGGGGAGGGAGGGGGTGATATCACTCCAACTTTCAGTGTAGCAGTAAAGTGACTCAAGTTTATCATAGCCAAAGTCACATGGTTGGGGCACCTGGGAAATAGACATCATGACTAGCCCCATGCCAATTTTCAAATTTAAATATAAAAAAATCAGCTTGCTCTTTTAAAAAGCTGAAGCAGCATTATTAAATGAAGTGTTTTGAAAAAAACAGGATTTTGCACACCCGTATGCCTTTAGATTCTTACTGCATACTGCAGTAGATTCAACCAAGAAAATCCAATTGTAGTAGTTCTACCCAACAGCAAGTACATGAATCCTACATACTCAAATAAACTGTCAATAGCAAAACAGCAAAACCAGCAAATGGTACTACCAGTCCTTGTTTAGTCATAGAAACTATCTCTACATGTGGAATAGTTACTGCACTGAACTTGGTTGCTCTCTCTCTTTTACCTACTACCCTGTTAGATGGAACAATTATCAGTTGGTCCACTGGAGCTCATGTCCCAAGTGCAATATGCTGGCAGAAGCAGTTAGCAAAGCAGTTACTTATTCTAAGTTGAAAAAATCCTGCTAGTGCAGAATTTATTTTGTCAACAATTCCACAGCATGCAAAATGTCAAAAGAGCCTTGATCTGATTTTATCCAGTTGCTTAGAAAGTTGCTGCTTTCCTTAAGTTTTAATGCGATGTAAAATATGGCAACAGAAGCAAATTTTCCATGGGCTGTTTTATTTTAGGAACGCTCAAGGAAAATCCAACACAAAATATTCTAATGAGTTGTTTCCCTGCCATCACTGTGACTTCTCTGATATCCATCTGGTAGACAGCAAGAATTTGTTTTGTCAGACTGAAAAAAATCAGTGCCTGTATAACAGACAAACCTTGGCTCAGGTCCACTACGTTGTGCACAAGTTGAAGGTTTATATTCATTGAGTTCAGGGTGCTGCAGTTTAGCTCTTATTAAGCAAAATGATTATAAAAAACTCAAAGACATGCATTGCCAGCTGTTGCCAGATATAGTGACAGGGCTCAGTCTAAGTTGTTTAATTAGTTACTGTGCTAACAAATGATTTCATCAGATTTGCACTTTTACTCTTCTGCCAAATGCATGGGTGTGTGAAACTGGTTCCAAGGGAGAAATTAGTAGAGGGATAATTTAAAATATGGATGTATAGCCAAGTAAGGTCAACCAGTGCAGCAAAATCATTTTGTATGGTATAGATGAAGTCAGCTTTTTTTACTGCTGCACATCGCCATGTCTGATTATGTATTATGAGTTGATGTTACTCTAATTTTACAAATTTATACAAATAAACAAATTGCTAACTATTTTTCTGATGCAGAACCAGTTCTCAAAAAGGCCTCTAGAAAGATCTGCATTTTTTTTTATTGTAATATTTGGCATAAAGTGGAAGAAATAGGATAGCCGAAATCAAATGTGTTTAGTTTATTAGCAATAATTAGTACTAAGCATCTCTGTTCTGCAGCACTTATGCTGGCACAGTCACAATAACCCGTTATGCTGGCACGTGGCAATCTTCTGAAACATATGGTTAAACATTCTGGATCAAACCATGCTTGCCTTTACAAACCTTAAAAAAGGCTATAGCTCCTTCTTTCTTCTGCGCAGTCAATCGCAAGTTAAAGGCATTAGACAAAGACATGACACATTACAGACAAAACAAATCACAAACCCATCAACACCAATACATGACACATTATGGGACATATGTATTCAAATTTGAAATTTCCTAAGTATTCATTTCAGGGCAATCAATGCTGTAATAATCATTAGAAATTATGAATGAATATTTCTGAAATTAGATTGATCTGAAATGAAAATACAGGAAGGATCTGCATGAGCAGTGCAAAAAGGGGCAAATATCCCAATATCTGGAATCATTACACAGCTTCTGAATAGTAGCAGGTTTCCCTAGGGAGAAAACAAATATTCCCCAGAACATCAAGCCTTATTTGAGAGCATGCTTAGTTTTCAAATATATATTTTAATCTCCCAGTTGCTCTTTCACAGAAGCGCAACGATTTGTTTAACTTGCAACAACAATGCTGAGGATTACAAGTAATTGGAAACTAATGTACTTCATAAATATGCAAAGTCTAATTACTGCTTGGTCTTCGAATCAGGATGCAAAGGTTATGAGGGTTAAACCAATATTGTAAAAAATGCACAGAAAGGGAGATTCCTAACTACATGGTATAATTATGTGAAGCCACCCGAAAACGGAAAGTAATCTTAAAAATTTCAGACCTTAATACATATGCCCCTATTTTATGCTCCATTACAGAATACAACATGAATATTAGCCTATTTTGAGAACATGTTTGTCTTTTGTAAATTGTACTTTTTTTTGTTTTTAAAACCATAAACTTATAGTAAGGGCTAGACAGAGCTAATGATCTCTTAAAAAAAAGAATTAAAAATGTGAATATCACCTCTTTTCCTCCCATATTCTCAAACATCTTTTCCAGCTGTACTCTTAACTGTTGAATGTTGTTCAATAGGATACATGGCTGTAAAACATAAAACGTGGCCATTTAGTAAAACAGATACTTTCATTGCTACTGACGAGAGAAAATATATTTCGCTTAGAGAGAAAAAAACAGCACCGGAGATAGGAACATCCTGGTGACAAGGATGTTAAAGAGAAGTTGGGTGAAGTTTGGAGACGAGGAAAACAATATATTCTCTATTTTAATAATTCATTATAATGTAAAACAACTACAATGAAACCTCATATTTACAACTTCTAAATGTTCCCTCATTTTACACTTTCTTTTGTTCCCACCAACATATATATATATAAAATTTGCTTACATTTCCCTGATTTTACTTTTTCCTGGATTTTACACCGTTAAAATGGGGGGGGGGGGTTCTACTGTATTTATTATGACAGTTGTTTAACATCATTGCCATGTAAAAATATCAGTTTCACAAGGTTTCACACAATATACATAGCATATGGCAGTAGATGCACCTATATGTGTCTGTTAAAGTAGTTATATTATGTAAAAAAACAATAATGTGCAAGTGCACATAGAATAGAAGAAATGTGCTGAGAAAAGGTGTGTTTTGGACTGATTTATTGACAATTTCGGCAAACACCCTATTAATTCTGTCCACCTGTTTCACTTCTTGCTGCCTCCTAGTCAGGCTGTGCAGGGAAGTCAGAGGCACTCAGCTTACTGCTCTGTAGGATGGGAACCAATGAGCAATGAGTTGACCTGATTAAGCCTTTGCTTGTGTGACTGCAGGTCTGTGATTGGCTACTCCCCCTACTGTGTTTCTGGCAGGGACCATTCGGACGGATCCACTACTCATTTGAAACACAAATGTTAAGAGTGGAGTCGTCAGTTATGCAGGTAGAAACACTAGAATATGCCTTAGGCATTTTTCTGAAGTCAAATGCTGGCTAGAGAATTATATATATTCATTTCAAAATCTTCTCTAAGATATCACAGTACTCTCTCATGTGACTGTGTTATAGATACTGCTCAGTGTACCATTGTCTGAACTATTTTTCTGGCTAGACTTGAAATTGATTTGGGAACTATGATCTACACTGTTTTTTGATGGTTAAAGATAATTCTTAG
Source organism: Xenopus petersii (assembly GCA_038501925.1). Lineage (NCBI taxonomy): Eukaryota > Metazoa > Chordata > Amphibia > Anura > Pipidae > Xenopus > Xenopus petersii. The sequence goes on from CM076676.1 coordinate 104,247,590, forward strand.
AGCACCATGAGTTGCACTGTAGCTTTTCATCATATATATGTTAATGGAAGAGTAATATTCTATTTTCTGGTTGTTAGTGTTTTTGCAAATGTCTTTATCAGAGCAGGTGACCAACCAATGCAATGTTTGAAGATGAATGCATTAAATCAGTAATGGTCCATGGGTAAAGGTCATGCTGGCTCTCCCTTAAATCTGTAGCTCCATTTCTGCAACTGAGGATTGTTTCACAGTTTAAAGAAACTGCTTGATGTGCTATACTGTAGCTGCTATAACAGGTTAAAAAGACCTAAAAATGCAAATCGGATTTTAAAGGTTAACATAAGCAAATTTCATATTTAACTATGTTTACTGGCTTCATATCCAATAGGTAAAGAGAAATTGTGCATTCATAATGCAAGCAGGCAATCATGGCAAAGAAAATGTACCTTAATAGCCCGTAGCATTACGTGATTATTTTACCAACTGCATATTACATCATTTACAATGAGGATTTACAGTTAGATTTCAAGCTTGATCGCTCGCTGTGTGACTGAAGATATCTTTCTTCGTCACCATAGCAACCCAGAGAATTCAGGACTCTTCTCAGTGATATCCGAATATAAAATCTCAAGACATTTCGTAAAAAAAAAATTAGTTCCTTTCAGATTTTTTCTGAAAAAATATTTGGCTGCATTATATGCATCATTTTTTTTATTTACTTTTTTTTAGAAACATTCCCATTTCAGCTCTGTGCACACACTTAGGAAGGTTTAACAAGTCATTCACCACTTCACTAGGACAGTGGGATATCTCCATATGAAATACTCTAACAAAATAGGAGAACAAAGTGGCAATAGGAATATTCCAAGCAATTTGTTCTGCTCCATGGTCAAGCTAATCAATAAAACTCTGGCAGCTTCTCCAACACTCCATGTACCAATATGTGTGCACTGATATTTATTTGGTATTATGCTTCTTTCGACACCAATTGTAAATGGTTATAGACCATATAGTACAAAAATGATAATAGTTTGTACAAGTTTTTGTTTTCAAGGCCAGCATCAGCCAGGAGCAGGTGTCATGAGAGAATGCGGGATAAGCATTCCAATAATTTCTCCTTTATGCCACTCAATTACCAAGCATTTTGGTATGTGTAGTTTTGTTTCTAGTATAAAAACAATGGTGATGCTCATAATATTTTCTAATTCTGGTTACATATTTGGCTGTTTTTTTTTCTGTAACAGTACGTAACATGACTGAAATCCAGTTGATATTTGCATTATTATGGGCATATACATTCTTTCTGCTGTTATATTTAATAGGACAGTATGGGAAAATTTGTATTGCCTATTCTTAATAAAATATTCTCAGCAAATATTCTTAAAAAATATTTGGCCAGATTTATCTTAATGAAAAACATTTTAGGGTTTATCATGTGAAAAACCTAATTTATTTCTAGTTTTTTTTTTATTTCTAGGTTATTCTGGACAGATTCAATTATCTGTTCAAATTATGAAACCGTTTCCATTTTTTTCCCATAGAGACAGATGCAATTCAATGAGTTAACCAAATCTAGGTAACAAATTCACATGGAATTAAATCTGGTCCTTTATATGATAAACAGTGAGATTTTTCTCAATGAACTGCCTCTGACTCTATGGGAAAATCTGGAATTGAATTAGGAGATACATTTTTTTTTCATGAAACTGAATCGGACACTACATGTTCTTAATTTACTGCTCTTCTTGTTAGGTGCAGTAACACTTCGGTTATATAAAAAGAATATGGTCACTGGTGTAACTATAGAGGAAGCAAACCCTGTGGTCATGGAGAGGGCCATGGAAAAGGGGGCCAGAACCTCATGGTCTATTTCCTCCATAATGTTCAAATCCCCCTCCCTGCCATTTTCTTTTTTTTAATTGAAGTGCTCGTGTCTGAGCGAGCATGGGGTGTGGCAGAGGGTTGTGGACAGGTGCACCTATTTTTCTGGCGTATGGGCCAGCACTCTCTTCTTACGCACCCCTGAACATGGCCTAAACAGCTCTGTCATATCAGGGGCTAAAGAGTCAGTATCCATAATATTTAGTAATATAAAAAGTTTGTTTTTACACTATTTTTTCAGGTTCTGGTACGTTCCTGAAAAATGCAACCTCGGGGTTCTACTGTATTTCCACATACTATTCACAATTCAGCAGTTCACTCCATAAATAAACATTTTAGGTCAAATGTATGTTCTCAAGTGCAGTGAACAAAGTACAATTTTAAGCACAATCAACATGTTTTTCCCCCACAATGCAGTGTTTTCCTCAGAATTCCAACATCATGGTAGTTGAAAAGGAGTGATACTCTTGATGGAGTTGCATCTGATTTGCAAAATTAATGCTTGTGTGCTTAGTCGCAAATAGGGTGCCGTTACGCAAGTTACATATATTCAAAGAATGTAATGCTCTGCATAATTTGCTGGCACTATTTTTTTTTTCATTGTTATGTGTGCTGGCGTCATTTAGGGTGCTAGACATGGGCACCCTATTCTTTTGGTGCAACTGAACTGCAACAATTGATGCAGGGCAATGAGGGAACCCTGGTGCTACCAACTGGTCCAAAGTTGGTGGTGGGATATGGCTTTTCCTGCATCAATGGGAACTTGGAACAGAGGGCAGGAGCTGAGCACAATTATACAGAAGTGCAACGTGGCATTTTACAGTTCCTTTAATGAAAGTTTTGTTACGCACAGCTGACTAGGTGGAAAGTGCAGGAACCTCAACTGCACTTGTGGACATTCATGAGCCCTTTATTATAACATACTGTACAAGTAACAGAAACTAATGATAGTGTCACATGCTTTATTGATTTTGTGGAGGTGTATCTCATTAACATAAGAATGTAATTTCTTTAAAAAGCCTGAGTAGAGCTATGTGTAACCCTGCTAAAAAAAAGAAACTTATTTTGTTATTCTGTATCTGTATGGACTGAAAATCGGCACAGAAAACAGACAAAGAAGAACCTACAGCAGCATTTGACAATATGACTTTATATGAAGACTCTTTGGATGCAAAGATTAGTAACTTACCACATTTTCTTTGCCGCAGTATGAGCTGAAGTCATTGGATACAATTACTGCATACTGAAGGAGCACTTTGTTGATAGTCTAAATGATGGGGGAGAAAGAGGATGTCATTTTACCAGAAAATTCACTCTGTGTTACATGGCTATTAATGACCCTATGAGCTGGCAGAAAATGTATTAACAGACACATTTAATGGGCATAATTTATTGGGGCAGGATGCAAAGTACAAAAATGATCCGAATGGTGGTTTGATCATTGCTGTCCTCAGGTGGAAAGCTGCAGTGGTCCAAATGCCAATCTTTGCCTCTGCGAGCATCCCAAATGGGGCCAGATTCAATATATGTATTGGCTTCAATGGGTCAATCTGGAATTGAATGATAAGAGGAGTCTTTCTCATTTAATTGAATTTGGCCCATAATGACATATACTGTGCCTGCAGGGCTGGATCTCCCAGGGGGACGCCCATTTAGCTAACCCACGCATGTGCCGTAGCACTGGGGAGCCGCACATCCCCATGCTCTTCATAAAGCGGCTGGGCGGCATGCCGTCCTAGGCCTAGGCCTTTGTGGCCTTGACACAAATCTGGGCCTTTGTGCCTGAAGCACATGTATCTGTGAGAGACAGAACTATGCACATAAATGCTCTAGTGAGTGAGCCAAGATCCACCAGTATCCACTGCTGTGTTTAGGCACAGATTATCCAATACATTACTATAAGAAACTGTGGCTGGTAATGAGCGGAATTTTGCCCAATGCTCTTCTGCCCCTGATGACAGTGGCAGTCACAATGCATTGTCTAAATCTTAATTTTTTTTTATCATGGCAATCTCAATATAAGGAAGAAAATCAAACCCCAATACCTGTACCTTTTAAATACCACATCACAAATTCCTATAAAAAAATTCCATAAAATGTATGGAAAATGATGGACAAATCGGACCCGTTTTGGTTAGCCGAAAATTTGAAATTTGAATTTTTGATGCGCAATTTTTTTTCTCCTATTGGAGTCTATAGGTGTCATTTTTGTGGCAAAACTTGGTGAAAAATTTCGCTCATCACTAATGGAAAGTGATTGAGGTTTCTGAGTTCACAAATTTTTGATCTACACCAATAGTAATGCTAATTGGTATTGTTAATATAAATGTCTTTATAGAGACATTATTTAAAAGCACATTATACCCATCGCCTTTCTAATGGATTACTGTTTGACCACTGTTGTCTATAGAGAGTGAATGTAAAAGGATGAGCAATATGGCAAATCCCACTCCTATTTCTAAATATAGATGAGGAGTGTTCAGACATTAGATATTCAAACTTAACTCAATTCTCATCTTCAGGAAATAAACTGGAAGCAACTCTAATTGTAAATATATGTATTTGATTTTGTTGTTGCTGAGTTGGTGAACTTTACCCTTGGGTGGAGTGCGGGATATGTCAATGTATTTCTTGGTTCTGCTTCCCTTGTTTATCAATGTATAGTAAGACAATAATATTGTAAGGTGCTGTATAACTTCCTGATGCTATCTAAATAAATAAAGATGATAGGTCAGTGGATGATAAATCATGGATATTACAGTAAAGCATAAAGTAGAAATGTAAAATTGCCAAAATAAGGTAGCATTATAGAGACTGCTACTTTCCCTCTCTGTATATGAGACACAAATTTAATCCAAATTATTTAGGCATGTTGCAACACTGTATATTAGAAACTCTTTATTGTTGTGTATGCCATCTTCTTTTATCATCTCATAGGTCTTTGTGCCTTATGGTAAATTTACTCTTCAAACATTAATGGGAGTCCTTTTATTCAAAGTGATATCAACAAATCTTTCCAAACCTGCATTTCATGAATGATACTCCCCTGCTTTCAGTGTGATTATGAGCAACTCATTAAATGTAGAGATGCTTGCATCCCATAAACTAGTTATGTGTGAAGTTTTAAGCTTGCTTGCTATATCAAGATTAAACTTGGAGAACCTTATAAAAATGCCCTGGTGGGAAGCATTGATTATAATGAATCCCTGTAGCTTTTTCTTTTTAGTTGTCTTACGTTATAGGGACTAGTTATTGAAATATAAAGTTATAGCGGAAAACAATGTGTAACATTAGATTTACACAGTTATGGGACCTGTTTATCCAGAATGCTCAGGACCTGGGGGTTTCTGGAAAATGTGTTTTTCCATAATTTGGATCTCCATGCCTTTAGTCTACTAAAAACTCATTTTAACATTAAAAAAAATCCAGTAGGATTATTTTGCCTCCAAATGATTATAGTCATTGGGATTAAGTACGAGGGACTGTTATGTTATTACAGAGAAAAGGGAATATTTGATTGAAATGGAGTCTATTGGAGATGGCCTTCCCAGTAATTTGCAGCTCTCTGGATAAGGGGTTTCTGGATACCTGTATACTTTTTTCCCCCTGTCAATTATAAGGTTATTTATCCTATCATTTAGCTCTTTAAACTGTAGGCCACAATAGTGGCTGATGTGAGAGGGACCATAAGAAAAACAAAAACCTGAATATAGAGAATTTAAGGAGTAGCCACATGTCAGTGCTATAGGTTCTACAATCTGCCTTTTATTCTTTCTCAGCAAGACTCTTGCTTTATTTATCCACAAATGATATCTGAAACAAGTTAACAGTTTGTTGCAATTATAAAAAAAGAACTTTGCCCAAAGAGTGAGCAAGTAAAAACCACAACATTTCTAAAATGGGATTTTTATGAAAACAGCAGCGGTGGTGCCTTGCAGCTCAGCAGTCCTAGATTTGTTTCCAGCCAGGGCACTAAATGCATTGAGCTTGTTTGTTCTTTGCATGTGTGTGAGGGTTTCTTCCCACACTCCAAAGGCATGAAGCAGGTTCATTGGCTCCTGATAAAACTGTCCATAGTGTGTGTGAATGTAGAGACTGTAAGCTTCACTGGGACAGGAACTAATGGGAATGTTGTTTAATATCTGTAGGCACTGCAGAATGCAATATATATATATATATATATATATATATATATTTGTATATAAATAACAAATAACAATTTATATATATGTGTGAAAGAAAACTAAACAGGACCAGTGATGGGCGGATTTGTCTTGTTTTGCTTCACCACAAAATTTGCGAATTTCCTGTGAAAGGGGCAAAAAATTTGCGAAACTCAACATTTGACGTGCATTAAAGTCAACGGATGTCCGTTTACTTGTCGCCGGTGTTGGAATTGTCACCGGGAAATTTTCTCTCCAATATCGCAGAAGCAGAAATTCACCCATCACTAAACAGAACCAAATCAATTCAAGCTAGCAGTGAGGTTTTATATGGTAACAGTATTCCTTTAAAGGTACAATATATTCTCACCACATTTGTTGCTTTAAATTAGAACTGTTGGGAATGATAAATACATTAATGTTGGCTCACAAACTAGTGAAGTAAGCAAGACTAGATCCAATACATTAAAGAGCCATTTCAGTTTTCCACCTTGACAAAGAGGGATTCATTAATTATTATTCATTTTGTTGCCTGAGGGGCTTCTGTTGCATTAAAGCTTTTAAAATGTAAAGCTCTAAATTTAAAAGATTTAATTGCGTGTAATTATGAACCTGTAGAATGAAAAATCATTAACAAATGAATCTCTGAACTATAAGTACCCAAAATAATTGGCCTTTTATTTATAGCTGCCTAATTGTAAGCCAAAGCAAATCAAATGATCGACTACCCCAATGTTAAAAGGTTGTAGCAAATAGTGAATATAAAAATTAAAATAGTTTTCTGATATTTAAAATCCATGTATAATAATCAGTAAAATGGTGCTAAGTTATAAAAATGTCTCTACAAATCAAAATGGGTTAAAGGAACAGTAACACCAAAAAAATTAAAGTGCTTTAAGGTAGTGAAAATGTCCTGTAGCGTTGCCCTGCACTAGTAAAACTGATTTATTTGCTACAGAAACACTACTATAGTTCATATAAACAAGCTGCTGTGTAGCAATGGCAGAAAGTGAAAAAAGGCTATATGGCACAGGTTAAATAGTGGATAACAGATAAAACCATTATGTTCTACAGAGCTTATCTGTTATCTGCTGTGTAACCTGAGCCTTTTCTCCAGAGACTCCAGAGACCTACCACCAGGAGTTCCAGAGATAAATTGGTTTCTAGACTAAAGTAGGTTTAGTCATTTGTGGAAAACTGTTTTTTTTTAATTAAAGCCCTAGAGTGGCATCACTTTGTTATTTTTGGGGAGTTTGTTATGAGTCAAAAGGGCTTGACCAAAATTGCTTAAACCAGAGGAATAGGACAAAAATATCTGGCAATTTTAAAGTAAGCTCTAAAACAATATTGTTTTCAATCACAATGTTTTTAGTAAAATAGAACTGTTTTGTGTTTTATTCCTAAAAAACATAAAATATTTGATAATTATTTTTTAAAAATTATGCAAAACAGTAAATATACATAAATAAGGCAGCAGTGCTGCTCATATTATGACATATCAAACGTATTACAGAAAAAAAAAACTGCCTTAAAGACAGATGTCTTGCCTGGAATGGCCAAAAGGCAGTATTTGTCACAGTCATGAAACCGAGTGCAGCAAAAGGCAATTCCTTTCCACATGATCTGTGCAAAGTGTCACAAAGCTGAATCCAATGAAGCATAGATTTATTTGTTAAAGTCACAGAGAATCAGCTACAGACTTTTATTTCATATCATGATACGGGCAGTTTCAGTATTTGTTTTCTTTGTTGCTGCTGATCTATTTGAATATGTGCTTTCAAAACGAAAAGACATTCGTGCTCAGTACATTATTTGTTGCAGAAATCAGTTGCAGTATTTAGAGCCTATACTGTACTGTAGGTTCAACACTGTACTTAACACCAGTTGAAGGCAAACTCGAGTAAAATACTTTCTTCATATTCACAAACAGAAATCCGCCTAAATTCCAACTCAACCACCACTTTTTATATTTTAGTGAAAGAAAGACAGTTTACAGACACTTTTATGAATTTGTCTTTCAAACGACATAAAAATGGCGCAAAAACAACATTTTAAACTACATTTCCTCCTGATATTTTAAAAATGGAGTAAAACTCAGTATAATTCTTCCGCATGTGTCAGATCAATTCTAAAATAATCTGCTCTGCTTTGGTTCAGTCAATCTTCATTTCACACCTCTTGTAGGTGCCCCATTAGGGAAATATTATCATATTAATAAGGATTAGCATTTTTATAGTCAGGGCACAAGTTTCTGTCTAACCCTATAGGTGTAAAAGTCTCATTAACAAAACAAGTAAAACACTGATTAAAAAAATAAGTGTATTTTATACAATTTGATATGTAAAAGTTTTTTTTAACTCACACTTGCATTATTTTACTAGTTTTATCTTAATGAATGAGGCAATATTAGCAATTGAATATATTATCTAAAGTAAAAGTAAAGCCTCCCAGTCATTTTGTTAGTTTTAGCAGCAATTAGACACTTGATCTAAAATAATAAAACATATTTCTGATACAAATCCCTATGTTATGCAAAATAGTATTTCTTGTATTTAGTCCCTTATATCTTGTTACAGAAGTGGAATTACACAAACATTTGGGCAGATTTAGAAAGCCCAGGTTATCCCAAAAAAAATGATATATAAACCCCCTGGGTAAAATAAACCCCCTGCCCTAAAAATTCCAATTTGATGGCTGATTGACAGATGTAGTAAGAACTAAGGACAAATTCAGAAAAAAAGTCTTTAAAATGTTGTGCAAAAGACAAAATCTGAAAACTGTCTGTTTAAAAGACAAATTCACAAAAGTGGAGATAGAGGTCTGTGAAATTCCAACATTTTTATCTCTGCTTTTATTTCATCTTGGTATCACCACTTTTGTGAATTCCCCCCATGGTGTTTTTATTTTGGCACCAAATTCAAATTTAAACTACCCTTTCTGCTTGTAATCATTGCCCAAACTGGCGTTGGCCTTTTGTTCATGTTTACCTTCCTTGTTATTGACTCTGTGCCTGTTCTTGTCTCTGTTTACTTTGTTGCCTGCCTTGACCATGATTCTATTTAACCCATGACTGTACCATCCCTTGTATCAATCTCTTGCCATGTTTAGGGTCCCACAGCAGAGAGTCCCAAAACGACACAGGTGAAGACTGGCCCCACAGGGCTTTTGTGCTTATGAAAGGGTATGATCCCATATGCAGCTCCAGGGTTGCTGCCTCATCGATCATGACACATTAACAGTTCCCATCTGTTTTATTAAACCCAAGCCATTCATATGCAATTTCTTCAGCCTGTTTGTATACTATATAAACCTTTCATAACTTAATTCTAAAACACATGAACCATTTTATTAGCCTTTTAAATGGTGTCTAGTTTGCTGACATCCACATGGAAATGTGCTTTTAATCACTGAATGCCTTCTGGCTAAATTCAGTATATGAAAACCTCCACTCATTCACCTACACTAGAAGTGAAAGAAACTAGGTTAATCATAGTATAGTGGGAGGTGCACAACCTGTTCCTGTCCACCTGTTACTGAATTACTTTTATAAATTACTGCACACTGTAATTCAAAAGCCCTATTCTGAGACTTTAGGGGGCATTTACAACTGAAACAGAGAGCACCGGCCTTTGCACAATGCCTCAAGCTATTTTTTTGCACTTTATACATTGCATAGGATATTGTGAAAGAGCCCTTTTGTGTCAGTCAAATGCTCTTTCCATTCTGTCCTGCCATTCTGTTTCTCAGAGAACCCTGCTCTCTCTCTGCTTTGCTACATGTGCTAGAAACATTCAACGATATGTACACGACGAGTTACAGTACTTTGTACTATATGAAATATAAAATGAGTCAATACATTGGCAAAAGTGCTCCAGGGAAATTACAGTTTATAGTGGACATAGTACTTTTTTAGTGATGTTTCATAACAGCGAAGCAAGATTTTTAGATATTCTTCAACAGAAGAGACTTTTACAGTCAAACCAGTAATTCCGTAATGGACCATATATTTCTGGAACAGTAAATCTGGAGTATTACTTCATCTATACTATACCTTGATATAAATGACTGAAATACATCTGAGCTCTCACTGGCAAACTCATTTAATTGCCTAGGGCCTTGTAGTTACACACAGTAAATATTCCAAGATCAATAGCAAATTCTAGAAAACCTCTGACGTCCAAAATAATGCTACAATAATTCCATTCATAGTACTTGCTAAAGAAGAAATACATTAAAACTATCCAGTGTTAATCGCAAAAACCAACTATTCTCTTTCTATAATCTTTTCGTTGTATTTGTTTAATCTAAATATGTATAGATTAAGGTATGCATTATATATTTACTCTTGATTTTATTGTCTTTTATAGTTGCCACATATTCTGGAAAATACTAGTTTTCCTATGGCTTTAACTTGATTCCCAGGAATCATCATATTTACTGGACAGATGACAATATTGCTGTCTTATACAGACAGGTTCTACTTCAGTGTGAGGTTCCTGCCTTACCCTGCATAGTAATTTTGTGTCTTGTTGTTCCATAATCTTTATATCCTCTCTTATCTCTTCTATAACATGTGATTATCCTCTCAAAACAGAATGGAGTGATAAGCATGGTCTAAATAAAGTGAAATGTTGACCCAGGGTAGGGAGTAGTGAATTTGTCTGAAAAAATAATCTTCTTAGAATAATGCAGACAATAGACAAAGGGGGATGCCCTAACATCTAGAGAGGGGCCTCCTGTTTGGTATAACAGTTTAATTAAATTGGAGGCATTGTCTGATGTCACATGGCCAGAACTAATAACCAGTAATAGCAAAGAACAGGCAGAGAGAAAGAGAGAAATTATTTCAAACACTACTAAAGACCATGTTAAGACTGTGGCTAGAACTAGTGATGGGCGAATTTATTTGCCAGGCGTGAATTCGCGACGAATTTGTAAGATTCGCCGCCAGCGAATAAATTCACGAAACGCCCGCGAAAATTCGCCCAAAAAAATTTGGGTCGAAAACGAGACACCAGCGCCATTTCGCTAATTTTTCCGGCAAAGCAAAACGGCGCAAATTCGCCCATCACTAGCTAGATCTACAATGTACACTCTTTAGTGATACATGCAGTGATTGGTTGCTTTAGGAAATTTCCAGTTTCCCAGGAGAAAATATTTTGCCATCTGAATCCATTAAAATTGTTGCATGTAAGACAACTTACATGCGTTGATCCAAGATAATCGTGACAAAATGCTTAAGAAGGCATGTTATGTTACATGTTATATTCTTACAAGTGAAATAACATTTATTTACTTTGACCCAGCTAAGTCTCCTATCTCTCTTACTCTCATTGTTAAATCAAGCACAGGCATTCTAATCACCAGTGCACTAAATACAGAGTCTTTCAGATAAAGGATATTTGATCCTGCTTCGTCTCATTGGACACAGGCTCACATTTTAAATATATCTCCAATTCCTGCCATAAACAAATGTTGTGTTTCTACTGTTTGCCAGACATGTTAGTAATAGAAGTACTAGAAAATGGATTCCCCATACAAACACAAAAAAGTTACTTTAGCTATTCCAATAGTAAAGTAAACTTTTCCCCACAAAACTGTGGGAAACTGCATGGCTGCTTCCACCTAAATCAGCACCCCCAATGCAATTTACCCTCATTTGCTCTCAATGGGGCAAGATAGGGCTGCACCTCTAATACAAAGAGTAGCACTCTCTCCACTAAAAGAGCCTGAATTTCAGTTTAAACAATTAGACAATTATTGAAAGTGTCAAAGGGACTGATGGACAAGCCCTTTATGGCACTTTATTATTCTATAAAAAGACAGACTGTGTAGGGGCTATCTTTGCAATTTTACATCCATGGACTTCTATTCACATGAAAGGTGTACTGTATGCGAAGTGTGAATTTTCATTTTCTGTAACCCCTAAAAAATAATAATGGACATTCAACTCAATTCAGTTTCCAGGTGTGACTATTGGCCACCCAAAGCCACATCCCAGCATTTTTTGCAGGCTTTGAATTTAGCTGAATAATTATTGCTAAGCCAAACCAAATCTGAACCATTAGGGGGTTATGTAATAAAATGTAGTAACCCATAGCAACCAATCAGCAGGAAGCATTTACTGGTCAACTGTTTAAAAGCAAACCTCTTGCTTTTGGTTGCCATTGGTTATTGCTCCTGGGCAAACTATTACATTAGGGGGTGAATGTTATGTGATTCTGGACTGAAATAGAAGTGTAAATTTCTTGTTAAAAGAAAACTATAACTTCAGAATTAATACTTAACTAACAGTTAATTTATATCATAAGTGGCCTCTTAAAAAGACACCTTTTTCATAAATCAGCCCCTATATGTATACAGTATTTCACATATTTTACGGATACTAATTTACAGAGATTTTTAAAGACTTACATTTGCAAACCTCCTCATGAAATGAGACAGAGCTTCTGGATTTGGGCACTCCAGTTTCTTAATAATTTCAAAGCTTTGATTCAATTGTGTGAAAACATCAACAACAGAACAGGAGAAAAGTACGTGTTCAGATGTTGCCTGGAACTAAGGACACAAACATGGAATATAATAAACTTATAATAAAGGCTTGATTTATATATTTTCAAATGAAGAAACATTATTTCATATGTTTAACAAGAGAAAGTTGTGCTCACCACTAATTTTTAAAAACATTAAGCGGGGGTGCAATGAGGCTTTGACCACAAAATTCACATAGACAAATACAAAATTAAAAATTGAATTTGCCTATGTGATTATTTTATATGAGTAAAAGTGTATAAGTCACACCATTCTATTTGCTAGGGAACGAGCAAACAAAAGATTTTGTTACACAACTATTTAAGATAATTGCTATTGGATCAATGGTAAAATATTAATCACTAAACAATTTAACATTTTAAAAAGATCAGACTTCTGAGAATCCTTCTGGATTTTCATTTCTTTATAATTAATCTGCTTCATAGTTTCCATTTAATATAAATATAATAATTTAAGTAGAATTGTTAAAGATATAAAAACTAATGGCTGCTAATAGTGATGGTCAAATCTGACCCCTTTCGCTTAAATAAACCCAAAATACACTGAAGTCTATGGACATCAAATTTTTGACATGCAATTGAGTCTATGGGCATCATTTTTGCGGTGAACCTTTCGTTCATCACTAGCTGCTATACACTAGTGGACAGTCATTAATGAACGTCTTTAATCAATGTGTCATAATCATTTTTTTTTCTCCCCTTATATTCTGTGTCTTGGGAAGCCGTAAATGCACCACAATAAAGCACAAATAAACTTACCCCATCTTTTTTATCTCTTCCTAGAGCTCCATGGAGAAATTCCATTGATACATCTTCATTTTCATCCAGCCATTGTATAACAAATGGCTCAAACCACCTAGATGACAAACATGAAAATAAAAACTCACTCAGCTAATACAATATCCATGTTGTCAGAGGGCAGTTTACAAAACATAATACTAACCTAAAATATAAGAATGGTAAAAAATGTATTGATTCATATAGATTAACTAGCCTTTCTTTTTTTTTTGATCCTCTCAAGAGGATCAAAAAACAAAACCTTTCATTTTGTTATCCTTATATAATTCTATTTTCATGGTCACTTACTTTTTTTTCTCCAATCTCCCTTAACATTCACATCTCTACCCCTTCATTTCATTCAAGTCATTCTGCTACCAGGGAAATTTGCACAGCATTACTGTCTGATCACTTTATCCTGTTCTTAAAGTGCTCTTTCATTAAATTTATTTGCAGAGAGCTTTCTTCACAGGTCTTCTCTACACAAATAGGGCAAGCCAGGGGAATTGAAGGCATGAGACGTTAGAGGGGAGGAGCCTACTAGAATCTCCAAAAGAGACAGTCATGGTTAATTAGTAGAGCAGTCTGAATTAACTTTGTTGAGAGCCATCAATGTAAGCACTCCAATGTGTAGACTCAGGTTAGTAAAGAATGCCTTGCATTTCAGCTTGGAGGGCCTTGTACACTGTGGCTGAGATCTATATTATAGCAATAACCATTACACCATATACCACACAACTGGCACCCAGATTATTCTTGGATGAGTGACCCCTTCTTCCAAGATAACAGTTAATCTCATTTTGAATTAGCAATCCAGTCTGAATATAATAATAATAAGTAGGCTGCCAAGATTCAACAAAAGAAAAAGAAAAGCATCAGCACATAAATCAAAGTTGAAAACTCACCAGAGCACTGCAGTGGTCCAGGTGCTCCAGCCCCTAAGCCAAGGGGGGCAGACACACTGTAGCAATGCTAAAAGGTGTAGGGATTGGGCACTCAAAAAATCCACAAACAGGCCACCAAAAAGTAGTAAGAAATGTCAGTCTTGTGCAATCATCTCTATGATAAGGTATAAATAAAGTTTTTCTTTTTACCTTTTTTGGTGGCCTATTTGTAAATGCCCAGTGCCTACACTTTCCATTGATAAAGGACAATGAAAGTTAAATAAAGAAACTGTGCCTCCAAAGATGCCCAAGTAGCATTCCCCATCTTCTTTTCTGGTGATTCACTGCACATGCTCTGTGCTGCTGTCAGTTACTGAGCTAAGGGACCAACTCAAAATATACAGTACACATAGAATATAACTGTCACATTATAACGCTGATTAGTAATTAATATGGATAATTACTACATAGCAGAACAGAAACCAGTGCAACTAGCATTAGAATTTAATAATTAGCCCTGTGGCCTCAGCATATATTACAGGTAACAGGCCAACCTAATTTCCTGCTTGATAATTTGCAACAACCCCTAAGTTTATCTTCTCAACAGCTGCTCAGAGCCCACTGAGCATGTTAGTGTTGCAGACAATTTCCAAGATGGTGACCCCCTGTGACAGGTTTGAAGTCATGGATCATTGCTGCTATTGAGAACTTTAGGCTGATGCAATAAGTTCAGTATATAAAACATGGCATTTTTAGACCTATTAAATGTTAGGGTTTAGTTCTCCTTTAAAGGAACAGTAACAGCAAAAAAATAAAAGTGTTTTAAAGTAATGAAAATATCATGTTGTGTTGCCCTGCACTGATAAAACTGTTCTGTTTGCTTCAGAAACACTACTATAGTTCATATAAACAAGCTGCTGTAGCAATAGCAAACATTGAAAAAATGCTATATAGCACTGGCTAAATAGTGGATAACAGATAACATCATTATGTTTTACAGAGCTTATCTGCAATTTACTACGTAACCTGAGCCTTTTCTCCTTTGAATGGCTGTTCCCATTGCTACACAGCAGCTTATTTATATAAACAATAGTAGTGTTTCTGAAGCAAAACACAACAGTTTTACCAGTGCAGGACAACATTGCATTATATTTGTATTACAATTTAATTTTTTGATGTAACTGTTCCTTTATGGCTGCCAAAATGACACATTAAAAACATTTAACAAGACAGACAGATATCTGCTCATTTAGCACATATATATGTTTAACAGATCAGCCCTTAACTGGGCCAATTCATAAGCATTATTGTTGTGCATTTAAATTGAAAATGTATTTTCAAATTCAGATTTTTAGGGGCAGTTTTATTTAAGGTCTAGTTGTATTTAACCTGAAATTCTTCACATTTGTGAAGGTATTTTTCGAAACTTGAATTTTCATGTGAGAAATAAAAAACTAGAATTTTTCAGGGTAAAAAAACCTTGAATTTTTAAAGATGTACAGTATTATACCACAAAACTGGAAATAGCTCAAATCCAAAAATATTCCAGCTAAAATCCAATAAGTCACTGGCAGAGCTCCCTGAACCATTTAAAAAAGTTATTAGCCTTCATTCATGAGTTTTTTTGGGTGGATTTCGCTCGAAAACTCGATCAATTCGAGTGATTCAAGTTTTTTCTTGCTGAAAACGCAATCAATTCAAGTTTTTGGGTTGTTCGCCTCGAATTTGCTGATTCAAGTTTTTTTTTCAAATGAATTTTTTCTTAAATCGGAAATATTTTGAGTTGAGTCCATTCTATATCTATAAAATTCGACCTTTGATAAATAACCCACTTAATCTATAAAAACATAGGCCGACCCTTAAATTTGGTGTTATCGGTTTGGCATATAAAATAATCAATATTTTTTAAATTGCTTGAAGTTATTTAGAGTCTTAAGCTGTCCCTTAATTTATCCCCCTGCGGCAGAATTGAAATGAAAAGACCTCAATACACTACATAAATGTAACAGAAAACATGTTTTTTACATATAGTCAAAAGCAGTTCAGCCATAAACTGTAACGTGTCATAACAATTCAGTTATGCAGAAGAAAGACTTACAGAGAATATTCAGGGACGGTATCTTTGAATGCAGCAAGGTCTTTAACATATTCATTATAAAACCATTTTACTTTGAAGTGCAGATTCATGTAATCTGTGCTCTTGCATAGACGGTGCTTTTCATGTTCTGCAATGAAGAGATTTAAACAGTCTATTGTTAGTTTAGGTTAACTGTGCACTCTATCAATTACGTTATTTAATAGAAACATTCAACAAAGAAAAAAAATATTTTTTCATAATAATGAAGGGATGTTTTTAAGAAGTACTGTACCATAACAATCAGAAAGTACTGCAGGTGATCACTACAATAAACTCAATTGAAACAGAACACTACTTTCTTTGTATACTCAGTGATTATAGAGTATCAATGCTGCTGTATTTCATTAACAGCATTATAAATGCAAGTTTCTTCTCAAATTTCCAATTTATAATTCTTTCCACTTTACCTACAAACCCAAAAATCAGCTTATACATCTCTCTTAAAGGGATACTGTCATGGGAAAACATGTTTTTTTCAAACACGTCAGTTAACAGTGCTGCTCTAGCAGACTTTTGCACTGAAATCCATTTTTCAAAAGAGAAAACTGATTTTTTCATATTTAATTTTGAAATCTGACATGAGGCTGGACATATTTTCAGTTTCACAGGAGCCCCCTGTTATGTGACTTGTGCTCTGATAAACTTCAGTCACTCTTTACTGCTGTACTGCAAGATGGAGTGATATCAACCCCTCCCTTTCCCCCCCAGCAGCCTAACAAAAGAACAATGGGAAGGTAACCAGATATCAGCTCCCTAACAGAAGAACACAGCTCCCTGGTAGATCTAAGAACAGCACTCTACAGTAAAAAATCCAGGCCCCACTGCGACCCCATTCAGTTACATTACAAAGTGCGAGCTCTTTCTGAAAGCACATGACCGACTACAAACTATTATTACAACTATAAATATACTTGTTGGTTCAGGAATGAAATTTTATATTATTTGCAGTGTAAACAGTGTAATTTAGAAATAAAAAGTGCACCATAAAAATCATGGCAGAATCACTTTAAAGAGACATCAGAAATGAAACTTTTTTTTCCATCATACCATTATCTTTGCATGCTATTTATAATTTTGCCATAAAAGCATTTGCCCATTGTTTTTACATTGTCTATCTTATCCCACATGTTTCTCAGTGAGGGGGCTGGCATAGGTTGAAATGTAACAGGATGGCAAAAAAGTCAGGCCTCAAATAACAATTACAGAAGCAGCTCTATTAGTGAAAATGATCAACAAGACCTATAGGTAACTTAGGTGCAGATTTATCAAGGGTCGAATTGAATTTGATTTATTTATAGTCAAATTCGACTAGGGAGTTATTCAAATTCGATTAGAATTTTTAAAAAAATGCTAATTATATTTTCGAGATGTATCATATTCTTGCCCTTTAAGAATTCAAATTTGACTATTCGCCACCATAAACCTGCCGAATTGCTGTTTAAGTCGATGGGAGACATCCAGTGATTAATTTTGAGTTGTTTGCAACCTTCCTGACATGAATAAAATCGACCCTAAAACTCAAATCAAATTCGATTTGAATTTAAAAAACAAGATTCAAGTTTTTTCTCCCCGAAAAAACTAGAATCTTGTTTTTTAAATTCAAATCAAATTCGATTTGAGTTTAAGGGTCGATTTTATTCATCCGAGTTTGAAAAATTGGATTTTTTTAATAAATGTCGAATTTAAAATTTATGGGAGTTTAGGGGAGTTTTGAAAGACTTGCATTAATTCAAAAATTCAACCTTTAATAAATGTGCCTCCACATGTAGATATAATATTTTGAAGAATAGTTTTTTAGTATATCACTTTAACAAAACCACCTTTCTGCATCTTTCATAATATCACATGCATCAGCCTCTGCATTTAGTCTGCCTCTCTACACACCAATATAAAATCCTCCTTTTCATCACTGCATCATTCCACAATTAAAGCCTTAATTTTCTCTAATTTTGTTGTCTCCAATAAAACAACCTTTTTATCTTTCTGCTCACCAAAAACATTGAAGTCCACCCTGCTGTCTCTCTTAGGCATGCAACCACCTCTTATCACCCTGGCATAATCTTCCACATCCCTGAACTAACTTTCTACCCACACACATTAGCGGTTTTGACCAGCTAATACATTTTTTTAGCCTGGCTTTAGCAGTTTAAGTGCTAGGTTTTTCAAGGGAAAACCATGACAATATTCCTTGTCTATGATCTTAATTCCCACTCAACTATTTATTGTACTGAAGGTACACAACAGATATAATGTGCACCGGGCAATGTAATCCTTCTTGTGACGCTATTACCCAACTCCAGTCATAACTACATTAAAACCTTTGAGGAAGTCACACCAATGAAACTTGTCAGAGTTGTGATGTCATTCTGGTGTGTCCAGAATTGTGGACAACGACAACACAATATCCCACAGAAAGTGGTTCTATTGAGGACACCAAGGAGATTTTTTTAAAGGCACAATAAGGTTTAAAACATTTCTGAAAAACCATCCATCACCCTTAAGGTGTTATAGAGCACCCTTAGCTTAAAAGGAGCAAACCTCATGATTATATTCCATGGACATATGTGTGGTGTAAAAGTGACTTCAATACACCTATAACATCTATTTCCATTGTATGAGATCACAAATGGTGTACAGATGAGGTTCGTAATGTGAAAACCCCTTATCCAAAAAGCTCTGATTTACTGTAAGGTTATCTCCATTAAACTCCATTTAAATCAAATAATAAACATTTAAAAAAAAGTATTTCCTTTTCCTCTGTAATAATAAAACATTACATTGTACTTAACCCAAACTTAGACATCATTAATGTAACTGGAGGTAAAACAAACCTATTTTGTGTTTAAATAATTTTTTAGTAGACTTATGGGATGGAGATCCAAATTATGGTAAGATCCCTTACTCCTGGGCTACTGAGGCACTGGCTTTCTCTTTGAATGTGTAGACTCCAGTTTTAACTATATTGTATAGTATTGTATTTGACATCCCACAGAATTCTATAACTGCTTTCAGCTACCATAGATTTCATTGGAATTATTTGATAAAACATTCAAAGTTTGTTATAGGTCTAATCACCTATAAAAATGATCAGCATGTCACATGTTTACTAGCGCACATCTTATTGATTGCTATGGGTGACTGCAACTGGGCAAATATTGTGCCTTTTAGTGTGTGTGTGTGTGTATATATATATATATATATATATATATATATATATATATATAGTATAGTATATATATATAGTATGTATATATATATAGTATGTATATATATACATAGTATGTATATATATATATATATATATATATATATATATAGTCAGTTCTAAGCAGCCACACTCGAATCCAGACTTCATTAGATAAATCTGGGTGCAGGGTCAAAAGTGGTGTATATAAAACAGTTCAAAGACACACACTCCACTTTGTGATAAATTAAATTGCTTTTATTTTGCACATGGTCATACATGTACAAAATAAAAGCAATTTGATTTGTACAAAATAAAAGCAATTTAATTTATCACAAGTGGAGTGTGGGTCTTTGAACAGATTTATATATATATATATATATATATATATATATATAAATCAACCCTAACCAGTGAAGTGTTGCCATTGTAGGACGTATACCCAACCATACCCTCATCTTCCCGCTCCTGCATGTACCTCTGGTTCCAAGACAGGGAATCTTTGGGAGCAGAGGAGAAGTGTACTTATTCAGTCTGACCTGAACCCAACCCTAACCCCAAATGGTCACCGAAATTTCAACCCATAAGATGGGTTTTCTGGGTTCCAAGTCAACCCACAAATGACTACTGGTCATGTTTAAAGCAAAGGAATTGTGGTGTACTGGGAAACTGACAATAAAGCTTTTGGCCCAGACTGTTAATAAATTCTTTCTGACTCTGGGTTATTGAAGGAAATCTGTGAAGACAGACTTGTTTAGCTGGATTAAGGCAAATTAACACTTATTTGTGTCTTATTAAATGTTTTTAAGAAAAAGTATCTTGTAAAATGATTTTCATCCTTTGTAGCAAATTAACAAATTAAAGCTCTTGTTCTTCATATAGATAAATCACTTCCTTTCTAAACTTCAAAGTCAAACTGCTCTAAATTCTTTCAAACAAGCAAATGGCAAAAAGCTTAAAACACACTGCAAAATTAGAAGAAACATGGTATTTCAGCTTTTTGTAACTCTATCTGAAATAGTAAGGGTTAATTTGCTGCGTATGTTAAAAGGGATCGGTGCCACGCGATTTTTCGTGCTTTACAGTTGTTGCTCATCATTGGGTTTTGCATGTTTTAGATTTTCACAAGGATGACTTGTGGCAAACAGCTTGATACTAGCAATGTTTAGACACTTCACCCTAAATATAGGGAATGTGATATTAAATGTGTTAATTAAACACACTGTCACCATTTCCTGTAAAGATAAATTGATAATTGCGTCAATGATGAAAAGCTCACCGATTAAAATGTATATCTCTCTTGTGCTTTTTGAAAACGAGGACAATAAATAATGGATTAATGTCCCTGAAATTAATTGACATTAAAAGTGTATACCCAAGGTAATTTTGCCAATCTATCTCTTAAAATGGCAACTAGGTACATAATATTTAATTAAATTCAAGGATAATAGAGATCAAATACATCACAGAAGGCTAAAACCTGTGGTATGGGCATACAAATGGCATTTGAGTGGAAATTGTCAGTATACTTTAATGTCTATATAATGTTATAATTCAGTTTAAGAACAAAAACAAAGAATACATAATGTGTAAAGCAGTGGTATACTAAGTGGGTGGGGATTTAGAGTATATAATATGTTCCTTCTATTTTCCAGACAGCTATCTAGCCAAATGAATTACACTTGGGTTAATATGGATCTTAGGGGGAACTGAGGGGGGTCTGTCTGGATATTTTTCTGTGGAGAACTGGGAAGGCAATTCAGCCCCTCAAAAACATGGTCTGTTCAAGTCAAAAACTGGACAGGTGACAACCCTATCCCAAGCATTTTGGTTGGAAAGAGAAGGCCACAGTTTATTTATGTATTAATCGTAATACAAGGAGGCCATTTATCAACATTCTTGTTTAGTGATTTTAGAAACATTGATTAAATAGAACTAATAGAACCTGTAACAAAACCATTTGTATAACATACATTTACATTAACCAACAATCCTTACTTGCCTGTTAGAGGACTGACCCTGCTCCCAGAGACTGGTTCCTGCCTCCTTTTTCCCCAACTCTAAACTAAAACTGCCTAGCTTCCCATCAGGACCCCAGGCCTACAAAGCTAGACACACTCCTTATCAGATACCCCATTTTACCTCCCCTTGGGGCTCAATTTAAAGTTAAATAATTTGTTTTAGGATAGAAACTCTAAATTGTATCTAGTGCAGGTAAGGACAAAAATACAAATATACGTAGTGTCCCTTTGCATATTGGTATGTGATGATTCAATAGACATCATAGAGAACACATTTCTGCAGGTGTAAAAGCTACTTAAAAATACATCTCTCAGCATAAAAATATTCCGTTTAATTGTATCAATGAATCAAAGACATCATCATTTATGCATGTGTTGAATTTTCTTTTTATTTCTGTTCTGTAGCTCTACATATTTGCATTTGAGTAAGTGGATCTGCCATTCTCCATATAATGCAATAAACAGCGCCCAGAACAGTATTAAATGGCAAATGGCAATGTTCTGTTCTTTCTCTGTAAACTAATTTCTTGTACTTAAGTGTCTTATTACCATACATTCAATGGCACATACAATAGAATTGAAAAGGGACTGCCCATAAGGGTCTCTTGTATTTAGCCACAATTTAACTAAATAAATATTATTTAGTCTGTAAAAACAAAGATACGATGATGAGAATAAATATAATTTTACAAATTGCTGAAATCATAAAAACTCCGTTTTTCGGTTATAGAATCCCATTTCATCATGGAAGCTAAAGGTATCTGTGCTCAGTATCTCCATGGAAAAGTCTTTAATTGATGAGCCATTTTCATTTATTCGAAGTTTAGTCAATCTCAACAAAAGCACCACTACAGATTTACACTGCCATACATCTATGCAGTGCCTAATATCTTGCTTGTTACCTTTCTTGCATCAAGTTTTCCAAATGTATTTTTGTTCCCACTTCATATTAGTTATCAAGACAATGATTAGCAGCTTTTAAACCAATATAATGAATTTCTAACAACATTGCAACCTGCTGGTCATTGTGTTTGACAGTTTTTTTAACTGTGGTTCTAAAACGACGAAGCGCCTAACGCTAGCGTGAATGCACCAGCGTAGCGCATTTTCGCTAACTCCCCGATTCACTAACGGACGCTGGCGTAAATTCGCTAGTGTTACTTCGCACCCTTACGCCTGGCGAATTTGCACAACGGACGTAACTATGCAAATTTACTAAAGTGCACATTTTTCTGAACGCTACCTTTTACGCCAGACATCCTATCTAGAGTAGATAGGGATTGCGTCAAAAAAAGTTAAAAAAATTTCCAAAAACGCGTTTTTTAATTTTTTATGGGTGATAGGCTGAAAAATATCTAAATTTTTTTTGGGGCTACCCTCCTTCTCCCCAACATTTCCTAACTCATGGCAACTTAACTATACAATGGGCACATGTGTAGGGCAAAATAAAAATGTTATTTGCTGTTTTTAAGGTTTCCCAGGCTTGAGTAGTGCTGCTACATATACCTCCATTGTAACTTGAATTTGGCGCTGTATGCAAATTAACCATCGCTAGCGTAACTTTGCTTTGCTTGGCGAATTAACGCTAGCGCAACTTCACAACCTTACGCTTCCCCTGAGGGCAACTTCGGATTTTAGTGAATTTGTGTAGCGCTGGCAAAAATACGCCTGGCAAAGTGCGGCAAAGTGGATGCTGGTGCATTAATGAATCTTAGTGAATGTCCCACTACGAGTCTCTCGGAAGTAATTCAAACACACTAGCTATGTATAAGCAAAAGTTTATGAAATACATAGAATGAAAAAGATATATACATTACCGAATGAGTATAAGAGCAAAGCACCGTCAATCTGCAACCAAGGCTGGGAGATCCCTAACAGCTCACAGAACCACTCAAACAGAACATTGAAGGTCCTGTGGCGGCACACGTCAACCCCACAAGTGAGATCTCAACTGACCAAATGGTGACCCCAGTTTATATATGCTTTCAAACAGTAAACTCATTGAGAGGCTTAGTCAATAACTCATAATAAGCTCATTTAGTGGTTTAGTCAATAACTCAATGATTTTGTTAATAACATATCTTGCTTCCAATGCTCTCATCAGGACTCCCAACAAGCACATCCGAAACAGAGATCTTATCTTAGCTAGTTGGTAGCTGAATAGCATATTGTGCCCCTATCTATAATAAAGAAGAGCCTGATAAGGGCTTCAGAAATCATAAGCATAGTAGATAATACATATAAGAATATCCAGAATAAAGAACAAGTATTAAGTCATCAAGTTGTTAGGTCCCATGATTTCTCTTGCACAAAGCTTCATTATACAGAATTATAGATTATAAGGCCGCCTTGTATACTATGATACAAAGCTTTGTTATACACAATTACACGTCATAAAGCTGTTTTTTTTAAACTATATCGGGCTCAACATACGACATTGGGTTCAACAGTAGAACAGTTCTTTGTGTTATAGTTTTATAGTTCTGTAGTAACGTATTGCAATGAGCTATTGGGTTTAATCAGAGTATTACCATGAGCCATTATTGAAAAAACTCCTATTAATACAACAATCAGAAAAGCATTTAAGATTGAGAAAAGAAACATTGGGCTCTTGGGATATTGACTAAGGTTTCTGTTCTCTGACTTTTTCCTATCTGTAGAAGTTAGAATGCAGGTGACACTGCTGTTGTATGTATTATATTAGCAATTCAAGAACATCTAATATCTTGAAAATGAAAAAAAAAATTGCAAAAGTTCTTAAACAAGCACTCAATTTTACATTAATTTGTTTTGAGCATTTACATTTCCTGTAACACCCGTTTAACCATCACTTTTCAGAGACAGTTGATTGTTCCCATCAGCCCCTGCCCCAGTAAGTTTCTTATAACATTCACAAAGCTCAGATAAGGGTCCATTTCATCAAAAGCCAATGAGCCTGTTTGTTTCTTTTTGCAATGTGGGAACAAAACAGTAAAAATGCATTTTGTAAAATAACCTAAACCTCTTCTTTTACAAAATAAAAATTTTTCATTTGTGTCCTGGGGATTTTCAAAATCACTAAGTACAATTTCACTGAAATTGTGATTGTGTTGCTGAAGGCAATATACTGTAACTCTCGCAGATTTTACAAATTTGAAGAAAGGCATAAAGCTACACACTGATGTACAAAATACAGACTAAATGTGGTTCTTAATTTTTGATTAATATTTTGCTTTAATGTTCTGGATCAAATCTGTCAATTCATAACGGGTAGAAGTAGAAGGATGAATCAGGGTGAGTTTGAGGATATATGATGTTTTAATATACTGTATCTGGATATTCAGCTTCAGCACTGGGGATATTGATCCTGATGAATATAGACAGGCCACTAGGGATGGGCGAATTTGACCCATTTAGTTTCGACAAAGATTCGCCGCCGGTGAAATGTTGCCGCCGTACAAGTCTATGGGCGTAATTTCCGCGGCGAAACAAGGTGAAGAAATTTGCCCATCCCCACAGGCCACACTTCCATCTAAGGTACATAACTATTTTATTGCTATCAATCTACTCTTTGGTGTAATTAAACAATATCATTGTAATCATAATTAACTAATTCACGTAACAGCTGCATATGCCATGATTTAGGATATGTAGAATATGCTGGAACTAAAATACTGATGGTAACATTGGATTGTGAATTTTCACAGGCTTCTGAAACCCTCCCCCCCCAAATAATTACCATACCAACTGCCTGAAACTACAGCGCTATATTAATAAGGGACAGATGGGGGAGGCACATGGTGTCCTCATGGTAGAGTCCTGCTCCGGTCCATTTTTTAGACCCGTATCCGACCCATAACCGGAAATTACATCACTCCAGCCCTGAATCTGCATGACAATGGAACAAAGCTGCCGAAACACAAGGGAGGATGGGAGGGATCAAGCCTGCCCCTTAGCTGGGTACCAAGGCAGGTTACACACAGACTGCCGGCACGGCCAGGGAATCTGGAAGTTTTGGCCTGAAACCTGACTATTCCACAGATACCCAACCAGCTGCAGGACTCTGCCTCATAGGTGACCACATATTATGCACAATATTGTATTCCAAGCATTAAAAAAAAATCCAGATTATCATAAAATTGTGTTAAATTAAAGAAAATAATATATTCGTTTAGAGATGTTGCTGCCACATTAAAACTTGAATATAAAAATAGATGCCGCGCACATGATGTAAATCTTATTTTTACAGTAAATATTCTAGTATGCCTATGATGTATATTTAACATTTCTCTTTAATGTAAGCCCGTGCCATGTGTTTATTTGCAACATGTGTGACATGGAAAGGGTTGGATAAAATATTTTTGCTACCTCTATTTTTATATTAATGCTGAGATGCAATGTATCAGGGCACAAACACAATGAAGGCACCTGTATCACGGCAGCATAGCACCACCACTTCTGTAGGAACAGTCTCCATCTTTTCATGTAAGTCAGACAGGAATGTTAAAACAATGGTATGCAGGCATTCAAAAATAGTTATTGATTTCTGAACTCTTTGTGCCGCATTCATATATAATGTCACATAATCCAATCATCTTCTGCTGAAACTGTACCTGCAAATTCAGTGCCTTTGTTTTTTATTAGATGCTGAGCAATGCAATAAAAATGCCTCGTATAATTATTTGGGAATGACAAGACTAGTGCTCATCATAGCACAGTGTCCAAAATTACCCTTTTTGAAATGAAACCATAATTTGCAATTTTGGTGGACTCTACATATTTTCTGTATTCTGTCAAGTTTAATCAAGATTTGCTATTGATTTCTGCAAAGGGAATTACTTTTCCCTTTCTCTTTAACTATGGAACTTTAATGTATTTAACTCTGTGTTTGGTACTGAAAAGGTTACTAAACATGGTCCTATATATTCTCATCTCTATTATCTCATTATACACTGCCCATCACTTCCAACATTATTTCTTCCAAAGCAGTTTCTGGGTGTTTCCTAAAATGCTAAATCAACACAACTCTGCTAACTCCTACACATTCCTATATAGACTGACTCTAGCCCATAATAGCTTTATTATTTTTGTAATATTGTTAAGTAGCATATTTACTACAATGGGCATGGGCAGGATATAAACACTTATTGTCAGTTTTCCAGCTGCCCCAGTCATGTGACTTGTGCCTGCACTTTAGGATGGAACTACTTTCTGGCAGGCTGTTATTTCTCCTACTTAATGTAACTGAATCAGTCTCAGTGGGACTTGGCTTTTACTATTAAGTGCTGTTCTTAGATCTTCCAGGGAGCTGTTATCTTGTATTAGAGAGCTGTTATCTGGTTACATTCCCATTGTTCTGTTGTTAGGCTGCTGGGGAGGAAAGGGAGGGAAAGGGAGCAGTAAAGAGTGACTGAAGTTTATCAGAGCACAAGTCATATAACTGGGGGCAGCTGGGAAACTGCCAATATGTATAGCCCCATGTCAGATTTCAAAATTGAATATAAAAAAATCTGTTTGCTCTTTTGAAAGATGGATTTCAGTGCAGAATTCTGCTGGAGCAGCACTATTAACTGATGCATTTTGAAAAAAACATGTTTTCCCATGACAGTATCCCTTTAAGGGGGTCCCAGCATTATTTAAGAGCTACCCCATAACCCACTGAATATAGAGAGAAGGGGTTGTCAAGATTAAGATCACCAATGCCCACATACAGTTAAAATGGTGTGAGTACATTAACTGTACTTTTTGCCATTTCCCAGCAATGTCTGTGATATCTCATGGATCTTGTTCAAATAATCTATTCATGGTTCAGTTAAGAACCATTGGTACTACAACCTGGCCTCCTCCATACACAAGGGCACACAGCTGGGAAAGTGAGTCTCATCCAGGCAATCATAAGCAAAGCTCGTGGTTTTGGAAGCCCCAGGTAATAGCCACATTTTACTAAAGCCTTTTACAGCAATAATTTAAAATGTTGATAAAATAATCACAGGTTCTCAATGATAATATTCTTTAGTGAGAATCAGGGAGTCTGAATCAGTCTGAAACAGTTTGATGGCATCAGAGTGTAGGATTATTGCACACATATGCAGTCTATATATTATTTGCTCACAGCTGTAAACTGTGCTTTTAAAATATCATTTTGCAGTTTCAAGAATTCAAATAGCTATATTTTTTCTTTCTCTAGGGAAGTCAAAACATATGCTTCCTCTTTAGAAATCTTGCTGATTCTCATAAAAGGGCATATATGAGTGTATATCAGAATTGCTGTAACATTGCACGTTAACTTGCATTTCCCAAGCTGAAGCTTCAAATGCAGCGCTCTTTACTGAAGACCATGTAAAAGGCAGCCTAACTCATTTTACAAGGTAATATAGGAAAATATGCATTGGTTCCAAAAGGGTTTCTTGCCAGAAGAATTGCTCTCTTCTGAACTGGCAGATCAAACACAACCAGTAGACACAATTCAGCTTGTACATTGGCAAAGTGCTAGCAATCATTCAAGATGATTGATTTGTTATTGCAAAGACTTGGCCACTGTGTGTATATTACAGCAGCCATGGTGCTGAGACTTTAGGAAAAATCACTGTGATTATATACATGAACGAGTTTGTTATATAAAATAAATGCTATGTTATTGATTTCACCAAGAACATTTTCCACTTAAAAAATCAAATGGGTCATTTTAAACCAGAGAAGTTCAATACAATTTATGAGGATCCTTAAAATGTCCTACCGACTAATTTTACCACTGTTCGGAATGCCATTTGTAAATGAACATCCTGTAATTTAAGAAGTGAAATGTGTCTATATCTTTGTGTTTAGTAGATGGCCTAATAAAGCACTTACAGAGAACATATAATCATTATCATTAGCAATATGATCGTACAAGATATCTTCAGCAAGTTTCAGTGAGTCATGTATCTGCAGTATAGACAGTTCTGCATAAACTAAAATACATCACAGCGACAAAAAATCACCCCTTATGGCACCAAACAGCCAAACTACACTTACTATGATGTCACCCAGTGTGGGTAAGATAATACAAGATAATAAAAGGTACAGAAGTTGCTACTCGTCTATTTACCCAAAGCAACAAAATGGCCCACTATGAAATCAAACATCTGGGTTACTGAGCAAACTGAGTGTCCACACATGATAAATGTATGGTTTACTAAATTGTTAGGCTTAAATATATACAGGTATGGGACCTGTTATCCAGAATGCTCTAAACCTGGAGGTTTCTGGATCAGGGGTGTTGCGTAATTTGGATCACCATACTTTGGGGTCCGTTTACTAAAGTGCGGTAAATCTGACTTTAAGTTTCCGCATGTTATCGCTGAGAATATTTTTAGGCCAGAATATTCGCAGCGACTAAGTTTACTAAACAGCGATACGCTCAGAAGTCATTGCGATCACTTGCGGTAACTACGTTAAGGAACCAGCTTACGTTAGCGGTAATTTTAGCGAGTTGCGAATTTTCTGGCGAAAAATTAAGTTTTTGCGAATATTTATGCTATAAAATAGTCTTGTTTTATGGCGGATATTATGGCAATTTTTACTGTGACATTTATGGCCAGAAATGCATCTTCAAAACTCATAAACTTTAGTGACTGATGATTATACTACCCAACAACATCACCAGAGTGACACCAATCAAACATGTCTGCATCATATAAACCCTTCTGCCAATAGAATCATAGGAACAAGAAATGATACCAGTCAATCTCTTTGCTTCATAGAAATTCACAGTTTAATGTAGCCAATCACAATGAAACCAAAAAAGTGTACAGGCTGACAAATCCTTTGACTGTGATGCCGCTGCCAATAATACGACTCTGAGCTGAAACTGCTGCTGTTGCAGCAGATAGAAGCAGAAGCCAAAACATCCCGTCAGCAATAGCTACAGATCTCTCTCCTGTCAGCAAAGAATGATGGGTATAAAAAAACAGTATTATGGGATATTTCCTGCCCCTTGAGAATTTTCTGGTGAAAAAAATACTTTTACGCCACTACATAGGTGGTGGTAAAAGTTTGCGAATATTCTGACGTTAATTTTGTCTTTAGCACATTTCGCTGTTTAGTAAACCAGGCGTTAATGTGTACGTAGCGTTATTTTCAGCGAATGTGATAACTTGCGAACAATTATTCTTGCGCAAGAAAATTCGCAAATTTATATTTACTGCAGGTTAGTAAACTGGCGATAACATATTTGGCGAAAATTCTGTCTATATATTGTGCGAATATTTTTAACGCACTTTAGTAAACGGACCCCTTTGTCTACTAAAAAATCATTTAAACATTAAATAAACCCAATAGGATTGTTTGCCTCCTGATCAAGTACAAGGTACTGTTTTTTATTGCAGGGAAAAAGTTGATACTTTTCTTACAAAATGTAATTATTTGATTAAAATGGCATTTGTGGGAGATGGTATTCCCATAATTTGGAGCTTTCTGGATAACGAGTTTTCAGTAGTGATGGGTGAATTTGGGCCGTTTGCTTCACTGAAATATTTGTGAATTTCCTGCGAAATTCATGAACTGGCGACAAAACGGCTCCGGCGTCTCGTTTTTGACGCTGGTGTCCGTTTTTTTTTCGATGGTAAAAATGCACCAGCGTCCAAAACAACGGACGGACAACGAGGGAATTTGCCGCAACTTTGCGCCTGCCGAATACATTCGCCCATCACTAGTTTTCAGATAACGAAAACTTTATCTGTAATACAGTTAGCTTTGAGGTGGATAAGAGTTCAGTATATTGCAACAATACAGCTAGTTAATTTTTATGTGGGTGAATACACTTACTACTACTATTTGTTGTGTGGGGTTTCCAGAACTAAATACAATTAAAGAATTATTTGAGGTAAGCACATGGTTAAATGAGCATGAATCAGTTTCAGGGCAGTGTCTCCACACATAACAATGTAATTTTGCAGGCTGACTTGTTACTTGTTTAAATATGTTCCAGACACCTAATTCTAGTATTCAATGACACTGGTTAATGTATGAATACTAGTTTAAGTCATCAAATGTTCAAATTGGGTCTCATTTATGCACATTTTAGGCACACTGCAAGGCTTAAAAAGAATAAAAATGTCCTTTTCCTTTTTAGTTACCTTGTCTGCACAGGATCATCATCTTTACAAAAACACATCTAAATTCTCCTGCCATGTCCACATAATATCAGTAAAGCCCTGCATTGGCCTGAATAACAATAACATAAAGAATTATTACCCCTGTTCCATTCTGAAGAACAAAATGTTTGCTTTTGCTTTATTCAAGCGAATGCGTGCATATTTCTGCTGTGCCTGAAATATACATGAGGCATAATGTAACTGGAATATTTCTTGGTCTTCAGCCTTTACTCTCTCTAATGTTTTTTGTATTATGCTGCATGTGTGTTTTATGCAACAGTATGGATTATGGATAGTGGAAACTGTGTGTCCTTTTTTTATGGTCGTATTTGTAGACTTTCTTGGATATCTGTTTGTTTTATAGCAATGCTGTCCAACTGGACCCTAAGGGCAATATGTAACATTATTTTGGTTCCTAGCTTGTTCCTGAGTCTTTTTCATACATTATCAGCATTATAATAAACCTGGCTTATACACAAGAAACTGCACTTGCTTGGATACATAGTGAATTTTCATTTTTACTTGGATTTCCCTGTTTTGGAAATAACATGGTAGTATTGCAAATAGGTTACAGGAGCAAAGTTTTTTCCATTAGATCCTTTCAGCAAAATTGGAATGCATTAACCAGCTTTCAGATGGGGGCACTTGCAGCTCAAACCTTTTCCAGGTGTAAAATAGTCACACTATGTGGCGCTACCTTTTGCAAAGAGAAAAAGGTTTTTATTACAACAAGCAACATTTCTCTCCTCTTCCTCGTGGGACATGGCCCGAAACATTGCCTGTTTTCTGAGGTTAAAGGGGACCTGTCACCCTAAGAAATAAAGTATGTTATAAAGGCAAACTTTGCCTCTGGGGCAGGCAATATATGATTGACAGCTGAGATTTTAAGTACCTTTATTATGGGTATGGACGTGTTAATTAAAAAAGCAATTAGTGATTTATGTTTAATTTTAAAAGGACTTATTATGCAGATTTTTAGGTCTAGGTGACAGGTCCCCTTTAATAAACACATCTGTATCTTGCAAATATAAATGCAGAAATTTGCCAGAATAAGGAAATGTTGCACAGGGGTTTTCTTACTCTAAGGGGGTTATTTATTAAAGGGGAACTCCAACTTCCAAACCATAATTTGATAATGAGGCCCACATAACACACAAACCCCTAATTTACCCACCACAGTTACCTGTTTCTTCAAACAGTATGAATAAATGCCATTTTCTATGCTGTTATCCAGCTGTTAAACAGTGCTTCTCTTTATGCATCATATGAAATCCTGACAGGAAATGAGGGACTAAATACTAACTTCTCCACAGCTTACAGACAGCATGCAGGAACTACATACCCCACAATGCATTGCACTATGATGTTCCATTCCTTATTGAAATAACATGTGCAGGGAATTGTGGGGTTTGGAGGATGCAGGCTAATGATAAATGTCTGTTAATACAAAGTAACAGTAGTCAGCCAGCTCAGCAAAGTAGTCAGACAGATCATCAGGAGAGCAGGGGACTAGGCTTAGGGAACTGTTCCAAATCATTAAAAATTAATGAAAATTCTGCATATTTTTTAATTGATACATATTGCAAAGTTGCTTGAAATTATGTTTACTTTTCAAAAAGCTCAAGTCATGTTTGTGTGGAGTTCCCCTTTAAGGATAGAGTTGTGGGCTCCACGAAAATCCGAGTTTTCCAGTTTATTTTTTGGTTACAAAATAACTCAAATTTTTCAAGTTTGTCCCTTGAACCATTTGAAGATGTTAATAGCCTTCATGATGTTAAGAGTTTTTTTGGAAGAGGTTTTGCTCGGAAACTTGATCAATTAAGAGAGATTAGAGTTTTTTCCCACCAAAAACTCTATCAATTTGAGTTTTTGGGTTATTAACCCTGAACTCACTGATTCAAGTTTTTTCAATTCGATTTGTGAGTTCATTCGAGATATACATAACTCAAAAATTGGACCTATGGTAAATAACCCTAGAAGTGAAAACTGTTATATGAGATTAATGAAAATATGTATAGGAATATTGTTCCATTGTGAAGTGATTTACTGTATTCTGGGACTTGATGTCCCTCTACTATCCAGATCCTTGCACCACCCACTAGAGAAAGCAGAGGCAGTTTAAGACCCAGAATCAGTCAGGCAGGTCAGACAGTGTTTATGCAATGAATCCATGTAAAAAAAGGGGGGGCACCAGGAACAAATTTGCTGCGCATTTCACGCAAATATATTTGCGAAACTGCGGCAAAAATTCGCCAGCGGAAAATCCGCCGAGACAGAAAAAGATTGTCGTGCGTCAGAAGTCGCGCGCATAAGATTGTCTCGGACGTCTATTGACTTCAATGCATTTGGACAAAATAGTTGTGCTTATACAAATTGTCGCTCGCTTCAAAATTACTTCGGTGAAGTGAAACAGTACAGATTTGCTCATCACTAATAACTACCACTGTATTATTACAAGTATTTTTGGGCACAACTAACACCTAACTACTATAGTAGGTATATAATAACCATGTATAAACCCTAGCTTTTCACTAAAGTCAAGAGAATTTCTCTGAAAAAAATGTGTTGTACTATTTTAAAACTATGTTTCTTAGAGTAAACTATTATTTTCATTGTGTCGTATATAAATTATGTAACATTCCTTTCTAGTAAATTGAATCTGAAAAAAACACTGGCTGTGCTGTATAGTCTCCCTGACCAGATGCAGTCATAGGATCTATTATTTGAAAACCAATTACCCAGAACTCTCTAAACCAGCAACACCATTTCCCACAGTGTATTATTTAAATATGCTATTATTCAATATGGTCTGGTTTGCTGTTCCTCTTAATAAAACTTTTTCTTGTAACTTTGTTTAGCTAAACCACCATAGATCTCTGTGCAAACAAATGTGCTTTATGCACAAAATCCAATGCATTACAAGTAATAAATCACACAACTATATATCCAAACAATGGGAATAGAATGATCTACTCTTTAGGTTGTTCAAAACGCTGCATTGCCTAAATAAGTGATTTACTGTGGAGGGGTTAGTTGTCCCTTACACCTGCTTTTCCCCCACTCTCTCTCCTTTCCCCTTCTGTATGGTAACATTAATTAATGTCCACTTACAATGACCTAGAAAATAAAAGGCACTTGACTAATAGATAATTCTCCTATTTTCACCCTCTTGCTTGCAACCTGCACACCATATTACCAGGGCTTCAGTGTTCCACCCTTCCTCCCACTTCTGGTTTCTATTTCTTTACATGTCTGTCTTAGTTGTTTTTATTTACAAAAACAACTTATTCTTTGCCAAGATGAAATAATATTGCATAATTTACTTGTAAATGTTGCAGCTATAGCGGCTTTTGTCCTTGCTGTTTTATGGAAAAATACCTGCATTTTTTACATGCCAATTGTCTAGGCCAGTGGTTCTCAACCAGTGGCTTGCTAGCAACATATTGCTCACCAACTCCTTGCATGTTGCTCCCTGTGACCTCAAACTAGGTGGCTAATTTTGAATGCCTGCTTTGGAGGCAAGTTTTGTTTGCATAAATACCAGATGTACTGCCAAACGGAGTCTCCTGTAGGCAACCAGTCCACATAGGGCATACCAAAAAGAACTTTTTTTCATACTGCTTGTGTTGCTCCCCAACTATAATTATATTTGAATGTGGCTCATGGGTTAAAAAAAAGGTCCGGGACCACTTTTGTAGGCAGTGGCTGGCATCCAGACAGAGTTAGCTTTGATGTGTAGGTATACTACTTTCCAGTAGCAAGGACTGTTTTTCTGTGTTTGATAAGACTTTGGGTAACTCTCACCCAATTACATTGGTTTGATTTTTTTAAATGGGATACATCTGGATTGGTAAATTGGATCCTCAAAAGGTAGGAGGATGGTAGACATTCACATCTCCAAAGTCTAGGTCGTCACCTCTTCTGGGCAGATTCACAAAACAGGACAATATTTAATTGAACCAGGGACGTTAAAGGCAAAAAACAGACTATATAGCAGAATATGGAATTGTAATGGTTCTACAGTTATGGAACCTTTTACCCAGAAAGCTTGAAACCTCAGGTTTTCCAGATAAGGGAACATTCCTTAATTTGTATTTCCATGAATTTGTCTGCTAGAATATAGAATTATTTGCTTAAATAGTATCGACGGGTGATGGCTTTCCCTTCATTTTAGTTTCCGTATAACAGATCCCATATCTGTACTTAAAAGTTTTTATTGAATATAAACAATGTCTTGTTTATTAAGTGACACCAGCACATAGTAATACAATTTTAAAAAAAAGTCTAATTGCAATATGTGAGGAAAACATCGGTTACATTTGCCCATATATGCTAATGGAGAGCAGGGTTAAGGGTTAAAAGGCTTAACATGTTTTCTACAGATTTTAACTGTAGCATTTTCATATTCGGAATTATCACAGTTTTGTTGCAGTAAATCTTGAAAATGTTGCACTTGTTTTTCCAGCTACTTTTTTGGATTTTTGATGTAAAAAAGCACAATCCCAAAAAAATGCGCTTTAATAAATAAGCCCTTTAGAGTAACCAGCGAATGTGCATCCAGTTAAGAAAGTAGGCCATGTGGCTTTTTGTTAAATGAAAGGGGCAACAATTATTTGGGGGGCCTCCTCTAGAAAATGCAGGACACACTTGGGGGATGGGGGATTGTGCTGGACCTCCCTGTAGCCTTATAGGCCAATATTGTTATGTCACTGAATTAAACCAGTTAATAATTTCAAGACTATACAATACTCAGCTGCTTCATATTTGTATAATATTTTAAGCATCATAAACAGCTAGAAACATTGACAACATCAAGATTAATATAAAAACATACATTTGACATCAAACATGGCCCATTTGCCACATCATTTTCAGTCGGGCGGCTCAAAAGCACAGTACATTACACTATTATCCATGTGTAGATAAATTCCAAGGCAGACTTGACATGGATATATAATTAATGATGTTTACAAGCAAGGGGCACTAACATCCTTCCCATGTAAACTCTTGTAATTAATGCTTGCCCCTTTAAGGGGCCGATTCACTAACTTCGAGTGAAGGATTCGAAGTAAAAAACTTTGAATTTCGAAGTGTTTTTTGGGCTACTTCGACCATCGAATGGGCTACTACGACCTTCGACAACGACTTAGAATCGAACTATTCGAACTAAAAATCGTTCGACTATTTGACCATTCGATAGTCGAAGTACTGTCTCTTTAAGAAAAAACCTAAAAAAAAATCTAAAAGCTACCGAACTCAATGTTAGCCTATGGGGAAGGTCCCCATAGGCTTTCCTAAGTTTTTTGATCGAAGGATATTCCTTCGATCGTTGGATTAAAATCCTTAGAATCGTTTGATTCGAAGGATTTTATCGTTCGATCGAAGGAATAATCCTTCGATTGTTCGATCGCACTATTTGCTCTAAAATCCTTCGACTTCGATATTCGAAGTCGAAGGATTCTAATTCCCAGTCGAATATCGAGGGTTAATTAAGCCTCGATATTCGACCCTTTGTGAATCGGCCCCCAAGTGTGCAGTTCAAGAATTTCCTTATTTTCATTTTTATTTATTGAGCCATGACCTGCAGTTCCTACATATGACCGCCATTTATTGCAGCGTCACCCATACAATAAGAAAGCATGTTAGGACAATAATAATATATGCTTGTCACATATAATCTATATCTGGAAAGCTCAGACTTTCCAGGACACTGATCTAAACTGTGGCCTATATTTAGCAGAAGATTGATTTTTTTTGCAGAGGAATGTGTATATTCTTATACCATCTCCCTTGAGGAACTGTTTGATCTCATGTGTGAAAATCAAGTGTCATCATTAAGACTGTAAAAAAAAAAACAGTGGTGGCTGAGCTATTACTAACACAATAAAGCATTTACTATAAAAATCAAATACATCTAATTAAAGTAGCGGTGGAAGAGAAGCACACAGCATATCACTTGGCAGTGTTGCAGTTTTTGTTTCAAACAGTTGTGTTGGGGGAAAAAAATTAACAAGTGCTTTTCCATGGACTATGTAATTATAATAAATTCCATATTTACTGACACAATATCTACACAAGTCATTCAATCTACTAGAGGATAACCTTGTGTGCAAGGACATATTCAATAAAAGGATAGCAGGATGAGGCTCTTAGGTCTCTCCCTGAAAATAACTGTGACAAAAAATGAGAGTTGCAGTATAATTGGTATACCCAACGGGTTGTCCATTGCCAAGCAGGCAATCAATCTTACTTGTTAAAGGCAGGCAATTAGCATTTCTGTAACACAGACAAGTGGTATATAGGAAAAGTAAACTTACACGGATGTTGACATTTTGTATTAAGGCTTTCTGGAGATGTATTTGCAAAGGCTTTGTGGGCATTTGGTTAACTATTGCACAGAAGGGGATTTGGGAAAATTATTTGTGTACAAAGACAAGAGCGTACATACAAATTTAATGCTTAATTGGAAAATGTGAAATACTGTCGGGAGAAGATTATAGGAAATCAGAAAAGGTTAAGCCACTAAAACACTAGAGTAGCATACACAGATTTGCAAACAAATTCCAAAAGATGTGGGAGGAAGGTGAGGGACGCCCCTGCAAGTAGAGTCGGGTAAATTGGTTTTTGGAAACAGGGGCAAAACATTACAGGGATTGAAATACAGTACAGTGACAGATGCATGCACACAGCATCAAGAAAGGCATTAAGCATTCTATTTACTTGGAGCCAACCAGTGATATTTATGTCCACAGCCTGCTAGGGAAGACCTGTATTATTACCAGGTCCTGCTGCTAATTATGTGGTTTACTAGCATTTATCAGGACAATCTGAATGGGTGCGCTAACATGTCACTGTAAGTTGCTAAGTATAATTGCACTTGGACAGAATGGAGGGTCCAAAGAATTATAATAACTCACCACATTATTGAAGAGGCCCAGGTGTACCGCACTGATTGGTACACTCCTTTTAAATACTGTGTTCAGAGCTCTGTTCAATTAGCCTATGACTAAGGGGCAGATTTATCAAAGGTCGAAGTGAAAATTTGAATGTAAAAAAATCTAATTGCAAGCTAATTTTTGTTTGCCTCGACTAGGGACTAGTCCAAATTCGATTTGAATTTGAACAAAATAAGAATTTTTGAAATTTATCATGTACTGTCTCTTTAAAAATTCAACTTCGACCATTCACCATCTAAAACCTGCTGAATTGCTGTTTTAGCCTATGGGGGACCTCCTAGAACCCATTTGGAGTCAATTGGTGGGCTTTGAAAATTCTTTTTTTTTTTTTGGGAAAAACTTTGAATCGTTAGATTCAACTCGATCCAAAACGGACCTATTCGGCCAAAAAAAGCCTTCGATTCAATTTCGGTTGGTCTTTTTGAATTCTAATTTTGAAGTTTTTCAAATTTGAAATTCGACTTGATAAATCTGCCCCTAAATGTTTTTAACACTAAACGCGTAAGGCTGCTTTTCATTACATAAATTAAGTCTTTACTTGCTTTTATTCATCTGGTGGAAGATCGCCTTATTTGAGTGTCTGCTCAACAAATAATTGGTATAATTCTGTATAGAATTGTGCTTATAAATCAGCCTTTATATCTTCAAAATCTACTACCTCTCATAAACTCTATCTGTGCAAACTTAGATCAAGACAAGCTAAACCAAACCTCTGTCCATGATCAACATTTCACAAAACTCAAGGAATCATTCTAA
Source organism: Xenopus petersii (assembly GCA_038501925.1). Taxonomy (NCBI): domain Eukaryota; kingdom Metazoa; phylum Chordata; class Amphibia; order Anura; family Pipidae; genus Xenopus; species Xenopus petersii. Next base: position 104,285,992 of record CM076676.1, read on the forward strand.
ATGAATTAGGGGAAGTAAGTTGAATTTGTTGTGCAAGGACAAGATTAAAGCAGCTGGCCTGGGAGCAAGATGTAACATTTTCACTTAACTCCATCACATGACATACCATTCAGTTGATGTAAACCTTTTTAAAAGTCAACCCTTTCATTTCAGATAGTAATAACAGTACACTTAATTAATAGTATCTATTAGGGCTCAACTCCGCCGGCATCTTTCGTCTGATGAGGTCAGAATGACATAAAGCAGGAGACAAGACAAAAGAAGTCACAGGCTACCAATTAAAATGAAAGTGAACGAAACGTTGCAAAAAACACCACGCTATATAAGACTGTCGGATGAAGACGCAACTTTTTGCATTCACATACGACAGTCTTGTCGGAAGGAGTGGAGTTTTCACCTGGGACTTCTATTTGGTCATTCTATTTGGACACCTGCGATTACTTTCTTCTTGTCTCCTGCGTTATACCTCATTCGACGAAAGACGCCCGTGGAGTCGAGCCTTTATGATGCTGCATTACCGATTATGCCTGTAGACTGCAAACTTATATTTAAAAAGTCTTCTTTTGTATAAACCAAGAGTATTACTTGGTCGATTGTATCCCTTGATAAAATGCCTAAAGCCTGATGTTGTCTTGAGTAGCCACAACCATGTTAGTGTCTCCAGTCAAAGGGCAGGTAGAAGATAATGACTGACTCCCTGTAACTTGGAAGCATTAAACAATCAAGCTGGAATAGGAAAAAATCAGTAGGTGACTGCTCTGCAGCAGAGAAAACCATCAGCTTATTGTAACACCAGAAAAAAAAAACAGTAGCTTATTGCTTTGCTTTAGATAAAACCAGCAGCATGTGCCCTTTTACTTTGCTATTATTATCTTTTATTTATAGAGAGCCATTTTACAGTGCTCTACAAAGGGGTGAATAACTACACGGCCTTGATCATGATAACTTACCATCAAACTGTAACAAAAATTAGCATCAGCAGAATAGTATTAATATTATTTTAATATTCTATTTTTTCCATCTTTGCGCTAGGGAAGATTGTATACAGTTAACCAATGAAACCTAAAATATGCATAAAACTACAATATCTAGTAGAATTAAATCAAAGACAACTGGACATTAAGGGGCAGATTTATTAAAGGTCGAGTTGTATTTAACCCGAAAAAAAGTTTTTTAGGGGTTTTTTTCATTCAAAACTCAAATTTTTGGGATAAAAATAAAAACTTCAAATGTTTGCAATTTATTATATCCCTGAAGATGGAAATAGCTTGAATTCTAAAATACTCCAACTAAAACCTGTGGAGGTCATGTAGATGTCAAAGGCAGAGGTCCCTTGGACCATTTGAAGATGTTAATAACCTTTATGATATTTGAGCGATTAAAGTTTTCCCCCATGGAAAACTCGATTAATTAGAATTTTTGGGTTGTTCACCTAGAATTCACTGATTCAAATTTTTTTTCGTTTCAGTTTTCTCTCATGTCAGAAAAAAATTGAGTTGTGAGTTTGTTCAACCTGTGATAAAGAACCCCTTTTTCTTAAAAACGTTTCCCCACTCATCCGAGTGGCTTCTTCTGCTCAACTGAAGTCATAGGGAATTCCCCAGCATTTAATCCCTTGAGGGTAGTAAAGTCACCGACATCCAATCACAATACTTTCTCACAGATGTGTGAAAATGTAATCCAGTACAATGGTACCATGCTTTTTATTGAGGCAGGTGTATATCTTTCAGTGTACATTGAGAATGGCCCAACATAGAAAGGCTAACTCATGTTTCATGTCTGTTATCAAGAATGCTCTTGACCTGGAGTTATGTGGATATTTATACTTAAGTCTACTTATATAATAATTTACACATTAAATAAACCCAATAAGCTGGTTTTGCCTCCAATAAGGATATCTTAGTTTAGATCAAGTACAAGGTACTGTCTTATTAATACAGAGAAAAAATAAAATAATATTTGCAAATTTGGATTACTGTATTTCTGGACTGTATTTACTGGATTTCTGCACAGGTAATTTTGTTAAGATTTTTTGCTTTTGTCATAATTTTCTCTTAATAAAGCTATTGAACCAACAAAAAGGAGGCATAATGCCTTTTGTTGTGATTTCTATAAAAAGTCTAAAATGGTTTAATCACCATTATGTTTTGTTGTGGATATAAAGGAAAAATTACATGTTGTGGATGCAAAAGAAATGACAATTGTGGAAACGAAAATTCAGGTGTTTTACTTAATAATTATGGATATGAAATAATTTTGCTGATTTTGGCATCCTTGATATACAGTATGCCCATATTGTGTCCAAATGAACGGTTCAGTTAGACCCCTTTTTTTAACTTTAATCTCTGTACTCATTTTCCCACTCAAAACTGCTAACCTACCTGGTTGTGAATAACATTATTTTCTTTTTCTTTTTTATTTAATATATGCAGTGGGAAGATTATTATATTTTTGTCTATTGACAATTCCCCTTGTAAAGTGAAATTTGGTAGAAACATGTTTTACATATGAATTTTAGCACTTTAAACCTTGATGGGAAAGCTGCTTTTATATACACTGGATAATCATGATAGGAATAATGGATAGCTGCCAACTGTAGCCACATTAATGATCTACAGCCTGCTATAAAGCATGGAAATATTTTTAATCTATAGTTCTTTCCTGTAAATAAATAACTATGCATAGAAATACCTGTAAAACCTGTGCATAATATCAATATTTTAAGGGAAAAAAGGGATATTACCAACATAACATTTTCAATACTTTTACTTGTACTTTTACTTGTATGGAGTAGTGTGTTTCCAGGTACTCTTGTAATTGTCTCGACTTCCTTTCAGGCAATAAAATGTCCTGTTTTTATTTTATGCAGAGATGCACACTAATGATCAGAGCAAGAGTTCAGCACAGGAGGGGGCAGGTTCAATAACGTTCATCCCAGTGGCTCATTGACCTCTGCTATACTGCTGTGCATTGAGACTCAGGTTGAAACAAAGGGGGCAAATCACTTTTAAAATGCATACATATATGAAATTCTATTAGGTAACATGGCTTAAAATAGTAAAAGATTTCTTACACAGCTACTTGTTCATAATTTCATGCACATTTATGTTTTAACTTTTAATAGCAATAAGATTCATATTTTCTCTGCCACCTTCCCATCCCCTTTGCCTATTATCTGCTGCCTGCCCTGACCTCTGGCCCGTTTACTGGTCTTTACTTACCTATCATCTGTCAACTGCCTTGAACTCTGGCCTATACTTTGATCTATGTATGCCACCTGTTCCTGGACATGTCTGTTCACTAGACTTGGTCAATTGTCTGCCACTGTCCCCACAGACTTTTACCATTCCCTTCCACTTGCCATGAAGCTTGACAAGTTTAACACATTTGCTGATTAGCCTACTGCCAGCTCTGATGTCTGGCCTGATTAGTTGGGAACATTTAAAGAATCATAACACACTGGTTTCATCATGTTTCTCATATATGTATGCTCCATCCTACCTGTCCAAAACCTGACACACATGATAAGAAAAACATAATATATTGAAAAAAATTTACATGATATACTATTTGCATTAATGATGAAAGAGACAGAATGCAATATTTACCTTCCATAGCATACTTCATATCTTGTGCAAACAGATTCCACACGACTTCTGCACTAAGTTTACCCATATTTAGCTCCTGAGGGAACCTAGAAATGGGAGCATTCAATTAGTTTATTGGGTTTACAGTTTTGAGAAACAACAACAATATGCAAATGTTGATGGAGAGGCTATAGGTTTTATTTTTAAAGGAAATCATTTTTTAAAATTATATTTTATTAAAATGCAGTCTATGGGAGATGGCCTTCTTATAATACAGAGCTTTCTGGAAAAAGGATCCCATGCCTGCATAATCTTTGTGACTAAAAAGATTTCTTCCTTTCAAAATGCATTCCATGTAATTAACTTGCATAAATAAACTAGTATAAGCATCAATGGAAACCTTTCTAATTTCTTAAATTTTTCCTTAATATTTTAGAATTTATAGGTGTTTTGATTTTGGTCACATTACATGATGAAATTGCATGTGTCTCAAAATATTTTGCCATGGAGTGAAAAATTTGAGGCATACAATTTCCAAGGAACAATCTGATAGCTTAAAGCTATGAATACTAGTATTCTTCCATAACTTTGTAAATAATAAGAAGCTGAGCTGTAATGGCAATTGCTTGAAAACATTTTCAGTTTAATAAAGCCAATTTGAAAAACCCTTTTTTTTTTTTTTAGATATTTTTACTGGACCTACATCGAGATAGTATAATCAATCTGAATTTCAAGCTTGAGGTTGAGACACACTTGTCAAAAGCTCAAAAAAATAAAAAAAATTGAAGTTTGCAGTTCCAGTACTGGTTGGAGTCTGAAAAGCATCTCACGAGCTATCAGTCTAAAACTACCTGCATGGTACTGGGATTTGATTATTTTGCTATTGTCTGATGTTACATACAGTAAAAAAATATAGTAATACTGTAGATCTATAAGTCTCTAAGAGTTTTGAAAATTTAAGGGTAGATTTATGAAAATGTGAGATTAGAGCTCACCACAGAAAAACTCACTTTCTGTTCATTCCGATGGGGGTCTTAGAAGCACATTTATCATATGGTGAACTCTAATTTTCACCTATTGATAAATACGCATATGAATGAATAGAAAGCGGGTGCATTTTTCTGTGGTGAGCTCTAATCTCACATTTTGATAAAATTAATCTGTCCCTAAATGTTTTGTCTAAGTATATCCCAGCCAGAGACAGATACATTTCTTCTGATATTGTTATATTGCTGGTTTTGAAATTATTTTCTAAAAGCCTGTTTAAGTAATGGATTCTCAGCAACATTTTTTCATTAAAATGATAGGCAAACTACATTTTCAACACAAGTCTATTTATTGTGTTGGGAAAACTTATGTTTACAGTATCTGTGTATACTGCTTCTTTTAAAAAGTTATCAGCGGAAAGCTAAAGCCACATGAAACAGTTGGACAAATCTATTTCAATGGGCTACGTACCCCTGGACTAGTAATGCATAGCAACCAATCATTTGCATTAGTTAAATTGATATTCATATGAGTATGTAAATACTCATTTGTAAATAAAGATTAATTAAAGGGGACTCATCGCCCAAAACAAATATATTCCAAATACTATTTTATCACGTTAGTCAAGCAAAATCAACTTTAATTACACTGTATAAGTTATTTGAATTTTGTTTCCTTCAGTCCGGGTTGGCCTACTTATAGCAAGTAGGCAGGAGCCATTTTGTGGACACTGTTATTAAGGCCTGCCTTGTATCATAACAGAATCTTGTTTGTGCACCAGAATGTAGGAGTCCATCCCCATGCACTGGCTACACAATTAAATGGTTAAGAGAACTGGGGGAATGTGGGGAGAGCAGTGACATCTAGGAAGTGCTGAATGGAAAGTGAAAGTAACTGCCTGCCCCGCCTCTATGCCTAAGGCATAGAAGAGGAGCATGAAATATTTGATTGACAGCCTAGATTTTAAATGAGTTTACAACTGCTATGAAGGCTTTAATAAAAAAATAAAATTTGGATTTCATGTTTAATTTGTCTGAGTGACAGGTCCACTTTAATAACACAATACAGTTTATTTTTTTCACCCATGGATGAAGAAAGACCCTAAACACAAAATCATGTACAAGAAAAACTCTAAGGGGCAGATTTATCAAGGTCATCAAATTCATTCAAATTTGAATTTTCAATTTTTTTTATGGTCAAAACTGTCAAATTCAACTAGGGAGTTATTCAAGTTTTTTTAAAAAAATTTGAATTTGATGTTTCAGATTTATCATACTCTGGTACTATAAGAATTCAAATTAGACTATTCACCACCTAAAACCTGCAGAATTACTTTTTATGTCAATGGGAGAGGTGCAGGGATCAATTTGGAGATGTTTGCAGCCTTCCTGATTTCGATTCAAATTTTTGGGTTGTTTAAATTCGTCTGAGTATAAAAAATTTGATTTTAATAATACATTTACTAGTCAAATTTTGAATTCATGGGAGTTTAAAAAAAACACACATGAATTCAAAATTCAACCTTTGATAAATGGGCCTCTAAATGCCTTTGATTTAATTCTACTAGATACAAAAACATATTTCACCAAAATGAATGTGCTACTTTTAAAAGCATTGCTCATTACCCAAAATGCGTAAGCAATAAAATTCACTGTCAAATACCAATGAGCAGTAATATACCAGTGATATTTACAGTATGAAGAGCATTCTGTATATTGCAAGGGCAATGAAGTTTTCAAATCAATAAATCTGCTGTCTAGAATTAATAGGGAAAACAATTTCACTTGTCAGGCAGGAAATGTTATAAATCACCCTCTAACTATATTTGCTGTAAGGATTTTATGGCAGAGTTGCCAATGTCAAACCCATACAACACAAAAGATATAAATAGATAATATTTATACAGTGAATAGCTATAGTTACTTTTGTTCTTGCACAGGGAGTGTAACCAAATGCTTATATGTTTTATATATGAGCAGTTCTGCTTTGCATTATGGATAAGATTCTAGCTTGTCGTTAAAAAAAAAGAGAATAGTGGTGTGAGATCCTGTTTGAAAACCATTGTTTACATCTAACGATTCTGACACATGCAGAGGATTAATCGGCAGCGTGACTGAAATAACAAAAAGCCCAGTAAGGCAAAAGAAACAGACCTACTGCAGTTTAAAAATTCTAACTTTAGAAATAATGGAAAACTGCCTAAATGCTAATTAGAAGTGGTCTGACTGACTCAAGTGCAGCCGATTTGGAAGGACATATAACATGAAGAGATGCCAGAGACCACATTTTATAATGCTTTGTTGTGATTGTATAGCCCCCCAGGCCAAATGATTGGTTATAAGAATGCATCATATTAATGAGATTATTCCTAAAGAGAAATACTGATTCACTAATGTATTCACACAGCTGCTAACAAGTCCCATTGTGTCTGCTGCAGGTGTTCAAAGTCCTGCCATTGCAAATGAAAGTGGGGCTTTGTAATACAGTGCCACTTTCCATGCTGTTTTAGGTGCTCAACCCATTTAGTGAATATGGTTATCTTTTATTTATGACGTATAGCTGAGACTGTTTGTTCTTAATAAAAAAATGTTTCATACCCCTCTGCTTCATTAAATAATGAAGCATTTCTAAAATCAAGTCCTTAGCAATCATCTTGCAGTAGTTCCAACAATGTTCTAACCAGTACTTAACTATTCATTCCTAAATGCCACACTGATAAGCCATTACCCCTCACTCCACTGCATTGTTCCCAACTAGGGATTTTTCTGCAGCTTTGGAATCATTGACCTATATTCTTTTGGGGTTTAGACATGGTTTACCTGGTGAAAATAGTCTGTCACTGGACAGACATTTATTGCAATTGCTTCTTGTGGTTAACATTGATGACATCTATATGGCCTTCATACAAATGATCTTTGGGTTATCCACAGGAATAGCTGAATGGAATTGTTCCTGCTGGCAGGACACATGGAGGAACAGTAACTTCTCTTACTTACCCAGTCTTCCACTAAGAAGTGTTGCTAGAAAATTAATTTTTACGGTTTGGATGAAGCAGCTGCGATTTGATAGATTGGAAGAGTGATCTACTGATATTGCTGCCATACTGTACCCGTGGTGCTATAAATGCCTAGTAAATTGAGCACCATGGTCAGAATCAGCCATTCTATTAGTTATTACTATATGCTAACCAAATTCAGTCTTTGCTTTTAGAGACAAATATGTTACCTATGCAAAAACATTTTGAATGCCTGACTGACTAGAACAAAAAAGTTACAGCAGAGATCTGTAGAACAAAGCATAGCCATTGTTCATCTCTTTACAGCAATACTTACACATTTAGAACCCTCTCTCTAGACATCTTTCTCACTGATTTAATAGAAACTAGAAATGCAAGCAAGAGTTTTTTTCATGCCATGGGCCAGTTATATAATATTTAACTAGTTAAAACAAGTAATTCACAGAGCTCTATGGAGTATACTGAGGGAAATAAAAAAATCTCATGAAGGATCTTATTCAGTATACTGTTCTTGAAGGGATCATATAGTACATTTTAAAATTTCCTCATTGCGAATAATACAGTATATAGCACCTCATTTATATGTGGGTTTATGAAATGAGAGGAGAGTCAGTCCTAATGTTCCTTCTCAAGAAACACTGTAGGGTTTGTGTAGACATTATGCTCTTGATCACAGAAAACATGAGTGATTTCAGAAATTCACTTACATTTTCTGCAATCATTTTGCACATATACAAGCAGCGAGGGTTCATAAATCTGCCATGCAAATGTCCCCTTGAAAACAACAAGTGAGTAGCAGTAATGGAACATAAACACACAGTGCTGTATTTTGTATCAATTGAGGTGTCCTTTGGCTCTCCTTGTGTGAAAAGGAATATTTACCAAATATTAATTATGTCTGGCAATGCCTGAGATGAATAATTAATGAAAATTGATCTTAAACAGTAAAGCACTGGATGTTTTTTCATTATTTACTCATGCCCATTTCTACTCTAGTTTATTAGTAAGGAAGCAAATCTGTGAACCATTTGTAATTCTTTTGATAAACCAAGAAAGTAAAAAAAAAAAATAAGAATAGCAAGATAGGCTATTATAATTCAGTTAGAGAGTTTTATTTTCCTAATTTTGATTTAATAAAAAAAAACGGAACTGCATACAATCAAAATTAAGAGTCTCGTTAATAATATACACATGGAGCCTTATTTATTATAGATCTGATTTTAGTGGTTATAGAGGTTTTTGAAAACACAACTAAACTCAATAACTCTAAAACTATGAATGTTATGACATATTTTAAACGATCAGAATAAAAAAAAAGAATTAATAGAAAACAATGCACTAAACAAAATGTGTACCTTTTTGGACAATTCCTAGAGGAAATGTCATGGTTGGCACCCTAAATTCAGAACCGAAGCTAAGCACCCTGTTCTCGGCTCTTACTTCTGCCTTTAACAGCCGTTAAAGGCTTCACCTTGGGAGGAGCTCTCGGCTAATCAGATGCCGCCAGGTCTTATTACGAGAGGTGCAAAGCTAAGGGTTCTGAACAAGCAAAGGGGCACAACGGTAAAGCAGAAGTCTTTTGGGCAGAAGGTCGCAGTACAAGGCGTAGGCAGAAAGCGAAGTCAGATCAGGCCGGATCGGGGCAGGCAGAGTACAAGAGGCGTCAAACAGGCAAGGGTCAAACCAGGAGATCAATCAGACGGAATAGAGGAGTAGGTTGTCAGGCAGGGTTGGGATTTCAGAAGTCAGGATCGTCAGAAGCAGGCAGGGGTCACAACAGGTAGTCAAATCACAGAATAACAGAAGCTATATAACAAAGAAGCACCAGGAATTTGCAAGGAGATTATAACGGGCAAGGATCTACAGACAGAATGCTCCTTTTATACACCTTTAAATTTCACACCATTGCGCGCTGATGTCAAACGCCAGTCGAATGCGCCTATAAAAGAACCGGCAGCAATGGAGGAAGAAGGACCTCGTGGCGGGCTTCCCCGTCGAGGAGGCGGCAGGCATCCCTGCCAACCCCCTCCCACTAGACCACCGGGGTGAGTTGTTACAGGAAAGACATTCAGAAAACCTCTTAAAGTCCGAATTGATTTAAAACGGTCCAATAGGATCAGTGCAGCTCCCATTGACTTCTATAGGACCTTAACAACTTTTACCTGGTAAAGTTTTGTATTAGAGGTTTTTGTGGTTTTTACACTGAATACATTTTGAAATTTTTAGAGCTTCATTAAAAAATGGAAACACAAATTTCTAAAGATTAGTGGAAAAAAAAATATCAAAATTCAATTGTTAGTAAATGGGCACCTTAGAGGCCTGATTATCAAAATTTTAATTTGTATAATTTAAAATAAAAATGTGTTCTCTTTCAAATAAACTCACTTCTTAAAAAAAAAGTGTATACCTCTTCTGATATAACCTGGTTTCTATAAATATAGATGGTGGTGTGCAAGTAATTAAATTTATGAGCACTGTCAACAAAGAAAGTGAATGCTAATGCGGTATTATTACCAGAAAGCTAAATATTACCTCTACAGCATGGTAGTATTTTCATTTTATATATGTAAATATAAGGATATAATACAGTTATAAATAACAGAGGAGTTCAATGAGTGTTGGCCTAGTGTTTTTATACAGTCATGGAACTCGGAGGTGACTTCTAATATCCCCATAATTTGAAACAGGGGGTACTTTATTATAATAAACAAATTTCTGTGAGTCATGTGTCAGAAATTACACCAGTAAACTCTGGTTATAGCCAATGACATAACAAATAAGCACCATTTCTATAGTGAATAAAGTACCCCCTCTTATAAAATATAAGGATATTATAAGTTACCGAGGAGTTTCATGACCATATTAAAACATGAGGCTGAAGGCCGAGTGTTTTTATACAGGTCGTGGAACTCCACGGTAACTTCTAATATCCTCATATTTTGCAACTGGGGTACTTTATTTATTATAATACACACATTTCAGTGAGTCAAGTGACAGAAATGACATCAGAACTCACCGTTTATAACTGGTGACATCAGAGCTCACCGTTTATAAGGATGTAATTTACAAGATATTTATGGCTTTTGTGTATTATAAGGATATCATTTACAGGGTATTCATGGCTCTTATTTATTCTACTTCAATATCCGCTGTGATTAAACAAGCTGTGCAATAATTAACAA